>JARLTB010000175.1:7175000-8375000 GCA_030141615.1 Unio pictorum | reverse complement strand
AATTTATTAAACCTGGCAAATAGGCTTATATCATCAACATATCTAACGATTCGGTGGCCTAGTGGTTAGAGCGTCCGACGTAGGAGCGGGAGGTCGTGGGTTCGATCCCCGGCAGACTCATACCAAAGATTAACAAAAATGGTACTAACAGCTGCCTCGCTTGGCGCTCAGTTGTTGTTGTAGGGTTTAACGCCATTTTTCAGCACACGATAGGCTATACATGGCGGTTAGTATTATTGGTGGAGGAATAACCTGGGAAAACCCACAGAAAGAACCACCGACCCACGAGAAGCTAATGGCCGAGTCTTAAATTCGAACGCAAGCAGACAGAGGTAAGACGGCAGTGAACCGTAACGGAGAGCACTTTAGACCACTCGGCCTCTCACGGGTGGATGGATGGATGGATAGATAGATAGATAGATAGATAGATAGATAGATAGATAGATAGATAGATAGATAGATAGATAGATAGATAGATAGATAGATAGATATGTGTGTGTATGCAACTAAATCAAAAGTTTTACATTTTTTGTGTTTTTTTTTTATTCCAGTAAAGGAGATCAATATTGCAAGGATGAAATATGTCGTTCATTGCAATCAGTGTAAGTTCAATACGAAACTACGGCAAGTATGGAATATGTCATTTATCTCAGTGGATGGAAGATCACCAAGGCACTACGAAACATGGGGAATATATGTGTCATTCAATTCGATCGGCGTAAGATCGCTACGTCAAAGTTGGTATATATGTGTCATTCAATTCGATCGACGTAAGATCACTACGGCCAGGAGGAAATACATGTGTCATTGATCTCTGTGGTTGTTAATATCTCTAGTGCATGTTAAAAGATTATTTGAAATTCATCTTCATTTGTGATGGAAGGAATTTGCTAGAAAGAAGAATTCTGGGTATCATCACATGGATATTTTTCAATGGAAACCGTAAGATATTACATCAATCCTTAAACTGCGTTCTTTGTCATTTATTTACCAAAACTTGTTTGCTACTGCAATTCCGTTAACACCTCTAATCTGATTAAGATCAAATTTAACATACATGTTTGTATCATCAATTAGTTTGATACACGCATAATGATGTTTCGATTTCGCAGTTGCTTAGCTGATATTTCTTGCATTTGGATTCCTGATTCTGATTAATCGAGATATAATTAAGTTTTTTTGGTGTTTTGATCAAACGTGATATCATTAAGTTTTTTTTCCTGATTCTGATCAAACGTGATATCATTAAGTTTTTTTTCTTCTTCTGTTCTGATCAAACGTGATATCATTTAAGTATTTCTGGTGTTCTGATCAAACGTGATTTCATTAAGTTTTTTTGGTGACGCTTTTTGTGCATATTCACCAGATGATCATGCATCTGACTAGCTCAACTTGACACCAGTTTGGAAGTAGAATTGTTAAATTTTATCTGAATCGAACAAAATATATACAAAATAAGCTTATATGATCAGATCTCGCAGGAATTTGATAATAGGCTGAATCTGCGTAATCCAATGAGGACATCTTGCATTTGACTAGTTGAGCATATTACCACCATAGGGACAATTTATGAATCACGTTTGATAAAACCTGATACCTATGCTTAAATCAGGAAGATCTTGCGTCCTGTAATAATGAGAATGATTCAATATATTAATGAAGTTACTTGACATCTGAAAGGTTGAGCTTATAACAAATTTAGCGATTGTATTTCGAATCATAAATCATAAAATTGGATAGTTATAAACACTTGGTGATCTGAATCAGTATCGTTGTAAAGATTAATATCGCAACAATGTTATTTTATATCATTGGAGAGACATTTACATTTTTAAAGGTTATCAATCATCTTCTAATATCATTTTTTTATCATTCTATAGTCTGTATTTTTTTGGGGGGATAGGATTGGCAAATATTCATTTGATATCGCCTATTTGTTTTAGAATGATTATGATTGAAATCCATGCATATCAATGATGTGATATCGAATCAGACTGGCTATATTTATCATCAACCTAGCAACTATTTTCTTTAACCCAAGTTTGGAACAAATCTTGCTAATATGTTATTATTAAACAAGATGTTGCTGAATTTGATTATGATAAAGATTTAAGTGTATCAATTCAGTAATCTTGAATCAGATTGGTTGAGCTTGTTACCACACTGTAAACCAAACTCCAATTTGATGTTATCGGTAGTCCTTATTAAGCTTATAGTAGGCATCTTTACAGTCCTGAAAGATACAATGAGTTTTACGAACACCACAATTAGCCCACAGTTACAAGATTATATGTAAGGAGATACACTTTGTCATCAGCACACTTTATTTCAGCTCCAACGCTGCTACCGTTAAGCTTCATAGCTGCTACGGTTAATTCCTACGGTTGGCTTTACAGATTGCTCCACTTCCACCCCTATCACTGCTATAAATTTGACCGTTCGTGTCACTCCAAATCTTCTGGACGCTCCAGATACTCTGGACAGATCTACACAGCTCTACACAGCTCTACACAATGCACGTCTACTCTATCCGGACAACTATAAACATATCCAACACCATGTACTAGACATGACACGGTCATGAAAGCTTAAAACGTTATACATTGTAAGTTAGACAGATTACATTACCAGTACAATAATTACAAAACAAGTTCAGATGTAAACCTAAGTTTTGCTCGATTTGAATCCGACTGTACTAAACTTTCTTGAAAATGTAACGTTTTATTACTAATATAAATCCTTCCTAAGTCGCAAACAAAAATAGAAATATGTGCATTATACTGCGTAAACCGACGCTACATAGCAAACATACAAACATAGACGTAGTAATAGAATATTTATATCGTATATACAAGAAATTAATAAACATACATACCACTTCATCTGAAGATGTGTAAGTCCATATAGTACGCCAACCAGTTGACAAGAATATCCTTAATGTAAAGAGTTTTACCTACGGTGGGCTATTTATGTACAAATATCGTCTGTGCACTGGAAGCATTCGCTTCTCACTATTTTGAAATACAACACAATATACATTAATCACTCTGTGGATATCGTTGTACACCACATACAAGACCCGAGTACATGTATTTAATAAGTAAAAACGGTTGATACAATTCCGTATGAATATATGTATGTATGTATGTATGTATGTATAAAACAGCAATTGTTCACTTTGGTTTTCCCAGTTGTAATTAAATATCCTAACTTACAGTCAATGTTATTCATGTGGATCAAATCGAGTTATGAATCCGATATTCCACATTATGGTATTAACATTTGGAACATATTGTCAATATGATTGTTTTTGAAAAAGTACTTTGCCCCAACATATACTTTTTGTTCATCTCCTTGCCACTTGCTGATCATTATGTATGTATGTCTATCTGTCTGTCCGTATGTCTCTCTGTGTCTGTCTGTATTCATGCATGCATGCATGCATGTACGTATGTATGTATGTCTGGCTGTATGTCAGCATGTATGTATGTATGTATGTATGTATGTATGTATGTATGTATGTATGTATGTATGACTGACTGACTGAATTTCTTTATTTCATCTTCATAAGAGATTTCATTCAGTTAATGTTTCGTAAATACAAAAAAGTTATGAACATAGTTTGTAATTAAATTACTTACAGTACACTATATAGCAACAAAAGCAAAGGGAACTTAATGTCAAAACACATACGTGAGAGAACTCGTTGCAAACGAGTTATATACGCAACATAGATTAAGAGAGGGGAAATAATGGAATTGTAATCATTTACATTCAACTAAAACGATTGAAATTACTTATCATGTTCTCATTCACTTAGAACACATGTGAGTTATTTATTAGATATAAATGAATTGGGTCCATTTCCTTAATTTACTGAATAAGCATACTATGGGATATCATTTACAAGTTCATGCTCTTCTTTAAATTACGTCTATTCCATCAGCCACCACACACATGAATGTCTGCCATGATTGATCATCCATAGAATCAAAGATGTCCACTCTCTTGCCCAAAAGGATATGAAGTAAGGTGTCATTGTCCTGACATAAAAGCCAGTGGGAGTCTAGGATGTCGATGACATCTATTATTTTTTCAAACATAGTGTTACGCTCGTCATTTAGGGCGTAGCAGAATAGTAACATATGCTTGGTTCTGTCTATAATCAATCTCTTCCACAGAGTTTACAATTATTTTCCTTCTCTATTGTAATGGGACACATAGTTAAATAAGCAATGTTAGCAAAAGTCCAAGTTTAATTAGGAACACATTTACCAAGTTTCCAAACTGCAAGTGGTTGAAGATTAGTATGGACACTTGCATAATGTAAAAGTTCAGGTCTCATTTCAAGTTTAGATCTCCACAACGATTCGTCGCAGCAGTGAACTGCCATTTCAATATTCCTCCTCCATGCCGATTTCGGGGCAGAATGTAGAGTGTTCACGTATAGGTGGAAAAACCCGCCAAGCTGATATTCAAAAGAACACGATATATATCTTTAACAAACCCAATGCTGTCGCTCTCATGTATCAAGAATTCAAGGATTCATCTATGGAATATAATTTTTCAGACAAATGAACCTTTAGCTCTGCAGATTTTATTGAAGAAGCCAAGTTTGATTTTGTCCACATAACCCTCAATGGTCCACAGTCCAAGACTGCTAATTGTTGCTTCTGTACAAGAGCATGTATGTATGTATGTATGTATGTATGTATGTATGTATGTATGTATGTATGTATGTATGTATGTATGTATGTATGTATGTATGTATGTATGCATGTATGTATGTATGTATGTATGTATGTATGTATGTTTGTGTGTGTGTGTGTGTGTGTGTGTGTGTGTGTGTGTGTGCCTGACTGACTGACTGACTTTCTTTATTTCTTCTTCATAAGAGATTTCATTCAGTTAATGTTTCGTAAATACAAAAAAGTTATGAACATAGTTTGTGATTAAATTATGTATGTATGTATGTATGTATGTATGTATGTATGTATGTATGTATGTATGTATGTATGTATGTATGTATGTATGTATGGATGGATGGATGGATGGATGGATGGATGGATGGATGGATGTATGTATGTATGTATGTATGTATGTATGTATGTATGTATGTATGTATGTATGTATGTATGTATGTATGTCTGTGTGTGTGTGTGTGTGTGTGACTGACTGACTGACTGACTTTCTTTATTTCCTCTTCATAAGAGATTTCATTCAGTTAATGTTTCGTAAATACAAAAAAGTTATGAACATAGTTTGTGATTAAATTATGTATGTATGTATGTATGTATGTATGTATGTATGTATGTATGTATGTATGTATGTATGTATGTATGTATGTATGTATGTATGTATGTATGTATGTATGTATGTATGTATGTATGTATGTATGTATGTATGTATGTATGGATGGATGGATGGATGTATGTATGTATGTATACATGTGTGTGTGTGTGCGCGCGCGAGCGCGTGAGTGTGTGTAGGGTTTATTCATTTCGGTTCCTGCGGAAGACTTTTTTACCTGTAATAGCGTACTTATGTACTTGTCCATAAATCACATGCATTTGAAGAACTAGACCTTTACGAATTTTCCTTGCACGAATGTTCTAATTGATTTTTCATTCCACTCCTGGGAGATTTTTGTTCTTTTCAAATGAGAATGTTGAGTGTGTATAACAGAACATAATATATGTTGAGTCTATTCATTTTTCTCCGATACAGTAGGTTGTGTGAATATCATCATGAACTGTTTAGTTATGCGTTGTGTTTCGTCTCTCCTTTGGTTGACACAAGGGAAACCTAACACGCAGACCTGGTTATCTGCATTATGTAGTACATAGAAACAAACAGATACAGGTTCATGTTAAATTGACAAGTATAAGTATAAGAATATGAATAATTAATACAGGTATATCTTATCACCTAAATGTACTTTTCGACGACATTTATGAGAGAAATATTTAACAATATTTGTACTATGGGAAAAAATCATTTAGGGATGTCGTTCGTCGTGACAAGTACTGTAAGAATTTTGTTGACAACGGTTCCTACGTCCTTTATAGTTGTCTAAAACAACAATTGTTATCTTTTGATTCCCCATTTGTAATTGATTATCCTAATTTAAAGTCATATGGACAACGTTCGCTTGCATACCAGAGCCAGCGACGTAGAACAAATTGCCCATTGAAATTAGACACAAAGATACAGTGGTCACTTTTAAGAGTGCATGTATCTATTGTGCATGTACATAGTTATGAGACGGATAATGTATACCTGTCGTGTAATTAAACTGTGTGATTGTATTATTTATATAAGACTCATTAATGAACCTCAGTTATATCAGTATGTAAAATAGTAATCGAATCATAACAACATATGCGAAGTGTTTACTTTTAGATGCTATTTGCGGTCTTGCTGGAACATCAGCTGTTGGTCTTGTTGTGGCTGGAATCACGGCCACATCAACCATCGTAGTTGCAGAATCAGTATATTTATCTCGGAGCTATAAGAATAGTAACAGGCGTGTATTGTGGTGTTAGCAAATTAATTTGGATATGACTGCATTCACGATTACACATTTAGTCCAAACTGATTGCCTCTGCAGTATCAATAACAATCAATCAAAAGTTACCATGTTGCAATTGATGATAAAATGCTCAATGCGATCGAGATTGACATTGTTCTTGGAAAAATAGAACATCACAAACAGGTACGACCACAAATAAGAAACAACCCGGATTTACAAAATGTCAAACAGAATATATCAAACGCATGAGACTGGTTTAGCAATCAAAATATATTAGCTGAGGTTCACAGTTTGTGTTTTGATTGGTACCATATGCTTGCATGAATGCAGAATTTGTGAATTTGGCCACTGCTTCGCGGTTTTTCGCGTTAATATAAAATTAATCAGTGGCTACCCTGACCGCGGTGTCAGCAAATCTATTTATCATCGAAAATAGATTAATAGAAGCATAAGCCAGCATAGACGCTCTCAAATGTGTATACTGAACACTGTATCCGTCTGTGTAGGTAACAATTGTACCGAATTTAGTTCCATCGGACAAGAAAGCGTTTTTATGATCGACGTATATACCTCTAGATGTTGTATCTTTGATTACAAAATCGTATTCAACGATATCTATAATCAACCGCGAAGAATATCTTGTATCGTCGTATTTGCCACCCTGAGTGAACTTACCAATTATTCTTCTACCGAGATCTTTTGCTTGTATATTTTTTTCATTAAATATTCGTTTGGACCAATCAATGATATATTCTTCGTCGAGGGACGGAAATTGTGTTCTGTTTTCGTTGATTATACTATCTATGTTATCAGGTTGTGGTAACCAAACCTCAGTCTGCGCTTGATATGATATAATTGCTTCGCTGACAATCAGCGATATTAGCATGCTACAATCAATCATATACCGTAATAGCACTATTGGCATCCAATGTTTTTCAGACATGTGTCTACCAATCCAAACATAACAACACGGATGAAGTCCTGTAGCCAATTCAAATGATACCACACGAGCGAATCCAGTTAAATCAAAATCGGATAACGGCCCATTAATCGCAACACGGGTCATTTCATGTGTGGGATGTCCAAATCGCTTGAAGTATTCAGCGGCTACTCCATACCCGAGAAAACTCCCGGGATAACACGCAACCATATCAACGGAAATAATATTTTCGCGGTCATATTTTGTATTCCATAATCCACCGTGACCATGTTCGATGCAGTTGGATTTGATATCTTCCAAAAACTCACCTCGCGTTGGTTTCCACATGTTTTTCTTTCTCTCGAAGTGGGCTGCAACTGACGGAATTATAAAACAATTTGTTAATAATTGTTCGTCGTCGAAACTCTTCGAGTTCACCGTTGAAAAATCATTAGCTAGTTTTTTCATCTCGTTGTGCAAAGCTTCGGTGCGATATAATTCTCCATTGGGTCTTACAAATTGATCGAATTTACTCTCGGAGTTTTTAAAACTCTGAAGTAACCACACTGACACAGGATCGTTTTTACTTAATTGATAAATAAAATCAAATAATTTCTCCTCAGAGAAATCCCCTGCGGAGTTCTCGGCGGGTATATATTGTATTGTTCTATCCCGTGGGAATATTGTTACTGCAGGTGTCCACGCGTGTTCGTTATGATCAATAATTTCAATTGGAGCTCCTTTTGATTTATATTTATATTCGTGTAATACTTCTCCTGTTATTGTCATTATCGATATTGGAAATCTTAATGATGTTTCTAATTTAGATATATCCTGAATTGTTGCCCTTCACTGTTAGTCCCCATTCGGTTATTTTTTTACGTCGCATTCCAGTTAATTTGTTTCCCTCGGATGCATTTGTAAAGTGTTCTATTATTCGTTCTGCTACACAATTTATCCTTGACGAATATTTCATAGGTGCTAGTTTTTCAATACTTGGTTTATCATTTAACGGATATATCCCATAAACAACTACTGTTACGGTATAAGATTTCTCGTAGTATGGTTTGTCAATTCCAGTCAGAATTCCTGGTTTGGAATCTCGACACACAATGACAGTTTTTTATCTTTCAAGATTGGTTCAAATTTATCTCTGATAATCCATTCTCCTTCCTCTTGGATAATGAATTTCATTCTAAAAAGTAACTTTTTTCGCCCAAGATGTGAAATTATCTCAGTTGCTCTTTCGTCGTTCATGGTAGCATCGATTGTGGGTACATTGACATCATCATCAATAATTCGAAATGTTGACCATGTATGAGCTGCTCCATCGCATTTAAATTCATTAAAACAACCACGAATTTTACCCAATATGGTTATATCACTTGTTAAACTTTTTGGTTTATCAGAGACTCTATCAAGATTAAAATTAGTTCTTTCCGAAGGTTCAATTTTTGATAATCTCTCGAACTACTTCATGCTATAATTAAAACAAGTATTTAAATAAAGATTTTATTATATAATGAATCATTGCAAATGGCTCATGATTGGATCAGTAACCCCGTGTAACAAATCATGCAGAAAGGAATTCTGTGAGTATCATATGCAAAGTTGTTGACGTGGAAGTAATGTCCCCTTACCATGCCTAAGATGCGGGGTAGGGGTTAGAGGAATATCACAGTTGTGTCTCGGTTGTGGTGGTAAACGATATAGAGAGTTGAAGCGCTATTATGATAAACGAGCTAAGAACTCCATCAATGACTCTATCTCTGACCCTGACTGTGTCTGCGTCAAAATCATAAGAACTCTTCATGACTACATTGAAAGATTCCAAATTGATACTTCGACCAAATAATTAATTAGACAAATAATAGTATAGTATATAAATGAACCAAGAATTTCAACCCCACCCAGTGATAACCAACTACGAAGCGTCTCGTGATGGTATTATCAGACATTATCAGACATCGTAGACTAAAGAAATCAGTTGGTGCTGCGACTAATCAGGGATAATTGAGATTTAGTGCTGGAAAGAAGAGGTATTTTAATCATCGTTTCGTATTTTTCATTCAAACCAGGTTGATTTTGTAGGTTTGTTTTGTTTCATAACTTGGACGTAGGGTGCGTTGTATATAACCATATCATCCTATAATCTATTGTTTGTGATGTCCTTTATCATCCATTGTCATTGTATATATATCAGTGTGTATTGTGTACGCAATTGACGTCATTCATTATACAACTGCCATAAGACTCGACATGGAGTTGTAATTGTATATATATATATGTATATGTGCCGTCCGTATATGTAACCTCTGGGCGCCTTCGATGTATAAATACACCGAAGGGGTTCCAACTGGGGTTTTAATTGTAATGCCTAGAAACCTACCCTAATAAAACGGAGGTAATGGCATTGTGCTGTCCTTAATTAAGTATACATGTATGACTAGAAACCTACCCTAATAAAACGGAGGTAATGGCATTGCGCTGTCCTTAATTAAGTATACATAAAAAACGGGTCAAAATTGACCCCCACTTTTTTGATTTTTGTATTATAAATACATAATTATATAGAATATAAATTATGAAAATATCAATCAGATTATAACTGAAATATCAAATTTAAAAATTCAATGGATTCAATTGTCAGATAAGTTAAATTGTGATCAGATTCTTTCCGATTGTCAAGATATTGAAGATAACATGCAACGGAATAGATATACATTACCTAAGTCATATGCATTTATTAAACGTATCCAACAGGCGATTTATGATTCGTTCAAATATGAAAATGACATAAACAAGTTTATCCCGTTATTTACTATCGTGGAAAAAATTAGAAAAAAAACTGGGACATCAATATGAAATCAAACGCAAAGTTAATTCAAAAATTAGAAATATTAAAATGCTTATCCACCAAACCGAAAATGCCCCACTTGTTGCCTCAGCGGAGTAATTTGTAAGTATATAATACTTCAATGGACATGTAAAATTCTCACTATACATCGACATGTGTATAAATACTTGTTGAACAGAACTCACTAACAGGTAACGCGCTTACTCAATCAGAACAAAAACCTATACAGGTGCTAGCACTTCCAGATTTATCTTCGTAGACCAACGAGAGTAATCTATCATTGAGATAATTCATATCGGAGATAATTTGATTTAGTTGTTGTTGTTGTTTGATTGTCCCACGTGAAGTTGTTGAATCGAGTAGCAGAGATCGTTGCAGATAATCTCGAAGTTGGTTCAGCTTTGTTTGAAATAATTGTTTCATCGTGTTGAAGATCACAAGTAAACTTCGTTCTGTTCCTACAAATACACCTTGAGCGCCAAGAGCAAATCGCCATATTATTCTACCATACTCGTTGTATTTGCATTTTCCAAGTGCATCAGTTTCTGTTCCGTCGTAGACATATGAAAACTTTTGATAGATATCACTAGCACGTAGAAAATTAATGTCAAAATTGTAATTGTATTTTGGATCCTGAGCAGGTAATTCATCAGTGGCGAAGTCAGATGTTTTAGGTTCAGGTAGCTGGAAATCACCTAATATAAGTTGAATAACGTGCTGATTAAATTCATCGGCGTCGGCAATAATTTTATTACACACTTCCATGTATTTGATTACTTTGATTCGGTTTGGTGGAATTGTACTTATTGCTGTTACTATATAGCCGTTAAATCTCTCAAAATCGCTATTCATCGCTGTTAATATATTTTCAATTTTTTAATAATCGTCGTCTACCCATAAACGTGCACAACCGCAGGTATTCCTCCAAAATCCCTTACGTGATAAACCATATGTTAACTTAAAAATACTACTCTCAGGACCCCAATCAAGAAAATCGTAATAATCTTGTTTTGACGAAATAAAGTCGGATTTTAGTGGTTCGCGTGGTAGATCTTTTATGTCAACGGTGCTTGGAATATACTCAGGGTACCCCAACAAGGTTCTAATTGAGCTATTTGTTTTCCCCGGAGTGGTATTTTCTGCTATTCGTTGAAGCAGTTCTTGTGACATTGTTATTGTAATTGTCATGCTCTAATTTTGACATCGTTGAATCACACAACCGAACCATCCTCGGGAATTCATCATGGGATATAAATGGTTCATCGAGGGACGAGGAAATCATCGCGGATAATTGCGTGTATGCATTTGATACTGTAGCGAGTTTAACAACGTAATCGTGTAGTTTTCGCTGGGAACACGATATTGTTTTGTTATTATTGATAAAGCCCCCGCGATGGTTGTCGCCGCAGATATACAAATTGGAACAACGATCGGGGCAACCATTGTAACCGAAGATAATGTTATTCTAGCACCAGTGATTACACCAGATACCGAGTACACGGTTACGTCAATGACGTTGATTCTTCGTCGGTATTTTTTTATTTTTACGCGGTATTCATCAGCGAGTATTCCTAGGCTAGTTTGAAACTCTTTGACGGTATCATAACGGTATTGAGATACTGAATGTATCGTCGGTGATGACTTCGTCGGTGATGATGAAATTATTATTGATGACATTTTATTCATTACAACAGTGAACAATTTAAATTGAAACCGTTAGCAAAAATCCTATGGATTTTCAGTTTAATTGTTTACTTAAATCCACTACAAATTCCACATACCATGTTACTGAAACCCTAGCCAAATTATTATCAGTGGATGCTATTTTAAATTGTTCAACTGTATCCTTGTCGATGATCGTTGATATCATATTGTTTACCCCAGATGAACTCGACGATGATATATTAATTGAGTCGGTGATACTAGTGTTAGTCGATAAATACCCTTGACGGTTGCAGTGATACTTAATATGTTATTTAGTGGAGTCCACGCAAATGATCCGTATTGAATCGTGTATACTACGTAATTAGTTTTCTCATGAGGAATTTTTGTTTTTTCAACGATTGCTATCATCCTTATTGCATCCTCTTTGATGGCATCGTTGACCGTTTTGAGATCATCGATGGATTTTTTAATAACCGCGATTGAATCTGAAATTGATCTCTCTTCGCGAAAAACACCCAATCGGTTATTAATCGCGGTTATTTCATCGAGTTTTGTAATAATATTTTCAAATGTCGTTTTAATTTCTTCTGGTTTCACATCCTTACCAAAAAATTTGTCGATAGCATCATCAGTTTTTCTAAACGTTTTACGTAAATTATTAAATTGACCGAGATGAGAATCAAATTCAGATCTCAATTTTGGTAAATTGTCGACGGTGGCTTTTACTTGTGCGATATGTAAATCAAGATGCACACGCGGAACACCAAAGAAATTGTTTATCGTGGGTTCTAATTAATTAAATTTAATTATATGGTCAATATATTCGTGACGTAGTTTTTTTCATATCAGTGACGTTGTCACTGGCGGAGACTTTAACGTCATCGACGGATTTTTGTAAACCTGAAAGAGTATTTATTTGATCGTGTAATTTTTTTTTTAATTCATCTAAGTTTGTTATCGATGAGATAGCTCTCCTGATCATTTTTTTTACTTGCCCGATGGCAACTCCTTCTTCGGAACGACGTGATACTGATCTCCCAAAAATATCTGCCATGTTATATTACATATTTCTCTTTAAGTGATTCATCATCGTGTACTCGTGGATGACTTTGTGAGGTAATTTAGAACTCATTGAGATAGCTGTCAACGCGTTAAGAACCTCTCGTCCACATATCGGAGGATCTGTTAATGTCTGCGTGGGTAACGTTGAATACCAAACCGGGGTTGTCATAGACAACTTAGACACATAACTGAGAAATTCCATCGGGGGTGGTAATCCATATGAATCAAAATAAATAATAAATCAAGGGTGTATCGCGTAACACACTCAATGAGTTCCAGGTCCAGTGTGGTCATCTAGATTAATTATACCGGTTTCTACGATATGTGGTTGTTTCGGTAACTGATCTTTCATGAATACTCCTCTGAAATGTTTTGTTGGGAGTTTCTTTACTGCGTCGGCGAGGTCAAAATTAGACATGGGAATCGAAGATTCCTCAGCCACAGAAGTTATCCCAGCAACATTTTTGCCAGCGAAAACGAACCTATGAAACCGCCCTGTTGAGTCCCCAAACCCCGTCCATAGTGCTTTGTGTACCGGCTTCCCGGTAGTCTGAATTCCTTTCCCTTTTTTATACCCGCTTCCAAACATCTTACCGATAAGATTGCTACCAATAGCACCAGCAGAGCCTAGTCCAAGTGCTTTAAGAGCAGGAATAGCTAGTGGAGCCAATGCAGCAGGAGGAAATATTCCACCGGATTTAATCATATCTTTGACCGCGGCTTGTGAAAAAGTCAACTGAACTCCCGTACCAGCTTTTAAAGCTTTATTAAAATGATTAAGCTGAGTTTTTGTCAGCGACAACTTATTTGATTCACCTGTTATTTGTTCCTTTTTAGCGTTATCGCTGTGCAACATGTAGTAGAATTTTTCGATTGTAGTTTTGTTAACTGACCAGGTGTCAGGGTAATATTAACATGATTGTACGACATTTTATTTAGATAGTGATAATCTAATTATCCCTTTACATATTTTCTATTGGTGCGTCAACGACTCGCATTTTTCCACCACCACCTTCCAGCGTCATAGATTTATCACTGAGAATAATTGCTCTAAATCCTCCAAGGGCATCGCCGATACGAGCCTGAAATTTTACATCAACGGTCGAGTGTTTGGATAGATCAGGATGTTACAACGAAAAGTAATAAATCGGGTACAATTCTTTAAAATCCCATTATGATATTTGGAGTCCAGTATCAATGTTTTGATCACGACCCATATAATACCACAACCGATGATACACTCTACCTATTTGATTGCTACTGTAATCGAGAATAAGTTTTTTTTTTATTTTTTTTTTATTCACAAGCTAAAGCAAAACAGGAAAAACAAAATTTCAGGAAAATGGAAGCTGAAATAAATACCTTACATGCTTTAGTGAATCAAAATAATAACCCCTCTACGATGAAAGAATTGAACAAAAAACAAGCGGATTTAGAAGAATTGAGGAAAAAAGAGGTGGAAGGTATAATGTTAAGATCTAAGGCAAGATTGGGATGAATCTGGTGAAAAAAACTCTAAATATTTTCTTAATCTCGAAAAGAGAAATTATAAAAACAAAACAATAAAAGAGTTAACTAAGGAAGATGGAACAAGGGTAACAGATTCAAAAGAAATATTAAATCAACAGAAAGACTTTTATGAAAAATTATACCAAAGTAAAAACAAATGTAACTTTCAAACGCTTAACCACTTTTTTAACCATGATAAAAAAAACTCTCAGATATTGAAAGAAGTTCATGTGAAGGTAAGTTAACGTTTGAGGAATTTGGTTTAGCACTAAAAATTATGAAAAATGAAACTAGCCCTGGTTCTGATGGATTTACGGTAGAATTTTACAAATTCTTTTGGAAAGACCTAGGCGGTTTTCTCTTTAGGTCTCTAAATACTGGATACGATATGAATCATTTTTCAGAATTTCAGTCTCAGGGGATCATAACGTGCATTCCAAAAGAAGATAAAGACAGGAAATTTTAAAAAAATTGGAGACCAATCTCTCTACTTAATGTGGATTACAAGATTGCTTCAGCGTCAATTGCTAATAGGGTTAAAAAGTACTCCCGTCTATTATCAGTGACACCCAAAAAGGTTCTATGAAAGGGAGATTCATCGGTGAAAATACAAGACTGTTGTATGACCTGATGCAATACCTTGAGGAAAAAAATGAATTTGGTCTTCTCCTACTGATAGACTTTGAAAAAGCTTTTGACTCAGTTGAATGGGACTTTCTGGAAACTGCTCTGAAGTCTTTTAACTTTGGAGAATTAATTTGTCACTGGTTCAGGCTATTTTGCAATAATTCAAAAAGTTGTGTTATTAATAATGGACATTTATCCCTATTCTTTAATTTGGAGAGAGGTTGTCGCCATGGAGACCCTTTATCACCCTACTTTTTTATAATAGTAATCGAACTTCTTGCAATAGAACTAAAGAAAAACACAGATGTTACAGGCATTTTTTATAATGAAATGGAGTTCAAATTAGGGCATTACGCTGATGATGCTTTTCTATTATTAGATGGTTCTCATTTGTCCTTGAGGACAACGATGCAGATTTTAAATGATTTTGCTTTGGTGTCAGGTCTGCACTGCAATGTTTTGAAATCGAAAGCAATTTGGATTGGAAACAAAAAATGTTCTAATGAAAAAATATGTCCAGAAATTGATATTAACTGGTCAATGTCCAATTTTAGATTGCTGGGAGTATATTTCTCTTTGAACTTAGAGGATATGGTAGAGCTTAATTATTCTATGAAGTTAAAGGAAGTTAAGAAACTGCTTGGCTGGTGGAGTAGAAGAAATTTATCCATTATTGGAAAAATTACTTTGATAAAGTCCTTGCTTTTGCCTAAATTCATTCATCTTTTTGCAGCTTTGCCAAATCCTCCACCCCATATAGAAAAGGAACTGAATACATTTTTTTTCCAGTTTAGTTGGGGCTGTAAAACTGAGAGAGTTAAAAGAGATACACTTATAGCTTCTTTTGAGGAAGGGGGATTAAATATGATTCACTTGCATTCATTTGTTTGTTGTATAAAACTTTCCTGGATTAGGCGCCTCTTAATAAACGAAGATGGCTTATGGCAAAAACTGGTTTCTGAACAAATATTTGGAAAATTTGGAGGTATGCCGTTACTTTCATTAGGAAAAACTAAATTAAAAGTAATTTCTAAATTAATTAAAAATATTTTTGGCGTGATGTTATTTATGCGTTATCTCAATGGAAAAATGAACCATCTACTGTCAATGAATACTTGTCTCAAGATATTCTTAATTTAGTGACTGTAGATAATTTTAAATCATACACAAGGTGGAGAACAAACGGTATTGTAAGTATTCAACATCTTTTTGATGATCAAGTGTCTCTATTAAGTTTTGATGAAATAAAACAAAAAACAAAAACAAATAATTTCATACAGTACTTTGCTCTTATTTCAAAATTAAAACTTGTGTGCAGATTTGAGCCAGTTGAGTTCCATGATCCATATTCGTCTAAGCGGATCACATCAATACAATGATTTGATTCGCCATTCCGTTCACGTTACCCTTTTCCAAGAGCTGCCGCATAAATCCTTAAGTATAGTAGTTTTAATACGATGAGAAACAATGTATATATGCTTACAAGAATATATGGGAAGGCCAATAATAATAATTGTATTAATACAACAAGAGTTAATCCAAAATGTATAGGTACTATTCATATATACCTGGAAGAGAGAACTATTTAAAATTAAAAATTCATATTTTTTGCAATTGCTATGAAATAGCTATCAGGACTGTATACTACTTGTTACGAATATTTTATCAACAATTATTTAGAGATCACTCCATGTTCCAAGAATCTCGCGATATTGTGAGAGTCTGTCAGCATATTCTATATTGATCAGTTCCGGATCAACGCCACATCCTCCTCTTGCTGCATTTTGTATGGCAAGTGTCTGAAAGCAATGAGAGCCAACAGCAGATAGCATCCTGATATTTGTATAGTTGTTAATTGTGTCGGGTGGTTGGATGTGACAATTATTTACTTATCTTTCACGCTGTCTTCATGAACCAGAAATTAATCATGGACATATGTAATGGAGGAAATCGAGTACACCAGCTCCTGTGAGTAATACTTTAACCTGAAAACTGGATTGTCTCCCTTATACTACAGTAGACCTAATAATACATGTAATGTATATTCATAATTTTGATTACTATGTGTTAAACGAATTATCACTGAGAGGATAAATGTAATTATTGCACAGAACTATGTCATTGTTTCTTATATAATTCTGAACTGACTGACGTACATGTGAACGCATGACCATTATCATCTATTAGACAGTTGTAGATGTTAGTAACGTCTAAGAAGAAACGTAATACTATGCTGTATTCACATAGAATCAGCTCGTAACATGGACGGAATAAGCATGGTCCTAATATGGCTCAGGTGAATGTAATTAATGCTTATGAACTAAAAGAAGATCACGCATATAGGTACATGTGCTCAAAACAAACTATTGACTATTTTCTCATTTCATTTTGTAATTGTGTGACAAAATTGTCGATGGAGGCAATTATCAGTTATTATATTGCTTACAAATATATGTTTGTTTTTACAATTAAATAAATAACGAAACTTTGATTTTAGGTTCCTTACTTTATTTCATGAAGGGTTTAGACAATATATTTAAGAATTAAAATAACATTAACTATGATATTATATGATCATACTACGAAGTAGTGAATATTACAGTAAAAGAAACAAGAAATACAACATTTGGTTGAAAATAGAGAATCAAATATAATATTTCAAACACATTTAAATGTTAGGTAACATCTCAGAAGAATCCTAATACTATGTTGTCTTCACAATGTCCAAATCAGCTGACAATGTGGTGGAAGTAATAACTGTTCTAATCAGACGAATGTGAATCTAAGTGATTCTTACGAACTGACGGAAAATCACGCATATATAAGCATGTGTTCGAAAGAAGCCCTTGATTATTTTCTCATATGATTTGGTAATTGTTTGACGTTCTTCGGTATCGTGTGTATATGTGACTGTCAAAATTGCGGTTTGAGGCAATAATCAGTAATTGTATTTCTCACAAATAAAAGTGTGTATCTTGTATACATATTTTAAAACTATCATGAATACAATCGAATGTGATTATACTACCAAGTAGTTAATATCACAGTAAAAGAAACAGGAAAACAACGTATGGTTGATCCTTTGAATGTCAATAAAACCAGTTGAAATAAATGATGAAATTATAATACAAATTTCAGTTAAACAAAAATAAATATTATCAATTCAACTTAATTTCTACTCTTGTTATATGAGAATGAAGATGCATGCTTATAATGATGAACCACCAAATAGAAAATATAATGCAACAACTCTTGTTAGGTAGACACTAACTGGAAAATTGAATTATCTCCCATTAACTGCTGTTATCTTTATTGCATTTCATGATGGTTTAAAAGACAACACACTTTGACTATACGATGTGCTTAATCCAGTTATCGTTGAGTTAATAATTGTAATTATTGTACAACACTACGTCATTATTTCATATAAAAGTATGAATAGCTCAACGTTCCTGTGAATTAATGCAAAATATCATATTTCAAATACTTGAAAATGTTAGATAACAGCTCAGATGAATCTTAATACTATGCTGTATTCACAATGTCCAAATCAGCTGACAGTGTTGTCGGAATAATAATTGTCCTAATCAGCCAATTGTGAATAAAAGGGATGCTTACGTACTGATTGAAAAATTATGCATATAGAAGCATGTGCTCTAAAAAAGAATTTGATTATTTTCTCATATTACTTGGTAACTGTTTGACGTTCTTCGGTATCGCGTGTATACGTGACTGTCAAAATTGCGGTTTGAAGCATTAATAAGTAATTGTATTTCTCACAAATAAAAATGTTTGTTGTGTATACATATCTTAAGATTAACGCAATCACGAAAATCTGGTATTCTCACGCTATGGCATAAAGAATGTAATCACTGTTAGCGCTAAATATATTTAAAATTCAGAATCACATCAAATATAATCTCATATGATTATACTACCAAGTATTGAATATCACAGTGAAAGAAACAAGAAAAACAACAACGTTTGGTTGATCCCTAATATATCGATTAAACCAGTTGAAATAAATCATGAAATTATAATATAAATTTCAGTTCACTCAACCTTAATATTGCGAATTCAACTTAACTTCTATTCTTGCAATGTGACAATTAAAGATGCATGCTTATAATGATCAACCACCAAATAGAAAAATACCCGATATCAGAACACAATCAATAATGGTGTTTGGTTGTTGGGTGGCTAAATTGTTTTACACGTCTGCCTGGATGCATTCGTTAGCGAAAAATTGATCAAAATTATATTTAATGCAAGGACGTAGAGTGCCGCAACTCTTGTGAGGTAGACACTAACTGGAAAATTGGGTTATCTCCCATTAACTGCAGTTGACCTTAATGCATTTCATGATGGTTAAAAAGACAACACACTTTGACTATATGATATTCTAAATCCAGCTATCGTTGAGTTAATAAATGTAATTATTATACAGCACTACGTCATTATTTTAAAGAAAATTCTGAACATCTCAACGTTCCTGTGAATTAATCAAAACAATTAACATATTTAAAAAAATTATTACTTTTTGGTAACATCTCAGAATGAACTGAATAATATGTTGTATTCACAATGTCCAAATCAGCTGACAATATGGTGGAATACTTATTGTCCTAATCAGCCGAATGTGAATCTAAGTTATGCTTAGGACTGACTGAAAATCACGCATATATAAGCATGTTCTCGAAAGAAGCCTTTGAATATTTTCTCATATGATTTGGTAATTGTTTGACGTTTTTTTGGTATCGTGTGTATATGTGACTGTCAAAATTGCGGTTTGAGGCAATACGCAGTAATTGTATTTCTCACAAATATAAGTGTGTATTTTGTATACATATCTTAAAATTATCAGGAATACAATCGTATGTGATTATACTACCAAGTAGTTAAAATAACAGTAAAAGAAACAAGAAAACAACGTTTGGTTGATCACTAAAATGTCAATAAAACCAGTTGAAATAAATGATGAAATTATAATACAAATGTCATTTAAACAAACCTTAATATTGTCAATTCAACTTAATTTCTACTCTTGTTATATGACACTTAAAGATGCATGCTTATAATGGTAAACCACCAAATAGAAAACGACCTGATAGCAGCACACAATCAATAATTATGTGGGATTGATGGGTGGGAAAATGGTTTTACATGTCTGCCAGGATGCCGTCTTTAGCGAAAAATTGATCAAAATAATCTTTAATGCAAGAAAGTAGAGTGCAGCAACTCTTGTTAGGTAGACACTAACTGGAAAATTGGGTTATCTCCCATTAACTGCAGTTGACCTTAATGCATTTCATGATGGTTAAAAAGACAACACACTTTGACTGTATGATATTCTAAATCCAGCTATCGTTGAGTTAATAAATGTAATTATTGTACAGCACTACGTCATTATTTTAAAGAAAATTCTGAACATCTCAACGTTTCTGTGAATTAATCAAAACAATTAACATCTTTCAAAAAATTATTACTGTTTGGTAACATCTCAGAATAAACTGAATAATATGTTGTATTCACAATGTCCAAATCAGCTGACAATATGGTGGAATACTTATTGTCCTAATCAGCCGAATGTGAATCTAAGTTATGCTTAGGACTGACTGAAAATCACGCATATATAAGCATGTTCTCGAAAGAAGCCTTTGAATATTTTCTCATATGATTTGGTAATTGTTTGACGTTTTTTTGGTATCGTGTGTATATGTGACTGTCAAAATTGCGGTTTGAGGCAATACGCAGTAATTGTATTTCTCACAAATATAAGTGTGTATTTTGTATACATATCTTAAAATTATCAGGAATACAATCGTATGTGATTATACTACCAAGTAGTTAAAATAACAGTAAAAGAAACAAGAAAACAACGTTTGGTTGATCACTAAAATGTCAATAAAACCAGTTGAAATAAATGATGAAATTATAATACAAATGTCATTTAAACAAACCTTAATATTGTCAATTCAACTTAATTTCTACTCTTGTTATATGACACTTAAAGATGCATGCTTATAATGGTAAACCACCAAATAGAAAACGACCTGATAGCAGCACACAATCAATAATTATGTGGGATTGTTGGGTGGGAAAATTGTTTTACATGTCTGCCAGGATGCCGTCTTTAGCGAAAAATTGATCAAAATAATCTTTAATGCAAGAAAGTAGAGTGCAGCAACTCTTGTTAGGTAGACACTAACTGGAAAATTGGATTATCTCCCATTAACTGCAGTTGACCTTAATGCATTTCATGATGGTTAAAAAGACAACACACTTTGACTATATGATGTCCTAAATCCAGCTATTATTGAACTAATAATTGTAATTATTGTACAGCACTACGTCATTATTTCATATACAATTCTAAACAGCCCAACGTTCCTGTGGGTTAATGAAAAATATCATATTTCAAATAATTGTAAATGTTAGGTTACATCTCAGAAGAATTCTAATACTATGTTGTATTCACATTGTCCAAATCAGCTGACAATGTGGTCGGAATAATAATTGTCCTAATCAGCTGAGTGTGAATCTAAGTGATGCTTATGAACAGCATGAAAATCACCCATATAGAAGCATGTGCTAGAAACAAGCCTTTGATTATTTTCTCATATGATTAGTAATTGTTTGACGTTCTTCGGTTTTGTGTGTGTATGTGACTGTCAAAATTGCGGTTTGAGGCAATAATCAGTAATTGTACATCAGTAGGTAAAGAGTAATTCGCTCGAGCATATCACACACAGGACGTGCTTTGCATGCGATATCTTACTTGTATTCGTGCGTAATGTTTTCCATTGCCGATATGGCATTTATTCAACGTACGTATATTTTCGACTGACCAGATTGTTTTCATGTGCTGATGATGTAATAGTTATGTTCGTAGCTCTACTTGTCTGCTGCTGTTCTCAATACCTTTTTTAGTATTTTGATAAAATGTCACATCAATGTGTGACTAACCATATATTCATTTAATTACTTTACCCAAATCGATAATATCATATTATTATTGCTTTATAGATAGAAATGATGACAATATTCGAACTTGTAGCGAAAGAAGATCAATGAGAAAAATAAATACACACATATCTTATTGATTCTTTTTTGAACATTTCTATACATATTATTAGTATAATAATTGTTTAATTAATATCAACTAATATATTGTCTTTTATTGTTGCTCCCGTGATTATTAATCTCATTCGTTTTCAAGTCCATAATGCATGCATGCACAACTGTCCGGATGACATTTCTGTCTGAGTGGGTGTGCATATATATGAGTGTATGTTTGCATGCATGTACCAGAACGGCATTACATGCGAAAAATATAAAGGCCATAATAGTTTTTAAATTTTGTTATTACTGTTTGTTTGAAACGGAGAAGAAAACGTAGCTCAAATTTTCATAACAACACATATCTAATTTTCTAGATGTTTCCGTAGGTAAAAGAAATATTCAGTTTACAATTCTGAGGTTGTTTTTTTACAATGCGCAGTATATGGAATAAGCGTGCAATAATACGTTATTCATCATTGGTTTTAGAAATAGAAATAATGGGAAACTTATTAGTTCGCATAATTAATAAATATTATAGTCTCCTAAATTTATCCAATTCAACCAGCGTTAAATCACTTTACAAAATTAAACCAATTCTCGCTTAAAGAGGACCTTAGAACTTGCAAGATTTGTTAATTAGAACTAAACAGACAGAAAGAAAAGATAAATACACTTATCGGCATCGAAATGTAACACACACCAGTGCTCTTAATGTGCAAAGATAAGAGAAAGTACTTCTTTCAGTAGTGGTAATACAAAATAGGTATTTTCTCTACGTAACAACACAAACTGCATATCAATTGATGTGATTTATTTAATAACCTGTAAAAATGTTGCATGCAATATGTTGGACAAACACTTCAACAGGTTTCTAAGAGAATGATTAATCATCGCTTTGATATAAGAAATTATAGAAATCCCCAGTTTTCCTTTAATATTTCAACACATTTTAACACCGATAATAACATTTTACTCGATTTTTCTTTCATGCCAATAGATATTGTGCATTTTGACATGAACAGACTCATAACATAAGCTTATTGGAGTCATAAGTTAGATATTTTGTATTCTAATGGACTTAATTCCAATGCAATATATAAAATTGTATAATTTAAATTGATATATTGTATATCCTTTATAGCAATAAAATTATATGTATGACTGTCTCTAGTTTATGTTATTATTTTTAATTGGAGTTAGAATTAAACACTTTAGTTTGCTGATTCTTTAACATTAAATCGGTTTAACCATTTTCTTCTAAAACTGCATTCTACATCATAACTCATTTGGGATAATTAATATTTCATATCTGGTGGAACATGTTGTGGGAGAAAGTTGGACAAGTCTAATTGAAACAATTGTATTAGCTTGCTTTATTCTGAAAACGACGTTTTAATTATAACTATATTTCTTTTTTAGTTTTTCTTCCTTCGAATACCACCAAAAGAAAAGGAATAAGTAAACAAGAACGAAACCAAATGTTATTTATCGGTATTTAGTGTGCGCAAACTCAAAGTATTTTAACTGCTCAACATCAGTTAAAATTAAAACTTTAATACCAAATACAGTTTCAGACAAATTAGGAAGATAACGTTTCGTTAGTTATTTTTTTTATCCTAATAACGAATGGCATATATAATGTATTATTTAGACAAATATTAAATAAACTGAAATGTTAAACGTTGAAATAAACATAATTTGCCTCAATAACTAATGACTGTTTAATGACAACAGTTACATTTACATCGGCTTAATCTCAGTTTCATTACTGCGTATCCTTTTTAGCTTCAAACAACCAGTATATGTCAGTTAATGTTACAAATACGGAACACCAATATAACTAACGAGTGTTCGCACCATGAAACTTCTAAACTTGTACACTTTAACATGATTAGTTTACACTTCAAATCAGTTTCAGAATCTTGAGGTAACTTAAGAGTTACATCACAACGTTAGACGTTTTCTTGAAGTTGAATTTCATCACCATTCTCGATTTCTAGCCTCTTGTCCCAGGTTGTGTTTGTTTTGTTAACATAATATATACGATCGTGTGGTAAATCATCATATGACCCACGTAAATGTGCACTACACACTACATACTAAAATGTGTTCTCTTCTTCCAAGGCACTTGCTAACATGAATTTGAAAGTGTGTGGTACGACCGTTTGTTCATTAGGTAATACAACTGATGTGACCTCTCTTAATTTTCTTTTGACATGGATTATCTTCATGACATGTTAGGTGACTATAGGATATAAGCATCTTTTAATGGCGGTCGGTTGCAGACACGAATCTAATCCGGACTGTAGGAAGAATCTCACTAGTTACTAAGTCTTATACACCTTTACCATATCGTCACGACATACTCATATTGTCTTCGATTATACATATTATTTCTAGATCTAGACCACTGTAAAGGGCAGACATATAAACGTCCATAAATTGAAAATGTTTGCATTTTTTGTACATTAGGTTTTCGTTTTGTATATTATCCAAGCAATATATATGCCTAGAAATCCCACGTATATAGTATGCATTTATTTCTCGAATATTCAAATGCTAGCTAACTTGTTGCTCTTAACTAACTGCATGTATGTATACACATGGCGCCTAAAGGAGAGACTGAAAACAATGCATAAGAACATTGCTAGCAAATCTGGTCTTAAACTAAGTGATAGAAAAGTAGTAAACACTAGAATAAAAGTAAAACTTAACGCATCATTTATTAGCCTAGAATATGAAAGATACAATTAAAAGGCGACTTTCAGAATTGTTTATTAAATTCCAAAAAATTATACATGTTATATAACCAGTAAAAGCGTATATAACGTTCCAAATGAATTCCAAACATCTGGAATCTCTTGACGTACCACAATTTTTCAACAGAGAATGTCTATGAGAGAGTTCTAAATGCTTCCAAATTACTGTTTTGTCCAAACACTCAATGAACACATTGAAATAACAATAAATTCTTAAAATAAATAGATCTTCTCAAATTCAAATTATATCGAAGTAGAACTAAACAAAACTACCATCAATCACGTTAAACAATTACGCACACATCTTCATCCGTTTAAAAATTCCATTCTAGTACTTTTTGTAATATGCTATGCAATTAACACGTTGCCTTAATATTTAAATTAGAAATTGCTGAAGTCTTTTCAAGTTTATTTATTTAAGAGCAGGACTGTAAACAAACTCCAACTAATTTAACACTTATTACCGTGTTTAATGGACTTCTAAAATACCCGATCATGGCCGGGTCGTGGTGATGTTCCCACAATTTTCTGTGGGATCACAATAATGCAATTCGATAACATATCCTTTTAAAACTTTAACTATGAGTACAAGTTTATATTGCCAATATTGCTACTGTTAAGCACTTTGTATTTCCAGAAATAGATGGAGTTGAAGTAGTTAATTTGGGTAAATAAATTCCAGCCCAAAATAAATACTGCTTACAACAATAATAAAACTGATTCTGCTCAGATAGTATAGCATGAATAAATAATGTCTCGGCAAAAGATGATCATAGAGCTCTCTATTTTACTTTAGGTCAAAACAGACATTTTCTAAAAACAATAATAAATAACATATTACTTGAAGTATACTTTCATTTTAGAAGTTTCAAAGCGTTTGCAAGATAATTCTTTTTTGCCATAAATGGAAGGTCAGTTTTTTAAAATATAATAAGACACGAGTATAACAACAAGCAGATATGGTCATTTATGTGAAACTTTCAAAGTTATGACTTCAGATTGAGATAACGTTGTTCACATAGCAAGTCAATGCTTCAGACCAAGTTGAACATAAACTTGATTTTGGACAGATAGAAGTATGCATACAACATAATGAGTATGAAAACTAACAAACAATCAACACACACACACACACACACACACTTATTGTGAAGCCAAAATGGACGACATCTAATTTGGCAGATCAAATTGTCTTGAATATTTCATGTATCGTTAAAAATGAATATGCATTCATTCAGCTTGTTGCTATGTAAACATAAAAAACAATTTTCTGACAATCTTTACAATCTGTTTTCATTGTTTGTCTTTACACTGATTACGCATATATTGTATGTCTATCAATGAATATAAGAACTGATCGAAGTGTCAAGAACACTGAATGCTTTATATATCAAACAAAGAAAAACATTTTGTCACTAACAAAATATGTTTAGACATTACGTTATATCCATGGTACTGAGTGCTAATATAGGTGATTCCGCCTGACGTGACCTCAAAAAAATAAAACACGTCGTGGAGATTCATTAACCAGAATATGGCATAACCATTTAAATTATATACGATATCTTCTTATCCGTTTAAACCTTACGTGATCGGGCGATAAGTAAACGATATGAATGTATTACGGACTTATAGAACAAAACGTTGTTTTTCAAAATATTTTGGTCTTTATTTTATGGGCTGGTCTGTAACCTAGACCATTAGCGCATCAGCTGAGATCGAATTCAGAGCAGTTTAAAATAGACTGAATGCGACAAAGTCTAATGTCAAAAATATGGCAGTATCCTACTTTTGTGGTAAAACGGCAAATTGCAAAGATTATCTGTTGATCATGTGCATGAAGCATCAATTACTATCTTTGAAATTTCCTTAAAGTCCTTCACATGTCAAAATCACAAACATGTTTTTTTTGCTATTATGACATGTACGGAAACAAATAAGTATGAACGCATCCAAGTTCATCATAGGCGACAGTGTATAAAGGTTGGACTTGGTTTTGTTTTCTTTAGATAATTGCTTTTGGCCATATTTTAAGGATAGGATAAAACAAAATATTTTATCGAAGCATGATCATTGGGAACCTAATATGACATTGTTCTATTAATAACCGGTTGTAAATTAATCTTAATCCATTTTATACATTGGATATATCTGTACATTTGGGTTGTATTTTCTTGGTATATTAGAACATAGGAGTATTGCGCAAGTCAAAGAATGCTCATGTTATATGCATTCGTGTCTTTTCTTCTGTCTGACAGGTATTCAGTGCACAATTTCATAAAATCCGAACAACCCAAACACGAGACTGAACATACAAATTGTACATTATGTACATTCTTACTGCTGCGTAATTGTTTATTTGATCGTCACATATAACTCTGTTCTGACGATATTTATTCCTTGTTTGGAAGATAAGTCTTGCGTGAAAAAACAGGAGTGGATGCCAGGCTGGAGTAAAGATCAAAATGAGGCATCAAAACCGAACTCTTGTTAGTATGTATATCAAAAAGACATGTTAACTGTATGTCAGTACAGCCATTTCTCATCAGTCCAAGTAACTGCGTCTATGACAACGTCAAATAAATGCAGTAGAGTTAGCATATACTCGAATATCCGTGGAAGTATACCGTCCATTTTGATCGACTGATGGCGCTCTTGAAAAATAAATCTGGAACTCAACCATGAACTTGTGTGCAATCCAACGTGGAAAAAACCCAACTCTGATTGGATTAATTGCTTCAATATGCATCATATTTTTATATCTTGGAGAAAGATACTCTCATTCTTTCTTCATATCGAAAATAGTCGGTAAAGTAAGTGGATTAGTTTTCTTTATAAATATATTACGTTCACCTTCATCAGGGACTACATATAGGTATTGAGCAGTAGTAAGTGTTGATATTCGGTTTACCCAATTAGTATTTAGTTATGACATGGCATAATAGTCTACATGTGTGGAATGAATTTTAAGCACTGACAATATGTAAGTTACAATTAAAGTAATCAAATATATTCATATCGTAATTAATATCATTTGATCATCGTATCATTTCGAATATGACGCATTTGTATTGGATTTTCTATTAAAACTATATTCTTAATGATTGCTGTTAAAATAAATCACATTTATATCTATCTCTGTCTGTCTGTCTACCTACCTACCTATCTATCTCTCTATGTTTGTAATGTATATCTTCCAATTCAGTTGAGTGGTACGCATGTTGAAAAGCGCGAGCTTATATCTACGATTGTTTATTCATGCTAACATCTATAAATTCTAACCCATCGCACATAATTGTATCCAGAACAATGGTTAAACAAGTTACCTTCAGCTAGAACTCTTTGCAGATAACATTGTCAGAGTGTGATGGTTCTATACCACATGTAGTACTGCTTTAAGTTTGTCTCTAGTCACACCACATTCTATATTTTTAGTTCAGGCTTACAGACACATTGATAAAGGAGATTTCACGTTTGAGAATGTGTTTTCTCTCCATATGTACCTTCTTTGCTCTAAAGATAAATTAGGCTAGATTACCCGCGTTCACGTTTGCACTGGCTTTACCTCACAACTGTGATATGAAATCTCTTAAACAATCAATCGTTGTAATTTAAGAAGGTGGCAGCCGTATTATCCGACCTTTTCCATAATGTGTTCATACACTAGCGACCGACTGTTACGACATAAATATGTTTAAAAGTTCAAAAATGTTCGTTGGTTATTGAAATTCTTTGTATATATTGATGAATTCAAGCGAACATGAACTGCTTTTCTCTATGACAATCTTATCCTACTCCTTAACGTATGTGCGGATAAGTTTATGAAAAAGCGAACATTGTATACAAATTGCAGAAAATCTGAATGTTCCCTGGCATATTGCAGAAATATGTTTAAACACGGACCGATAACATTCCAATCAGCAAAATAGGAAATTACTTCACGTAAACCAAACCGTTAACGCCCTAATATAGGAATCGTTTCCATTTTCATTAGTAATGTGTCTAATTTCAATACTATTCAATAGCTAATAATACTGTTGTTAAGTGCTTGGTTTCTCTCTCTGTGAAACAGCTTGTAAAGGTAAACAAACAAGTGTTCAACCATTCCATATGTAGCAATTTTGATCGCGTTGACATGTAAAGTTTAGATTTGTATGTGTAATCCCCGTCCGTGCGTGGTTTGTATCAAGTAAATTATGTCATATCTATTATAAACAAACAAAAGATGAAATCAAAATCATAGTTATGCGTTATCCAAATTATGCGAACAATATAGGTAAATTATTGAATTCATCAATAGTTGATGAAATAAATAATAAATGATGCCATCGAAAAGACATCCATACATCGGAAAATTATGTATAATACCTAAGTTGGATTTTAGTGCTTGTGACGTGAAATGCAATTATTCATCATTTGTATCTAGTATTATTTGTTTCTGGGAAGAAACAAGCAATATCTGTTACGTCGGAAATAAAGCTATTCGATAGTTCTACTTTTGTTATTCTGCTTGCGAGGACAAGCCATTTTTGCGGTTATTAAGAATTCATTTGAAGTAATTCATCCAAGGTCTTTATAGTATATTTGTTTTAGAAACAATGGAGGCCGCAGAATGTAGTACCTTATGGTCGAGATGATTTTCCAGTTAAAATACCTGCTCGGACGGCTTTTTTAGAATTGTCAGAACCAGAAGCTGAGGAGCTCTATTACAGGTGAATAGTTGAATAAGTTTAAGCAATGAGCTACTCTCGTCTAGACTGTCTTATATACGTATATATAGTTTATTTCGCACATTCTAGACATGAAAATATATCATGTTCATACGGTCACTTTACATTCAACAATTCGTAAACACAAACATATGCATATATACGAAACAAGTGCACTTTCCGTCTTTCGGTACAAGCCAGATAATTTACAGCGTTTTGTACTTTAATGCTATAGGAAACCTATATACTGTTACGAAAGTCTAGTCGTAGAGTCAGATGTGCGTGTCCATTTCTGATAGAAATATATAACAATTTTGTTTTGAGTTAGAAATTGGCTGCACTTTATGTAAAACTTTCTATATGTATGGTTGGATAGTTGGCACGGTTGACGGCAAATCTACAATTAAACTGTTTGTGCATGTTATTATTGTGTTGGTTATAATTACTGTGGTTCAGGGTAGCTGTATTGTAGTAGTACATTTGTCCAAGTGGACCAACATTATACATAGGATAATGCACGATATACAGTAGTAGGTTTTATGAACAATTTCCACAGTATTTTGGCCTTGGTGCGTTTCTTTCGTAGTCTCTCTCTCTCTCAATAAATCATTATTATTATCGTCGTGTCACCCTTTAGATTTGTTATTGTTCATATTTTTAGTTACATTCAGACAATACAAGTTTTGTGCCAAAGAATCGTTTGGGTTGGGAGCATCTTTGATGGAGGAAAAGAGCTTTGTGAAGATGAACCGTACAAGCCCAGAAGGCCATGCCTTGTCTACTCTTTCGGGTATGCAAACCATTATATACTGATTCTCAGACGTAATGAAATGAAACATTGCAATACTAGTATCTAACAGCTTACGCTCTTTGAACAATTATTTAATAAAAGGGAAATACAAAACACACACAAGATGAACAGAAAACACAAAATGTCTTGAGTTTGCAAAGTTTAACATGTTTATTTCTACAGGAGTACAAACATGCTGAAAATGTTGATGTTTGAACTAGCTTCTATTTTATGACGATGCTGAGAAATATTTTATATTGACCTAGAAATCGATGAATCATAGCGCTATCTTTTTCAAGTTTGCGTAATATTGAATTATGTACATATTATTTCATTTTTTTTCGTTGTAATTATATAATATTGGGTGACTAATAAGCAAATTAAAAAAGGAAAATATGCTGATGATGAGAAACTAATATGATTGATGTTTTGCATATTCTGTTATAGTATGAAGCGAAGATCGAACTCATGCCTTATAACATTCGACAATTCATATATTAATATAATCGTTCTCTGTACAGGATAGTCCATTTGTTAAACAGTCATAAGTTTTCTTTCAACTATCTCCAACTTTCTTTAGTATCAACTGGAAATGGGATTTTGACGAGGACATGGTAACATTGTTTGGGTGCGAAGTATTTGCTTTCGATCCTAGGTGAGTACAATTGTGTGCAGCAACATTCAAAATTAATTATTATGCAAAACAGTTAAAGCTACCACACCATGCAATTATGAAGTATTCTGTCTTGCTTTTTGCAGAGATAATACTAGACATGCATATATGTAGTTAAAAATGTTTTATCATCAAATAACTCTGCAATTATCTGTAGGAATTTGGTGAATTTGAGTGTTGATTGTATGTTGTATGCATTTGCACCACACAAGACATAAAGGAGGGCTTGGGTGGGCAAAGGTAAAGTACTAATTATCTGAGAAAGTTCATACACAATATAAAATATTTAGACAGTTGATAGTATTTTAAAGCAGCATTAACTCTGCGCAATTCCCCTACGAGTGTCATCTCATTAAGAAAAGGCCAAATCATTAAGGTAACACTCATTTACCATAGTTCTAGCAAAAGACCTAAAAAGCTTTTTGTAAGAACTTACTATATAAAACAATGTTTGGTATGAAAATAGGATCACATTTAGAATAATTAACAAGAGGATGTCAACTGAGGACAACAAAAGTGAAAAAAAAACTGGGTTTTGCAGAACACTCATTTTCGGTTTGAAACTGAGATAGACTAATGCAACACAAGTAATGCAATGTTAAGTTTAAATTGGTAACAACATTAAAAAACATGAAAATTGTTTTCTCTAAGAAACCATAAAATGACGTATTATTGTTTTATATTCATTAGGTTTAGAGTTGGTCAGCTTGTCATCTACCTAGGTCATAACACAGTACAGTAAACTAGTAACCTACTTTGTATAGAGCGATGTTTATATCTCAGCTCTACAAATCTGAAAACCTTTATTTCTCATTGAATAATGCATCCACATCTAATTGACCAGTATTCTCTCTTAAAACATTTAAACAGACTGTATTTACAGTTTGGAAGCAACATCTTATATTCACGGCATCTACTTATTACTGATTATGTCAATGAACGATTGTAACAGAAAGTGTATTTGTAGTATACCCTATGTTATCACTTTCTGACTACTTGATAACGTTTTCCCGTTTTATATTGACTGTATGCCATTTATACTTTGCATTTATAATTTTCTAATATATAGAGAAGCTACTTGAACTAGTTTAGTTGGATAATTTTTCTTTTAGTATGGCAAATGAAACTGATTTCTTCAAGAAAGGACCTAATATTACCTTCCATAAAATTGGCTTGTGGGACCGACATACTGTGAATGATAAAGGCTGGCATCTAATGACACTTAAGCAAATAAGAACGAAACTCGGTCATGAAAACGTAAGTACATCTCTGTTTTTAATAGACTCATTTTTATATATCATTCATTTAGTTCTCGTAATCCTCCTCATCAGCCATGATAGGCTCTTTTATGTTGATTGATTCGTCGCGAATAATGTCTTTTAATGAACAATTCATGCAAACAGTCAATCAAATGTCAAAGGAATTTGTGTGATGCAGCTATCTATATCTCCCTCTGATTATGGTCATAATTATGGGAATGGGAGTAACTGAACATGTCTCTTAGTAAATACATTGTATGCATCCTGTACAAGAATAAGAATAATAGTCACCAGCTACAGTTTGATCTTTCATACTTTATATTCGTGATGGGCATTAATGTTTTCATTAGAATGCATGTTTCTCAAATGCTGTTTAATCATTGGGGTATGTATTATTTTCAGTAAATGTCTATATAATCTTTTACATAATAGCAAAGCTGTACCATTGCGGTTTGTCTGACAATATTTGTAAAAAAAAAATACAATTTTTGTTTGGTAAATATTGATTTCCTTCTAATCTATACTTTATACATCAGAGAATTATCGACGTCATGAAAATTGACATTGACTAGTCGGAGTGGACTGCACTGCCAGAAGTTATTACCTCATGAGAGCTGGAGACCGTGAAACAGATGCTGATCGAATTCCACAACTATGACAACAAGGAAACGTTAAATGTTTTTCGGATGTTGTATGATGCTGGATTTAGGATCTTTATGAAAGAAAGGAACATATTAGGATGCCTTTACAAGGTGCCTTGGAGTATTCGAGAACGACCGCATTGCATGGAAATATCATTCATACACATATAGTCGTTTCGTGTTGATTGTTAAACAATAGAAGTAAATTTTACTTAAAGTCTTTCGAAAATTTTTGACCTTCTAGATTAACATCAATATGTCGAAAAAAGATCGTATAATAAAATATTTTTTAAAAACATTGTTGCTGTTAAATGTGTCATTTGAAACAATAATAATCCTTGGTGTTGTTTGTTTCTTTACTGTTCATTTTTGAAAATAGTTTATTCAATATCATATGATACGTTATAAAGTACCCCTACGTTTTATTTAATAACCACACACAAGCCGTATATAACGTAAGCAAATATATTTTCACTGCATGACTTGGAACTATTATATTTTTCACAATATGAACAGTATATTGTGATGATACCATACTAAATTCAAATGTTTAGTTTGGTTCTTATATTGGACACAGACTCTATTATACTTTCTTATGCAGAGTACGAGAAATAAAAAATCATACAAAAATTGTGACCTCACATATTCAGGTGAATATACATGATTAAAAAAATAACGTATCATCCTCTTTGCTGGACGCTGGCATTTCGTTTTAACGTTTAAATTTGCAAACAAATTAATGGGTAGATAACGAAAATCAATATAAAACATTTCAGACAAATTGTGTTTACTTAATTATCTAAGCCACTACATATCCTACTGATAGCATTTCAGATGAATAATTATAAACGTTATTTAGTGCAATATGATCAATGTACAGTATGCTAAGGAATTTTGTTTATAATCGTTCTTTCTGTTGCAGTTATATGTAGATCTCACAACACCGAAAGATTTGTTTACATCATTCATCCATAGATCGCACACATTTCTATTTCTCTACAATGTTCTATTGCATTGACTATTATCTGTTCAATAAGCTAGTGTTGGTGCCGATAACTATTCGTTTCTTTATAATCGGAGCCTGATTGTAAAACATATTAATACCAATTTATAAAGGTGTAAAGCACAGAAATATCTTCTAATTCAAGTTTTCCAAAGGAGAACGATAGGAGTAATATATACACGAATAAACCTACCCTATATGTATTGGTTTAACCCATTGCTACCTGTTTTAGTTTATTACTCAAGTGACACCACATACTGCAAATTGTTTCAAAAACTTAATTACGATAGTTCAATCAAGGTGAGTCCCAATTAAAGCAATTAAAACAACTACAAAGATATTATATAATGTATGTTAAACTTCTTTACAAGTTGCTTTTATGTTTTAATGTGCATTAATACTACTATAATGTAACACTGGACAAATGAAGACATCGCATATAGAACTATGTGTGAGTGTTTATTTATTAGGAAGTTCACTCATTGTCTGATATATATATATATATATATATATATATATATATATATATATATATATATATATATATATATAAATGGAATATGTGGCAGTTGCAAAGTGATGCGAGAGCATGTAATCAAACTCGTTTAAGTAATTTGACACACTAAACTGGCAAACTGAGAATAAGTGACCATTAAAATTGTGTTAAATGGTCTGTTATTTCCTTCAGCTACCAATACATAACATAATAAAACGTTTTATAAAATGGGTACACTTCCAGCTTCACAGGAATTGAGATGTCCAGCTGTAGATCAGTTAGATAAACAACCGAGCTTGATATATCTTTGACTCTTAGCAGGCATTGCGTAACAGCTACACATCTATTAAAACAATGTTACTAATTGTTTTAACAGTTAGTGCAACATAATGCAACTGATGGGATGCAAATAACTACTTTGTCCCCCAAACATATATAATTGTTCATTATGTCCTTAAATACAATTTCGCTGGTGCATGCTTTGAACGCGGGTACATCAACAATAAAATATTTCATGTGATATAGTTGGCATCGTAACGAGACATTCCTTTTACGTTTACAATTCAGTAGCTGCACTAAATTATGCCACTAATTAATATGTACTATAATGGTAACATCTGGTCTCATTATTTATGTATCAAGCAAACAGAGGTGCTATATATTCATGTCTGACAAAATAAGTGATATGTGATAAAAGAGTTTTTAAAGATAATTATCACATGATAGGTGACATTCTCTGAGGAGAGTAATCACAACGCAAATTTGAAGATAATCTCGCACTATGCACTGAATATGTAATCACAAATCAATGACAATGTTTAGTTACCTGTGTTTGGTATTATGGCTATTTATTACCAATAAGCTCAATCGACCAAGTAATGAGTGGTAATCACAAAAATGTCTGAGTAAAGTTGATCTAAACATGATTTAACGTGTTTACATGCATATCAGTGCTGTTGCATTGGACATTTAACCAGTCCTACCTCTGCGAAACTCTATGTAGAGCCCTGGAAATAAATAAATCAAACCATTATCACAAAGTCTAGCACAGTCTTACCAGCATATATGCAATATACTCCGATACTAGTTTTAAATATTGTAGTCATGGCACAATACATACTGTATATATCAAGTTCAATATTTTTAATATAACTTGGTTTTCGTTATAAATTCCATCAAGTATGTGCTTAAGTTTGACTGTTGTATGAGAACTTTTTGTATCAGAGAAACAATTAGTTATATTTTAGGAAGTAATGTCAATGAAAAATCTCATTGGTGATCTTTGTCAAACACTATTATGAAATCGTATTATATTGATATTATACTAATGTACCAAATAGTATCTAATACATAGGATCAAAATAAATGTCTGAGTATTTGATTTATTGTATTATATTAATATCCAAAATTGTACATCTCACAGAATTGTGACAGGTCGGCAGGGAACGTTGATAACATTTTTTAATTTATATTACGCTGCATCATTGTGTATCAAATCCACATAAACATCATTTAAGATCATGGTACCAAGATGTTGTTTCTAGTTTTAGATGACATATAATTCTTACACTACTCTCAAATACCAAAACCCAAGAAAAAGCCCGGTATGTGTTTAGAAGTGAGGCCAAGGCAGAGTGATATAACCGAGCCACAAAATATAACAGCACAAATTAACACTATATATATAAAATCGAGATACATACGACACCATTAATATTATATAAGAGTAAGTTATGTATACATCAGCAACCTTAAGTAGTGCAAACAGTTTTCAAATTATATATCAAAGGTAAACATAAATATCATGGATTTATTATGCCATGTAGCCATCTAATATAAATCTGGGATAAAGAATAATTTCATTTTGAAATGAATTTTGTCACGATTTCATAATCCCAATATACGTCGAACATGAAACATGTATGTCGCAAGATCGTAGAGCCGTCTGGAAGAAATACACGCGTGTTAATGCGTATTTTCCCAGTATACAAACATACATGGTGTTTAAAATAAAAAGTTTCAAGGTATATATTAGTTAAAATATATATTTTAGGTTATTGTTCTTTATATTGTTCTATTATTTATATCTGCATTGATCAAAAACCAGTAAACCTCATTAACATGGCGTCTCGTTACAAACAATTTACATGCCACAATCTGTCTAATCCTACTTATTTTCCAACACGTAAATTCACTTATAGTTATTTTATAAACCTTTTGCAGGCGGACATAGGACTATAGACTAGATAATATACTTGCTCCAGAATGTGGCATGTTGTCAGTACTGAAGGCAGCACGATGACCATGGCTATGTTAGCTGATGCTGTTTCAGCTTAAATGCCTTTCATTTTTCTGAAAGGAGTTATATTGATATCGAAATTTGTATAGTAAGGATGTTGCTTAACTTTGGCTTTATCTCTCTTTTTTTGTACCCTATCTGGAATATTTAAACTTGCTCGATATATTATAATCAGCACTATGCATAGTTCACGTGCTAGTGAACCGAACTAGATTATTAAATTCCTTTCGACATATCGATTGTTTTGAAGAATGCAAATTAAATTTATTTCGGTATAAATGAGCCCTAATGCACAATGTTTTGATAATATAGAACATAAGTTGTGGAATTTTTGAAAACGTTATGCTGTCAAACTTGTTGTTTTGGATATCATATCTAAGGGAATTATTTTGTTTTGTTATACTTTAAATATAGTGAATTACTTTAAAATTATTTCGACGCTGACCACAGATGGCATGTTGTCGCCCCTGGTTTCTCTATTTATTACAACTGCGTGCATTAAGCGTCCATAAACGTAATGACGTCTTGAATAACACCTGATGTGCGTTGATCCAATCATAGCAACGGATACACCGATACATACCTAATTTACGGGACTCAACAGTTGTCATGATACAGAAAATACGATGGTCCTGAATCGAAGTGTACTATATGTGTTTTGTTTTGAAGATGCATTGCATTTTTGCTGAACTAGTTTGTGATCAAGAGCTTTTCATGTGTAGCATTTATTAATATAGCATAGGCCTATTTACAAAAGTTCTCGAGACGTATTTGGAAATAGTGGCATACTATATTTTTCATAAAGCAAGGTAAGCTCTGCGAAGTGTTTTAGCAATAGAACATCATCACAATATGGATAGATGATTTTCCATCTCAGAAATATAATATAAGACGAATTATGTTACATCGTAGAATTTCCTTAAATGCAGTCTGGACCAATAACTTCACAGTTGAAACAAACCTAACCAATGTAATTTTGTTATGTGCCGATAATGTTTAGATGTCAAATTGATCTTCTGCTTGTCATTTTTGTATCATTGCTAGAGGTACGCACATGCGAGCACGTGCTGTAAGGCGTAAGAGAAAATTATAGTCCAGTGTAGCAAATGGTCTATTAGCCTTGGCTTTTGTTGCCTCTTGACCCTACGAATTCGAACGTAACCTTAGAAAGCAAACCAAACCAAGTAAACATACAATTTTACAACCCCAACCAAAATTAGCCGAAAACTAAATTGTACTTGTTTGCGGTAAGATGCTGCAATTCCCTAAATGATATATATGGTCTTTATCTACATACAACACCGATCTCATCAAATCTCAAGCATAAAGATATGCATAACATCAAGGAATTTATTCGTCTTTAAAGTTTTTATTGCAGACCATATTTCAGTCCTTGAACTGTCGTGACTAAAACCTAACATTGTTTTTATTATGTTGTAATACTGCAAACACCTTTTATTGTCATACATAGTTTGAACAGCTTTAAAGTGATATAGACAAAAGGATGCTGCATTACGAACGTTTCATGAAGAAAACTGATTATCATGGTTTATAGCAAAATATCGCACTTTTTAAGGTAGAGGTATTATAACACGAAAACGTAACAAGGACCAATCCATGCAAAATGACTCACCCATTCACATACATCTTTTTATGTTCAGTTCCTTATAGAGGAAAGAATATTTTAAAAACATAATATCAGGTTGATTTTACCTTAATCATGGAGCTAAAGTTGAATACCAAGTCTCATTTTTTCAATTTCACCTTTCAGGAGATATTGGATTAATCAAGGATGCATCGTTTTCGGGGATTAAATCTTACCCTGAAAGTTGGCTTGCTACTGTCTGTTATTGGTTTGCTTTTCATTTTTGTCAGAACAGATATCTATGAAAAATATCTCATGGATAGCTATAATACAGATTTTAACCTTGAAGAAAAGAGAGAGGAATGCGGCATGTCAATATGCACCCCATGTCAGTTTTTGGAAACTGAAGAAAGAGTTGATTCTTTCAATGGTTACGTTGATAGTACTCTTCATAGCATGGTGCCTCCGCCTACACTTAAAGAACCTGAAAGTTTTCCAGCATCTGGAGAAGATAAAATGAACAGGATTATACATCAGTCATGGAAAACAAAAATGATACCGATGCAGTTTAAGGATTACATGAAGTCATTTATTGAGAATCATCTCTCTTGGAAGTACATGTTCTGGACAGACCATAGTACGAGACTATTTATTAGTAATTTGTATCCCAATCTTCTTTCTCTATATGACAATTATGCTCACCCATTAAATCGTCCTGATGCCATGCGCTATATAGTTTTGTTTCATTTTGGTGGCGTGTATAGTGATTTAGACGTTGAAAGTTTGCGCCCATTAGATCCAATTATAAAGAAATATTCATGTATTCTTGGACAGGAACCACACGTCCATTCTATTGTGTATACAAATTTTTATGAACAAGCTAGTAATGCATTCATGGCTTGTCGAAAGCGGCACCCTTTTATGAAAAGCGTTATTGAGAATCTTTACCACTTCTCGTATTTTGCACATGTTCTCGATTCAACGGGTCCCAGATTTTTGACATTTTCATTGCGACAGTACATGGATAAGAACAAGGATTTGCAGGATTCGGATAGTGATTATGTGTACTTAGCTCCACCAGAATATTTCTTGCCAAGTGTGGACCCGGAAATTAACAAAAAGCTGGATTTGCTTTGTGGAGGATTCCCATGTCTGTCTCCATTGCGCCAGTGGCAGTGTGAAGAATGGCAACAAGAAGGAATTAGAACCGAACCGTATCCATTTTCGTTCACGAACCATGTGTGGTCTCATATAACATATAAAAACCATTTTCGTTTCTATAAACAAACGTTTTACATATTTGTGATTTGTCCAGCTGCATTGATATATGAAAATGCATGAAGCATAATGAAATAGTCAACATGTTAAAAATTTAAATGTACAGGTTGTGATTAAAAAATTGGATCTAGACACTCAGATTGGAGTTGGAAGCAAACCTTTACTTTGAAAATATCAATCTATCTCTACAAGCCTTTTAAGTCAGTTTCAGTTGTTTTGAATGGAATAAACCTGATACCGCTCAACGGTTTCAATCGACAAACCTTTCACCAACAAATGAATACAATAGCTTTTTATCTCCCATGGTAACAGAAAGGCATCGGAAATGGACATGCTTGAAGTATTCTGATAGTTTCAACGTGATTAGGAAAAGGAAAATGCATAATACAGATTCGTATAGTGAGTGCTACAAGCAAACGACAGCATTTAGTATATGTAGCCCATAGTAAATGTTTTGACAGACATTGTGGACATAGGGAGCATTATAAACGTATAGTACATGTTTCATAAACTCAAACGGAACCACTAAGCTCTTTTACCGAGGTTTAAACTATGTAACATTTATCTCGTCTGAGGTTCAAAATGTAATTATTGTGCCACTCAACAAGTTGTTGCAAAAAAGTAGTTTTAAATAATATAAACTATATTAATGCAAGGAAGAAAGAAATGCATTGTTCTGTTAGACTTTAATATTTTAATGAACTAATCAGCTGCTAAACTAATTGGTATTCGGAAATATGAAATTCATTTTTTGAATGAAACGGTTGTACCTGTCACATGATCAATATTCGTCCATTATCAACAAGATTTGATATAAAATTTAGTAGCCAATGAGGAATCAAATTTTGTAAATGAGTCTTTAACATCAAATCTGATATAAATAATCTTGCTGTAAAGACCAAGAAGACTATTTTGATGTTTAGTTCAAACGTAACACGGCCATGAAATCTTACAATGTTTTGTTGAGAAATTAAAATTTTATGTATGAACTGTCTCGGAGATTATATAGCTATGTTTGAATCCATTCTTGTTCAGTGAGGCATTAGAAATTGTATTGGCAATGTTAGGTCTCTAACTATCTACTTATTATATGAATATTTTATAAAGTTATAAGAGACCAACTAATGTGCACATATAATTCGGTAGTGCAATTGAATAATCTTCAAAAGACTCATATTCGTCAAAGGTCTCAAGTTTAACCTGCCTATCTATGTTGCATTGATATTTTTAATCTCAATAATTACAATTGTTATGAATGTACCGATGTATCTCCAATCCTTTTAGATATAAACAGTCACGTGTTAAAGACCAATCATTTATTATACATTGATATATTCTGCGGACTACGTTTGGTTGCCAGTTACCAGGTAATTTTATGTGAGGCTTTATCTGCACTAAGGTGTTCCACCACAATAATAACAATCCTCATCCCGGGTTTAAATCACCCCTATGAAGTATAGAATATATAATTATACAGTTTGTCCTTTATTCCCAGCGTCACCGTATTTGCCAAACACGTGACATTAGCAAGGATAATGTTAGAAAATAAGGAATAGACTGGTGTAAACAGTATCAATCAATTTCCTAAATAGCAAAATATTGAACAGAACAAGGCTCAAATATGACTTGACAAGGCTTGACCCGCTCTACCACTCCCTCGTGTATTACTCTATAAGGAATAAAATACTTTACCTATGTATTCAGCTGCAAACGAAAAGGCTGATGAAACAAAACGTCCAGCTACCCAAAAGTGAATGTTTTAAGATATTTCCTCCGTATATAATGAGAGAAAAGAAGGCCAAATTGGAATTGTATAGATAAAATGTTAATGGTTAGGATTTTATCGATTCGTAAAGTTTACTTAATGATAATCACTTACAAAGTTCAAGAAAACGTGCTTTTGACTGTATTTCCTTTGTAAGTCATTAGGTGAAATTTAGAGTTGTCAAAAATCACGTTATATTAATCGTGTAATATGTAGTTAATCGTCTTTATTCGCCGCTACCTGGATTAAATATTTAAAAGGCTTAGTTTTTAACATCAACGATGGTTGCTAGGAGATAAAAACATTCGTTAAATTCATTTGATGTCTCACGTGTTACTAAATAAACATTTCAAGAAAAGAATTTAATTATTCTGATCAACAGTGTTCTCAATGGATCAACAGCGTTCTCAGTTTTCGTAATGGATAGTGCTCGTATAGTGCCATGTCAAAGTGTTTTCAATGGATTGTGTGAGTGCAATGTCAGGTCACAGTCTTCTCAATGCATAGTGTCTTCAATGAAAAGTGGCAGCATAGTGTCAAGTCACAGTATTCTCAATGAATAGTGTCAGTATATCGTCAGACCACAGTATTCTGAATGAATAGTGTCAGTATCGTGTCAGGTCAGTGTTTTCAATGAATATTGTCAGTACTGTGTCAAGTCACTGTCATCGCAACGAATATTGTCAGTATAGTGTCAGGTCACAGTGTTTTCCATGGGTAGTATCAGTATCGTTTGAGGACACCGTGTTCTCAATGAATAGTGTCAGTATAATGTGAGGTCACAGTGTTCTCAATTAATAGCGTCAATAACATGTTAGATCAGTGTTGAAGATGGATAGTTTCAGTATAGTGTCAGGTCACAATGTTCTCAGTGAATAGTGTCAGTATAATGTCAAGGCACCGTGTTCTCATTGGATAGTGTCCGTATATTGTCAGGTCATAGTGTTCTCAATGAATAGTCAACCACTGTGTTTTCAATCGATTGTGTCAGTATAGATTGAGGTCACAGTGTTCTCGATGGATAGTTTCAGTATAATGTCAGGTCACAGTGTTCTCAATGAATAGTGTTAGTATAGAGTCACGTCATAGTGATCTCCATGACAAATGTCAGTATAGCGTCAGTCACAGTATTCTCATTGAATGTCAGTATAATGTCATGTCACACTATTCTCAATGAATAGATTCAGTATAGTTTCAGGTCATAGTGTTCTCAATGAATAGTGTTAGTATAGAGTCACGTCAGAGTGTTTTCAATGGATAGTGTCAGTATAGCGTCAAATCATAGTGCTCTCCATAGATAGTGTCCGTAAAGTGTCAGGTCACAGTATTTGCAATGGATAGTGTAAGTATAGTTTGAGTGTAACGTAATCGAGCTGACCCTTTGAGACGGGGCAGGGTTTTAAGAAATAATAAACACGTTCGTGAGTGACAATGACAATGTATTAAACACCCACACTAATGACACGAGAACAACAAACACAAAGGCATATAATATGAATATAAAACACATGAAATATTATTTGACTACTATCTCTGACTCATGTAATTAAAAAGTTGTTACAAATTTCATATAAACTTCATGTAGTCAAATACTTCTCGCAACTCCATAGAAACTTCATGTAGGCAAACACTTCTTACAAACTTTCATATAATCAAATACTTGCTGCAAACATCATATAATCAGATACTTGTTGAAAACTTTTATGTAGTCAGACACTACTGTCATAATTTACATGTAGTCAAAACACTACTGTTATTACACTTTACATGTAGTCAAAACACTTCTGTTATTACACTTTACATGTAGTCAAAACACTACTGTTATTACACTTTACATGTAGTCAATACACTACTGTTATTATAAAAAATGCAGGTAGTCAGACACTACTGTGATTGGAAAATGCATGTAGTCAAACACTACTGTGATTGTAAGATACGTGTTGACTTCGTAAATCATTTCAAGTCCAAAAATAATCCAAGAATTACAAAAAATATAGAAGTCCTAGTAAATAAATAATCCTCATGCAACTACTCCTAAAGTACCAGCCAGCACCCAGGAAAAGGGAAAATTGAGAAGATGGGGTGGTGGGTAGGGACGGGAAGGCTCAGTAGAGGCTCAAAATTGGCATCAACCATATTTAATGACAAAGCCGCCACTACCTCGTTTTTCTTTGCGGTTGTTGTTGTTGGGGGGGGGGAGGGGAAGACGTGTTAGTATAAGTTCTTGCTAAGCCCCTGATTTGCTTTGGAATTTTGTTTACCAACACAATTTCATCTCTATCCTTTTAGTAGTTCGTATGTAAACGAACTTGTTAATGAAAACTTCATTTTAAACCAGCATTTAATACATTTAATATGATTTATTTGAAAAACATATATTAAACAACGATTGCCTTTGTGAAACTTTGTACAATAATATTCCATTTGATGTTTCATCTGTTATCAAGGATTGCATAATACTTAAATATATATGCATACTCCAAGACTGCATATGTGACCTGATATACAATTTCTATCAATGGTATTTAATGTATGCTTTTTCTTGTGGTTCTTTATGTGGGTTCTGTATGAACTGGCTGCATTGGCGGTTACTATGGTATGCACCAGTGTATAATACTACTCAACTAGAAACGTCTTAGATTCATGTCTTCATTAACATGATTCATTGGTGGAACTGCATTATTGCCACTGAACTTATATGCGGAAAAAATGTCAGCGCATTATACCAGGGCATATATATATATATATATATATATATATATATATATATATATATATATATATATTTTTTTTCGTAGTCTGGTGAGAGATACGGGTGGCTTGATATAGAATAGATCAAGGGCATTTTATCAGTCACCTGATTTAGTTACATTTTTCTTCTGAGTACGAAGTACAACGATTAAATACAAGGGAATGGCTGCAGTGTCTTGGGTATAATAGAAATATAGTGTGTAATATGGATTATGAAAAATGTATTATTCATAATGCAACATGGCATCGCCGTTTAAGCCCAGAGTATTGAAAATATTTGCACTACTCATAGGTAAGTCTTACAATCATTACAGGTTAGTATTAGCCTTTTAATATTACCTTTACAAAACATTGAAGTGTTTATTAGTTTAGCTACTTTTCCAGGTAATGTTTACTATGATCACAACCCCTGATTGTCATTGTTAAAATGACAAACAAAAAAAAAACTAAATATTGGTGCCATTAAGTACATCAACAATACAAATAATCTGATTGGAGATGCAGTTTCACTTTCACAAAGATAATATTAGTACACAGGTTGACATGCCATCATTTTTTTAGAAAGTTCTGTATACTTATCTATCTATCAATCTATCTATCTACCTACCTACACACACACACACACACAAATATATATATATATATATATATATATATATATATATATATATATATATATATATATATATATATATATATATAGATAGATATATATATATATATAATTTTGGATCGCAAAATGCACATTCAATAGTGAAACGTTTAAATGATACCGAAATATTTTAATCCTTTCTTGTGGTAGTTTTTCTTTAATACAATAACATATGAATGCAAAAGATTACAACAAAACGTATAATTAATTGAGAACATTAATTATTAAATATTAAATCTGGTTTCACACTGTTGGTTATTTGTTAGAGTGAATGTGAATTTCTGAAAGAAGGAACATCAAATTATATAGTACAAACTTGGAATTACGTGTCTTGCGTTATAAATTTCCTTATCTTTACCTTACATACTTACTTCTAATTGCAAACGCTCGCAATCAAATGCACATCGAAATGAATTAAAAGTGTCAGAAATCCATTTATAGGGATGCAACTATTTAAAGATAATGTTTCTTGTTTATCTTTGAATTGGAAGTGTTTTGTTTCATACAAGTTCATTTAATAATATATCATTGTCTATTCTCAGGTCATGGCGGGTTATTGGACAACATGTCGCTTGAGGAGACATAAATTGCCATTGATGGTACTCTTTATGTTGACAGCCGTGGTCTTTATAACAATAATTACATACAACAGGGATACTAATGGAAGAGAAAGCTATCAAGAGAAAAGAAAACGATGTGGAATTTCAATTTGTACTCCCTGTCAATTTGTAGAAGATGATGGAGAAAAAGATCTTGACAGCTATGCTAATAGCATTTTTCCATTCTTCTCTTAACAAAACATTTCCACCCTCAATAACAAAAAAGCTAGAATTTTTTCCAAGTTCGGTAATTTATAGAATTGACAGAATTATACACCAATCATGGAAGACCAGCAAAGTTCCAATACAATTTAAATACTACATAGACTCTTTCATAAAGAACCATCCGTTGTGGGAGTATATGTTTTGGACCGATGAATCGATGCGTAACCTTATTAAGGAACATTACCCACACATTTTATCCCTATACGACAATTATGCCCACCCACTTAACCGCCCTGACGCTGTGCGGTATGTGATATTATTTCACTTCGGTGGAATATATAGCGATTTAGATATGCTAAGTTTGCATCCCTTGGATCCCATGGTAAGGAAATATTCCTGCTTTCTGGGACAAGAACCACATGCTCATTCCATAATTTATTCCAATTTGTACGAGCAGGCTAATAATGCGTTGATGGCATGCCGGAAACAACACCCGTTCATGAGGAGCGTAATTGAAAATCTGTTTCACTTTTATTACTTTTCTGATGTTCTTGATTCCACGGGTTCTAGATTTCTTACGTTTTCCTTAAAAACATTACTCGAGACATATCAGATGACGACTATGTGTACTTAGCACCACCAGAATATTTCCTGCCAACTGTTGATCCTGAAATGTATGACAGATTAAATTATTTATGCGACGGATTTACATGCCTCTCCGCGTTGCGTACATGGCAGTGCGATCAATTGAAACAAGAAGGTTTAAGATCTGAACCGTATTCATTTTCATTTACAAACCATATTTGGGCTCACATGGTATACAATGCCATACACATTTTGTTTATGCAAAATATCAACATATTTAGGATTGTCCCCAACGCAACCCAATATGTTTCAAATCACTTACGAAATTGATAGAGATGTGAGCTTAACATTTATTAAAATAAATTCTGTATTTCATTTCTAATTAATTTAGTGACAGCAGATCCCAAATTATGTTCCTTTCTTCACTGACCAAACCCATCATAAAAAATAATTTCAAGCCGCTACTATATAAACAATAATGGTACTAATGAATCATACATTATTAATAATGTTGTGATTCGATGAAAATGTTAAGAAATACTCTGCAGCAGTTATGTTCCTTACACGTGTGCTGATTGGTCAAACACATTATCTTGACCGATTGTTTGTATCTGCTAATTTAAATTTTTGTAACGGATGAATGTAAATCGTTATGCTTGGAAATGTGGCAAAAAACCTAATCGGTATACTTGGTTTAATTTAATTTATTATTTAATTTATAACAACAAGAATGTCCGATACATTTGTTTCTCACTAGATAATATCATAATTTAAGATTGGACTGGGTCGACATATACTACACTAAACGTTTAAGTCAGCGATAAGCACAGCTTTATAATCCTTCAGTATGATCCACTATTTACAAAATCAACATATTTGTTTTGTAAAACAAGTCAAAGACAATATACCTTCATGTGTTTTATTTTCTTGAAAATATTTGTCTTTTTTACAATTCTCGAAATTAACATTTAGTCAGATATGATCCAAACAAAACCAGAGTTTGAACATATTTTTATGGTAATCTTTTGACCCATTCACGAGATCGTTTATCTTGAATAAATTCCTTCGCGTATTAATATCCAAAATAACTGCTCAGCAAGTGTCCGATTAAATCGTTCAACAATTGCCTGATCGCGATGTAGTGTAGTATGTCCTCGTCTGATGGTGACATTATGATGCTTCATTGTTGATAACACTGCACCCTGAAATTCCTTGCCAGGATCAACTTGTAATAGATTTTGGCCTATGCAGAGGACCTCTTCGATAAATCTTTTCAAACGCAGAAGCCACTTCAGTTGATGATTTTGTCTTTAGAGGTTCTGCTTTATTTGTATTGACTCGTAACATCAACTACGGTTAGCGCATATTTGTAAACACCATCATGCGGCAGAAATAATATATCAGCCTGATGAACCTCATTAGGTGCGCTGACATCAAAATGCGAGTAGTTAATTTGTTTAGGCGGTGGTAGATAAATTTGCCATATCGCCTGTTTTGGATTACCAATCCGTTGCAGTGGTATTTTTCACCTTTGCGGCGCTAGCGAGTTTACCGATTGCTGCTTTACCCCTCCAGTATCCTTTTGCAGAATAATAAATAGATTCCATGATGTTATTAATTACCAGCACCCAACATCAATTTACTTCTCATCACCGATTTTATCAACCATGAAGCCATTTTTTCTTTGAAGGATTTATCAGTGACAGAATTCAACGCATAAATTATTTTTACATCTGCGATATGTCTGTGTTGCAGATTGCTGCTTTTATAAGCAACATCATGAGCATGACACGCCTTATCAATGGCGTTTATTGGGTTTTCACCGGGTCGGGGCTGGTTTTGATCATTGAGTCTGATATCGAGTCTGGTCCCTGGTCCACAATAACTATACCCTGGAAGGTGTTTTTCTCCCGGATACTTTGCCCATGGTGTTCCTGAGAGTTTTACTAACTTGGCTGCAATATCACCTTCTCGCTTTCTTAAAAATCATCTGCAGATTTCATAGAAACAAATCTAAATTTTTTTGTTCCACATTGTTCACACTTACCAGTACTTACTTTTCAGTTGTAATCGTCGTCAAGTCATCTGTGCCAGTTCGCTTCTTACATCTCACACAATATATTAGATCCATAATTTATTTATAATAAACACGAGAACCAGTTAAGCATCATGCAGCGCTACCGAATTCTATTCGCATGATTATAATCGGACCATCTGGAAGTGGCAAGACACAACTGCTACTTAATTTAATAACGAGTTGGATGAAATGGGACAAGTTGTATTCAGTGGCCCCGAGTGCAGACGATCAACAATGTTACGAGGTGTTAAAGAATTTTAACGAGAAAGGAAAATGAGAAATCAATGAAGATATTATTGAGTTTATAACCGATATCGAGGAAGCACCGAGTATTGATGATATTGATGGAAGTATTAACAATTTAGTCGTATATGATGATGTAATGTTAGACAATCAAAAGAATCCCGCTATGATATTTTCCAGAGGTGGGCATAACAAGACCGATGTGATATATGTCACTCAACGATACACTCAAATACCAAATGTGATCAGAGATAACTGCAATATTCTTGCTGTATTTAATGGAATAGACACACATACACTACGAAGTAGTCATCAGACCTGGTGCAGTGGAGACATGGGTCATGGTCTCTTTAGAAATTTCTTTACTCACGCTCAGTCAATCTCACATGGATTTGTAACGATAAATTTGCATGACCCTAGATCAATATATCGTATCGAATTTGATAAAATATTCGGTTGAAATCCTAAAAAAGATTTTTACCCCCATAGTAGCAGAGAGGGTGCGACAAGGACTTTGCGTCCCGAAAGTAAATATTTCTTTCTTTTTTTACGATTTGGAGGAAGCCTTGGTTTGCCAAATTAATTTTTTTTTATGATTTTGGAGGAAGCCTTGGTTTGCCAAATTGACGCTTCTATAAAGTTGTCCGATTCGCCCTCTCTGCTGCTCATGAGGTTCAAGGATTTTTAAACTTCAAATTCACATTGCAACTTATAGTTACCTTCCAGTTTTCTATAAACTTTCCAATACTTACATGCTGTAATGACATAACATTTTCATATAAAAAGTATTTTGGAATATTTAGACTTTCAACGGAAGATAAATCTGCGCTTCGACCGTAAAGATAGAGGTTTTTCATGAGACTTCAACATTACCAATAAACTACATAAATACATATTTTTGAGTGTCCATGTTATTAGTTATATTATAAATGCTTGGCACGCAGTGCATCCACACAGACAGAAAAGTATAAGTAAGACGACCCTATCCACACGTTGCCATACTATGCTTTTAGATTTGAAGCAGTTAACTTTTGTCTATTTTACTTGGAATTCGACCCTGAAAAGCACAATGCAAGTTATGAATCTATGACTGAACAAATCACGTTCAATATTATCAAGAAAGAAAATTTCTGTGACGTCTTTTCTACATAGAAGTAAATATGTTTGTGAGAATCACTTCCCTTCATACATTTTCCCGTTGCAAAGCTGCTTTTGTTTTGCGATTGATTGTGACACATAATTATAATTCCCTGGTAATAAAATCTTCAAGTAATGTCTAGCATATGCAAAGTATTTATCTACATGACACTGTTTTTTTTCATAATTGCTTAACTCCATTTCCATACTTTGAAAAATACAGAAGTTGCCTACAATGATAGATCGATAACGATATATACTCTTTGAAGTCATTTTTGATCTATATGCCTCCTCATATATGAGTTATTTCCCTTCACCCTTGTAATTATATTCATTTATGTGGCAAACAAAATTCCAGTTCTTAATGTTATTTCATTTCTAATTGCGAATGAGAGATAATGTAGTCCAACAAAAACAATTGATATCGCGTCTACTCGATATATTGAAACTGCTCGCAATGTAACTCCAGACGATCGAAAAAATGTAAATGTTTTTTGTAAACCCTCTGCAGTAAGAGAGGATACTTTGTATGGACCATTCGAGGATGTATGATTTTCTATTTTAGAGTTATCTTTCTTGTTAAACTATCTTATAATAACAACCATTTAATCCAGCATACATTTTTGTTTATGAACTTACACTTTATTACAAAAATATTTTTGAGTTGCCCTGGCAGTCTTAAATTTCGCTACCTAATATTTACAATTAGCCCTACTTCCAAGAAACGTATTCAGAATTAACATTTTTTCCGGAATATAAGAAAGACAACATAGTTATATTAAATCTAAATTCATAAATATTCTGATTAGTATATAAAATTATATTAATTAGGTGCTCATCCTGATTTTCGTGTTTGATTCCAAAGAAAATATTTCTTTGAATGAAACATAGCAGTTGTAGTAGCATTAGTTTTTGCTGTTTTTAATGTTGTTCTGTATGCTGTTGTTGTTTTAACATCAGTGGTAATTGCGGTTATTTTTATTTTTGTTATTATTGATGATGATGATGATGATGATGATGATGATGATGATGATGATGATGATGATTATTATTCTTGGAACACACAGACGTGCAACGCATATGTTGCGCATAACTATATACAAAAATGACTGACTTTTTAAATCATCTACCCTATGTAGTACCAAAGGTATATGAAAGCAAAGAGGTATAAGAAAAGAGAAAGGAGTGATTACAAACTTCCTCAATCCGTTCGATCGAATCAGCCGACAAAAATCATATGTAGCGATGTTCTTTGTACAATTGCTATATGTATATCCTTATGTGGCGAATCGATTCAATGATACATTGTGGACAATCTGTACATCTTGCATTATCTCTCTTGGCATGTCAACTCGTTAGAATTATGGTCTTTCGTGAAAACGGCAAAAGTTTGGGGATAACAAAAAGACTGAAAGATTAAGGCGGAAATTAAGAAACTTGATTGGTTAGTTGATATTAATTTACCCACTAATATCATTAAAGTAAAATGAATTGTCGAGTAGTAGCAAGAAAATAAATATGCAAATATTTACCAATAACAATAAGAAACAACAATTTTATCACTTTAAATTTAATAGTCCATATTAAAATTCAGTGGTGTATACAAGTAGTGTGATTGAAAAGGCAGCATTTATGGTTGGAAATCAGTAAATTATAGAATGGAATCAATAAGTTGGAACTTGGTAGGTACCGTTTATGTGGCCATAGTGGAAAATTGGCGTATGTATATGAGCGTGATACGCCGGAAATTCTGTGGATGGACTGGCCTAGGGTCGCGCAGTTAAATATTTCCCAGTTAGTAAGGGAATACTGGTGTAATTTCTATGGCATGACAAGCTATCGGTACGGAAAACGGATGATAATGAAGAAAAACCATGTAAAGGTGCAGTTAATGGACGTTTGGGCAAGTTGTCTCCTCTGGGTCGCCCATTGATTACAGCAAAGATTAATAATTATAGCAGACACGTCTTTCTTTCCATTTTACAACTCAAGTTGTATGGAAGTCTTTGGAAATTTGGGGAAATCATATGACTTCCAGCGTGACTCGCGCCAGGGTTTTGACACCGCTCGGTCAAGTGAATACCCCTGTGCTTGTAACAATATCTTGTTTTATACTCCATTCAACTCATGATGCATAAGTATTCCAACAATCCTGAATATTTATTAAATCGATATAAAATAAATATTTAGCGACTCTGACTGCAAACTTAGAAAGTATATTTATCATCGATAATATAGCTATCGAAACGTACGCGGGCATTGAAGATCCTAAATGGGTAAACTGCGGTGGCTCACCATTAATATTACCCACAACTGTACCTAATTTAGTTCCGTTAGACAAGTTAACATTAGTTCGACTTATAAACGTATTTCTTTCGTTGTATTAGCATTGTATATAATCAATCTCGTACAGTGTCGTCTATGATCATATAATCCTTCTTGTGTAAAATTACCTAATATTTTTTCTAAGGAGATCGTTTGAGACATGATTTTCGTAATCGATTATATCAGTATTTTTCATCGTCATAATATATCTTTTTTCTGTGGAAACCAAACTTCATTTGCGGACGTTATGATATAAATGCTTCACTTATTTCATGAAATATCAGTATTTTTGCGTCGATCATATATCGTAATAACACTATTGGAGCCCAATGTTTTTCTAAAAGATGTTTGCCAAACCAGACATAACAAACTGAATGACGATCTTTAGCAAACTCAAATGACTCGAAACAAGCGATTTTGTCGACATATATATCCTGTTGTCACATCTGACACATATTAGACCGCTTGTGCCCTTTTGTTTTAACGTTTATAGTCCCAAATTGAAAAACAACTCGTCTATTATATAACATTTGTATTTTCTTTGAGATTTTAGATTGAACTAGTATTACTTACTGTTTGTATTCACTATGAAAATAATTACTTAACCTCTTAGCTTTCTTTCTTTCTCTCCCCCTCTCCCTCTCTTATATATATATATATATATATATATATATATATATATATATATATATATATATATATATATATATATATATGTCATTGACAAGTAAAAATATAGTACCTCTTGTCAAAACGTCATTCAAATCAAATATTCATGTTATGTCACATATTACAATATGGAAATTATAAACTCTAACAAGGATAAACTGATTATAGAAATTGTGGACATTTTTGTAACATGATGCAATATATATAGTCATACATAAAGGTGATGATATATAAACTTTGGGAAGATCGCAAATTATGAAAATTGCATAAAGTAATTACAAACTGTATACGACCTCTCGTAATTTTTTTCCCTCTGCCAACGGTATAATGCCCGTGACTAATATAAACTTTTTCCTGGCATCAGGCAAGTATATTTTGAAAGCCCTAAAAACAGTAATACGAGTTTTATTATTATTATTCTGCACCAAATTAAGGACTTGTACTAGTAAATGATGACAAGATTTATAACTACAATAATTTACTAAATGGGTGAGGGGGAAAGCATAAAATTAGATTCATTTATGATTTTATTCCCAATTTGAATAGCTGCCATCATCCATATTAAATTGCTTACATGTTATATATTGCATTGGGACCGTTTCAGATTACAAATCGTGATCCTTTCTCCAAGAAGATCAAATTTGATAGGACCAAATCATATGTTGTGTTTTATCATCACATTTGTTATGATAAATCCAATGAGCCTGGTTCACTTAAAGCGATCGTGCCTGTGAGTATCTGGACAAAATAATTTGAATTTATTGCAAAATACCACCGTGGAAACAATGTATTATGTGAGAAGAATGTGACACATACTAGGGATTCCCCATCTGATTGCTTTGATTATACATTAATAATTTTTGACTAAGGAGGAGCGGAATTTCGTACAGCTTTAAATATCCACTCACTTTCTTGGTTCTCCTTGATCAAAAATATGCTCGATTTTAGTTTGCAATACATTTTTAGACCTATTGTCGCAGGGTAACCTCATATAGTTGTAAACTTCAGTTTCATTTTCCTTATTCTCAAATGATGCATTGTTACAGTGGTATTTTGCAAAAAATAGCAAAACAGGTAGTAGTTTGTCCTTTAACATAATATTCAGGCGGTATACAATGCAGGGAAAGTTTCTTTTAATATAAATGTGATACTTTAGATACAGCTGACGTATAATAGGGCAACTTTAATATCATGTCTCAACGCTTGTGATGTATATTTAATTTAATTTTATTTAATTGTTGGCCTTTATCCATGATTATTTGCTACTTGTATCTAAATTGTAAGATTGACCGTGGTCAGTAATGGAGTTTAATGTCTACCTAACAAAACATTATCGTTGTGTAAACAATATGATACATAGCAAATATGTTTATATATGATTTTAGATTACATATTTAGATCGTTATTACTGGAAGTAACTATGCTTACTCGAGATTACATGTAGGACACTGGTGAATTCCCAGTTTACCTGCTTCTTGTGCAACAATTGGAAAAACTTAAAATATTCTTACCCCCCCCTCCTTCAACCTGGTTATGTTATTCTTATTTTTTTTTACACAGTGGGACAATTAAACATAACTTCTTTATTGAATGTCTTAACACCAGTGTTTGTACATGCCTTTAATACAAGTAATTACTGGTATGATGATGAAGTTGAATTATAGTGCTGTATCGCCCACTAGAGGTATGCAGCACTGTTTTAAGTTTCCAGCAAAGCTGGATATTTAATTACTCCTGGGGATGAGGAATGGTGCCGCTTCCCCTAGGCGTTTATGTATTCAAGGAGTACTATTTAATTTGGCCGTCAGGTCGGGGTTGCTATTGAGTAACCATCGACCTGAATGGAGGACCCTGTGTGAGTTGGAATAGACCCAAGGCACACTCAATCCTAACAGCCAATTAGGTGTGTTAATGGTGTGCAATGGCACAAGTAGAGGTAGTGGAAGTTAGTTTCAAATCTCCGCCATTTTGCAGCTATCCGAGTTGTGGCAAGACAAGAGAGGTACCATTAAGTCCAAGGATGTCGTACAGCCCGCAACGTCATGAATCCGTGCTTAATTCAAATCTGGTCCAGTTATTACTAATGGACAGGAAAATACCAATAACGTATGAGCCACCTATGCAATTAAATCAAATCAATGAAGTCGTACAATTTGTTTAACTATCTTAACTTTCCAATATTTCTAGTACAAAGTGAACATGTATTAAGTCCCTAACAAGTTTGAATACTAAGATGTCTATGCGACATAAATAAGTATAGTCACTGTTTAGTACAAATAGCTTGTTAATTTTGGACAGTGTGCAAAAATAATCAGTTCAGGTTTCATGAAATAGATTGTTCAAAATGGGTTCTCGTACCAAATGAGGACCCTGTTTACCAGGCAATGAAAGCAATCGGATTCTTTTCTGTGTTTCTTTTTCTTGTCTGTTTGAGTGGCCCCTAATGTCAGGCTGCCATCATGTTCTCATAGTGTCCCAGGATATGGTTGTTCCCTCAGACCAGCCATCATTTTCCTTTGTCCTAGGTTATTTGAAATCATTTCTCACCTGATGTTTTTCCGGTCTTGGTCTATCGGTGATGTCCCTTTATCCAAATATTCCCCCCCCCCTGAATTGGATGAACTCTGTGCTGTTTTGAGTTAATAGAGTATGCAGCCCCATACGCCCCAGCCCTTATAGTGTTGAGTTGGGAGTCTGTATGCCTAAAATTAGATAAAATTGAATTGCAGCCTTGTACTGCGGGGCCTGGTAGTCTTGGGCTTTAAGACTACCTTATACTGTCTAAATTAGGACCATACTATCGGGACAGAATTTGATGATAGACTGGTCTCAGACCATCTATTTATATATAATTTTTGGCCTTCTGGCTTTCGAATTTGATACGTATTGGTAATTATTATTTGCTGTCAATGAGGCTGTCTTGAGGAGAAAGTTAGAGAAGGTAAGAAGAGTGAGGATAGGTTCCTATACTTAGTTTATGGTCTGTTTTTTAAAAACCTATTTGTTGTTATATGTTTGTCTATTTTCTGCCTTTTACATGGTGTTTTTTATTCCCTAATTGTCTTCATTATATGTTCCTTGTGATTTGTATATTTGTGTTTGCATGAGTTGTAGTTATCGGCATACGACATTTACAGTGACAATGCACATAAACAACGTTCTAATTGGATGACAAAAAAATCAGAGGTAACACTTATTCTGCTTTTCTAAGTGTTTGCGCATATATCCACGGCATTAGGAAGATCGCAAATTGTTTGCAATATATACACGGAATGTAACTGTCCTTTACACATTACCGAGGTTGTGAGGATTTTTACAATAACACATAGGTAGTTCATATCTTATGACCATTCTCGACCATTTTCCGAAAAGTCATTTTTCGAGGACTGGTGTGTGTCATCAAAATTTAGTCACGTTCAAACTCAAGTCCTGGCAAATACACACACACACATGCATATGGCACACAATCTAGGTGACATTGTGATATTACACTATTTTGAATTTAGCGATACTGCTTTCCTTCCTTTTAGTTAAATATCTCTGATACTCGTCCAAGTCCGAATAAAATACATAAAAAAAATAAGAAAATAAGAATGAACAGAAACTGAAACCAAGAATATATTTGAAAATTAGTATCATGTGAAGCATTACATTCAGTAAAGACACGATGGCGACGGTGGAGTGGTTATAGCAGGGACTTTGTTGCAGCTGACATTTTAGATTTCATCAACGTCACCTTAGGGAAATGGGGACATTCTGAACCGAGCGTACTTATCGAGTAGGGATAAAATGAAATAAAATCTCTTTTCTGTTGGAAAGAAGGAGATGCTACGAACGAACATGTTCCAATGCAAATTGAATCTTGCACTGCCTCTGGTTTATATTACACGCCAGAAAGACATATAAGAAATGTAACCAGAGAACGGAGTGCATACTATTTTTGATTTGAAGACCGTATTAGCAGGCGTGATGCATAGTGTGCGATTTTTGGAAGGAAATCATAGCAAGGAAGTTGAAACTTTCTTTGATATCTTTACGATGCAATACCGCAATGACAGGCTCCAGATAAATACATCTTTCATATCACACTCCTGATGTCGAAATTATGTCTTTTTGCCGAAATCTTTTGATGGATCCAAAATATTTTCGTCTTAAGAAATTATCAGTTGTTCTTCATCTTGATATAGGTATGTAAACGTGCCAGTAACAGAGTGGGGGTAAAGGTATAGCTTTAATCGTAAATGTGTTGTCATACAATCTTTATACACTACAACACCAAGAGCGACTATTACTATTACTACTACTACTACTACTTCTACGTCTACCTTTTAGTATTATTATTACTATTGTTATATTATTATTATTATTATTATTATTATTATTATTATTATTATTATGTAGAATTTTAATTACATAAAATTTAGCCAATATTCTTCATTGAAAACTTTGAATAAATATCTCATCATACATTCAATTCTTAAGATGCATGATGCATGATAAATACCTTTTTTTTGGGGGGGGGGGGAACGGTCTTGCATTTAAATTTATGTTTACATCGTTTACATTTGGTTGTTCTTTATAAAGGTAAAAACCTAATGAATTCATACTACGTTTTCACTGCAGTCACTCTGTCAAGATGTTATTTATAAAGTTGATCACTTTTCATTTGAAAAATGACTTACACCTTCTTATTTAGATTTGAACTTATCAAATATATGTCGTAATGTAAATTATAAATGCAACAAATACTTAACTGGGAATAATTAAAAGCAATGAAAGAAATGTGTTCGTTCAAGCTGTTCCTATCTGTTGTTTTTGAGTTTGCAGTAGAACTGAAAAATAAAAACAGGATAACTGTATATTTTATACCAATTTTATGAAGACGTTTATGGGAAGGATTACGGTTTGTTCTCATAAACACATACTGGGAACTCAGGACGATAGAAAGAAGAAAAGAATGAGTTCCTAGATAAAGGATGTCACATGACGATGGAAATGTCTTGGGGAATTTAGGTACGGAATCGTATCTGTAATGAAGAGACAGACATATTGCTTTCTTGCCGGTGCAGGAATTTTATTTAAATAATCAACACACATATATTACTACATTGTAGAAACACATCTATAAACTTTATAATCGAAATTCATGAAATACATATAAAATTATATTTTCCTTTTTAAGCTTTCCAACTTCATTCATTCGTATAATTTCTGCATTTTAGAATATTATACAAATAGTTAATTCTCGATCAATTTCAAGATAGCCGAAGTATAAAATGTAATAACTGTAATTAATGCAACAATTAATTTAAAAAAATGCATTTTACTTATTTTAAAATAGAATATTGATTTAGAATATATTGCTAGATATTATTCTTTCTTGCTTAAGGAATACTTTATTTCAACATTAAATCTAAACAAGAAGTTGGTAGTGAATTCAACTTTTACCATAAAAATTACATAAATATAATTAAATATGAATTATTTAAAACATTTAAACATTCCATTACAATATATTATAATAAAAGAATTAAGTGAACAATGTTGCTAACATATCAATTTTACCATTACAATCTCAACATTAAAAGTACTTATTTCTAAAAGAAGTTTTTGACATGTACAATTCTTACCTGTAATGAAGAGACAGACATATTGCTTTCTTGCCGGTGCAGGAACTGACTTTGGGCGATCTGCGCTGCTTATTTATACGCAGTTGGCTCAAGTCAGGACCAGATAAGGTCATACCCATAGTATACCGGCCAGCAAAGATGTTTACTCCTCATCAGGCAGGAACCACTTTGTTTTACGTCATAAGACATAGGGTAAGACTTAGTCTTGTGGTTTGTTTATATTCGTTTGGCGCCGTCACGCCAAATATGATTATCCGTTTGTTGAGAACCACTTTGTTTTGCGTTACTAGTGAGAAGTTCACAGAAAGTTAATATACTTTTTAGTAACCAAGCTGGAAATTCGCCAATGTCTGGTGTACATTGATATAACTTTAGTATGTAACTGGTTGTACACAATACGTCGATATACATTGCCTATTTTTCGCCTGCTCAGCAACCACCTTCATTCCAATAACATATACAGCTGTGTTTTCAAAATAAATGAAATTGATTTAAATATATTTTGGAACTTAATGAATAAAGCATTACTTTAATACAATTTAAAGAAAATGGCAATTTTTTTAATTTTACTTAAAAATGTATTTTAACAATAGGAGAACTGGATATTTTATACCAATACAACTCTGGTCTTATTTAACTGTATATTTCATACCAATACAACTCTGGTCTTATTTATTAAATATACAAACTCTCCTAAGTTTTGAAGTATTAAGCAAACGATAATCTTCATATTCTAATGTTGCAAGCATAAAACATACGTAAGCTATCAATGTATTTACCAAAGAGAAGCATTCCGAACTAAATGAAAAGAACAGACACATTAAAGCTAGTAAAATGACAGTCACCCAGGATTAACGCTCTTTTGTAAACGTACAGAAAGATGTTTAATCCCCAGTTGAACAAATATGTAAGACAGAAATGCGCAGAGTAAACAGAAATAAACACTCAAACAATGTAATGTTACACTTGTTTCATTCTAAATATTAACCGCTCTTTTATTATAAATGATTTCCACGGTTTTGACCCAAGCTAAAATAAATTTAACGTCTTCGAATTCAATATATCCTCTCTTATAAAGTTCCTCATATAAATCTTGGAGGCTGAGATAACTGTGTTTTTGCGAAAGTTCCGACAGAAGATTTATTAACACGTTTGCTTTTATGTATAAGTCATTTTCAGCGTCGAGATCTTTTAAAAGGTTATGAGGATTCCTGTCCTGCCTCACGTACGGTGGAGTAAAAATTAATTTTATATTATGCTTGTGGAAAAAATACTCGGCGATATAGCTTCTCCAAATATCGGTGACTCTTCCATCGACGCTGATTGGTAGGAGCAAGTAGAGAAATGCTGGCTTGGCCCATAATGTTGCTTGGGCATTGAATGGGGTAAAAAATCCTTTCGGAATCATAAGAGGTTGGTGGCTCTCCAATGTAGCTTTAAAATCGAACGGATTGTCGCGTGTTAATCTATAAATAGCATCAATATCCGGTTGTTTATTTGCCAGGGACTGGATGACACCAATTGTCAGAGAAGCAGTTGTAGGGCATAAAGCTGGGTATGCAGCGGGATTACGTATTTCTTCCAAAGGAAATCCTCTGGGCCATGAATATGTTTCATTGACGCCAAAGTACGGGTAAGGGTTAATCACTGGCTTTAAAAGTTCAGAACATGGAATTAGATAACTAAAGTTTGTTTTTGCTGTAAGCATTTTTAGATCTATTAGACCCACATTATCATCATCAAAATCCCATATTAACTCGGCACCATGATGAATCGCATAGATGTAACCAATATTCTTTCTGCCGAAATGTTTCCATGGTAATGCTTTTGAAATCGCAGGATAGAGTCTGTCATGATCAGCCGGTTCAAGAAATACAACATTTTCCCCTTTGCATTCAAGTTGAGACATATATGACTGCCTAGACTGTGTTTGAATGTCGGCGACTACAACCACACACCAGCTGGGGTTCTTAGCTATGTTCCGGACGGATTCTGATGGCTTAAAGATCGTGGTAACTACTGCCCAGTTTTTACACATTTTCTTGTCTTCATCTGCTAAATATACACCTTCTTCAAATTCCAGATTGCTTGGAATATCACGGAAAGGCTCTCCTGAGAACAGAATTCTTTTAGCATTCGGCAACCCAGTTTCTAACCCCCAGTCCATGACAGGATTTTCAATGTGTACATTTTGGGCGAATGATGACCTCATTTCTGGATCCTTGCTGCATGTATTATTCCAACATCCCTTGATAACGAAATATGAGAAATAGAAAAGAAGAAACGTCTGTATAATAATCACTAAAATATACTTTTTCTCTCTTGGTGAATTCATCTCGCACAAAACAGTTCGCTGTGAACACAAGCTAATCGGCAATTAGAACATCGCCATGACTCCACAACTCAATGGAGCTTCGTTGGGTTGGGCAACTAATCAGGCCAGCGTATCAGTAATCATGATACTAATTTTATGGATGAATGGGAACCAGTCGAAGTAAAATATAGTATACATTATTTAGGCTGTCTGAGTTTGGCTGTTAATTTAAAGTAAAAGGTTAGTGAAATGAAAAGTTTGAGGAGAATATCATATTCGTAGCCAATAACAAGAATATAGAGAATGTATAATAATTTTAGTCCCATCGCAAACTTCACGTTTGAACACTCATTATTGGAAAAGGCACATGAATCTACATGTGAGGAACTGGAAACACCTATTCCCAGAACAGCTAGGACTTATCTTTGCTTTAAAATAGCAGTTTGATCATGATCATTCCAAAATTTACGTTTTTGAATTTTTAATACCACGGTGTTTCAATAAGTTTACTATGGTACCTGAGTGATTACCGGAATCTTTTAGGCAATGATATTTGATACCAAACGCAAGTATGACTTGCTTGTGTTTATTTAGCGAATATATGCAAGTCAAGTATGAACCTATAAGTTTGTTCGTCACGGACAGTGATATCAAAACACTAAGATGACGTGATATTAGTTGAAAGAAGTAAACAGCTTAACCGTGATATTTTATCTTGTAAATTAAAAAAACAATTAGGAGCGCAACGCGAATAGACCAGCGGTATGGTACCAGTAATGCGACAATATTCATGTGCTAATTTAAAAAAGAAATAAAGAAAACAACTGTAAGTGGTCGTTTTGCACATGATTAATAGCGGCGAAATGGCATAACACCATTTGTAGATCCAGTTGGTAATTCAATTTGATTTATTTGTGGGTGTTTTTCGTTCAACCTAATATGTACGTCACTGGAACGCAAAATGTATACGTCTCACATAGATCTTAATCAGCAGGATCTCACCCAATTAGAACAAGCCATGGTCGTGTTTAACATTTCCGGCCCGTTGGGTTTCAGACTAGTGAGTGCCCCAAATTGCGTTAGTCATCTTTTATTCGGCTCTTTATAACATTAATTATTCTTTATGATATCAACTATCTATTTCCACGGCAATGCATTTGATATATTGACTTTTTTTTAAAGATGACGGATCTATTTAAATATGAAAAAATGTGAGAATGATTGATGGGTAGCTACATTTGTTTGGGTACGCGACTGTATAGACAATCCTATATGAAACAGCAGAGATGCAAAGCGAAATAATTTCAATTGTCATTGTTCTTGGCGATTATATCGTGGACTAGTCGTCAGTATGTATAAATAAATTATTATTATTATTATTATTATTATTATTATTATTATTGTTATCGGTGTTGTTGTCTCTACTATATCATGTTCAAGTCGTTGGTTATAATTATAAATATATTTCTTAATAATGCAATTATTATTAGTATTATTGCTATTATTACTATATTATCATTATCATTAATATTATATCTATATTAGTATTAATATCTCAAAAGTAATTATTGATGCAATTGTTTGAGGAAACAAAATGTAGAAGAAAGAATGCCGTGCACACGCTCTGAAATAGACCTGCATTTTATTTACCGTTGCAATTATTTTTGTCTCTCTTTAACTATTGTGGTTGGTTATAATCATTACTTTTTCGTGCAGTTGTTTTCCTTATTCTAATTGTACTTAATTAAACAAATATTGATTGTTGTATTACCATTCTTAAAAATAATAATAATAATAATAATAATAATAATATTATTATTATTATTATCAGTATATCCTTATTATTATTATTATATTATTATTATTATTATTATTATTATTATTATTATTATTATTATCGAAACAACATAATAGTGTTATTATGAACCAGTCTAATGAAAAAACGATACCTATAAGTAGCGTACCCTAAGGATGGAATTATGAAGTCGATGTGAGTATCTTTTCGACGGTTTTCTGAATGGGAGAAGAATGAGAAATGTGTTGAGACTGCAATTGCCAAAGATACACCAATATGCACACAAAATAATGGTTTAGTCATCTCTCACCGATTTTATATTGATTTTGGTTTCGAGGTGTTCATCTATCTGTTCATATATCCACTGCATATCCATATATCCACTAAAACGCCCAAGTTTCAAACTTCAAAAAGGTAGGGGAAAATACAATTTAAAATTGCTAAAATGTATTACTATCTAAAATGAGAGAGATAGTCATAACTTCCACATATGAGTGGTTTTACTTAACATTGTTAAAAATTATGTTTTGTGGAAACAATTAGGAAATTAAAGATTAAACTGCTGCGGTACTGCGCTGATCTAACACTCCGATACGTTCGTATATCCACCCAGCCATGCATATATACTTTTAATTGTAGGCTTCAAGTAGTTTTTGCTGAATCGTTCTCCAAAGAATTCGTACAAAAGGTAGAAGTCCTAATATTTGATTTAAAATGTGTTATAAATTTTACTAGGTCATCTAGATACGAACCAAATGTAAATACTAAATTTGATATTTCTACCATACGGTGTTTGTCTATTCATGCTTATGATGTTTTATTTTACAAAAAAGTCAAATTCTAAACAGTGTTACAAATTGTAAAAAAATTGAAAATTTCCTTAACAGCCAGACCTTCTAGTCAGGTCACACAAATGCTAGAAAACCTTTATTTGTATACATGGAGTAGTCTGTGTGCATTGTTGCATATATATTCTGAAGTATGGACAATCTACACTTCCACAGATAGGGGTTTCGTAAATATTCGATAACTAAATTTGCAACTAGTGTGATAATTTTAAACCCTCAATCGTCTCACCAGTAGGTGCGAAACACAAAGGTGTTATTGGTCAATGTTTGTCAGAAGTTCTAATTTAGTATTTGTTGCTTCCAGTATGGCATCATATTTATTCACGATATTAATATCTATATATTAAACGTGTCAGACACTAGAAGCACCCGCGTCTTCATTTAGATGTAGTAGTAGCTGCGCATCTATTTGGTAGCCAAACTTATTCTACACATTATACAAATGTTCATAGTCGTATTGCTAAAGACAGACCAGAATTTTGTTGGCTACAGAAGGTTTCATGGATGAATATGTATTTGTTTCGAATGGCTTCAAACCGTACATACGATCTCAGGTAAACTATAGTTGCGTAACAAGTTGTTGTCATTATCACTCGCAATGTGCCTTTTTTTGGCATGTATTGTCATTATCACTCGCAATGTGCCTTTGTCTTGCCATGTCTGTCAGCGTCATTATCACTCGCAATGTGCCTTTGTTTTGGCATGTCTATCAGTGTCATTATCACTCGCAATGTGCCTTTGTTTTGGCATGTCTATCAGTGTCATTATCACTCGCAATGTGCCTTTGTTTTGACATGTCTATCAGTGTCATTATCACTCGCAATGTGCCTTTGTTTTGGCATGTCTATCAGTGTCATTATCACTTGCAATGTGCCTTTGTTTTGGCATGTCTATCAGCGTCCAAATCTGCTGTTCATAAATTGGAGATGTCTATAAACTAACAGCTTCTCTTTTAATACAAAGGTGTACGTTACATGTATATATACATGTATATTCATTTGTTCAAAACTTGCGGGAACACGTTTTCTTAACAATTCAGCACAAAATACTAAATATACCTCAAGTAAGGATCTATCATAAATTGGTACAAGAAATATGTGATATGCTATATCAAGAACAAACGTGCTATATTTATCCGATGCCCCTCCTTTGGTTGAGAATTGGATGCAGTTGTGTATAAAACGTTTTGAATATTACAAACTTTCAGGTTGAATTAACAGCATTCCATTTCTATTAGAACATTGCGTAATTGTTTACATCTTCTACGTTGCTCTGGCTCTAATTTTGTTTTTTGACACATTATATATTTCATCATAGACTTTATATCTTTTAAACATCATCGTTAATATCGTTTTCCTAAAGTGACATTCATGTTCAACTATGACTTGTTCTACAAACTTTATTATGTTATACTATGAGATAAATGACGTACAGCAGCTAACATATATAACAGGTATCAGTAAGGCCGACAAGCTTATCGGAGGAAATGCTGAGCTTCGAATCACTCTAAATTAAACAAAACCTTGTGAAACGTATACATATGTATGGTGCTGAGATGAAAAATATGTGTGTTCCTAATATTCCCCTAATGGATCATTATTATTTGCATATGTAATTAATGTAAAGGAATAGATTATCATTATATGTAGTTTGATTAGCAACGCTACGTAACAGTAAAATCATTATATCTCAACATGATTTAATCATCAATTATTATGTTTCCATTAATGGATCAAACTCTTGTTTGTATATGTTAAAATAGCAAGGTTGTCTTATGTTTGAGATAACATGCATTAATTTATTATGACTGTGATTGCGTTATTGCATTTGGCATTTGCTGTGTCTTGTCAAGTAACCTGGACAGAACTGTACTTTCCCGACCAGTTTATTGTAAAATACCAAGATACGTATATGTACATGAAAACTTCAATCAAGTTTACAATATCAGACCTCTAGTAACCTTTTGTTAAACGCAGTCGACACTAGCCTAACTAATTCCTTGACCAAGATATAGCAGTTAAAATAACTGTTCACCTATTAATCCGTTTTCACATAAAGACAACGATAATATTAGTTCAGCAGTAATTTGTTTTTCTTAGTATAAATAGCAAAATGGCATTTGCTAGCACAATATAATACTTTTTGTAATAAAGAAAAAACGGAGGCCATCGAAGGGTTAAATAGGCTTTGTGAGGGTTTTTAAACAAAGAATGTAAAACGTCATTTACTGTGGTAAAAGAAAACATAACTATTTCATCATGTTAAATTAAAGCAACTTATCTTCTATCCAAAGTATTGCTGATAAACGTGCTATCATCAGTTGATCTTGCCTTTCATTATCTTATTTTAATACTATACTAGCTGATTTTGTAGACATCTAAACAACATTTACTAACTTGATTTGTATTAAAGACACATTATCTCCGGATAAAACAAAACTTGAACCCGTATTCCTTAGGGACACACCATGATGCAACAACGTGAAGGTAGTGATTGCTAATGTAGCTACTGTAAAAACCGATTTTTCGGAATTGATAAACGTTCAACGAATTTAATCTGTATAACACACCGATGAATCATATGCGTTTCATCTACATATTTGATAATTAGACTTGTAGTTCTGTATGAAAACCCTTAGCAATTGGTGAGTGGCAATGAATGGGTGGATGTGTGCCACGGAATGATGTAAAGCATATTAAACAATAAGTATTTTTAACAATATTCTACAATGCGAAAAGAGATTAGCTTTTGTATCACATTCTTAATATTCATCTTAGTGCCTTCTCTAGTTTGTGTTAGTCTTTTTCTGATTGTTGTTGTTTGCTGAAAGGAGTCAAGCGTTTAATATACCATTGGACTATGCTTCTTGTCCTATTATGCATTTTTACTGTTAAAACATTCTGCGCATTTATATGAAGATTTAAAACGGACTTCAAACGATAATTACCGTCAGATAAATAATTATCGAAAGACATGAAATGCACCTTTCTTTGTATATTTGCTCGTTTTCTTTCTTGTCAGCTACGGCACTTCTAAATACCTATATCTCCATGCTCACCTGGCTACTCACCTACCTGACAACATATATATACACAACGTTGCACACATATACTTGAGTTAGATCAAATTATCCACTTACCACATCACATGTAGTAGATAATAATATTCTTCTTTTCAATATAGTTATATAAAGTTTACGCTAATCTACAAATAGGATGAAATTATCAAGATGGATTACACCTTTTCTGGTAAGTTTGTATTAAACCTAGACACATACTCAAGACGCATTTAAAAATACGCGTCGATGCACTATTTCATACTTTATAAGGTGCAAAATGAAGCACTCAAACTAGATTTAAATAATTCGAGACTCATTGGTTCCAGGATGCTGTTAGATTTGGAAAGTAGTTATATAGCTATTAAATAAATATTACTTTTCTTCAACCGGTAATTAAAATGAACAATGGCTTAGTAAGGGAATAACCATACTATCTCAAATGTATACATTAGTACGCATATTATAAATTCAATTGTACAAATAGACCAGTGTTGATCAGTGCAGTATTTATCAATTTCCTTGTTAATTAAAAATGTAAAGGTGTGTTCGTGGTTTGATAGTAACATACACGAGATTGTACGTGTACTAACTTGCACAATTATATGTATACTTACTTAACAGCGAGTAATGTAGACGTTGTAATTATAATGATGTAGTGTGATATTTGCTCTCTTTTAATTTTCTTTCTTGCGTGGTTTATCTTGTTTTGCGCTTTAATGAAGAGCACAAAAATAATTAATAATTCTAAAATGTGTATTGTGATGTGTAATTACCCAACATTTACATAAATTAAAGTTTACAATTTAGTTCTTGGTATATTCGTTCACGTACAAGCGATGATAATACTAATGTTTAATTCATCATAGCTGGGGTGTTTTAGAAGGTTAAGAAAAAACACACACACACAAAAAAAATACTAAAACGTGAAAAGCAATCTGTAAGAATTGTTAATAATAATTTAACAATTATAATGCATGGTGATGTCTAAATCGCCAAATGTAACCTGGAACTGTAAGTTCTAAAATATTTATGTAGTTTGCACACTGCACCGCGAATTATATCCACATCGATAATTCAGAGAAGTTGCAAGTCAGCGAGATGAAAGGTAGATAAACTATCTATTTTGTCTTTCCCTAGATTTATTGTTGTAACACAATTATAATAGGTATAAAGTGTACCACATCTCATTATATAGCTACTTAAACAGGGTGGTGATTTAATTTAATTTTGTCCAGAACCGTTGAACAAGTGGATTTATTTATTAAAGAGTACCTTCATTATTTCACACAGTACTCTTCTGGCAGCAAGTATCTGAATTTGTGTTGAACTAAAGATTTTATTCTGCAGCAGACAAACCTCATCATCAAAGAAATTAAATCGAGGGATTGATCTTTGACGTCACTGAATATAAATTGGGTCAGTATGCCGATGACGCTTTTATTCGTATTGATGGATCACAACTTTCTCTTAAAACAACTATGAATATCTTGCAGTTATTTTCTCCATTTTCTGGACTTAAATGTAAGATAACAAGAAAAGCTATTTGGAATGGAAACAGGAAATTTCCCAATGAAAGAATATGTTCCGAAATGGGCCTAATTTGGTCCTGTTCTAACGTTACACTCCTTGCTATATGTTTTTCTCCAGATTTACAACAAATGGTAGAAACTAATTATATGAAAAAACTAACTAAGGCTAAACGAACACTGGCAAGCTGGAGTCAAAGACATCTGTCATTAGTTGCTAAGGTAATTGTTGTAAAAACTCTTGTTCCGTCCATATTCATGCATCTTTTTTCAGTACTTCTAATTCCATCAGCAAAAGTTGAAGCAGAACTAAATCGCACATTGTTTTAAATTTGTATGGGGTGGAAAAGTAGAGAGAATAAAACGCGATATACTAGTATCCCCAGAAAACGAGAGAGGACTAAATATGATACACATATTTTCATTCACTAGGTATATTAAGATAAGATTTGTAAAACGATTTCTGGAAAAGGAAACTGGAGCTTGGCAGAACTTTGTCAATACAACTGTACTCAGAAATAAACAGGATTTTTGGAATTTAGGGAGAAGAAGAAGGAAATTAGAAGAACTTAGTAAGCTCATTATAAACAGTTTTTGGAGATATGTCATTTTGGCAGTATCTAATTGGAAAATGGAACCGCAAGGTCCAAACGAGTATCTATCCATGAATATTTTAAAATTTGTCTCCACTAAATTGTTTCAACAATTCGAATCCTGGACAGAAGCTGGTTTTTAAATTTTGAATGATATTAATAAATGATAAGGGTAATTTAATACCTTTTGAAATAATAAAACAAAATACTAGAAGCGATGATTTCTTAAATTACTTCTCCCTAATATCCAAAATTCCAAAAGCATGGAAAGATGCCATAAAAACCCATTTAGTACATAATAACTTTGATAAGCATGAGGACAAAATAATGAACTGGCAAAAACAAAACTTACTCAAGTTTGTTTACAAAGATTAAAAAAAAACCAAAAAGCTTCACACTGCTAAGCATGAAACTTGGATGCCAGTATTTAATAAAAATATATGTAGTGAGGACTGGTCTGAGATACATATCCGTGCGAAATCCTGTACTAAGGATAACAAATTAATCTCTTTTAGCTTTAAATTAATCCATATAGTAATTGTTACAATTGATTTTCTGTAAAGAATTAACATATTAGAAGACAACAAATTTACTTTCTGTAAGACTGAAAATGAAAGTATTGAGCATCTCTTCTATGACTGCAATATTAATTCATACACTTGTACAAAAAAAAAACATTTTTAGGAAGTTAAGAACTGGACAGTTTATGTAATTTCTTCTTATTTTGGTAAACAAATTATATTTATACTTGCATATTCAATACAAAAAATCCTTCAAGCAAATAGTTGCAATGCATAAGAACATTGAAAAATAGACTGTTAAAGTAAATAAAAAGAAGACTAGTTTCTTCAAAAGTAGACCTCAGTAATGAATATGTAACATCTATCTGATTTGATGGTAAACAGGAACAAAATAGTGTAATATCACAATGTCACCTAGATTGTGTGCCATATGCATGTGTGTGTGTGTGTGTGTGTGTGTGTGTGTGTTTTCCTTTTCTGTAGATTATATTTATTATCCATAGATTATCATAAATGTAAGATTGTAAGGTAACCTTGGGATGATTTCATGGACGCAGTTGTCAACCTATTGCGGGGATAATAAATTTAAAATAAAAAATCGAAATTTTAAAACAGTCATTTCCGTTTTCAATACTTTGTTTTAAACAACTGGCGTATTTTTAAAGCTTTATTCAAAAGCAGTTACCTATTTCATAGGCCAAATGTTAACACGTCATATTTTACAGAAGTATTTAAATAGTATACGTATTTACCATTGAGACTATTTATTACATACATCGTTTTAATTTGTATAATACTTAAACATATCCCTTGAAACAAATCAGTATAGCCTTTGATATCGTCATTACTTTTCGGTATCTTCTTTCTAAAGTTATTTCTGCTAGGGTTATAATGTAGGCGTAAATAACTTCAGGTGAAACAAAAATCAGAGCTAGGACAATTTGCTTGCTTGTTCCTGATAGGCTCGTAGGTTTATAATCACAACTACCATCACAATTCCGAACAACTTAACATTTTGCCAAAACATTTCTTGTAAATTTTCAGCTCATACGTCTAATATTATTATATATGAATTTTTTCAAGGAATATAACATAATGGTTCCGTTGACCCTCTTTTAGTACAGGTTTCCATTATTGAATAATGTGTATATTATCAATTGCTTTCGCGGTGATTCAAGAAAACATGTGGTAATGATTGTGGTTGTTTAAAACCATTTTCGAAAATATAGCGCATGTGTCAAAATATAGCGCATGTATCAAAATGAACGATACACTGAGGAGACTTTGAAAGAAAACAAAAAATCTTAATACTTCAGAACCTGATTTTCATTCAGCAGGCATTTAAGACCTAGTTTTCTTGCATGTTAGATCGATGGTCACATATTACATTGCCAACTGTTCATGAGTCTTGTTTTTACATCTATAAACGGATATGAATGTGAATAGTTGTATATATTGGTACGAGTCTGAAAAATTCAAAAGGAAATCGTTTTAGTCTGGGTTGTTCCAAGATGCAATGATTCTTAAATTGTGTTTACATCTCAATTCACATTTGTCATTATTTGTAACGCTTGGTTGAATGTTCTCTAGTCCTTGTGATTCCTGAGCTTCTTCAATTGATATGAACTTAATCCAAAATAACAACCTTATCTAATTTGCCATTGTGTTACACATATGTACAGCTTAACTATATGACACATTTCTTACACTAGACATGTTGATACTGAGAGGTAAATTTCCAATTTGAATAATTAAACATACTTTACAAGAAATGCATGTACAACAACACCCCTTAAAAAGAAACTTCCCGTGTTATCGGTTTAAATGTCTTTGCTTCGTTCCCTTACAAAAGGTGCTAGTTTATATCAGTAGGCAAAGAGTAGTACGCACGAGCATATCACACACCGGATAGGCAATGCAAGCGATATCTTACATATTTGTATTAGTGCCTACTGTTTTTCGTTGCTGATACTGCATTTAACTCTCCTTGTCTGCTTCTGTGCTCAATATCTCTTGCAGTATTTTGATACAATGTCACATCAATGTATAACTAAGCATATATTCATTTACCAAAATTGATAATATCATATAATTATTGTATTATAGATTGAAATGATGACAATAGTCGAAATCTTAGGGAAAGATATAAATAAATTAAAATAATATATACACATTTTCTTAATTCTCTTTTTGAAACATATCAATACAGATTATTAGTGAAAATAGTTTTTAAAAACTAATATAAAATAATCCATAGTTTATTTATTGTTGCTTACGTGATTTGTATTTGTTTTCAACTCCACAATGCATGCATGCAAACTATCTGGATGACATTTTTGTCTGAGTGGATATATATATATATATATATATATATATATATATATATATATATATATATATATATATATAGATATATATATATATATATGAGTGTATGTTTGCATGCATGTACCAGAATGGCATTACGTGCATAAATATAAAGGCCAATCACGTTTTAAATTCTGATTATTATATGTTTGTTTAAAACTGAGAAGAAAACCTAGCAAAATTCGTTATAACAACATATGTCTACATGTCTAGATGTTTCAGTAGAAATAAGAAACATTCTGCTTGCAATCCTTAGTATATGAAATACTCATGCAATAATAAATCAATGATAAGCACAGTAATCATTGGTTTGAAAACAAAGTGTGCAAACATATTAGTGTTGAGATCAATTTTGCTTCCCTTCGAGAATGTCACTAGTTTTAGACAACATCTCGATATTCAATAATCTCGCTTGTTTGCACAATTTGCCTATGGATAAATTAACAACAAATATTTCATTCCTTCTTCCTAGGTCTTAGTGGCGTTGAGTTTAATGATCACTATGTTGAGTTATATACTGACAACAGTTTCGTTGGAATCGAAGTGTGTGAAGCAGCCAAAATATTCCAGTAATGGGTCTCTTATTCGAAATCCGGTTCGTTACCTTATTGACACGTGTGTTGATGAAGACCAGTGTTTTGGATGGGGAGACAGGCAGCGGGCCATTGTGACAACATATCTTGTATCTCTCCTATCGGACAGACAATTTGGTATATATATGACCAACCCATGTGCATTGGAAAACATTTTAGCTCCGAATATTGTGAACTGGATTGTGAAGAAAGACGAACTTGATGACCTGTGCACAAGACATTTTTACATGTACAATGACCATATGCAGCAGAACCGCCAGCACGAGATGATTGAAACTGCAGATTTTCAGGTTTTGTTTCCTGAAGATGTCATATACTTCCACACTGCGCAAGATTACTTGCCATCCATTAGAAGACACAAACTAACTGCAGACAAGATACCGTGGCTGCACATACACACACTTGGGGAGGCTTACGGATACATTATGCGGCATCTATTCGTCCTTAATAATAGCACACAAACAACAGTGTCCGAATTATTATCGAAACATGTTCAAAATCACACTCTAGTGTGTGCTCATGTAAGGATGGGAATTAGGGGGGTTGATTTTGTAAGAACTCCAAAATCTGAATTGCAAGTAATATGGGATTTTCTGTTAAGATACAACGATACAAAGAAATACACAATATATGTGGCCACAGATATGAATGAGACAAAGGAACACGCGATGAAACTATTTCGAGACCAGACTTTTGACACAGTTGGAATTATTGACCAAATGGAAAGATCCAAATCATGCGAAGTGTTCCGGAGAGTAATTGTTGAACAAGAGATCCTATCAAGATGTGACATTCTTTTGCTTACGAGAAGCACTATGGGCATAATTGCTGCATTTATGAGAAATAAAAACCACGGACTTTACTGTTTTTTTAAAGAAAGAATATTTCCATGTACCATACAAGTTTTACATGAACTTCAGAATATTATGTAAACAATGCATTCTGAGATACTCATGTTTGATTCACATGAATACAAATAGGTTAACCCCGACACTGCTCATGTTAAAGAAAAAGGAAGCAGTTTTTTCTCCACGAAAGTGTAATATGTATCAGTTGTCTTCTGAGCGCAGTTCTTTAAGAAAGAACATTAGTGTAAACTGTACAATGCGAGAAGAAGGTATTACCCAAAATCGTATAAGGGTCTTGTACATGACCTAAACAGGAATCACATATTAGAACAGGCCATTTTTAATGCTATTTGTAAAGCTCCATTTACTACGGTATGATCTAAGCCTAAATTACCAACATTTTATATGGGATTTAAGATAAAAGGTAGGTGGATTGATGCAAACAGATGAATGCTTCGACAGTAACCCAGTATATTATTTTTTTTCGGTTTGGATAGGACAGATTGAATTGGCTTTGGATTGAAATAAAGGTGTTCCCAAACGTACGATACTAGATGCTCTATAAGGCTAATGTAAACTAGGTATTAAATCACATTATAGCAGTAAATAATAAAAGAGATATCACAATTAGTTCAATATTTAGACTTTAATATTAACTGAATTTAACGCAATACTAGTTTTCTTTCACTGTCTCATATACACACTATATACAATCTGTTATCGTTAGTGGGTATCTTATTTATTTTTTGTTGCACTTATATTATGCTAGTGATAAATTTCATCTCTTATAATATTGCCAATTAAATGTAATCATTTCGTAATTTAATTCCGTATCTTACCGCCAGTTTATATATCAAGTTTCTGCTTTCGTGGTCGAAACATGGTTGTTCAACTTACGATATCAGAAACAACAGATTTGCAATTTACAATGTTTTGTTTAATGATTTTCCTTCTTGGTATGCTATAGCCATGGTTATGATTTTGTTCACATGTAACTAATATCTTGTTGTTAATAACCATATTAAGTTTTTGGGGGCAGGTAGGATTGGTGATATTTAGTTTTCCTCGATGTTTACAAATTTCGTTCTGTTCAATTCAGTAGTTGCCGCTATGTTGCACAACAATCCCCACTTTCCCATCCTTTTATATTATTTGGATGAGTTAAATTGTTAATTTAAAATCGAGCGGTTTTTAACCAAATTAGCTCTTTTATTTAACTTAATGCATTGATACATATTTAACTGTCGATAAACCAATTCTTTGGCTTTCCTTTTGTGGTTTTAAAGCATCATTGTTGTTCAACCGAAATAGCTATTCTAATAAAATATTTACTCATTCATCTTGTTCAGCATGGGTCAGAATGTTATCTTTCAATCATATCAGGCTTATTTACAATTAGCTATTTTGTATGGTGTGGCTACACGGGTAGCATTACACTTACACTGGTTTAACTATACTATGTCTGTGTTTACTGTTTTATTATCGTTTCAGTTCGAGATAGCCGTATCCATTTATGGTATAGCACTCCTGGAAAAATGTAATACAATTGGTATTAAAACGTTCTCATTGGAGTTTGTTTCTTTTCATTGCAGTCTAATCGACAATATGAAGCATATATGGAGAGATATGTAGTTATTTACAATTGTCTTATCTCCAATGGCACCTAGCTTGTAGTTTATATGATTCACTCACAGCTGCCGTACACACCAATTATATGCCTTGCTTTAATTAACATTGGTACCAAACATTTCCAATAAGATATCCTTTAACCATATGTCATTATATAGCTGCATTGTGGAAATAAACATATATGCAATTGTACCTGCAAGTGCGAATTAAGTAGGAAGGGATGAGCCTCCAATAAATACTATATACATTAGCGTGGGCAGTGTTACAAACGCAATTTAGCCGTGTTAGAAAATAAAATTTAGTAATTTGATCCAGATAAAAATAATTTCATGCTCCAAAGAGATGAATTAGTTCCTGTGTTATTTCATAATTTTATAATTCAGTTAGTAGTTGTTTATATATATATATATATATATATATATATATATATATATATATATATATATATATATATATATATATATAGTGGTCTAAAACGCTGTCCGTTTCGGATCACTGCCATCTCACCTCTGTCTGCGTGGGTTTGAGTCTCGGATTCGGCCAATTTGGGTATGTGAGAAAGCTTGCCAGTAGCTTCTTGTGGGTCTGTTGTTCTTTCTGGGGTTTTCCGGGTTCTTCCTCCACCATTAATACTGGCCGCCATGTAGAGCCTATCTTGTGCTGAAAAATGGCATTACACCATAAAAACAAACAAACATATTTATATATTGAGAGTACTATAGATTCCATATGCTGTTAGTGTATTTGAAGAAGACGAAATTGTGAACCAACGACATACTGGCAAGCTTTCTCACATACCCGCACTGACCGAGCCTGATACACAAACATTCGCTGAGAGATTGTGAGATGCAGTAAATGCAAGCACTTTAGACAACATGGCCACGCAGGCCTCTGGTGCATGATTAAAGATTCTATATATATATATATATATATATATATATATATATATATATATATATATGGCGCACTTGATGTGTACCTTACGTTTCCGACTAGAGTTTAGTATTACATAATAATGTTAGCTACATCTCAGATCTAGCCTTCTATTATAAAATGTAAACAGTTGTGTTACGAAGCAAAAATATATATATATATATATATATATATATATATATATATATATATATATATAAATTTATCATTTCATTCATATTATTCTTCAATGAATTGTATACAAAGTTCTCACTTTATACTGATTGATTTGATCTACCAATTATGTCCTTGTTTAACATTGACTCACATATATGTGCACATGAGAGGGTGTACAAACATTCTATCGGCTAAACATAAGAAATTATTCTATCTCTGACAGAAAACGTTCTAATATAAAAATTCATTTCATGGCCATGTAAACGTTCAAAGTTTAACGAATACATGCAACATGGTTTTCCTCTGATGTGGAAGTCGCGAGTTCATAGTCTAGCCGAGTCTTACCAAAGTCGTATAAAATGGTACTAACAGCCGTCTCGCTTGGTGAAGACTTTAATGGGGTACGAATAAATTGACTAGATAGGGCATGGTGCTACATGTCTGCATCATGATGTCTCAGCGTTAGACATCACTATAATCTGCCACACTGCAGACATCGTACTAATATGACCTAAAACGTGTTAAAAATGTTTAAAATCCAAACGACACACAAACACTTAAAAAACACTGACCAGTAATACCTTTTTAACATAGCTAGTGAACATTGAAATGTTCTTTTTCAGTAAATACTATTTTGTGTTGGTATATTTTTAGTCTTATACTAATTGAGAAAAACATCATGTAGACAGTATGTTCACTGCTGATGAAGACGATTTATAAGACAACATAATCACCGCATAAATGATTGTGTTAAGCTTTTAAATTATTATATATTGATTTACTCTCAATAGTTCCAAGGTTTCCTTCATACCAACAGTAACTGACGAATGAGAAAAAAGAGGAAATTAATATTATCTGTACTTCATCAATCATAGCATATCAGATATATTTAGGGTTGTATATCAAATAATCAGCTCAGTAAACAACCTTGCCTATGTTCCTTCTAATAGAATTGGACTGATCTAATATAATCCCACACTCGAAGTTGTATTGTATCCTCGGTTGAAAGAAGAAATTTAATTAGATATTTGAAACAGCGACTGAAGCAAATGCATCCTGCAATCGCTGACAAACTGTCTTAAATGATCTCTCTAGTTATTGTTCATACATTTAAAGATAATTTGCGTAACGTTTCTATATTAACAAGAAAGTCAATTGTGTTGAATAGACTAGCTAATTCTGATAAACCATCCATGTGTATTTCAAGAAAGTATTTGCCCGGATTATACGTGGAGTCTGAATAATAAACATTATTGTTTGAAGAAGAGATTAGATTAAAAGCTATTTTTTATTGTATGCGAACAATGTGAAGTTCATGAACACCCTGTATACAATATAAGATACTTAAGGCTTCACAGACTCACCGATAAATTGCTGATAAGTCTTTGGAATGCCACATTAGTTTATAAAAACAATACTAGGGCAAACCTATCCCTGTTCTATTTTTCCTACTTCTATTTGTATCAATGACAACACCCATCTTTTAAAATCACTTTTTATGTTTTCAGTTTGAGCAATTTTTATAAATACTAAAATATTAAGTTCCCCACTGATTCCAAAAAATGTTTTGTTCATACTTTGCAATTGTTTTTATTTGCGCAACATAATTCATGTTTGCTTGAATGTGAGATACTTTGAAAAAAATATAAGAAAACTAATAAGATAACGTTTGTTTAATTATTTTTGATTTTTTTCTATATTGCTTGATCTTTCCGAGCACTCAGTGGTACTTTATACCGGCATCTTAACTATTAATCTCTCTTGAAAATTCGAAAATTTGTTTATCACTCCATTGGAAATACCAGTCATTTTTACGTATTGTTGTTGTTAAAGAAATATAAGAACATTTGTTTAACATGCACTCCTGCGGTCATTATTTCGCGAACGACCGTGTATTCCGTCCATTCAAAGTAATTGTTCATCAGATCAACGATTCTCTTTTGAAAATGGTTTACACGTTCTTTAATTACTAACAAAACAAAAACACAAGCACAATAACACAATAAATATATTAACCATAGACGTATAAAAGACACATACCAAAACTTGATTGACGCAGAAAGCGCTACGCCGTAATATTATGTTATAACAGTAACTAATACTAAATGAAGTCAAATTGGAAGACCAGCTTGTGACTTCTTGAATCTCTTCGGCATACTGTAATAATTGTTTATTTTCTCTTCCAGTTGTGATGTTTACTTCATTTGTAGGATTTTTATGTGCTTTGTTAACCTACCCAAACGGCTCCAAAGTTTATAATCTGCTAATTGTATTCATGCGGTGCAAATGTGGAGCGGTAAACTCGTGATTTTAATTGAGATATTTGTTTGCTTTTAACAATATAAGGTTTGCTACCTTGATTACCTTGCTGACACCAGTTACGTCTTAGGCAGCACGAATCCGTATAAAATAGTCTATCAAAAGTCACTAAGAGGCTGTCATCAATTTGAAGGGAATATGGTTTCGTTTGGTACTCCAATATTTTCCATTAACACAACCTATTGTTTGACACGACTGTGTGCTTACTGATGTACAGTTGTAAATATCGAAACAGTAGACGGAATCAACGCATGTGAAGATTGTGTTTTATCGTTTTAGTCACTCTATCATACTCGTATTTAGTGCACCGATAAGGTAACTGGAATATATAAAAACAGTATAATCACAAATAGAAATATGAAGAGAACGATATATTAGAAAAGTAAAGTTGGAAATATCTGGTGGATACTTTAATAAATTAAAATTATGTAAGTGTCGACGTCAGACTCCTGCTGCTTGTATAATGGGATCATCGGGCAAGATGGCACAGAAGTGGAAATTTATTTATACTCAAGAATATTATTCTAATAATATTGCTTTTTATCATGATTCAAAAATGGGGGAATTAGATACATCGACTTGTTCATAACACTGAAGTTTATGTATATACAAACAAATCTTTATTTAGAACACACAATTATAAAATACAGATGCAGTATACTGTATTCACGTAGGTATGATGAAAGCTATGGTCTCCAGTTAAACAACTTTATTTGAAGCATATAAAGACAAAACAGGTCACAACAATACCAAATTAAAGAAACAAATCCATCTTTGTTTATATATATTTGTTGATCTCTTTATACCATGGAATGCATAGTGTTTTACCGTTGTTATTTATATCAGTGTTTTGCCCTGTTGACGTAAAATTATTATGTAATTTGTAAGCACAACTCTTTATTGCTACATCTCTATTGGCTAAGCTAGCTGTATTGAATTTATTAATAATCAAATACTTTGTCTTCCAGGTTTTGTCTATTATGCTTTCACTATATGCAAATTACTAAACTGTACAATAAATCTGGTATCTTCAAAGATAAAAATGAAGTTATGTTCCATGAATACATATGGATTAACGTTAATCAGCCAGGTACAATCTCTAAAGAACTGCCGAGAAACCCTTGGTCATCTTAACAATATAGTTTCACAGCGGAACACATGAACACAACGTTTCAATATTATCTAGTCACATGGGGCCAATATATCTACTGATCTGGTTCAATGATTTACGTGGTACACATGTAATTTAGAAGTCCCATTTTGCATGTTATATTATTTTATGTCCTTCATTAAAGGTATCGTTTTAATAGCAAAAGGGTCAACATACAACCTTAGTCTTCTGATATGAACATCTCATATATTCTCATAAAAATGGCATATATAATGTATCAATTAGACAAATACGAATGCAAGAGGACGTAGTCAATAACTTTTAACTTTGAAATAAACACAATTTGCCTCCATACCAACTAATTGTTTAGCAATATTGAAGCGCATTGTCTTAGTTTCAATCTCGAGTCCACTTGGCTAAAATAGGCCAGTGTCTAGCAGTTAATGTTACAAGTACGGAACACAATTATAATGATTAACGAGTATTCTCACCATGCAACTGATAAACTTGTCCACTTTAACATATTTATATTTTCTTTATTACATCACATTAGTTTCAGAATCGTGAGATAACTCGGAGTCTTTTTGCAGTTGAATTGCATCACCACTCTCGATTGTAGGCTCTTGTCCCAGGTAGTGTTCATTTTGTTAACATAACATATACGATCGTGTGGTAAATCAACATAACATGAATTCGAAAGTGTCTGGTACGACCTTTTGTTCATTTGGTAATACAACTAACGTGACCTCTGTAATTTGGTTTTGACCCGGAACACCTTCATGACATGTTAGGCAACTGTAGTAAACAAGCATCCTTTAATGGCGGGCGGTTGCAGACACGAATCTGATTAGGACTGTAGGAAGAATCTATATGCCTAGAAATCCCACGTATACAGTACACAATTATTTTACGACTATACAAATGCAAGGCAACTTTTCGTTCTTGACTAACTGCATGTATACACATGCCATAAGGGGAGACGACATATAATGCAAAAGAACATTGCTAGTAATTGTGGTCTTAAACTAAGTGATTGATAAGTAGTGGACCCAACAATTTAATTAAAATTCAACACATAATTTATTAACCTAGAATAGAAAAGATAAAATTCAAAGTCAACTTGCTGCATTGTGTGTTAAATTCCCCAAAAATCTTAAATGTTATATCACAAGTAAAAGACTATAGAAGGTTCCGAATGAATTCCGAACATCTGGAATCTCCTGATGTACCACATTTATTCAACCCATAATGTTTTTGAGTGAGTGCTTAATACTACTAAATTACTGTTTTGTTCCAAACTCTCAATGAACACTTTGAAATCAGAATAAATGCTTATAATAAATAGTTCCTATCAAATTCAAATTATATCTCAGTACAACTATAAACACCGTAACATCTATCACGTACAAGAATTACGCACACATCAAATCCTTTCAAAGAAATTCCATTGTAGTACTTTCTGTAAGATACTATGTATTTAACTTGTTGCATTAAGATTTAAATTCGAATTTGCTGAAGTCATTTCAAGTTTCGTTATTTAAATGCAGGGCCGCTACAAAAAATAACATTTATTACCGCTTTTAATGGACTTATAAAATACCCGCTTATTGAAGGGTCGAGCGATTGTTCGAACAATCTTCTGTTGGATCAAAATAATACAATTTCGAGAACATATCCTATTTAACATTTAACTGTGAATACAAGTCTATATTTCCAATAATATTACTTTGGATCACTTTGTTGTTCCAGATATAGATGGAATCAAAGTAGGTAATTAGCTCAAATAAATTCTAGCTCAAAATAAATACTGTGTACAAGAATAATAAAACTGATTCTGCTCAGATCGTAGAGCATAGATAAACAATGTCTCCAAATAAACAAGAGCATATGGTCTTCTACTTTACCTGAATTCAAAATTGACAATAATAACAAAACCAATTACGTAATGTATGCTTTCTTTCTGGAAGTTTCAAACTGTTTGAAAGATAATTTTTTTTAAAGCTACAATTGGTAATTCAGTTTCTTAAAATATAATAAGAAACGTGTTAACCGACAGACAGATATGGCAATTTATGGGGAACTGCCAAAGTTCTGGATTCAGATTGAGGTAAGATGTTGTTCACAAAACCAAGGCAGATCATGTATAAAACAAACTTGATTTTGGACATATACAAGTATCCATTTAACATGATTAATATAAAAACTATCAAACAGTTCAATACACATAACCACACACACATACACACACACACACACACACACACACATATATATATATGGTTAGCGTGCGATCCATGAGGTTTGTGTTTGACTCATGCCACTGGATATGACCACACACATAGATGTGTCCTTGAGCAGGCATTCCATTCAGTAGCTTGCTTGCGCCAATGTGAAAAATAAGTATAAAAAATGCTAACAAACTGAATCGAGTTTAACATAGAATGAATAAGGAATCACAGTTAGCCGTTCTATGTTCCATTCCTTCCTAACAAATTCAAAACCACGGAAGCTAAATAATCTCTTCCAGTTTCCAATTTGTTCTATCAGTTTATGTAACTATCAGAAACCATACTGTTATAGATTTTATGATAGTCTCCTTATGAATAGAAACAAATATTATAAATTTATAATTTAGTTTGACAGTTTCGGATCAATGTATAAGTTTAGGAGATAATCGTTAAATTGCATTCGGAATGCATATATTGTCTGCTACAACACTAAATGCAGGTATGCATCATGTATAGAAGATGAACCTTTTAATGTACTTGCATTAAATATACAAGACACTTTATGTAAATATATTTCCAGTGATATGCTGGGTACGTTGATATACACGCAAACGGCAAATACTACAGATCTTTGATCATAATTTGTGAATTTCATTCATTCCTATATTAAAAAAAAAATTAAACGTTACTCTCACAAATGGAGGAGAGGAAGAATAAAATAATTATTAGGGCATCAGCTAGACTCATTTAGAGAAATTTAATATAGACTGAATGTTTCAAAGCCTTATTTCGAAAAAAAAATGGCAGTATTCTACTTTTGTGGTAAAACCACAAGTAGCAAAAATTATGTGTCGATCATGTACACGAAGCATCAGTCAATTACAAGCTTTGACATTCCCTTTAATTCCTTCACATGTAAAAATCAGAAACATGTTTATTTGCCTTTTATGACATGTTTGGAAACAATTACGTAGGAGCACATCCATGCTCATCATAGGCGATGGTGTCTAAACGTTGGAAGTGGTTTTGATTTCTTTAGATTGTTTTTGGCCATATTTTAAAGATAGTTTATATTTATAACTAAGGGTGTTTACACATATTTGGTTCTGTATAACTAAATGGAAGACTGTAAAATCGGATAACGTTCAAACGATTCAATGATTGTATTTGGCTACGTTTATTTGTATTTATTAAAGACCTGTTCTATAGTCAGTAGCATTGATTTGAAAATCCATACATGTGTCACTTTTAAGGGAAAGATGTGGAACAAATCCATTAAAAAACTAGTATTAGACTCGTTACAGCTAAATATATGCATGAAGATTTCGAACTAGTTCGCAATATTAACACTTCTGATATCATTGATATTGATACTACACCTCAGAATACTAATAATACAATTAATAATAATAATAATAAGAAGAAGAAGAAGAAGAAGAAGAAGAAGAAGAAGAAGAAGAAGAAGAAGAAGAAGAAGAAGAAGAAGAAGAAAAAGAAGAGGGAGAAGATGATGATAATAATAATGATGATGATGATGCTGAGAATAATAACCGGTGGAAGAGGTTCCCAATCATATTGCTATTTCATATAATTCAGTTTTTTTTAACATGTCCCAGGGGCAAATCTGGTCCAATGAAGATTATTTCTAGAATGGTACATACATGTGAATGATTAACAAGGAATATATTCTATTTAGGTAATAAAAGGATCATATGGCCCAAACAAATGACTTCATAAGGTATCACATTGTATCGTTAACTGCCGTGATTACGACATAGAAATAGTGTTATTGTTAGTATCCTTTAAGGAAACTAATATGTTACGTTACAAGAGGCTGACAATAATTGTCCAAAATAAGCAAAGAAGAGTTTCTCGCGGAATAAATCTTTTTGTTAACTCATAAGAGTCTATAGACTGATCTTTTTAAACCTTGTGTTTGAAAAATTATCAAATAACAACAGTCTTTCAATGATTTGATGAAATGTTAGTTATTTTTGTGTTTTTAAGTTGCTGAGAATAAGAGTTTTTCGGAGGCTAAATATTATTTGACGGTTACTTGTCGCGCTTTTATCCGTGTTCTCGTTTTTTTTTTCGTTTGTTTTCACCTTGTCCTACTGTGATGTTCGTATAATTTTGTTTCTACATGATACATATACGATTCTTACGATGTCTTGATAATGCTCTTTATTCCAACGTCTGATGTATAAACAATAACTTTTGGTTTCAATTCTTTTCGAAGCGCTAACATCCAGGAACACGTTGCTTTATACAAAACTCGCGTAGCTATATTTTGGCATTTATGCATAAGAAAACTGCACTAAATTAGTAATTATTACAATGTCAATTATTTATGTATGTGAAAATAGTTGCGTTGCGTATACACACAGTTCAGTGCCACTTGCGCTTTGCCTTTACGATCTCGTATCTGCTATTTTAATGAAGTGATAGAAAAACAGCTTTAATTGAATTACTTCATTTACAAAGAGCTAGATTCTTCTCGTTTGATTTCCAGTACTAATATTCGTTTGATTTACTGAAATGGGATCTGTTTGGAGTACGTTTTATGAGCCTATCATGAATGAAAGTAACACAAACATTGTCGTCCAGCTGCGTCTATGGCAACTACACATAAATGTAGTACTGTTAGCATATACTCAAAGATCCGTGGAAGTATACCGTCCATTCCTTTTACCTTTTTGGCGCTATTGTAAAATACATCGGGAACACAACCATGAAAGTGTGTGCAATCCAACGTAGAAGAAACACAACGCTGATTGGATTAATTGCTTTTATATGCATTTTATTTTTATACATTGGAGAACGAGACTCATATTATTTCTTCATATGGAAAACAGACGGTAAAGTAAGTAAATTAACTTTCATTATCAATACACTACGTTCTCATTCGTCAGGGAAGGGACTACATATATTTGTCGAGCAATAAGTAATAAGTGTTGATATTCTGTTCACCAATTAGTATTAAATATGACAGGGCATTATAGTATGCATGTGTATAATACAATTTCAAGCACTGACTACTATGTAATGTATAATTAAATTAATCAAATGTATTCATCATGTCGTAATTAATATCATTTTATCTTCTTATCAGTTCGAATATCAAGCATCTGTATTGGTATAATTGGATATTTATAAACATCTATTACAACTATATTTTCAATAAATGCTGTTAAAATCATACGTCTATCTATCAAAATAAACATCTGTCCATGCACGTATGCTTATCTATCTATCTATCTATCTATCTATCTATCTATCTATCTATCTATCTATCTATCTATCTATCTATCTATCTATCTATCTATCTACGAAAATATACATGCATGTGTATGTATGCTGATATTTGTGTAATTTATACTTGTGTCTGAATGTCTATTGGTATGCATTTGTTTTACAGGATTATGAGTATAACATACTTCTTCCAGTTCCATTTACTGGTATGTCTGATGTTAAGCACATGTTGACGAGCGCGAGTTTAAATGTACAAATGATTAGTATTGCTAAAAGTTATAAATGTGAATCCATCGCACATCATTGTATTCAAACGAAATGTAAGGCAAGTTACTTAAAGCTAGGGATATTTGGAGATAACATTGGCAGAGTGAGATGGTTATATACCGCATATGGTACTGCTTTTCGTATGTCTCTAGTTACAACTTATTCTATATTTGTTAGTTCAGGGTTACAGACACGATGATAAAGATTTCACTTTTGAGAATGTTTTTTTTTCTCCATATGTACCTTCTCTGCTTTAAAGATATAGTAGGCAATGTTACCACCGTCCACGTTTGCACTGGCAACTCACAACTGTAACATGAAACCTCTATAACAATCAATCGTTTTAATTTAAGAAGGCGGCGGCCATATTCTCCGACATTTTTCATTCAGTTTCCATGCAATAGCGACCGACTATCACGACGTAAATAGGTTTATAACTTTAAAGTGTTCGTTGGTTATATAAATAAGTGATATAAATTGATGCAACCCATGCGATAATGAGCTGCCTTTCGCTATGCCCAACTTATCCTGCTACATAATGTATGTGTGGACAAGTGTATGAAAAAGTAAACATCGTATTAAAAATGCGGAAAATCTGAATGTGTTGGTAGATGGCACAAAATATGGACCAATAAGATTAAAATATGCAACATAGCCAATTGCTTCACGTAAACCAAACTATTAACGCCCTAATTCAGGAATCGTTTACTTTTTCATTAATGATTTATCTACTTTGAATAATATTCATTTAATGAATTTATTTCTAGGAATATTGTTAAGTGCTTCTTTTGTCTTTCTGTGAAACAGCTTGTGAAGGAAAACAACCATTCCTTATTTAACAATTCGAATCGTGTTGACGTGTCAAGTTTTGATACGTACGTGTAGTCTCCGTCCTTGCTTGGTATTGTATCAGTTGAACTATTTCCTATCTATTGTAAGCAACACAAGATGAAATCAAAATCATTAACATTCAAAGTTATGAATCATCCAAATTATCCGAACAATAGAAGTAAAATTATTGAATTTAATTTTAGTTGATGAAATAAATGAAAAATAACGCCATCAAATTCACTCATCCTTAAATCTAAAAATTAAGTATACTACCTAATTTGTTTGTTAGTGCCTGTGATGTAAAATGCAATTATTCATCATTTGTATATAGTGCTTTTGTTTGTGGCAAGGAGCGAGCATTTTCCGTTACGTTGGAAATAAAGCTATTCGATAGTTTTGCTTTTGTTTCTCTACTTGCGAGGACAGGCCAGTTTTGACGGTTAGTCAGAATCCATTTGAAGTAATTCACTTGCATCCATCATGTTCTTCATAGTATATTTGTTTCAGAAGCAATGGAGGCCGCAGAATGTAGTGCCTTATGGTCGAGATGATTTTCCAGTTAAGATACCTGCTCGGACGGCTTTATTAGAACTGTCAGAACCAGAAACTGAGGAGCTCTATTACAGGTGAATAGTTGAATAAGTTTAAGCAATGAGCTACTCTCGTCTAGACTGTCTTATATACGTACATATAGTTTATTTCGCACATTCTAGACATGAAAATATATATAGTTTATATCGAACATGCTAAACACTGGGCTCCAGACTATAGCAGTGGCATCTCCTGGTTAGTGATGTATGTTTGGGCTTCCATTGTTCCATGACAATCAAATTAATTTTGTCACATTCGTCTTCATGGAAGGCGATCTATGAGCCTGAAACAATATTGACGGTGTCATGGCAGTCTTCAACATTGTTCATGATCCAGATGAGTAGAGGCAGTTCAATGATTCATCGAAGACGAATATTAAATATATTTTGCTGAATAATGTCAATGTTTTGGCATCAATTCCAGTTTGTCATGCAGTCCATATGACGGAAACATATGAAAACATGAAACAACTGTTGAGGTGCATAAAACTTGATCAACATCAGTGTCAGCGTTGTGGTGATTTGAAGGTTCTTGCTAACTTGCTTGTTCTGCAGACTGGAATCGCAAAGTACGGCTGCATCCTCGGAAAATGGGATAGTCGTGCGAGATATTCCCACTTCGTTAATATATATTAGCCACTCCGAAAGTCAGGGAGGGAAACTGTTGAGCATCCACCACTTGTTGAATGGAGGAAGATTTTGGTTTCGCCCTTGCACGAATAGCTGGGTCAGATGAATAACTTTGTTCAGGACATGCACAAAACACAAGCAGCTTTCAAGTACCTCCGTTTAACAAAATACAGGTTTTAGTGGCGCTAAGATAAAGGAAGGTGTCTTTGTTGTGCCTCAGATTACTCAAAGTCTTTTTTAAAAAAAGTTTATTAGACCGTACACTGGCATGGAAAATACGACAAAGCCTTTCAGCTAGTGCAACACATTTTTGCGGAAACGACAAGGCAGATAACTACATTGACCTGCTGGGAAACCCTCATAACGTCATAGAAAAGCCTTGGCTGCAACATTTATACATTTATACACTCTCATATAGATTTTTTTCTGCGGAGCAGTGAGCGACGAGCACGGCAAGCGATTTCACCAGGACTATACTGCAACGAAGAAATGCTATCAGCGCAGATGGAGTAAATTAATGCTTGCAGACTATTGGTGGACACTGATGAGAGATGCTCTATTTAATGACTACAACATACACGTTACGAAGCACCAAGGAGACACTGAATAAGGACTAAACTATGTACTTGTATATACTTAGTAGTATCGTGCCTTTTCTTTCATAAAATATTTATATATATAGCCCTTTTGCTGTTTTATTTTTATATACGGGATAGGTGAAATACTATAATGTAAAGCAACTGAAAAAAGATGAAAAGACCTAGGTTTACAATTCATCGTTAAAACTCCGCTATATGTCATATTAGAATTCATCATATCAAAATCCATGATAAATAACACATTTTGTTGTTGAAGCAGACGTCTTCCGAAAACGTTGTAGGCCAATTCAGTAATATCCTTGTACGAATACTACACTACCGCTATTATTAATTCTAATATTACTACTAGTAATACGTGTGATCATACTAATAATAACATCACTTTATAGTAATATATATATATATATATATATATATATATATATATATATATATATATATATATATATATAAAATTAGTTATTATTAATAGTATTTATATAGTCATTATTATTCTTATCGATCGTGTATACCTTTAGATTTATTATTGTTCATATTTGTAGTTACATTCAGACAATACAAGTTTTGTGCCAACGAATCGTTCGTGTTGGGAGCATCTTTGATGGAGGAAAAGAACTTTGTATAGATGAACCATACAAGCCCAGAAGGCCATGCATTGTCTACTCTTTCGGGTATGCAAACCATTTTATACTGAATTTCAGACGTAATGAAATATAGCAATTCAATACTAGTCTCTGAATAGCGTACTTGCTTTGAACAATACTTTAAAAAAGCGGCAAATAGAAAACACAGGATAGACTAATAGAGAGAACCAGATGTATTGAGTTTACAACATTTAACATGGCTATTTATACACAAATAAAAACTTGACAATTTTGATGTTTCAACTAGCTCCATATGTATGCTAATGCTGAGAAATATGTTATATTGACCTAGACATTGATGAGTCATATCGAAATATTTTTATGCAAGTTTGCGTAACATTGAATTATGTACAGTATATTTCATTGTTTTTGTAGTAATTATGATGTTAGATTATTGGGTGACTAATAACCTATTAAAATAATTATCGAAATGAAACTGTAATGGCTGTATAAAGATAATGACTTTATTTGTGACCGGCTCTTTGGTCGAGTTTTCTTGATTTAAACAGCTTTGTTTGAATGTTCTAAGAATGTGAATGCAGTAAAATGTCTTTACATTTCCTGGTTTCGGAACTCCAGTTGTTGGGGTTGCGAGCAAGTGCAATTAGTGTTGCATCACTGAATATGAGGCCACAGGGAGAGAAATGTTATGCAACTTGACTACTGTACAAAAGTGTTTGTAATCCAATCATATCAGTGATGATGGGTACCTTTGCGTAACTTTACACTTTCTCCGACATATGGAACCATATAGATCGTACAGGTGATGAGATAAATTCCATTCTCTGTTTTCTCGTTCTGTTTTGGATCATGTATGTGCAGATTTCGGCTTGTCACTCTGCTAGACAATTGCTGGTCTCTATGATATGTTGACAGATGTTTCACACTTATGCCACACTGGTCAGATTACTAGGGTGATATGGCATAGTGATTGGCATTAGTTTTGCCATGATTAAGATGTCTTTGATGTCATTTGGTCTCCAGTCAGCTACTATTGGTTTATTCGGGAGTATTAACTTTAGTGTGTCACACGATTAATGGATGGGCCAGTGTTTCCAGATAAATTTATAAACTTTGTAAAAAGTGTCAATAAGTGATAGAGAACCACAACTGCAGCAAACTTCCCTTCTAGTGGTCTTACATTCAGCAACGTAACACTTGCAATTGCTGACAATTGTGTCTTTTGTATTTTGCCTTTCAAGCAGACTAAGTAAGAGTTGAAAACGTTTAGTCTAGCTAGAAACTAGTTTTGCATTGTTCGTTGACAGTTAATCGCATTTATCTCAATTAATCTCTGAGAAACACGATTCCTTGATGGATCTGAAATATTTGTAAGGACTGTTATTTGCCATTGCATTTATATTTCCCAGTTGTGCTTATCTATGAACGATTTCGAGAGAAAAGAAACAACATGTGTAACACTTTCATTACACAATCTGCAGACATATTCTCTACAACAGTCGCGTGTTATTGTGCTTGCTGGGAAACGGCTTCTAATTCAATGGCTATAGTTAGTAGTATGTATGAAAGCAATGTTTGAGTAAACACAAACATAAACAAGCAAATATATATACATTCAGCATTTATACTTTTACTTGAACGATCCAATCGAAAAAACATAGATTGCAGCCAGCATAAATGATTTCTGCGTGGCACCTTCATTCCTAGTAAATTGTACACTTGCTATCTATGTCAACAATGACTCTATCTAATATATATATATATATATATATATATATATATATATATATATATGTAACAGAATTGTTACCGAGTGGATGGTGGATTAAATGAACAACACAAACACAATGTGTGAAAGATAATACAAATTTAAGAAATAAATTATTAATGAAAAATGATGATGTAATAATACAATAACTAATGCGTTCAACCCACAATTACACTCACAACCATTCACAATACATGAATAAATTAAATATACAAAATAAAACACAGATACAAAGGAATCTCTTGGACTATACACAGATCCAAGGAACCTTTACAAAAGTTATATTAACGCAAGTATAAATTGCGATAAATAAATACAAACATCAAACTATACTATTGCACGTATGGATTGCGACAACTAGCACGAACATATACATGTATTTAATCAAGTTGCTAACTTTTATTGAGATTTATATAATCCCTTGAATTACCACTGTGATTTGAAGTAACTATGTAAATATAACAATGTATTCAATTGTACTACAATTGCAACACACACCAACTGTTGAATCGCCGCCCAGCTTCCCCGAATACCTAGGGTTGACCAATACTTTTATCGGCCGTTCGGCCGTTTGCCCTTCACGGATCCACCACAGTTATACGCACAGACAGCATACAGCATCTACTAGAACTATCGGTCCCAAATACCTAGATGCCCACCTCTAGACAGCTCCGACACTCAGACTTCAAGATATCCGGATATTTACACATCACGACAGATGTAGACGGACAGAGAATCCGACAGACAGACAGTCAGATAACTCAATTTTATCTCACAATCAAATGGCTCAATTAATCATATTCAGCTACAATTCAGAGACATTCAGAGACGTTCAGCTACAATCAGATACGTTCAGAGACGTTCAGCTACAATCAGCAACTATTTCAACCCTTTGGCTGGAGATATAATGACGAGCTATCTTTCCTGTGATAAGATACTTTTGGTCCCGTAATATTTATCAGAAATATTCTGCCTTATATATCCTCAAATAGGTGAGCAGAATTCACGGCAAAATTACCGTGCACCCCGTGATTCTAATGTTCCTGACTTCAAGTGATACGAAGTCAGGCACATGCAAATCTTTACATGCCGCTTACCTTGAAAAGCACTTATTCACCCCAGGTAACGCATGTACGACGAACCAAAAAATGGTGAGATTAGTTTGTAATTCAAGAAAAAAAAATTCAATTTTCTCCTAATTCTGTGACTATATATATATATATATATATATATATATATATATATATATAGTCTTTTTGGCATGATAGCAAGTGTACCATTTACTACTCATCAAGGTGGAAAAGTGTTACATGTTGTTCAGAACTAAGATTTCAAACAAACGTAATCGAGTAACAAATTGCATTATGTTTCAACCAGAGATGATGCGGACGATGAGAAACACTAATATGCGAAGATCGCCTATAACGCAAGACAATTACTATATTAATGGAGCCATTCTCCGTACAGGATAGTCCATTTTTTATACAATCATAATTTCACCTATCTTCAACTTTCTTTAGTATCAACTGGAATTGGGATTTTGACGAGGACATGGTAACATTGTTTGGGTGCGAAGTATTCGCGTTCGATCCTAGGTGAGTACAACTGTGTGCAGAAGCAATAAACATCCCTCTGGATGCGAAAAGAGGTAACACTATTGAACAATACATTTAAACAATATTATGCCTTCTAGACATGAATATATGCATTTATACACGCTTCATTAAGTACATCTGCAAATAATTGTAGAATATTTTGGTGAGTTTTTGATTGTTGATTGCATCTAGTATGCATCTACATCACACTAGACACGGGATTGGGAGGTCAAAGGCCAATTACGTATTATTGTAGGGAGTTCAAACACAATTATTGTTGAGCGAACACCTATCATTGCAATTCTATATATCTAGACAGCTGAGAGTATTTTAAACCAGCAATAAACGCTGCTTATTTCCCTTGCGACAGTCATTCTTTATGAAAAGGCAAAATCATTTATCATTAACATTAGGTCTAGCACTAGACTCTGAAAAAATCCCACTTAACATATTTGAAACAACTTACTATATAACAAACATGTTCGGTATGCCAATGGGGTCGCATTTTGAATAATTAACAAGAGGCTGTCACCTGAGGACAATAAAAGTTAAAATACCTGGGTTCTGCAGAACACTCATGTCCTGTATGAAACTGAAATAGACTAATGGAAAACACGTAGTGCAATGTTAAGTGTACATTGGTAATAATAAGAACACGAAAATAAATTTCTCTTAGAAACAGTAAAATTACGTATTTTTAAAAAGTAGTCCTTAGGTTTCGAGTTGGTCGGCAGGCTATCTATCTAAGCCATAACACAATGCAGTAAACTATAAACCAAATTTATATAGAGAGCGATGTTTACATCTCAAATCTGAAAACCTTTATGTCTCTTTGAATAACGTATGCATATCAAGTTGACCATCGTTATCTCTTAAAACATTTATACAGAATGTATTTGCAGTTAGGAAGCAACATCATATATTTACGACATCTACGAAAGATAAACAATTGTAACCTAAAGTGTATTGTAGTATATTCTGGTTCAAATGACGCACGTTAACAATTAGCGGAGTGCGTGATTAACTCTATATCATACATATTAGGCATTTCAAATGGAGTTGAAAGTTCCAAAAATTTACAAAATGTGTAATAGAGACTTTATCATCTTTTGGCTACTTGATAACGTTTACTCTTTTTTTATAAGCTGTAAGCTATTTTAAATTTGCATTCCTATTCTTGTCATCTAAGGGAAAGCTATTTTGAATTAGTTTAACCGGAATCGTCTCTTTCAGTATGGCGAATGAAACTGATTTTTTTAAGAGAGAACCTAATATTACCTTCCATAAAATCGGCTTGTGGGACCGCCATACTGTGGATGAAAAAGGCTGGCATCTAATGACACTTACGCAGATAAGGAAGAAACTCGGTCATGAAAACGTAAGCACATCAGTTTTTAATAGACTCCTTTTTATGACTTATATTATTCATTTAGTTCCCGTAGTCCTCCTCATCAGCCATGATAGTCTCCTTTATGACGATTGGTTCGTCGCCAATAATGCATTTTAATGAACAATTCATACTCACAATCAATCTATTTCAAAGGGATTTGTGTGATGAATCTATATATACATACCCTAATCTAATTATGTACATAATTATGGAACTGTGAGTTACTGAACATGTCATCACTTTGTAAAATGTCTCTTAGTAAATACATTAGCTGCATCCTTTACAAGAATAAGACAAGACACTCAGACACTCAGACACAAGACAGTCAAAATAGTCGCCAGCTACGGTTTGATATCTCATAATGTGTATTTGTTTTGGACTTTAAATGTTTTCATTAGAATGCATGTTTCTCAAATGCTGTTTAATCATTGGAGTACGTACTATTTTTAGTAATTGTCTATATAATATTTTGTACATTAGCAGTGTTATACAATTGCGGTTTGTCGGACAATATACATATTTAATACAATATTGGTTTGGTAAATATTTGATTTATGTATAATTTATACTTTATACGTCAGAGAGTTATCGACGTCATGAAAATTGACATTGACTGGTCAGAGTGGACTGCATTGCCAGAAGTTATTACCTCAGGAGAGCTGGGAACCGTTAAACAGATGTTGATTGAATTCCACAGCAATGAAAACAAGGAAACGTTAAATGTTTTCCGAATGTTATATGATGCAGGGTTTAGGATCTTTATGAAAGAAAGGAACTTATTAGGATGTCTGTACAAGGTGCCTTGGAGTATGCGAGAAAGACCGCATTGTGTAGAAATATCATTCATACACATATAGTGGTTCTGTATTGATCGTTAAACACAAATGAATTATAACTAGCATAGTGTTTTGTAAATAATTGACTTTCTAGATAAGCATACAATTTTTGAACAAAACGTTTATAATATATTTTTTATTATAATAACATTGGTTCCTGTTAAATTTTTCATTTGTCATTTCAAACAATATTAATTCCTTTTTGTGTATTTCTTTACTGTTCATATTCGTTAAAATACTCAGTCCATCTTCCTGCAAGTTCACCCTGCTGTGTCACTGGTTTATGTGAGGCATTTTCCATTTTCATCCTAAATGATACTGACTTTTGGTTGCTTCATTCTGGTGAGGTCTTTCACAATTTAGAATGTCTTTATACCATATTGTTACCTCGCAAATATAGGTGAATATACATAATTAAAATATCCAACATATGATCCTATTTACTTGATGCTGGTAATTCGTTTAACAGGTTCTAACACGTTTCAATTTGCAAATAAGAGGGGAGATAACTATAGTCAAAATAAGATTTTGTCTAATTATCTTTGCTACTACAGATCTTGCAGATAGCAGTTCAGATGAACAATTAGTACTTGAACATTAAAATTCAATGTATCAGCGTAACAGTTATCTTAGCAGACTACGATGACCAAACATAATTACTACAAAAAGATCAATATGAATGCCGAAACTAACTTGTTGTTTCTTAACAACTCATGTAATACAATCAGTTACATAGTTAGCTATTATTCTCGTGTTAGTGTATTGTTGTTTATTTTGCATCAAATGGTGCACCATCATGTTGAAATTGCAAACATGTGTGTCTGACAAACTCTCACCAGAGAGTAATATTGCTGAAGCTTAGTAATTATGGTTCAGTACATCCGTACATTAATGCAGAATTATATGCTATCTCTCTCTCAGTTATATTTTAATAATGTTCACTATGCACCTATAACTGTTAGCGATTTGAAAGTATTTTGTTATCAAAATTATTTTTATAAGAGCACATACGCTCGGTATATATATACATTTATATACGGAGTGCAATAGATACAAATCATTCCATACTGTTACCTCGCAAATATAGGTGAATATACATGATTAAAAAATAAACAATGTATGATCCTCTTTGCTGGATATACGCTCGGTATATGTACGCCAAATGTAGCGCAATATGAATAGTGTACTGTATGTTAAAGAAATACTGTTAAAATCGCTCATTCCGTTGCAATTATAGACAGCTCACAACCTTGAAAAAATTGTTTAAATTCATCCATAGACCACATACATTTCTATTTATCTACAATGTCATATTGCAATGTGTATTATCTGGTTAATAAACAAGTGTTAGTACCGATACTCGGGTTTGTTCTTCTTCGTAATCGGAGCCTGATTGATACACATATTAGTACCAGTTTATAATGATGTAAGGCATTGATATAGCTTCTGCTTCACTTTTGCCAAAGGAAAATGATATGTAAACTAAACGTGAATAAACCTACCCTATATGCATTGTTTTAACTCTTAGCTACCTATTTAGTTTAGTACTCAAGTGACATCACATACAGCAATTTGTTTCAACAAATATTAATTACGATAGATCAATAATGGTGAATTCCAATTAAAGCAATTTAAACAATTACAAAGATATTGTATAATGCATGTTAAATTTCTTTCATGTTTAAAGTGTGCATTATTGCTATTATAATGTAACACTGGACAAATTATAACCACAGATGACCAATGAAGTTTGCATAGCAGCCGAGAGCAGTAGAAACGCATGCAAAGGCTTACTGAACATCAACAGTGTCCGACTGAGCAAGACTATACAAGCATTAACAATGTATTCGTTAGAGGATGCACAGAAAAACTGGTGATCCAATTGTATGCCGTCAGTCATGATAGCCAGATGTTACCAGCTCATTCCGTCTGAGAAAATATTGGAAACATCATCTTTCCAAAAACAGATTATATTAGGGAACAAACCTTCTGCCTTTTTATCATTACTCTGGCATTGCCCTTTATGCATTGCGATTAGATACATGAAGTTTAGTAATATATTAGAAACTTAAACAGCTGACATTAGGAGAATATATGCCAAATCATGTTTGATTTACTATATATATATATATATATATATATATATATATATATATATATATATATATATATATATATATATATATATATATGAATGTATGTGAGTGTGCATTTCTTCTAAGGAAGTTTATTCATTGTTTGGTATATATCATTGAAATTTGTGGCAGTTGTAAAGAGATGCAAAATCCTGTAATGAAACTCGTATAAGCCATTTGCCACACTACAACTCGTATAAGCCATTTGCCACACTAAACTGTAAAAGTCATTTGCCACACTGAACTGCTGTATAAGCCATTTGCCACACGACACTGTATAAACAATTTGCCACACTAAACTGTACAAGCCATTTGTCACACTAAACTTTATAAGCCATTTGCCACATTAAATTGTATAAGCTCATTATTTATGTATCGAACTAACAGAGGTGATACATATTCATGTCTGACAAAATAAGTGATATGTGCTAAAATATTCATTTACAATAATTATCACATGATATATTATTCTCTCTGATGAGAGTAATCACAACACACATTTGCATTTGTAGCTTATCACGCAATATATATTCAATATTTGAGCACAAATCATTGAAATGTTTTAAGTACCTGTCTTTGGTATTGTGGATACGCATTAGGAATAAGCTAACTCGACCACTACTGAGTGGTAAGCACAATAATATCTGAATAAAGCTGACCTAAAAGAATCACGAGTTAATGTGTTTACATGCACACGAGTGCTGCTGCATTAAACATTTAAACGATCCTACCTCTGCGAAACGCTAGGGAGAGCCCTGGAAATAAATTGATCAAGCCAGTATCACAAATTCCAGCACAGTCCTCCCAGCATATGTGAAAATTACTCTGATAATAGTTTTAAATGTTGTAGTGATGGCACAATAAATACTAGGCATATCAAGATCAATAGTTATATAATAATCTGGTTATCTTTATAGCTTAAAGCATGTATGTGCTTAGGTTTGATTGTTGTATCAGGATGTCTTATATAAGATAAACGATTAGATATATTTTAGAAAGTAATGTCAATAAAATATCTCATTGGTGATCTTTGTCAAACACTATTTTTAAATCGTATTATATTGATATTAGACTACAGTACCCAATAGTCTCTAATCTATAGGATCAGAAACAATATCTAAGCTTTTGATTTATTGATTATATTATTATCCACAACTGTACATCTCACAAAACTGTAACAGGTTGGCAGGGTACGAGGATACATTTTTGTAATTTTTATTACACTGCATCATTTAACAAAGTCGCAAGAACGTCATTAAATATCATTATATGAAAAATATTATTTCTAGTTTTCGATGACATTATATAATTCTTACACTACATGCAAATACCAAATAACCACAAACATAGCACGATATGTATTTAGAAGGGAGGACAAGGCAGAGTGATATAACCGGGACACGAAATAAAACATCACAAATTAGCAATATGGAAAATAAAACTAAAGATAAATACGACACCTTTAATAATATATGGAGTAAGTTATGTATACATCGGCAATTTTTGGTAAGTCGTACAAACAGTTTTCAAATCTTTTACTAAAGGTTAATATAGATAGCATAGGTTTATTATGCGATGTAGCCATCTAATATAAATCCGGGATAAAGAACAATTGCAGTTTGACACGATTTCCTAATCCCGATATACATCGCGCATGAAACATGTATGTCGCAAGATCGTAGAGCCGTGTGGAACCAATCTACGCGTGTTAATGCATGTTTTCATGTAAAGAAACATAAATAGTGTTTAAAATTTTTTTAGAAATGTTTCAATGTATACATTAAATAAAATAAATATTTAAGGTTATTTTTGGTTATATTATATTATTGATATCTGCATTTATAAAAGACCATAAAACTTCCTACTAAACATTACGTCTGGATAAAAACAATTTACGTGCCAAAATCAAGCAGTCTAATCCTGATTATTTTCCAGCTAGTAAATTCACTTTTAGTTACTTTTATAAACCTTTTTGTGTGAGTGTTGCAAATTGCTTTGAAAACCACAAACACTCACCGATATGCTTACTTCACCCATTGAACACGGACAGGCGGACACGGGACTAATTACTAGCTAGGTTATATACTTGCTCCTGAATGTAGCATGTTGTCAGTAATGAAGGCAACACTTTGTCTATGGTTATGTTTGCTAATGCTGTTTCAGCTTGAACGCCTTTCAATGTTTTGAAAGGAGTAATATTGATATCGAAATTTAAGCTTTGCATTCTTAGGATGTTTCTTAACTTTGACTTTTTCGTTCTTTTCTGGTATATTTAAATTTGCTCGATATTGTATTATCAGCACTCTGCATAATTTACGTTCTAGTGAACCTAACTAGATTATTAAATTCCTTGAATAACAACTTTTGAGCATTCATACCATCTTAGCAACTTTTGAGCATTCATACCATCTTAGCAACGGATACATTCATACATACCTAATTCACTGGAATCAACAGTTGTCATGATACAGAAAATACAATGGTCGTGAATCGAAGTGTAATAAAAGTCACGTGTTTTGGTTTGAAGATGCATCGCATATTTGCTGAGCCAGTTTGGGATCGAAAGTTATTCATGTGGAACATTTAATAATACAACATAGACCTATTTACAAACATCCAGCTCGCTATTTGCAAATAGTGGCGTACGATATCTATGATAAAGCAAGGTAAGCTCTGTTTCGGCAAAGTGTTGGAGAAATAGAACCTCACCGCAACACGGATAGATGAGAGTAATTATGTTACACCTTAGATACAGTCAAAAACAATAACGTCACAGTTGAAATACTACTAACTAATGTAATTTTTATATGTTCCAATGATGACTACCAATAATCTTTAGATGTCAAACTGGGGTAGTCTTCTGCTTGTCATTTATATATCATAGCCCACGTGCTGTATTGCTTAAAGGAAACTTATAATCCAGTGTAGTAAATGGTCTATCCTCAATTGTTGCTTCTTGACCGTACCAGTTCGGAAGAAACTTCAGAAAGCAAACCAAACCAAGTAAACAGACAACTTTATAATTCCAACCAAGATAAACTGAAAATAAACTATTCTTCTTCGACGTAAGATGCTACAATTTCCTATATGATATATTTGATCTTTATTTTCATACAATCACTGACCGTCACACAATCCCAAAAATGAGGATATTCATAGTATGAAGGACTTTATTCGTCTTTAAAGGTTTTATTGCAGACCATATACCAGTCCTTCAACTGTCGTGATCAGTACACTAAAATCTGTCATTGTTATTATTATGTTGTAATACTGCAAACACCTTTTATTGGCGAACACACCACGTTAGATTTGTGACTACTTTCATTAAGATTCCTATTAGTATACTTTGTGTTCTAAAACTTTGATTATTTTAGTGTCTCTTGCAGGGAGTTTTTAAATGTTCCTTTCTATCAATTTATTGTGTATAATATGCTTGAAATGACAGATGTCGTGCAAAATATTTGTCATGCATAGTTTGAACAGCTTTCATTAAAGTGCTCTAGACAAAGGTATGCTGCTTTATCTAAGTTTCATGAAGAAAACTCGATCATCATTGCTTATGGCACAACTATGCGTTTTTTAAGCAAAAGATAAGCATTTGCATGGCAAAATACTCTATTAGGGTACAACTACTTTATTAGGGTACAGCTACTATGTTAGGGTACAGCTAGTATTACACCAAACGTAGTAGGGAACATTCCACGGCATATGACTCGTACTTTCTCACACGTCTTTCTATGTTGCGTTTCCTTATCATGACACAATTTAAAAACATGTCAGAAACTAATATTTCAAGAACATAATATAATGTCGAAATTACCTTAATCATTGAGCTAATGTTGAATGTTAAGGCTCATTATTCTAATTTCAGCTTTCAGGAGATATTGGAATAGTTAAGGATGCATCGATTTCGGGGATTAAAACCTACGCTGAAAGTTGGCTTTCTGATGTCTGTTACTGTTGCGCTTTTCATTTTTGTTACATCTATCATAGATCGACATAATACAGATTCTATCCTTGAAGAAAAGAGAAAGGAATGCGGCATGTCAATATGCACCCCTTGTCAGTTCCTTGAAACTGAAGAAAGAGTTGATTCTTTCAATAGCTATGTTGATGGTAGTCTTCAGATTGCTCTTGATAGCAAGTTTCCTCCGCCTAAACGTAAAGAACCTGAACATTTTCCAGCCTCTGGAGATGATAAAATTGACAGAATTATACATCAGTCATGGAAAACAAAAATGGTACCGATGCAGTTTAAGGATTACATGAAGTCATTTGTTGTGAATCATCTCTCTTGGAAGTACATGTTCTGGACAGACCATAGTACGAGACTATTTATTAGTAATCTTTATCCTAATCTTCTTTCTCTATATGACAATTATGCTCACCCATTAAATCGCCCTGACGCCATGCGTTATATAGTTTTGTTTCATTTTGGTGGCGTGTACAGTGATTTAGACGTTGAAAGTTTGCGCCCATTAGATCCAATTATAAAAAAATATTCATGTGTTCTGGGACAGGAACCACACGTCCATTCAATTGTGTATACAAATTTTTATGAACAGGCTAGTAATGCCTTCATGGCTTGCCGAAAGCAACACCCCTTTATGAAGAGTGTTATTAATAATCTTTACCAGTTCTCGTATTTTGCCCATGTTCTCGATTCAACGGGTCCCAGATTTTTGACATTTTCTTTGCGTCAATACAAGAATAAAGACAAGGATATGCAGGTTTCGGATAAGGATGATGTGTACTTAGCTCCACCAGAATATTTCTTGCCAAGTGTGGACTCGGAAATTAACAAAAAGCTGGATTTGCTTTGTGGAGGCTTCCCATGTTTGTCTCCATTGCGTCAGTGGCAGTGTGAACAATGGAAACGAGAAGGAGTTAGAACCGACCCGTATCCATTTTCGTTCACGAACCATGTTTGGTCTCATATAACATACAAAGATCACATTCGTTTCTATAATGAAAATATTTACATATTTGAGATTTGTCCAGACGCATTGATATATGAAAATGCACGAAGCATAATAAAATAGTAAACATTTTAACAATGTCATGGTTCACCATGCATTACTTACATACGGTTGTGTTCCCCTTAAACGTGACATGATCTATAATTAATATAACCTTTATTTATATTACTGCTGCTTAAAAATATATTTTTTCCTCTTCATAGTCAGTTACATGTGTCGATTTCCATTCTAATATCTACAAAGATGTATGAATCTCAATATTGAGTGCACTCATATTGTATCAATTTAAAATGATTATATAATAATTTATATTATGGGCTGAAATTGAATAATAGAAAATGATCGACTTTATTAAACATTTGGATACAGCTTTCCATAATTACCAATGTTATTAAATTATTTTATTACATTTATGTTTTCTAATTTCGGCCAATTAGCATTACGATTGGGACGCGAATTTTCACAATTTATGAAACGTCATTTGCCTTACAAGTATTAATCATTGTCATCGAGAGTACATGCATTTGCCTAATACATACTATGCATTAACATCGAGAGTACAAACATTTGAAAGTCATACGTTAGGCTTAATAACATCTAGAATGTATCTTAACCATGGCTTCTGCAATGATTACCTATCCAATAATTAGGTGAACCAAGGTTAGAATATGCCTGTGCATTTTCGATTCACCACTCCCACATATTTCAAGATCAAAATATAAAGCAGCCCAACTTTTGTATCCAATTGATTCATCTAGTTTATCCCCCCCCCCCAAATCTCTCAAGATTATAAGTTTTGTTATCAAATATATTTATAAATCCGCTCATAATTGATATATTTAAACAATTAGCATATTCAAATGTTTTAAAACATGTGGACATTGTCATGTGCATCAATGTCATTATGGTTGAACACAAACGTAATCAAGATCAGTCATGTCCAATCATGTATCTTAATCAACAAAAAGTTAGACTGGTTTCCTGCTAAGTATGCTTTGCTGCCACGCGCAACGGAATGTTAATGTCAATGTGGAGCAAGTTTTCGAAAGATAGCAAAATTTAATTTTATCTCTTATCCAATATCCTTTTTTGCTTTTCACGATTATCTATTGCGTTTGGTCTGAGTATATACTGAACTATATACGTTGTTATAACAAAAGAAGGAAATGAACGTGACTGACTTGAAATATGAAACATTTACGTGAATTTGACAATCGATCTTATGTTTTCATCTTTTACTCAGACTTATTTGAAACAACTTTAATATGTTTGTGTTTCTTTGCAATTTACACTAACTGAATATGCTTTTAAAGACTGTAAACAAACATTTGTTTGAAAGCATATAGTGTTTCTTGTAAATTTTACAAACGGTAGAGGAAAATAGATTTTGTTTTCACGTTTAACAATACAACATTTCGCAAAACATGTTATAATGACCTGGTGAAATAAACACCGAAGATATAGACACTAGTAGTGTTTCACCTTATGTGTAATATACTGGATCAACTAATGCCTAGTGTATGTTTTTAAAGAGTATTTATATACATTGTTTAAACTGTGTTCACTATACAGAGTGTACAATTGTTTACTTCATACTTCAGCTATTTAGGGATACATGCGATATTCAATGGTAAATGAAATATTACAATGAACCATATGATTAATTGCTCTTAAACGTTAGAAATGATACAGCATATATACAAAGGTTTTTTATTGTTGCATCATTCCGTCCATGCATGTCATATTCAAGATAAAAATATATTACTAAAATACATTTTACAGAGTCGAAATTGTTTAATGGTTATGATTGTCATTATTCTTGTATGTTAATTAATCTTGTTACTTATAAATCTGTTTCGGTCTTTTAGATACAAATAGAGATCTTTATTGATCAGATATAAAACAAAATTAATAATGGGCAACACATATGTATCTTTAATTTAAAATTACCTCCTACGCGTAATGTGATACTTTAGGAAATGAACTAGCTTTCTTCTTAATCCATTAAGCAAAAAACAAGTATGACATTATTTTTTCCCACATCCTTTATTATTTAAATGATTTAAATATTTTCAACGTTTCTCTTAAGATGTATATCAGGATAATGGGGCAAATACATTATTTATGTCAGTATACGTTAATTACTCTAATCAATTATTAAGTAGTTCCCAGCTGTTTATTGTGATTGACATATTTCATAGCACATTCCATCAAGAGTTCTCTGCATTACACATGTCATTTTAAAAGCCTGATGTTTTTAAGATAGTGCTGAAAATGATACGTTACAATACATTAAAGAAAAGAATCATATATACATTTACATATTAGTTCCTCCTTGCATTATTTTGATTTAATATTACGTCATCATAATTTTGTGTGCACTTATTCATTGTAACCTACCTACTTTTCAGAAAAAAAAAATTATACGTGTGGGTTTATCATGGTCTATGTTCTTCTCGTTATGTTCTTCGTTTTCTTGTGCGTCTGTTCATTGCTGTCTTTGTTAAACATCAGTGTATGTAAGTATCATTTCATAATTCATTTGAGAAGTTGCCAAATTTATTATTTGCATGTTCTTATTCATGGGGTAAGAAAGAAATACATTTTAAGATACATCTTAATCACAGAAAGAGTTCATTTTGTACACATGTTGATATTCCTTTTTCATGATATTTAGGACAAAGGTTTAGTTACCGGCTTTAGTTTGCATATACCTCTTCATCTACAATATGATATCAAATTTGTGTTTGGTTTTGAAAGATTCGAGAACAATTTCAGATAAAAGCCTCTTTATTGATTGAACTTGGTCTTAGATATGACATTCACATGACACCGGCACAGTAATGCAGTGTAAGGATATCTCACATGAATAACATTGAAATCCGAAATGCTACAGCAAAAGAGAGGGCGAATCGGACAACTTTACAGAAGCGTCTATTTGGCAAACCAAGGCTTCCTCCAAAGTCGAAAAAAAAATTTCCTTTGGAGACGCAAAGCCGTTGTCGCACCCTCTCTGCTGCTATGGAGGTAAAAATCCTTTTACGATGAAAGTCTTAAGACGAAAATCCTTTTGGATTTCACAAACAGATTAATTTGTAAAACCTCACCTCGTATATCAATTAGATTATTGGACTGGTCAGTGAGTTTAAAATTAATTCTCGTTAATGAATCATTATGACATCGCATATAGATTGGATTAGTTGGATCTTCAATGATTAAAAACCCTGGAGGAGCTGTTGGTGCAAATGAATATAAAATATATCCTTGTTGAGCTTGATTTGATCTTTCGAGATTTATTTGATAACTTCCTTCGATAACATCACATACGAAATTCACTGCAATCACCGAGGATATATTGACGTTTTGAGGAGCGATATGCCTACCACTCCCGTCTGGGTCGTTATTATATTTGAGGATAGTTGTTTGTTGTGGCATTTTCTTCCATGCGGCGAGTATTTGTGGAAAGTATTCATCGAGGAGATCGTTTTTTGATTTTTTTGAATTGATCTACATTATACCCGGGGAGTTTAAATGCTGAAATGTTCTCTACGCGTATATTATATGTTTTTGCAAATTCTGTTCTTGCTTTAGGATTTACAGCATTTAAGACCGTTTGAATAATCCATAAATTAAATGCTTCCATATCGGCGATAATTTGATTACATATTTCTATGTATTTGATGATCTCACCTCGCGGGGATTCTTTGGAATCTATGTATTTCAAATTCATTATTTTTTTTTAATAAAGTGTTCATTAATTTTACTTTGAATTGGTTGAAACCATCCACAGCTTGGTTCTTCTATCCGCCCACTAAATAAATCTGAAACTCCAAAATTTGTATCGTATGATATCATTGCATCATGATATAATTTCTTATCAGAATTATAATCAGATTTTTGTGGTTCTGGTGGTATTTGAAGGATGTCCGAGGTGGGGTTTCAGGCCATCCTAGTACGGTTCTGATTCAGCTCTGATAGATATCTACGAGATACCCGGGTGAGTTTATCTCAATGGCAGATGATAGTGTTGGTTCATGAACTGTTATAGCGATTTTCGATTCTTTTCCAGTAATGGATTTATTCTGCGCTGTAATTCGTTATTACTTTGTTCAATTTGGTAGGACCCAGATGGTAAGGAAACAACGTTCCAGTCAGGAGTCCCGTCTTGTTTACTCGCAAACAATAGGGAATTATTCGGTTGCTGACCACCGAATGGTACTGATCTGATATTTGGCCAACTATGGTATATTCGTATTTTTGCTAGTGCTATTTCCTTAACTGAAACCGCAGTAGGGAAATTGACACTGAATTCAGGGTTTGTTGAGGTTATTGATATCATGCTGATTTTCACCGGTGTGGTATTTTCCGCTATTCGTTGAAGTAGTTCTTGCGATGTTGCCATTGTTATTATACTCGTGTTGTTTTTCTAATTTTGACTTCGCGGAATCATAAACACGTACCATCACTGAAAACTCACTATCGGATATTAATGTGTCATCGAGTGACGACGATATCATCGAGGATAATTGGGAGTACGCGGTTGACACAACATATAACTTAACTATGTAGCCTTGTAGTTTGCGCTGGCTGCATGATGATATTTTTTTGTGTTATTATTGAAATTATTCCCGCGATTGTTGTCGTCGCTGATATACAAATTGGAACAGCTATCGGGGCAATCATTGTCACCGAGGAGAGTATAATACCAGCTCCGGTAATTACACCTGATACCGAGTATACGGTAACATCAACATGACCTGATCATAGCGATACTGCTGTGACGTTGCCAATGATGACATTTTATTTATTATAACAGGTTTCAAATTGCTGGCGTTAAATTCGCCAGTGTTGAAATCCTATGGATTTTTAATTCAGTTGTTTATTTAAATCCGATAGGAATTCCACATATCATGTTACTGAAATCCTAGCCAAATTATTATCAGTGGATATTATTGTGAATCGTTCAGTTATTTCCTTGTCGATGATTGTTAATATCATATTGTTGACCCCAGATGAACTCGTTGATGAAATATTAAATTGAGTCTGCGACACTAGCGTTAATCAGTAAATACCTTTGACGGTCGCGGTGATATTTAATATGTTAGTGGATGATGTCCACGTAAATGATCCGTGTTGGATCGCGTGCGCATTATTTACGATATTTTTTGTTGGTGAGGGATTTTTAATTTTTCAAGCTTTTCTATCATCCTCAGTAGATGATCCCTGATGACATCGTCGGTCGTTTTAATATCTTCGCGAACAACTTCTATTCGCCAATTAATCGCTTTTATTCATCGAGTTTCGTTATAATACGAGCGAGATCTGTTTTGATTTCTTCGGGTTTAGCATTTTTACTAAAACATTTATCGACGGCATCATCGTTTTTTTTAAAGTTTTTACGTAACGTAGTAAATTTTTTGATATGAGCGTCATAATCGGATCGCAACTTTTACAAATTATCCATGGACGTTTTTATCTCCGTGAGTTTCGGTGAGGTCACCGGTGGATTTCCAAAGAAATCTAATAGAGGTTTGTCAATATTGTCAATTATACTTCTTTGTAATTCAGAAAACCGATCGAATTTAGTTATATGGTCGTCGTATTCATCGGGTAGTTTTTTTTAATGGTTCTAAATTGTTCATTCTATCCACAATAGTTGGAATGAGAACACTGGGTTTGAGTTTACCCTCCTTGAAAAACAACGTGATAGTATCTTCTACTGCGTCGCGTTGTTTAACTAAAATATTATCAATGGAAACATTACTAGTTTTCAATTTACCCTGACGATCTTGAAATACAACTATTTCATTTGGATCAACACTTGAGAGGTTCAACATCTCGGATATTTCATCTTCGACTATTGTTTTACATGACCGGTTGCAGATATTTCCGTGGTGGTTTTTTCAGGCTTGATAAAGATCTCCCCCAAATATCAATCATTATACTCTAAGATTACTCGTATATTCGTGTACGGTTTTATGTGGTGGTTTTCCCGATGATGAAATAGCGTTGAATACATTTAATACGTCTATGCCGCATATTGGTGGGTCATTCATTTTCTGTGTTGGTAGCGTAGAATACCAGATAGGAATTTTTAAGCGGTTTATATACCGCATAAATTCTTTAGGCAGCGCTAACCCATATGAATCGAAATAAACAATTGCACGCGGATCAATCGCGTATGCAACCCAGTGAGTTCCAGGTCCGGTAATGTTATCGAGATTAATGATACCTGTTTCAGTGTTGTTTGGTTGTTGTGGTAATTGATCTCTCATAAAGACACCTCTAAAGTTTTTTATCGCTAGTTTTCTAGCAGCGTCGAGTAAATCAAAATTTGACATGGGAACTATTGTTAGTAAACTGTTGCTAGTCTCAGGCCGTTTCCGCTGTACCATGAATACAGAGTTCCTGGTAGTCTTAGACCCTTTTCTGCTCATTTCTGTTTTTTTTGTATTCCTGTCCGGTAGCTTTCTTTAGTGCCATCCCTGCCGCTGTACCAACGGCTCCTAGTGCGGAGGCTTTTGATACCACCGGTGCCGCTTCCGCAATCAAAGCTGGTAACGCAGCTAAATGTGGAATATATCACCTGCTTTTATCATGCTTTTTGAGAGAGAGAGAGAGTTTAGAGAGAGAGAGAGAGAGAGAGAGAGAGAGAGAGAGAGAGAGAGAGAGAGAGAAGAGAGAGAGAGAGAGAGAGAGAGAGAGAGAGAGAGAGAGAGAGAGAGAGAGAGGGAGAGAGAGACCTGAACACCATTTTTATCTTTGATGGCATCATTGAAATGTTTTATCTGAAGAGCTGTCAATGACAGTTTATTCTGACCACCAGACATCTGAATGTGTTTCAGCGATATCGTGGTTCCACATGTTTTAGCTGATTTTTTAATTTGACCAGGAGTTAACGTAACACTAACATGACTATATATATGATATTTTATTTCATAACAGATTGATCTAATTGTCTACATATTTTCTACTGGTGAATCAACTACCCTCATTCGTCCACTAACACTTTCGAGCAGCACTGATTTGTCACTTATAATGACAGCAACTGCTCTGTAATTCGGGATAAGTGGAGCTGAAGAGTTACACGAGCTCGGAAATGTATGTCAAGAACGGATTGTCTGGTGAAGTCAAGATGTTCCAATGAAAAGTAGTAGATAGGATATAGTTTTCTAAAACCCCACTGTGATATTTGCAGACCAGTATCCACATTATTATCGCGCCCTATAAATGTCAGCAACCGATGATACGCGCGTGCTATTTGGTTTTGTCAGTAATTAAGTTAAATATCCTCAGATGGTTCCTGCTGCCCGTTTATCCTGAACGAGACTTCAGATAGAGCTAGTTGATCAAATATCATATGGCTGCGTGTTTGTGAACCCACTCGAGTCTTATCCTGTAGCGCAACAAATATATGACGCGGCGCAGCAACACCCTTTTTTGATGCCAGGTGCCAAGTAAATACGCTTTAACGGAAGAATTCATAGTATCAGTTGTTGTTGTTAGCCATGATAGCAATAATTTGCCGCCTGTATCCATAAATGATAGTAATCTGTTTTCTGCGGTGATTGATGGAGTCATTACTGGCATCCACAGTGATAGTTTTGTTATATTTACTTTACCATTGTCAACATCTGGATGTGCAGGATTTGCTGAAATCCTCCAGATTGCATCATTATCATCACATTTTTGCACTAAGACTACTGTATGCTTCGCTCCATAGATAACCTTTCTAATATTTCTGCAAAATCCGAAAATATGATGCAGTGGAATCGCGCATGCAAATAATCTATGCTGTCCTTGCAACATTGATACGCGTGTTGCAAACCCTAGGTTGTAACGAGTATTATCACTTTACAATATCAAAAGCAGCACCTGGTCTATCAACGTGTTCACCATCATCAATTGGATGTGAATCAGATACGGTTGCTATTGGTGACCATAATTGTATATACTGATTGTTATCAGCGTAATCGTTAGTATCCTTTGCGAATATCATAGATGGACCTGCTGATCTTGTATAATCATCGGAGTATCTTGCTAACCCCACTATTGTTGTGGCAACATCAACATCATGTTCTATAGACTCGATTTATCTTCCATCAATCATATATCTAGCACTCTTAAATAGCGCCATGATACCATTATTGACAAAGCCGACTTTGGCACCAAGTGCATATGGTGCATCAGCTGCAAAATTTGTTACAATTTCTCCTTCTACTTCGATAAACGCTTCAGCAGGTAGAAAGTATTTGCTGGTATCCTGGACATGAAGTTCGATTTTTTATCGACTATTTGGTTGTACTGTATGATAGGAATTGAACTGATAATCGCGTACAGAATCATTCTTGGGCACTGGGGCATTCATATCGAAAGCTGTATCAGGAGCCGATTTCAACATATTATTATATATTTCTTGATCTAAATCGTGATCTCTCTCGCTATTTCAAACCACTTCCCGCTATCATATTTGCAGTATTATTTCCCTGAGTGTCATACCGTGATGCTATACTCTGATACACTGCATTGTTTATTATTTTGCTAATACTCGCGGTCATAATTTCCGTAGATGGTAGTGGTCCTAGTGACTTATATCACCGGTGACGAAGTCACCAATGACGAAGTCACAAATGACGAAGTCATTGTTTTTTTCTTTCGTCCCTGAACTAACGCTAGTAGTTTTTCTTTAGCTGCGGAAAATGCTTTCCCCGCAACATCACTAACAGTGCTGATACCCTTATTACGAATAACATCAATAGCTTTCATTGATAACTGTTTTGCGATTGGTGCTATTTTTGGAACCATTCTTGCAAATAACCATGCAATGGTATTGCTGAGACCATCTCCATAGTACTCTCTATAAACTGGCAATCGTGAATTTACTAGATAGACCATGGTTGGTTTGTTGTTGTTGTAGTGTATTATCATCTTATTTAAATGACATTTATCTAATGTGGTGATTTAATCATTGTGGTAACCGTTGCTAGCTCATCAATAAACTCTCGATATACACCAATATCCATTATACCACTCTCAAACAGTCGTATGCAGATATCAGCGGCCTCATTAATTACTTCCGGTGAGTTATTTCCAGGTCGTTTCCTTCATACGAGAATTTCTAATCGTGATATATCTCCGAGAATACTATTAGGACAATGAACTAGACCAGTACCTGAAACACCACGTTTTTCTTCAAATTGTTTTTTTTTATTTCTTTTCTTTGTTGTTTTCGTTCTCCGATTTGTTGTTGTTGTTGAATATCATAATTATCAATTCCCTCCCTAAATTTTTTACACCTTAATTCTTTTTTATTTTTACGACCAATCCCGTTGTTTATTTTATATAACCAATCACACCAGTCATCGCGTTTTATTCCACTATCCTTATACTCGTCTTTTAAAAAATCTCTTCTTGAATGATAGCTGTTAGCAGCGAAATTACCAAAAGCTTGATAATCGCTCATTTTAATAACTGAAACTGTTTTGTTGGTTTTTTTAGACCCTTCGGGGAATTTGTTTATAAAGGGAACACCTCTTTGAGTTTTACTAACATTAACCTCCTGTTTTTGTTCTTCACCCTCTTGTTGTTGTTTAATATCACCCTCCTGTTTTTGTTCTTCATCCTCTTGTTCTTGTTCTTGTTCAGGTTGTTCTATAATATCGATTTCAGGTTGTTCAGGTCGTGTAGCGGCTATTAGATCACCAGGAAGTGTTTTTAAAGATTCCTTTGTTTGCTTGGATCTCTTTGCTATTTTTTCAAGTACAGGAAGAAGGGCTGGTTTTTCCCTCGTTGTTCCTCAGGAATATCTCCCCATATGGCTTTTTCAGTGGTCGATACGACTTTCCCCGTTGCAGTGGTTATTGATTTGAATAAATGTTTGGTTCCCGTTGTTAAAACAGTTTGAAATTCTTTTCTCGTTTGGAGCATATTTCGAACGGAACCACGAATTGGAATAAATTTCTTAATCGCAGCTAATCGTTCGCGTGGCAATTTAGTTGTTAGGGTTTCACCGACCATTATAAATATAATATACGATCTAAATCGTAAGTGAAAACCCACCCACCCAAAATTCTTTTGAATTTCACAGTGTGTTTATTACTAGCGCATAGTGATAAATCACCGAACACTATCTTACCTGTCTATACAAATTCGTTCTATGCGAGTAAGCGCATACCTGTCTATAGAATTATTTGTCAATGGGGCATTATTGTCACCTGCAACGGGTTGGGCATCAGAGATTTTTCACTGTATTGAGGTAACCAAAGGCGGGGGGGGGGGGGTTCATTTTGTCTGATGATTTCTTCTCTTATTGTTTTTATTTTCGAGTTTATTGTGTGTTTGATTTCATATTGTTTGCCCAAGTCACTTCTGACCTTTTCGGCAGCAATGAACAGCGGGATAAATTACAGAATACAAGCGAGTCATTTACCGCGTGCTGAATTCTCTTTATAAAAGAATAGGATTTCGGTAATACATATTTATTATTCAGAGCGCTATGATCAATATCTTGAAAGTCATAAAGAATCCGATCACAATCTAATTTATCTGACAATTGAATTCCTTGATTTTTCAAATTTGAAATCTCATTAATAATGACCTTTATATTTTCGAAATTCATTATATGAAATATTATATATCTAATAAAAAATTAGGGGTCGTTTTTGACCCGTTTTTGTATGATATGATTATATATGAACTCCATTCGCTATAAGGTGTTATTCACATCTTATTGCGTATACAAAACAAAACAGAATTCAGACGTATGTAAATTGAATTATATGTCCGGTTCTCTTGGAAATCGCTGATTGATATATTTGTTCTGCAACAAATCGTACTGAGGCTCTAGAAATATCGAAATACTTTCCAGGTTCATTCATTTATTGAAATACCCTTTCTTCGTTATTTTCTGTATTAAATGATTTTATAGGTTTCGCATTTTTCGAATGTTTTTCAGTCCCTCCTCGTTTGGTGTTTTCACTCTGAGTAATAGACTGTATATTTGATAAAGAATTGTTCTTAGGATTGAAATCAATGTGGTCGATTACAAATCCATCTTTTATCAATCCATGGAAACACTCGTATACGATTCTGTGATAGTAATATTTTTCCCTTCTGCACTAGACATAAGATATCCAAGACTATTGTCCGTCCCTAATGGTTTCTTCATCCAGTGGTGTTTGACAATACCATAACGAGATGCTTCATAATTGGGAATCACATGATATGGTTGAAATTATTGGTTCATTTATATACTATAATATTATTTGTCCAATTCATTATTTGGTTTAATTATTACTTGAGAATCTATCAATGTAGTCTTGATGTGCTTTTATGATTTTGTATATGATAGAGTCAGAGCCGAAATCTTTGATGAAATCCTTGATGGAGTGTTTGACTCGTTTATCATAATAGCGCTTTAGCTCTCTGAATCGCTTACCATCGCAATTGAGACACAACTGCGACTTACCACGCACACCTACCCAACATCGTATGCCCCAAGCTTCCACGACGTACGCTTTGTAAATGATATCACATAATTCATTTCTGCATGATTTGTTACGAGCGGTTACTGATCCTATCATAAGCCGTTTGTAATGAACCATTATATAATAAATTCCTTATTTAAATACTTGTTTTAATTATAATATGGAGGAGTTTGAGAGATTATCGAAAATAACGCCTTGGAAAAATGTTGAATTCAATCTCGATAGAGTCTCCACTGATGTACCAAAGGGTCTAATAAGTGATATAAGCATGATAAGTATGATCCGTGATGCATTTAATAAAATTCAAGCACGATGGAGCATCTCAGTGTTGGACAACATTTGGAATTGATGGTAGTGTTGATGCTACCATGAACGACGAAACAGCAGCAGTGATAATCTCACATCTTGACAAGAATAAGTATATTTTTAGAGTGAAATTCATTATCCACTCAGAAACGGAGAATTGGATTATACGCGACAAATTTGAACCCATCCTGAAAAATAAGAGAACTGTCACTATGAGTCAGGATTCCAAACCAGGAATTCTTACTGGGATTGACAAACCGTATTACGAGAAATCCTATCCTGTAACCGCGGTTGTTTATGGGATCTATCCGATAAACGATAAACCGAGTATTGAAAAACTAAAACCCATGAAACTGTCACCGTTGACTTTATCAAGAATGAATTGTGTAGCAGAACGATTAATAGAGCATTTTACAAATGCTTTGTGTGGAAACAAATTGACCGAACAAAGACACAAAAAAATAAAGGAATAGGAATTACAGTGAAGGAGAACGGCGCAACAATTCAAGGTATATCCAAATTAGAAACATCATTAAGATTCCCAATAACCGTAATGACGATAACAGGAGAGGTATTACACGAATCCAAATATAAATCAAAAGGAGCTCCAATCAAAATTATTGACCATAATGAACACACGTGGACACCTGCGGTAACAATATTTCCTCGGGATATAACCATAAAATATTAGACTGGAAATTTATTTTATTTTATTTACGCGTTGTGTTAGTGTGGTTACTTCACAGTTTTGAAAATGAAGAGGGTAAATTCGATCAATTTGTAAGACCCAATGGCGAATTATACTGTACTGAAGCCCTCCACAACGAGATGAAAAAAACAGCTAGTGGTTTTTCAACGGATTACGATGAACTATTATTAACAGACTGTTTTACAATACCGTCAGTTGCAGCTCATTTCACGAGAAAGAGAAATCTATAGAAACCAACACGCGCAGAATTTCTCTCAGATATCGAATCAAGCTTTGTGATATATCGCCATGGTGGATTATGGAATACAAAATGAGACCTCAAAAGTATTATTTCGGTTGATAAGATTGCGTGTTATCCAGGGAGTTTTCTCGGGTACGGAGAATGTTCTGAGTACTTCAAAAGATTTGAATATCCCACACACGAGATGACCCGTATTGCGATTAATGGACCACTGCCTGATTTTGATCTCACCGGATTCGCTCGTGTGATATCATTTGAATTGGCTAAAGGACTTCATCCATGCCGTTATGTTTGGTTTGGTAAACATATCTCTGAAAAACACTGGATGCCAATAGTGTTATTAAGGTATATGATTGATTCTAAAATGCTTATATCGCTGATTGTCAGTGAAGCAGTTATATCATATCGGAAACAAGCTGAAGTCTGGTTACCACAACCCGATAGTCTACATCGTATAATCACCGAAAAAAAAGAACAATTCCCCGATCTCGACGAAGAATATATCGTGAAATGGTCAAAGAAATCTTTGAAGTTAGAAATAAACACGAAAAAGATTTCGGTAGAAGAATAATTGGTAAGGTCACACAGGGTGGAAAAAACGACCACAAACGATATTCTTCGCTGTTGATTATAGATGATGCTGAATACGATTTTATAATCGCAGATGTAACATCTAGGGGTATATATGTAAATCGTAAAGACGCTTCTTGTCCGATGGAACCAAATTAGGTACAATTGTTACTTATAACGACGGAGAAAATTTTCAATATACGTACTTAAGGTCGTCTATGCTGGCCTATGCTTCTATTAATTTGCTTTCGATGATAAATAGATTTCCTGACACCGCAGTTAGAATCGCCACTGATTCATTTTATATAGACGTAAAACATAAAGAAGCAGTTTCTGAATTCTCTAATTCAGATGAGAGTTGGGGATCATGGAGAATTAAAAAGGAAATACTGCGTGATTACTCCTAATCATCAGATGTTACCATTGAAAACAATTACTTGAAAAATAATCAGATATCATAACTATCTAATGCACCGTCGTGTTCCGATCCAATATGTAGATATAAAACCAGTTACTTAAACGGCTGTGATGGGTGAAATAGCACGTGAAATAATTTCGGAAACCCCATTAAATGATTTCTGGGAAGCGTGGAGACCAAACGATTTGATAGTGGCAAGTAGAAAGATAGTCAGAGACACACTTCAGATGAAGTTATTTACCACACACAAAGAAAAAGTTGCAACACTTCCATTCCCATTTTGTTATAGACCCAAGGATACACGAAGACAAAATATCGAAGTCGATATTCCAGACCTGACAGAGAAGCAGATTCTAGTGTTAAATGATATTGATTGGTTGATATCAATGTTGTCGAAAATGCATTGCATGCTGATAAATCCCCATGGAAGACAGGATACGCAGCGACGATACATTCTTCGCAGGGGTTGACTATATCCGATACAATTGTTTGAATCATAGTTAATCGCATCGAGTGGTCGAATTTAGTTTATCTTGCGGTGTCCAGAGTACGAAGAATAAATCAACTTCGAAGAGATGTTTTAGACTATAATGACACTACAATAAGTGATATTGTGAGCGATGATATAATCAGAAAAACCTCTCTGGTTATAAACAACAAGACAAAATATAACAGAAAATTGGACATTGATGCCGAGTTTATAATCACACTGAAACAACAACAGAATAATCACTGCGCGAGTTGCAATTGTGTAACGCGTTGGTGTTGGTCGGATAAAGACCCTTGCCAATTTACAGCAGTCAGAAAAAAATAGCAGTGTTGGTCATACCAGATATAATGTGATGCTGACTTGTCTTCAGTGCAATAGACGCAGAGGTGCTAGTTACGACCACGCGGCGGTAATTGAGTATCCTCGGGTATCACTTGTAATCGTTCACGAGTAAATCTTCGCTGAGGAGCACTTGAATCCAACTTATAGACTGGCGGTCTACCTGTGGATCGTGTTTAGCTAGATATTTTATGCGTAGTGACACTCCAAATAGGATCAGTAGCTTTTTTATGCTACCTTCAAGCTATCCTGGTTCATATAAATATCTAACAGTGACATTGCCGAGTATTGGTTGTTTTGAAAAATTATTTTGTGGTTTTACAGGTATATACTTCTTTTTAATCGCGTTGTTAGGCTTCATGTTGATTGTTCGAGTAATCTCATTATCCACGTGGTAATCACGCCTGGTGATCTCAGGACCCATTCACGAGATCGTTTATTCTGACTAAATTCCTTCGCGTATTGATATCCAAATAACCGCTAGGCATGTGTCCGATTAAATCGTTCAACAATTGCCTGATCGCGATGTAATGCAGTATGTCCTCGTCTGATGGTGACATTATGATGCGTCATTGTTGATAACACTGCACCCTGACATTTCCTGTAAGGATCAACTTGTAATATATTTGGCCAATGCAGAGAACCCCTTCGATAAATCCTTTCAAACGCAGAAGACACTTCAGTTGATGATTTTGTTTTTAGCGGCTCTGCTTGTTTGTATCGACTCGCAACATCAACTACGGTTAGCGCATGCTTGTAAACACCATCATGCTCTAGAAATAATATATCGGCCTGATGAACCTCATTAGGTGCGCTGACATCAAAATGCGAGAAGTTAATTTGTTTAGGCGGTGGTAGATAAATTTGCCATATCGCCTGTTTGGATAACCAATCCGCTGCAGTGGTATTTTTCACCTCTGCGGCGCTAGTGAGTTTACCGATTGCTGATTTACCCCTCCAGTATCCTCTTGGGGAATAATAAATAGATTCCATGATGTTATTAATTACCAACACCCAACATCAATTTACATTTTTATCGACGATTTTATCAACCATTAAGCCAATTTTTCTTTGAAGGATTTATCAGTGATATAATTCAACGCATGAAGTAATTTCACATCTGCGATATGTCTGTGTTGCAGATTACTGATTTTATAAGCAACATCATGAGCATGACACGCGTTATCAATAGCGCTTTTTGGATAGTCACCTGGTTTGGGTTGGTTTTGATCATCGAGTTTGATATCGAGTCTCGTCCGGGATCCACAATAACTGTGTCCTGGAAGGTGTTTTTCTCCTGGATATTTTGCCCATGGTGTTCCTGGGAGTTTTACTAACTTGGCTGCAATATCACCTCCTCGTGTTTTTAAAAACATATCCAGTTTTCATAGAAACAAATCTAAATTGTTTTGTACCACATTGTACACACTTACCAGCAATTGCTGATCTGTTATGTTTGGTTATAATCGTCGTCAAGTCGTTTGTGCTAGTACGCTTCTTACATTTCACACAATATAGATCCATAATTTATTTATAATAACATGAATGTAATTATGTTTTCGGCGGCAAAACACGAGAACCAGTTAAGCATCATGTAGCACTACCAAATTATATTCACATGATTATAATCGGACCATCTGGAAGTGGCAAGACACAACTGCTACTTAATTTAATAACGAGATGGATGAAATGGGAGAAGTTGTATTTAGTAGCCCCGAGTGAAGACGATCGGCGATGTTACGAGCTGTTAAAGTATTTTAACGAGAAAGCAAAATCGGAAATTGATGAGGATATTATTGAGTGTATAACCGATATCGAGGAAGCACCGAGCATTGATGTTATTGATGGAAGTATTAGCAATATAGTTGTATATGATGATGTCATGCTAGACAATCAAAAGAATCCCGCTAGGATATTTTCCAGAGGTAGGCATAAAAATACCGATGTGATATGTCACTGAACGATACACACAAATACCAAAAGTGATCAGAGATAACTGCAATATTCTTGCTGTATTCAATGGAGTTGACACACATACGCTACGAAATATTCACCAGACTTGGTGCAGTGGAGATATGGATTATAATCTCTTTAGAAATTTCTTTAGTCACGCTCAGTCAATCCCACATTGATTTGTAACGATACATTTGCATGATCCTAGATCAAGATATCGTATCGGACTTGATGAAATATTCGGTTGAAATCGTAAAAAGATTTTTACCCCCATAGCAGAGAGAGAGAGAGAGAGAGAGAGAGAGAGAGAGAGAGAGAGAGAGAGAGAGAGAGAGACAACGACTTTGCGTCTCCAAAGGAAACTTTTTTTTTGATTTTGGAGGAAGCTTTGGTTTGCCAAATAAACGCTTCTATAAAGGTGTCCGATTCGCCCTCTATGCTGCTGCTATTAAACTAAATACCCACTTATGTGCTTGAATATTATATTAATATCGTCAGTTCCATTAAAATTATATATACAATCTTTAAAATCAGTTTCATTTATAAAGGAAGATTTTTAGAGTTTGAACAAATTAAAAGTGCATGTCAGAATTAACAGTGTATAAATGAAACAACAAATGACTTTAAACGACTTTTAGATCTTCAGAATGATGTTAATGGTTTTGTAATCTGTAATTTACACGGTTTAAAAAATCAATAAACGTTAATAATGCAAAATTCGCATGATTGATATATTTGTTTAGGTACTGTTTTACAAAATATCATAGTCATCTGTAGCACTATCCTTCACTAATTTCGTGTAATCCGCAATGCTAATTGGTTCAACAATACAATTTGAAAAGAAATGTAAAATTCAATATTCTCATTAGTTGTTCTTACGATAGCACTTGATGTCATTTAAAGGATATTGTACATCATGTGTTACACATTTGCTTTTTCCACCCATAATACACACAATACAGATTGTCTATGATTGGAATCGTTGCATAACTATTCGCGAGAGCGAAAGCTATAATGCGTATTTAAACCATACTCGACTTTAACTTGAAAGCAGTTACTTAGAAAGAGCTTTTTGACCTTCTGCTCTCGGAATATCATTTATATGTACATGGTATCTTCTTTAAAAAAATTAAGAAATTCTTCATGCAATTATCTTTTAAACAAATTATTTTTTTCAGGTTTATGTGGAAGCAAATATGGTGATATTGATTCCTCTCCATTTTGTTTCAGTCTTGATACAACTTAGAAAGAATTATATTTAGTCAATTTGGTTTTTGTTAAATCTGCAAGCGTTATGAATATAACCAACATATGCTATAATTGCATAAGTTTCGATATTTAATAATTGCAAGCAGCCACTAATATTCCTTACATTTATATTCGTAAGCCCGTTCTAGTTCTAAACATGTTTATAATTCAACCCAGTATTAAATATGATACATAAAAATGTATAAGCATGAAACACAAACTTGGAACGTTTCGATTCGATCCCGATTTAATTTAATGGGTGTGTTCAATATAGATTAAAAAGTCAATTACAGTAATATATTGAGTTCCAATATGTACCAAAAATAATTAGCGCTATTTATACATCCCAATTTAATTTTATGTAGCAATATCTTGATCGGTTCATTTGACTTCTTTTGTGACATTTGAAACGTTCATACAAACGACATATAGCTGAACAGGATAATACATTGTGCTCATCATGCAGATTCGCAAATCATGATGACTACAGCGTGAATTTGTTTCCAAGGTAAGAGTAAACAATTTATACGATAGCATAACAAATACTTTCTCCAATACACATTTAGAAAGTCCTGAAAACTGGCAATGACCTAATTTTATGCGCATTTAAATAAAACTATTTTTGTTCACTAACACTTTTGGTAAGGCCTTCTTTTAAGTGTCAACATTCAGTTGGATGTTTCACAACCTGTTGTATAATTTAGACATTTGCATGCACCTTTTCATTATTTTGTTTCAAAATGTCATTGTCATCTGAACAGCTTGTTAAATATCAGGTATGCTGATCAAATTTTATAATCTAAAAACCTGAATATCTTTTAGCGATATATAAAGATAATTAATAGTGTGTCAACAACCGATGTTAACGTTTGTATATAATTGTTGGTCTCTTTGGAAATTTACCCAAGATATCGTTATAAAGGAAACGGCAACAATAAAAGGAGTCCTTGGGAATAGACCCTTTCAATTAGCTGTAGTTGATTGGTTGCTAATTTCTTGAGTGCTGGAACGTTGTCTGATGAAAGTAAGGCTAAGAAAAGATCAGTTGGTTACCAACTAAGTCTTATGTTAGGTTATAGTTGCTTGGTTAGTCTTAACTGTCTCAGCGAAAAGTGTATATGTTTACTTTAGGTGATTGTTTTGCATAAACATTTGTAGCGGCAAGAGTAGAATATGTGCAATGTAGATGTCAAAATAGACAAGCTTAGATATATGACCATAACAATAACAACAATATGCCATAATCAGCCAAATAGCAGGATAAGACAGCATATTGGAGAAATTTATAATTACTAACATGAACACTAGTAATGATGACACAGTAAAAATTAAATGGGGTATATATTTGAAAGATAAAACGCCCATGATAAATATATGCCGCATTTAATATTTTGTCTCCGATGTTGCGAATCTAAGAAGGCTTTCAACGATACGACCTAACTAATATGATTTGTCCATGGAAACCAACATGCGGGAGATAAACGTTATAAAAGTTTAATGAAGTCAGAGTAATTAAACGTAAGACACTACCAATATATATTGTCACTCACGGATCGGTTGATATCACCAACGTCTTTGAAGGTATGTTATGGTATGGCAAACTGTAATAACATAATGAATTGCTAAAATGTATGCTGTTTTAAATGTGATGTTTGCATACGTGCATCAGGTGACATTTATGTAGTTAAATGTTAAGTTCAATTACGGCAACTATAATATTTAGTAGCAGCATGTTAAATACATGTTAAATTGAACGGACGTAAAGAAAACTGATATAACATAAAATAAATGATTACTAGGATACCTTGACCGCTACAGATTCGTTAAAGAATTTAAATACAAAAAATCCAATTCTAAAGCATCATTTTTCTTCTTTGAAAATATTATAACTAAGCAAAGATGTATACAGCTTTAACAAATTATCCGGTATGATTGGTATTGGAGTGTCAAAAGCGCATAGGTTAGCAATCCATAAGCTGGACTTGTTGAGATTAACTGTAAGGCTCATGGATTCGATACATGATATAGTGTTTTCTTGAGAAACAAAAATGCTGTTTCTTTCATTTCTTTATTGTTGAACCTCAGATGGTTTGTGGTTTCATGGCACATACGTATTGCGAAGGTTATAGGCATATGTCTAGTTATTGTGCATGGATGCATGCAACATGTACATACATGCCCTACCAACATTGTCATAATGGGCATAATAATAACGTTATACTGGTTAGGTACGAACTGGTTTTATGGTATAATATACGTGACGGAGGCAATACAAACAATGATAGCGAAATGGCATCATTGTATTCAAACTTAGAAAGGAATCAATAACATTTTGATACATTTTGAAGCCACTCGTCTCAGGTAAGAAGTGGTATACATATTTTATACATATTTAGTTGAATACACTTGGGAGGTTAAAAGTTATTAGGTTTTCGTTGTTTTGTTGTAAATCGTAAAAAAGAGTGAGAACTTGAAATAATGTATCTGTTTCATCTTGTAAATGTAAGATTAGTTTTGAACTGAATACAATAATATATATATATATATATATATATATATATATATATAAAGTATTCAGCATTTATAACTCTTAACAATGCATTTTCATTGATATATTTTAAAATATCGTAGTAACTGGCCTCTAGCCACATCTTTACTGTAAAGTATACTAATGGGAAATCGTGCACACGTACTGGAAAGGCCAGTAAGAAAATACTTATTGTTGGTGGCACATAATTCAATACCCATGATTTTCATCCTTAGTTATGTATATGATCATCGCTTTTAGGTAGTAAATTTGACACCTGAATAACATCAGCTGTACAGTCTGTTTGCAAAGTAATTACTTTGAAAGCTTCTGTCTTGATAGGACTACTACACGTTTATTTTAATAAAGGTACAATAATTTATGTATTGCATCAGAGTTGGACACCAAGGGTTATTACAGTTGCATCAACTATGCTATGATTTTTGCTATATACTAAGACAACCAACGTAACTGGAAATTAATATGTTAACTGTCCAGCATTGTTGTGCCAGATTCCTTTTCAAAATCGTCATATACCATAATAATGTTGCAGAATGGACCTATTCAAATTGCGATCATCATGACATGTTAGGTTTGTACAGCTTGTTTCCTAACTGAATTATATTTTTGGATCAAATATTTTACAAAGTATCAGTTTAAAATAATTCTGCAATTACTTTATACAAGTTTAAATATGACACTATTTCTTGCCTGTTACTTGGGTAGTAACTCAGTGGTTAGAACACTAGATGCATGATCGGTTGGTCGCTCGTTTGAATTATGCACCGATGATTAATTAGGATGGCTGTTGTAGGTCTAAGACGGGTTTTAACATGACACCATTCTCGCCCTGTTAATTCAGTAGTTACTCAGAAGTTAGTGAGCTGTGTTCAGGATCATTGGGTCACCAGTTTGAATCCTCCTTTGATTAACTGGGTTAGTTGATGTGGGTCTCTGTGTAAAGATCTTGACTAGCCTAGCCTTAGCACTGAATAGTCACAATGTGATGATGTGCCTTTAAGCACCATTGCAAGCCAATCGTTTTGGGTAATGTAGGCCTTCATTCACGGCATCCGAAACTATCATGTCATTGAAAATGTTTATTGGCCATAAATATTACATCCATGACATCACCTTTTGGCAAGTTGTATTTTAAAAAATGATGTGTTCTGGAACAAATCATCCTCAGCTAATATGTCCCCGGATAGGAATTCATCTCACTGGGCCAGTCGTCCAAATGGCAATTTTATCATACTGAAACAGCATCTCAGGTATTTGGGTGCTGTGGATGTTCAATAAAGATTGATGCATTATTATAAAAACTGTTATTGACATAATCAGTAATGTACAAATTATATTTGATAGTACTAGTAATAATGAAAATACTACTACTACTACTACTACTACTACTAATAAAAACAAAGTATGTTAGATAATAGGAACACGGATATAATTTTTAAAAATTCCGAATAATTTACCGGTCTGTCTGCTTTTAATATATCATATTTTGCTCACATACTTATCAACCAATAATACAATCCTTCGAGACATGGCATACAGAAAGACACATAAACAAAAAGGTCCTCAATGTTTTCTACACTTGACAAATAAATAGTTTCAAATGACTATTTGCCAACTCCATATGTCAGTCATTGGACATGAGGTGTCCCTAACTATCCCATGCAGCAATTTCGCCATCATAATGTAACAATCGTTAAAACACCATACAGCCACAAAGCAGAAGATAAAAGAAGCATGACACGTTTTTTATGGACTGATCAAATACATATATTTCAACAATTGTGCAAAGGTACACATTGATATTTTATGCGATCCTTACAAGATGTGCTTTTTAACTAGATTGTGTATTTTAGTGTAAGTACCTATCAGACCATATCAACTAAATACTTGCTACATCTGTGCTTTTGTAGGCTGATTTTCCCAGACACCCAACCTGGATTGTCAAATTTAAAAAAAAAAAAAATTTAATATGTGTTGCGATATTAATGATAAACGCACTGAGACTGTTACCTGAAAGTAAAACAATTGATTGTGTCTGAAAACATAAGTTCATACAAATTGTTTTTTAACATATCATCTCAAAGTTATACTTATCATTAATATCGTAATACATTTACCTTATCTCCGGTCCAAGTCAGTGTTAAAAACAGAAAGAATTGATTGCATTAATGCACCTAGTGATACATATTATATAGTTTCATGGAGTAAAATACGTTACTGCAATTATTATTATTCATCTTGACCTTATTAGTTAGGAATGTAAAATGAATTTCAAAACAAATTTGCATCAACAACAAAAAGGGCCGCCATTTTTCGTAAGTAATCTTAGGATTATTTGTCAATTTATGTTTTGAGTATTTGACTTTTGATGGTTTATAGTGCTCTTATATAACGGTTGCTCCATATATTTCAATACAAAGTTCACTTTTTATGCTCTGTATCAAGGTGACGAAAATGTAAATTTCTCTTTAAAACTATGCTCATTATTTACACTTTACCATTTTGACTTTATAATGTTTATCACAATGATAAGGTCCGTCATTATGTTCATTGTTTCAGAAGTGATGAAAATGAATGAGACAGATTTATTATATTGCTTGAATACTGTTTTTAAAATATGTCACTATGCAAGCCGAGCGGACAAAACTCGTATCATGAACCAAACGTCATAGAAATGCTCTTCACTAGAGAAGGAATTAAGATGAAACAATACTCTAAATTGACATCATTGCCAATATTGTGATATATTGTAAGAAATTACGATGATTCCCAAATATTAGTAATTTATCCAATTGTGACTTTCTTTATGAAAATAGTAAATATCCTGCCTTGGCATTCAGCAATATTAGCAAAATGATTACTTGGTGGCTTATTTAATTGAGCGAAAGCGAGATGTTTTGGCCAAAGACATGTGACGTATATATTGATTCTTTTCTGAATTAAATGTCCTGCTTTTTTTAACGTTTACTGTTACGTACGATACGTTTATGATTATAAATGTCTGTAACAGTTTACATTAAGTTATAAATAGTATGGATCTAACATATCTTCTATTTTATTTAATCGTAAGGACTGTGTAAAACAATTTTTTCTCTTATATATTATGTTATCCATGTAATTTATTTATTCTCAGGAAATGGCATTTTATGATATATTCCGGCGTGGTAGATATCAATGGAAATGTACAGGGATACTTATATTTACAATTCTGGTATTTACAACAATAATTTGGTTCACAAAATTAAGAGGGCATGTCGCAAACGACATCGAGAGCAAACGAATGCAATGTGGAATTGCAGTGTGTACCGCTTGTCAGGTTCTTGAAGACGACGATAAAGATCTCGATGTATATACGAACGGTGCTTTATATGCTTCTCTCCAAACAACATTTCCACCTCCTATAACAAAAGAATTAGAAACTTTACCTACTTCGGGAAATGCGAGAATTGACAAACTTATACACCAATCCTGGAAAACCAAAGATGTTCCAATGCAATTCATGAAGTATATTGAATCGTTTGTAATAAATCATCCATCATGGGAGTATATGTTCTGGACTGATCGGTCCATGAGAAAACTTATTAAGGATCATTACTCAAGCCTTTTACCGATATACGACAATTATCCCCACCCGCTGAACCGTCCTGACGCTGTGCGGTATGTGATACTGTTCCACTTCGGCGGAGTATATAGCGACTTAGACGTACAAAGTTTGCGCCCACTTGATCCAATGTTAAGGAAATATACATGCTTTTTAGCACAAGAACCACATGTACATTCTATAATTCAGCTGAATTTTTACGAGCAGGCTACAAACGCGTTTATGGCATGCAGGAAGCGACACCCATTCATGAAGAGCGTAATTGAAAATCTTTTTCACTTTTATTACTTTTCGGATGTTCTTGATTCCACAGGACCTAGATTTCTGACGTTTTCCCTAAGACAATATTTGACTAAAAAGGTTAATTTAAAGATTTTCGATGATGACTATGTGTATTTGGCACCGCCAGAGTATTTTCAGCCATCGTATCACCCTGAAATGCATGACAAGATAAAATTGTTATGTAGTGGATTTTCATGTCTCTCTGCGTTGCGTCAGTGGCTATGCGATCAATGGAAGCAGGAAAGCTTGATATCCGAACCCTATTCATTTTCATTTACAAACCATGTTTGGGCTCACACATCAGCCAATGTTTTACAAATGTTATCTATGGAAAAAATCGACTTGTATATGATTGTCCCCAACGCAATCCAGTATATTCATCTTCCTGAGTCCAAGGAAAAATAATTTTCGTGTGGATTTAGTGGATCCAGCATACATATTACATTTTTCGCTAAAACAGCGAACGACGATTCGAATCACATGTAGGTTCATCTCTGAATTGAATAAGCAAGACGTCAATGTGCATAAATGCTCTCAATTTCACATTAATTAGTTAGACAGTAAGGCAATAACCATAAGAATGGTTATGTTTTATCAAATAATAAATATACATCGTACAGATCGTTATAACCATGCGTTTGACTATGTTACAAATGTGTTTATATTGTCAAACAAAAATAAGCATTTAAGACCTAATCCGATTAATTATTCCGAGCATTTTATGTCCATTTACACTTCCTTTTTTAACAGAATCGAAATGAAACTATTTAATTAATTAGTGTGTGTGTGTGTGTGTGTATGTGTATGTGTGTCATTGTGTGCGAAAAAATAATGTCAAATACTGTAATGCTAATGTATTCAATGGCGGCAAGAAAAGGAATTTTACTCCATAACTAAAATGTAAAATGTGCTTTGCTTTATAAAATCTAGGAACTTGGTAAATTTTGTAGCAACGTAATGTAATGAATACAATATGACATAAAATAATGTGAATTTGTGTATAAATGTAACACCCTCAAATGACTTGCGACGAGAGGAGAAAGAATTTCTAAAAATATTATTATTTATTTATTGTAGCCGATAATCGCATTGACATGGAATGGAGAAATAAATATATATGCATCAAACGTTTTGACCATAAACATACAAAAATCTACTTTTTTGAATTCAGAGGAAATATATCACTCCTAAAGTGGAAGGATTGCTTGTTGGAACGAGTGAAAAAAATTAATTGTATTTTCTCCAACATATTATCTCTATATTGAACTTTCTCCTCGGACAACAAACCCAGACTTTTGAAAATGACACTAAAGACATTGTTAGCATTGGAAATATTAATAAAGATGACACTACATTAAAACATTCTATGTAATCTAAAGTTAGATTGTTACTGAGTGGAAGATAAGAAATAACAGTCAAAGATAAGCTGAAAATATAATTTAAAAATTGTCTTTGATGCGAACATATACAATCATTATTATCAATAAAAATGATTAAAAAGTATTAGGGATAAGGTCATCTTGTTCCAAAACGTTATGATCGTGTTAATATTCAGACATGAGAAAGACATTAAATGAATATATTTCTGTTCACTTCTCATTGCAGCAAATGCAAATGCCAATAACATAAAAGAGACATGGAAATGTAATTACAAACTGTATGTGAAACAATTCAGGCGAAGGTATTCTTACTTTCTACAATTTTGCATCAAGGAAAGAGAGTCAAGGAAACCATAATGGTTGAAGCAGAGTAAACATTATGGTAGGAAACATTATGTTTTCGAATTCAGCTTTATGTTTGGCTGTCAACTCGTACCTTCCTTTCTTTTCAACATTTTCACCTACAAAGACTAATTGGAACAAACAAATCATTGTTAAAATCCGATTGTGATAATGTATGTAGGGCGAAAATAAATTTCAGCTGATACAAGTGTAAAAGAGTTTTATAATACATTGAAGTGTTGTGAATTTAGTTTCTTCTTATGATCATTATCAGAATAATAGACTAATGCTATATACCATGTCCGTCAAAATTTGTTGTTGGTACGAGCTCTCTATTGTCAATCTAATGATGCCCTTTATTAACCAACTTAGAAATAAAAGATACAAAAGCAGATGAATATACGATAGAACAAAAACCTCATCCAGGTAAAATACAATGGTGCTACGAATTACTAAATTCGCGTGTTACAGTGAATGCAAATTTAATTCGTAGAGAGTGCTTAAAACAAAACAAAAGAAAGTTCATTATTCCACCAGGTTCGATATTTGAATATACTTATGATATCATTCCTTAAGCGATTAATACTACACTTATTTCGTTGTTGTTATCTCCCCTTGTCACTCGCTTTAAAAAATCCTTTACGAAAATAAATTAGGTTGCCATGGCAATATGTTGTATAGAAGCACAAAGTTAATTACGCATGAATTATAACTCAACGGTTCGACGAAATGTGTTCTATAAACGAAGGCTCAACAGTTAGTTATGTGTCGATTAATAGATTATACGAGTCAATCACCTACCGGCGCAGGCGCTGATGCAGTAGATGTCAATCGTGGTTACCTTGATATTAGATCTTGAACACTTGGGCTCACAACAACATACATAAAATGACGTCCATCGCACTTATGATATCATTCCTTAAGCGATTAATACGACACTTATTTCGTTGTTGTTATCTCTCCTTCTCACTCTCTTAGAGAAATCCTTTACGAAAATAAATTAGGTTCCAAATTCTAATACATAGATCAATCTATTTTATACTTTATCTATTATGTTCAGTTGACGTTGTTTATTTTGTTGATGGATATAATGCCTCAGTAATGATAGTACATGTACTGGGATATTTTAACATCGACCGTAAATATATAATTCACAAAACAACGTTGATAACTAAAGTATCATTTTGATTCAGGATGGAAATCCCAGACATTTTCCAAATGTACTGAACGTATTGCTAGGCTAGGAATCAAAGCAAGAGAACAACCCTATCCATAATATTCCTAGACAGCTAATGTTATTCAAAACGTAGACTACTACTCTGCTGTCCAAGTCAAAGTCGTAAAAATTGCTAAATGCAAGGAAATCCTCAAGATTTTCTAATTTTATTCACCTTTTTATAACTGTTTCTTGTCAGGTCTAAGCTTTTGAACATATAAAATTTTGTTTTATTTTCAAATTCTGAAATAACGTTGAACATTGTGTTCACTAATTCATGAAATCAAATTTACTAGGAAAGAACGACAAAATTTCCGTTTAAAAAATGTTTCATAAACCGTTTCCATACATAACTTGACTCATTATGAGAGAATCCTATTAACTATATCCAACTGTATTCTATCAATAAGAGCCCATATCATATTAAGCATATAGATATGTATGGTTTACTGAGAATGCTTCTACTGGAACGAACTATGGGGAAAATCAAAACACGAAGAAACTGGATTATAGAAATTAAGAATTAATAGAGTGAATAACAAAACGAAAGAGGGAAAGGATGTGATCCAAATGTAAAGTAATGTTTTCAATATTTTCGATATGTAAATTCGCTCGTTTAAATAGATGACACGTAATAAACCCAACTTTTTAATAAAGAGGTAGCTTAATCAACGCATTAATACGCTATTAAATGAAGGACATATTGAAAACCATATAATAATTTTGTTCATAGCTCAGAAAAGGCAAAGCTTAAAAATAGAGAGATAAAAAAGAAAATTTTGGTCATTTTTTATTTGCGTCAGATCCTGCGAAAAAGAAAGTTCATTTCCAGAATTTTGTGTTATCTAGTATGTACAGTGGAGCTTAAAGACCTTTCTCTTCAGAACGAAATATTCCTGAAAATAATTACATTCGTCAACAAATTCAAAACTGGTGTGCGCAAATATAATGAGACATCTTTTGTATTCAACCATAAATGCGTTTTGCATTATAATTAATGTTTCTCTTTTGTATGACCTATGACACACACACAGACACACGTTTCGAAAGAGGCGACTAAATAGAGGCAACCTGTTAGCCAGCGGCGTCGCTAGGGTTGGTGTCACCCAGTGCGGTAAACTCATGGTGTCACCCCTCCAGACTTCCACCATGGATTTCCTCTTCTTAAAATAAGTCCACAGTATAAAAATGACAAGAACAAAAACAAATTAATTGAAGGTCAGAAGCTAAAAGTATTTAAGAACTGTAACAACGTTAAGTTATAGTTATTTTTTTTTACTTTAAACTTACTTTATTTAAAATTTTCCTTTTGGTGTCACCCCTGAGATGGTGTCACCCGGTGCGGTCCGCACCCCCCGCACTCCCCTAGCGACGCCACTGCTGTTAGCCATTGGTTGAGACCCGTGTCGGGGGAGGAAATTATCCTGGTAGTTGAGCGGAGGCTATTCCGACGCAATACACTGCTTTGTCTTCTACTTCTTTCAGACGGGTGGTCGGGATGGGCCCGGTCTCGACAAATCGGCTGGTCATGCCGAACCCTAGGAAGTCTTTATTTACTTGCTAACCTTCTTTACCTTTCCTTTATCTCTCTTGAGACCACCGTTTCCCCTACATTTTACCCTTTAGCTTTCCATTTCCCAAGTTTTTGAAGACTTCCTAGAAGGCGGTGGCTTAACGGGTCAATCGGGAAGTAATTTTATCGACCCTAGAAGGAGACTTCACGGGTTAATTATAGGTAATTTTAATCTACTTAGTATAGCATCTGTATATTCATGGCACTTGAAAAGTGTCCACTTGTAGGGCTTCATGGTGGACAGAGAACATGGGTGCTGAAAGTTTAATAAACAATCATTAAAAATTAAAAAAAAACAACAAAATAAAGGTACGAAACCACTGTCTGACTCTGATGACGATTTATGGTTATACAGTCAACAGATGCCGCAAAACCAATTACAACACTGTCCTTTTGTAATTGAAAAAACTTTAACAGGGTTGATCGGCACAACAAAAAGTGTAAAACAGTTGAAATCGGGGTTTCTTCTTGTTCAGTGTGAGCTACAAAGTCAAACTGACAATATCAAGAAAATGAAAACATTCTTTGATATTCCAGTGACATCATTCGCTCACAGTTCGCTCAATACGTCCAATTGCGTGATGCGCTGTCGTGACTTGGCTGGACTCAACGACACGGATATCATCAAAGGGATGAAAAATGAAGCTGTCACTACAGTATTTAGAATAAGTATTAAGCGTAATAACAACCTGCAGGTCACCAACACCTTTCTATTCACCGTCAACAAACCAACAGTGCCCAAAGTGTTCACAATTAGGTTTTTGCAAGTACAGGTAGAGATCTACATTCCAAACCCCCATCGATGCTATATGTGTCAAAAATACGGCCATAAGGAAGACCGATGTTCCATGGTGAAACTATGTGGCCGATGCGGAGACCATTATCATCAGGAATCTAATTGTAGAGCAACTCCGCATTGTGTCAACTGTGGCAAGGAACATCACGCAAATTCCAAGGATTGTGATACTTTGAAATAAGGGATGGAAATTCAGAGGGTAAAGTTAATATCAAACATTCCGTATCCAGAGGTCAGAAAACTTGTCCAGGCAAAAACATCCCTTCCTGCCCCATCCTTCTCCACTGTCGTGAAACACAATCACAAAACCACTAAGGACGCTCAAACACAGACGGATCAACCCAATACAACAACAAGTGCCAATATCACCTATTACCAACCACAGAAAAACACATCATCTACACAAACTACATTCAATAACACACCACCACCGAAATCACCAAGAAATAAACATAAATCACAAACAAATAAGCAGCAAAAGGGGTCAGATAATCTCATCAAATTCTACAACAGGTATGGAGACATTGAGAACATGAATGCAGAATAAACTGCTCTATGTACTCAAGGTTGTTTCAAACCTAGTAACAAAAGATACCCTCCCCCGTACTTCCTCAAGACAAAAAAAGAAACAACACAAACTGCCTCCGCGAATCGTCTAACCTAGCTCCACAATCTCCATCTGAACTTTATAATGAAGAACACCATAATACAATGGAACTGTCGAGGACATAACGCTAAATACAATGTTATTCTTCTGCTTTTAAATGAACACGATCCTGCCGTACTATGTTTTCAGAAAAGATTCCTGAACGAGACAGATAACAGTACATTAAAACTTTAAAAACTTTTCCTTGTTTAACACGTACTTTCAAAACGCTAACAGGGCCTCAGGAGGAGTCTCTGTTGTTGTGAACAAAAAAGACCTTCACGGAGTCATCCCTTTAAATACAGATTATATTACTGTTGGCTACCTAGCCATATTGGTATTAGAGGTAATGAAGAAGCAGACCGGACTGCTAAGATGGCTCTATCCCAAGAGCCATCGGATTTTAAATTACCGTTTACTGATTTTAAACCTTGTATCAAACAGTACCTACGTCAGAAGTGGCAGGCGTCATGGGATGATGCAGTCAATAACAAACTTCATGCCATCAAACCAACCCTGAAAGAATGGACCCCTTCCTACAGAACTATCCATTGGGAGGAGGTTGTCATTGCAAGAATCAGAATCGGTCATACATACATTACCCACTCCCACATACTAAAAGGTGAAGATCCATCAGAGTGCGTTTCTTGCAATGAACCATTCACTGTTAAGCACTTTATGACCGAGTGTTCCGACCTGCAATCTACGCGTGATAAATACTATAATGCACATGACATGAAGGAACTTTCTGATACTATACAAACCACTAGTGTTTTAGATTTCCTTAAGGACGTAAATATTTTTTTTAAACTATAACTTGTATGACATCACCTAAAAGCATGTTTATCTAATGTAAATACCGCCTCTTATTTACAACATCTTATCATCAACATACACCATTTACATCTCCCGTTGATTGGGAAGCTTCATATTTTCCTGTTACCAACATCGTACCATTTTATATTAAACTATTATGTTTTTTTTTACATCCTAGTCGATATAAAACCTTTTTTTATTTTTAAACATATAACCTATTGTATGGCGCTAAATAGCCTAAAAGTGCTGGTGCGACTTTAAAATTCAATCAATCAATCAATCAATACAGATTTACAAGCCATTGCTATAAGCGTCACTCTACATCGAGTATTTACCATTTGTTATATTTACTTACCACCAAACCCCAACCAAACGAATTAGACAATCTTCTGCAACATCTTCTCGCGCTCTTTTTTTTACTCGGGGATTTTAATGCCCATAATATTCTATGGGGATCAAATCACATACACGACATGGGTCACAAAGAAGACTTCATTTCTAGACAAAATCTGTGTCTATATTACACTAAATCACCGACATAATTACACCTAGGGACAGGCCATACACGTGTATAGATTTAACAATTTGAATTCCTTCGCTGCTTGTGGACTATGAATGGAAGGTCGCTGATGACCTTCACATCAGTGATCCATTTCCAATCATCCTTAAAAATATCAACTGAAACATTGATGACGCATTTTGACAATGAAATATAAAGAAGGCCGACTGGGCTACGCTTGAAAAACTTTATAAAACTTGACTAAATAATGATATAGTATTCAACGTTGTTAATCCTATACAGAATTTTACTTCAATATTAATAAAGATTGCAGAATAATCTATACCAAAGTCCTCACCGAACAGTAAAAAAACCCCAAAACCTTGGGTAACCAAGGAATGCAAAGAAGCCACCAGACAACACCGAGAAGCATTTAAGAAATTCAACAATCGTCCAAAGCCCAAAAATTTAAACAAATATCGTATTACCCGGGATAAAACGCGCCGCACAATCAAACAATGCAAACATGCATCATGGAAGAAATATATTCTTCATTAAACTCTCGTTCATCAATTTTAAAGGTTTGGAACACTATTCGAAAAATAAATGGAAATAGAAAAAGCAATTCTCTCCGACACCTGAAAACAAACAATAACAATTTTAGTTCGAAACGTGACATAGCAAATATTCTTGCAGATAGTTTCTCAAAATAGTCCTCATCATCTAATTATTCTAAAGCGTCCAAAGATTAAAATCTCAAAAAGAAAAAACACGTTTAATATTCGCATCCAACAACTCTGAAAGCTATAACCAGCTGTTTTCACTATTGAAGGTTATGTAGGCTTTAGACAAAGCCCATGATACAACTGCTGGGTCTGATGAAGTACATTACCAGTGCTTGAAACATCTCCCATAATCATCATTAACATCTCTTCTGAAAATCTGTAATGATTTATGGATTGCTGGTAATGGACATACGAGTGGGAAAGAAGCAGCAGTGATACGAATTCCCAAACCAGGTAAAGATATCGGAGATCCTAACCGCTATCGACTCATTGCACTGACAAGCTGTGTGTGTAAAACAATGGAACTAATCTAGGCCTGTATGGTATTTGGAAAGTAACAATTTAATATTTCCTTTCCAAAGTGGCTTCCGTTCTGGTCGTAGTACCAACGATCATCTTGTTAGACTGCAAACATTTATTCGCGATGCATTTTATCAAGAAGGAACATTTAGTAGCAGTCGTCTTAGATTTATTAAAGGCCTATGACACAACATGGAAGTACGGGATACTAAATGACCAGCACGATCTGGGTCTAAAAGGCTGTCTGCCCTCTTTCATATCAAATGTTTTATCAGACAGCGAATTCAAAGTACGTGTGGGCTCTACCCTCTCAGATATGCACGATAAAGAGATGGGTGTGCCCCAGGGCAGCATTTTATCTCTGACGCTTTTTGATATCAAAGTCAATAGCATCACCAAGTGTTTAACGCCCGGTGTGGATTGCTCATTATACGTTGATGATTTTTTTAATTTGTTATCGACTAAATCACATGCATACAATTTAAAGACTACTGCAACAACATATCAACACGATCAAAAATTGGGCCAGTACAGACGGTTTTAAATTTTTAAATTCTAAAACAGTATGCATGCATTTCTGTCAGTTGTGAAGACATCATGATGACACTGAACTCAGGCTAGACGGAACACTTATTCCAGTTGTTGAGGAAACACAGTTTGTGGGTATTATCTTCGAAGAAAACTGATTTTTATTCCACACATCAAGAATTTGAAAGCTAAGTGCTCGAAATTTTAAGATCTACATAAAGTAGATATAATACCGATACTAGATAAAATACACGGGACTGGAGTGTTGATAAAAGAGTCATCCTCATGTTGTATCGACCAATTATCCTCTCCGAACTAGACTATGAATGCGTTGTTTATGGTTCAGCTGGAAAGTCATAATTGAAAATACTTGACCCAATTCATCATCAGCGAATGAACCCCCTTTATCACATCGCAGAGAAATTATTTCTGCACAGTACGCTCTGAAAATAAGATCAAACCGTCTGAACCCTGCATTTTCAGCTGTTTTGCAACCAAAATTCAAAACCTTATACGAAAACAAATCAAATGCCATACATTCATTTGGCATCAGAACAGCATCCAGCCTTGACATTATCAAACTTGATCTATCTGCAGTTCAGAACACGTTTTTCTCGGAATCACCACCTTGGCACTTTACACGATCCAAAGTGATTTTAACGTTACACGATGGGGAATAAATCTGAGACAAACCCTTCCATCTTCCAGAACTATTATCATGAACTCCTCACCGAATATAGAAACTACACTATAATTTATACTGATGGATTAAAGGATGAGGAAATGGCTGCTGCAACCTTCGTTAGTGGCAAACATATAACCAAAGTTCCTTTGCCAAACGATTTGTCCATTTTAATAGCCGAAATCAGAGCAATAGACCTTGCTCTAAAATTTATAGAACAGAAACGTATTTTAAATAGCATTATCTTCTGTGACTCACTATCGCTGCTTCAGTCAGTACACAACAGAAAACCGGAGAACCCATTGTTAATCAATCTTCTTTGCAATACTGGTATATCAAGCTTCATGTTACGATTAGAATCAATTCAATTCTAGGTCATCTGTATGTTGATTAAACAAACAATATTTGCAAATATTGTAGTTCTCTATTTAGTTATCTATCATTTATAATCTCTCTCTCTCATTCTCTCTCTCTCTCTCTCTCTTTCTCTCTCTCTCTCCCTCTCTCTCTCTCTCTCTCTCTCTCTCTCTCTCTCTCTCTCTCTCTCTCTCTCTATATATATATATATATATATATATATATATATATATATATATATATATATCAGACATTGGTTTAGGGATGTGTTTGTAATTTTGTACATTCTGAATCTTCGCGATTAAAAGATTTTAGTTTATTTAAAAATAGAGATACCTTAGACCCTTTCATACAATTCTTGTACAAATGTGTGAGTCTATGATTTATAGAACATTTAATAGTAGTACTATTTGTGTACTTCTTTTACGTCAGCTTTGTATCATCTCTTTAGCGTTATTATCCACAAAAACATGCCACCTTCTAGGAATGTATTTCCTCATAGAAACCTTGTTTATGTGCTCTTAGTTTGTAAGAATGTAAATAGAGTGAGACTGAAAAATGAAACTCGTTAAGAATCGTATATAGAAATAAAGTAGCATAATATACAACACGGCAAATCATCTGTACTCATCACCAAAATCATCGTCGTCTGTTTTCTTGATTCCGAATGGTTTGTCAGAAATTTGAATTCTTCATTGATTACAGATGAATAAGTACATATACTTCAATATCACTGGTGGCATAGGACTGAATTAGAACGACCTCATACGTCGTGGTTCTCTATTCATGAGTGCATCAAGTTCTTGAATTGCATTGATACCTTGCTGGCTTGCGTTGTTTGGTATATAATATGGTCAGTTCTGTCATTTTCCGATTAGTATTGTTGGGTATGAGAATTGATCGTTAAAAGATGGATAGAGAAATGTATTTGTGTATCTATTGAAAGGTCCTTTTTGTCGTTTTCTAAACATTGACAAGCGGTACAAACAGAATTTTCAGATTGTGTTCCTTCTTTTGTGTCACGTCAACGATGATGATTGCTCAATCTCCACTACTAAATTTTATGTATCTTTTCTAGGCTAAACAGAATGGATGTGAACAGAAGTAGTTCCATACATATACATTTATATGTACTCAATAGAAATATCGTAAAGTATGCTGCAATTCTCTGTGAATAGATTAATAACATTATTTTGATTTATAAACCTTATAAAACGATAACTTTAAGTTTTAGAAATGAAATAAAACAACAAAATAAAATATATTACTTTCTAAATGGTTGCATCCAAATCAAATAGATTTATGACTATACAGTGTCATTCAACTAAATGTTTAACCTATGTATTAAAATACATGTATGAAGTGTATTATAAACCATCAAATTTGTACACTTCACAATCTGTTATTTCAGAACTAATCTAATTTGTACACTTCACAATCTGTTGATACAGTACTAACCCAAGTTTTACACTTCATAATCTGTTAATACATTAATATCAAAAGTTGTACACTTCACAATCTGTTGATTCAGTACTAACCCAAGTTGTACACTTCACAATCTGTTAATACAGTACTAACCCAAGTTGTACGCTTCACAATTATTTGATGTACTATTAATTGTTCATGCAACAAAATTGATATGTGGAAGATTCAAATACAGCTTTAAATTGAGACATTTAAATTGGATCACTATCCAATAAAATTATTAATATTGTATATCTAATATGATGCAGTGAATGTGGAATTTTTAAAACTTTCACCTAGAAGGTAAATTAAATTGAAAAAAAGATAGTCCATCGTAAAGGCTTCAGAATATTGTATACTGGGGCAGTTAGGTCAATTACGCGTTGGAAATATCTAGCTAATATCTGACAAGAGTAAAGATTAATCTGATATGTCTCATAGGCTTTTTTATATTATATATTTTGCAGTGTGCGTGTGTTTGTGCAATTAAGACATTTTTTCCTATATCAATCATAAAGAAAGAAGAAAAACATGTCAATGCAATCATACATTTTATCAAATAATGTGAAAAACTATTTGCCATTGGCAACGACATGCACCCCAACCTACACAGAATTCTAAGAACAGCTTTCGCAGATCGTATATAAATGTAATATTCATCTGTATGTGTGGACGAATGAAGGTTCTATTCAGCTACTGGAGGTTTAGTGAGTAGGTTCACATTGATAATCAGGTGAGTAATGTCCTTAACCTGAGGCTTTCCTGATTGCTTTTGGAAAGTAGATTTGTGTGGTACATTGTTTGATCGTATGTGTGTGTTAAATATGATGGGGAATATATATATATATATATATATATATATATATATATATATATATATATATATATATATATATATATATATATATATATATATATTTTTATATATATATATATATATATATATATTTATATATATATATATATATATATATATATATATATATATATATATATATATATATATATATCATCAAATGACCTTAGAACTACAATAGAATCTAATTAAAATTACCTGAATTTCATCGACATCTGATAATAGATTCATAATCAATATAATAATAAGAAATGATTCGGTGAAGGATAATGTCCCGCAAGCATACCCTTTTGCACTGATTAGCTACAGGTACCAAAGTTTCTGGAGCCTTTTTCTTGTGGAAAAAATATCCACTGTGGTATTTCTACATTTTGACGTCAACCGTTCGTATCATTTATGAAACGACACTATATTCTTTATTATAACCAAATCAAGAACTACTTCATTATATTTGCAGTGATAAACTTATTAATCTTGGAGAATCATTTTATTCGAATAAGTTTTATATTTTCTCTTTTCCCTCTGTCTCTTTCTTTTCGCATTAACCTGTATTTGCTCTGTTATTGCCTAGAACGAGCGCTAAACGTTTTCAGAAGCAATACTTTTTTATTTATAAAATACCGGGTTTGGGATTGAGATAATTATGTTTGAATTTTTATTATTACCTTTCGCACACGTATTATTATACAGAGTATTAACTTTTCAAGTGCCTTAATGGACATCATTAGAGTCTTAAATTCCATAGATATAGATGCAAAAATTTCCGAAATAAACATATTGTTTTGTTTCGACTTAATTTCGTTCTAAATGTAATTATAGCGTTTTGTATGATTTGGGACACAATTTTGAATTATTTATTTTTTTCTAATCACAGGCACTGGCTGTGTACTATAGGATGTTCCGAGTGAGCATATACAAATGGCTATTTATGGGTCTACTTCTTTTTACAATCATTCTCTTTAAAAATACAATAACATACACACTATATATTAGTGGAGAAGATGCAAGCACCTTCAATGACGCAATTGATACGGAGGAAAGAAGAACTCAATGTGGACTTGAAGTTTGTACCGCTTGTCAAATTGTACAAGATGACGAAAAAAAAAGATCTGCTCAGTAGTTATGCTGATACGGCTATATATGCTTCTCTTCACAAAACGTTTCCACCTCGTATAACAAAAGAGTTAGAAACGCTACCTACTTCAGGAATTAACAGAATACAAACAATAATACACCAATCATGGAAAACCAACGAGGTGCCAATGCAATTTCATAACTTCATAGAATCTTTTATAAAGAATCATCCGTCATGGGATTATATGTTTTGGACCGATAATTCCATGAGAAAACTTATCAAGGATCATTATCCAAATATTTTGTCTCTATATGACAGTTATCCCCATCCGCTAAACCGACCCGACGCTGTGCGGTATATGATATTGTTCCACTTCGGTGGGGTATATAGCGACTTAGACGTACAAAGTTTGCGTCCACTTGATCCTTTGCTGAAAAAATATTCATGTTTTATAGCACAAGAACCGCATGTACATTCTATCATATATCTTAATTTTTACGAGCAGGCTACAAACGCGTTTATGGCATGCAGGAAGCGACACCCTTTTATGAAGAGTGTAATTGAAAATCTGTTTCACTTTTATTACTTTTCGGATGTTCTCGATTCCACAGGACCTAGATTTCTGACGTTTACCCTAAGACAATATTTGAATAAAAATGTTCATCTAGATGAGTCGGACGATGACTATGTGTATTTGGCACCACCTGAATACTTTAAGCCATCTTTTCATCCTGACATGATTAACAAGTTAAAACTATTATGTGGCGGGTTTCCATGTCTCTCTGCTCTGCGCCAGTGGCAATGCGATCAATGGAAACAAGAAGGCTTGAGATCCGAACCCTATTCATTTTCATTTACAAACCATGTTTGGGCTCACACGGTATTCAATGCTAAAAACATTTTAAACATGAGAAGCATCAACATACATAACATTGTTCCTAATGCAACAGAATATTTTAGAAATTCTTAGGACGATGATAACACTATTATGTTGACGTTGATGAACACGTGTACGACATGTATTGCATATATCATGAACGAAGATACAAATCACACAAATGTTTCTGTCTTATATGACGGGACACAAAATAGCATATAACAGACCAAACACAATTTTGGTGTCGCTGAAGTCTAACCCAAAACAATCTTCTCGATATGCATGCTAACTCAATCTGGATTCGATGCATACAATGCTCTCGATGATTTATTTGATCATTTACAATCTCACAAAGCTACGATTCTGCAGCACCAAAAAAGCAGAAACATTCAGTCTATTTGAATATGCACTATTGCTGACAGTTTTTGAAGTTCTCAATGATATGATCAACAGTTCCTGCAAAATTATTTTGTTGACACGTAACGCGTAATGCTTCGTAAATAGGATAAAACACGGCAACTGGGATATATTTTAATCTCTAACACTTTTTAAACAAAATAATATATAATGTTGGCTTGAAATGAAATATGTTAATCAGATCAATTATTTATATAATTTTGAGGATGCTTGTTGTTTTTTTTGTTTAGCTGCAGATCGTATATACCAATTTTGGCATTACAGCATTTTATATTTATATGTACTAAGTGTTGTGTTGCTACGAAACGAATAATTTAGACAGTCTGTGTATCGCCATTATATGACATGGGTTGAGCTTATCCTGACTGTTCTATATTTATTTTTTTTATTCTCTTGGTTCGTCTCTCGTTCTTCAAATGTTAAGAAGCATCTGAAGTTCGTTTTTGTACATTTCTTCTCCATGGCAGTGGCATAAGGATGCTTTATTAATATAATGGTTTGGTGCCTGACAGGTGTTCAAACATTTTTCTTTAATCCGAATATTCAACACTCATGCTTCAATAATTTTCAATATTCTCTCTCTCTCTCTCTCTCTCTCTTTCTCTCTCTCTCTCTCTCTCTCTCTCTCTCTCTCTCTCTCTCTCACATGTATCTTTCTATCTATCTATCTATCTATCTGTCTGTCTGTCTGTCTGTCTGTCTGTCTGTCTGTCTATCTATCTATCTATCTATCTATCTATCTATCTATCTATCTATCTATCTATCTATCTATCTATCTATCTATCTATCTGACTTTGCTATCAAACCCATGATACTTTCATTGGTTTCGCTGATGAATGCATATACTTTACAAGTATATATGTCTGTATATATATATATATATATATATATATATATATATATATATATATATATATATATATATATATATATATATATATATATATATATATATATATATATATATATGTGCGTGTGTATGTGTGTGCGTGCGTGTGTGTGTATGTGTGTGTATGCGTGAGTGTTTTGGTAAGAACGTAGGCGGATCACCTGTACAGAGTACTGGTGGAATCCCGTTAATAAAATATCAAGACAAATATTACTATTCTACGTTACTGAAATAATCGTTTATATTCCATAGCAGGTAACTCATGAGACTTTTGAACCTTAATTGTCAAAGTTATTTCCCTTCAATCAAACTGAAGTACTTATTTACAGTAAAATAACTACGGTAATAAAAAGAAATACCGCAAAGAGATAACAATCAACACTGAATGGGTTTTATAAGTAGTAACAATTTATTAGCAATAGAATACATTTGATAGGTACCTGATATGCACTATAACTTGGATGCTAAATAAACTCTTTTTATTTCTTTAAAAGCAAGATTATAATGCTATCATAAGCTTGGTTCCCTTCCTATGAACATAGCAATAGTATAAATCGTCTCAGGGAGTAATATGCAATGAATGATCATACAATATTTAATATGCATGGGATAATCGTAACCTTAGCTGCCGGGAAAAAAAAACATGAAGAATATTATTGCCATACAGACCGAACTCCACGAGTCAATTATATGTCTTCAACGTAAGCACATTAGAAATATATAACTATAGTCTTATATAGAATTCCAGGCAAGAAAACCGTATAATTTAACATAATCAATAATAAAATGCTAACTTCATGGTACAGTCATAACAATAAAATATAATAATAAAATAGGTTAAGTGTAATGTGTGATTTAACGAAAACGAATACTCCAGCCAGATGCCAACAACAACACATATTAATTTAAGGTGACATTGCACTTCATACAGACTTAAACAAGATTTACGTACATGTATTATATTAGTTTCAGAAGAGTGACATAATGCATGTGAATGAAAATATTATGTAGTTTTAAAAGGCATTTTGGTTTATATACTCTGCGCTGTAATTCTTCTTAAGTCTGCGTTGTAATTTGTGTTAAGTCTGCGTTGTATTTCATCTTAACTCCATCAGTTGAAATTATCGAGTTAAGAATGAATGAATTATGCAAAGTGCATACGTTTTATTAGACCTTCTTTACGCCGTGTTAAACATACTGGTGCAATCACTTAGACCATTCACCTTTGTAGCTATTCGTCGTGCAGAGACATGATGTATGGTACACTCGAGGCTGAAAAGAAATACTGGAGGTTTTATATACAGAATGTAAACATTCTGAAGTATAATAAAAATGACAAATCGTATCTGTGTGTGTGTGATTGGGAATTTTAACGTAGCTTTAACAATTGTGCAGTCATATCGCTACGATGTCTGCAGTGAGGCAGTGTAAAGTGATGTCTAGCAAGGCAAATGGACGAAGGCATCGCGGACCATTGTAGGTTCTGTGGGAAGGAGCAATTCTCCAAGGGTTGGTTTTATGGCATGAAGCTTGTTATTCACTTCATAATCCCATAATGCCTGACACTTCTGGCGTAGGTATGTTTTGACACGATGTTTAAAATCAGTAAACCGTAATTTAAAATCCGATGATTCTAGGGAAATAGCAATCTTAGCAGCGCTATCTGCTTCTTAATTACCTTTAATACCAATATGGCTAGGTAACCAACAGTATACTATATTGTCCGAGGTAGTACGTTCGGTATATTTGACGAGGAGATTGGTTAATAATGGGTTTTCCAGTTTTCTATTATGTATTGAATGAAACACTGATAGTGAGTCACATAAGATAATACTAGTTAAAATACGTTGATCCTCAATAAATTTCAGAGGAAGAAAAATGGACGCATCGTGTGGCAAACGAATTTTTGTTATGTGTTTGCCACTAAGGAAGGCTCCAGCAGTCTCTTCCTCATCCTTTGATCCTTCAGTATAAATTTTAGTGTAGTTTTGGTGACGAGTTTATGATAAAAATTCTGGAAGATTGAAGGGTTTGTCTGAGTTTTTTCCCATCGTGTAACGTAAAATGCACTTTGGGTGAATAAAGCCAAGGTGGTGTTTCCGAGACAAACGTTTTCTGAACTGTAGAGAGATTAATTTTGAGACAATATGATATTCTGATGCCAAATGAAGATATGGCATTTTGGTTTGTTTTCGTATAAAGTTTTGTATTTGGGTTTTTAAAAAAACAGCCGTCAATGCAGGATCCAGAGGGTTTGATCTTACTTTGAGAGCGTACTGTGCGGAAATCATTTCTCTGCGATGTGATGAAGGTGATTCATTCGCTTCCGCAAGAAGGCTTTCACATGGAAATGTCATAAACGCTCTCAGAGCGAGTTTTATTCGCTGATGATGAATTGGGTCTGACTATGAGGGTGCCTCTTCCACTTATCATGTGTACTATACCATAGAATCTGTTGTAAAACTTCTCAACCTCTGACATTACTTCTAAAAATCTTTAATGATTTATGGATTGCTGGTAATGTACCTAAAAGATGGAACGAAGCAATAGTAATACCGATTCCCAAACCAGGTAAAGATATCAAAGATCCTAATAGCTATCGGCCAATTTTACTGACAAGCTGTATGTGCAAAACAATCGAACGAATGATTAATTCTCGGCTTGTATGGGATTTGGAAAGTAACAATTTATTATCTCCTTTCCAAAGCGGCTCCCGTTCTAGTCGTAGTACCAACAATCACCTGGTTCGACTGGAAACATTTATTTGCGATGACTTTATCAAGAAAGATCATTTAGTAGCAGTCTTCTTTGATTTAATAAAGGACTAAGACATAACATGAATGTACGGGATACTAAATGACGTGCAAGATCTGGGTCTAAAAAGCCTTCTGCCCTCTTTCATATCACATTTTCTCTTAGAGAATTCAAGGTAGGAGTGGGTTTTACCTTCTAAGATTTGCACGAGCAAAAGATGGGTGTGCCCTAGGACATTATTTTATATGTGACGCTATTTAATATCAAAATCAATAGCATCAACAAGTGTTTATCTCCCGGTGTGGATTGCTCATTATACGTTGATGAATTTTTAATTTTTTTATCTATCAAAGCACATGCATTTAATTGAAAGACAACTACAACAAAATATCAACACGATCCAAAATTAGGCCAGTACTAACGTTTTCAATTTTCAAAGTCGAAAACAGTATGCGTGCATTTCTGTCGACTGAGAAGACATCATGATGACCCTAAACTCGTGCTGGACAGAACACCTATTCCAGTTGTTGAGGAAACAAAGCTCTTTTGGTATTATTTTTTACCGAAAACTGTCTTTTATTCCACACATCAAGGAAGTGAAAGTTAAATGCTTGAAATCTTTGGATCAATTTAAAGTAGATGCGCACAATGACTGGGGTGCTGGTAAAAAAGTCATCCTCAATTTGTAAAGAACATTTTTTTTCTCCAAACTAGACTATGGATGCATTGTTTATGGCTCGGATAGGAAGTCGTAATTGAAAATGCTTGAACAAATTCATAATCAGGGAATAAGACTCGCTCTAGAATCATTTAAGACATCTCCATGTGAAAGCGTTCTCGCGAAAGCGAATGAACCACCTTTATCACATTGCAGAGCAATAGTTTCTGCACAGTACGCTCTCAAATTAAGACCAAGCCGTGCAATTTTGGCTCCTTTGCAACTCAAATCAAATCCTTATACGAGAACAAACCAAATGCCAAACCTTGATTTGGCATCACGATATTATCCAACCTTGACAGTAACAAATTTAAAGGTTCAACAATTTAGATAACTTTGACTGGGCTCCTTAAACATTACACGATGGTACAAAATCTGACATAAACCCGTCCATCTTCCAGAACTCTTATCATGAAACCGTCATCGAATTTAGAAACTACACTAGAATTTATACTGAAGGAACAAATGATTAGCAACAGGCTGCTGCAGCTTTCGTTAGTGGTAAACACAAAACCAAAGTTCGTTTGCCAAACGATGCGTCCATTTTTTCAGCCGAAATCAGAGCAATAGACCTTGCTCTGTAATTTAGCGAAAAAACCCCGAGAAAAACGTATTTTCAATAGCATTATCTTCTGTGACTCACTATCAGTGTGTAAGCTATTATACAGTAGACAACTGGAGAAATACGGAGCTTAGTACTTCATATAATATAGTATACTGTTAGTTACCTAGCCATATTGGTATTAAAAGTAATGAAGAAGCAGATCGCGCTGCTAAGATGGCCCTATCTCAGGAACTATCGGATTCTAAATTGTCGTTTACTGATTTTAAAACACGTATCAAAAGGTACCTACGCCAGAAATGTAAGGCATCATAGAATGATGCAGTGAATAACAAACTTCACGCCATCAAATCAATCCTGGGAGCATGGACTCTTTCCTACTGAACCATCCATAGGGAGAAGGTGGTCATTGCAAGAATCAGAATTTATCATACATACATCATAACCCAGTCCCACATATCAAAAGGTGAATATCCAGCAGAGTACATTATTTGCAATGAACCATTCACTGTTAACCACTTTATGACCGAGTTTTCCAACCTGCAACCTACGCGTGATAAGTATTATGATGTACATGACATGAAATAACGTTTTGATACTATCCATATCACTTGTATTTTAGATTTCCTGAAAGAATTAAATCTTTATTGTAAACTATAACTTGTATGCCATCACCCAGAGAAATTTTATCTAATGCAAATACCGACCCTTATTTTCAACATATTGTCAACTGTAATCATCATCATACACCATTTTGGGAATGGGAAGCTTCATATTTTACTGTTATTAACATCTTACAGTTTTGTGTTGAACGTTTTGATTTTTGATATCGTTTGTCGATACTGAACCTTTTAGCATTTTCAAAAAGTAATGGATGCAACCTATTGTTTGTTGCTAGATGGCCTAAACGTGCTGGTGCGCCGTTAAAAATCAATCAATCATTGAATCTATTCTCATTATTCGCGTTCTTAGAGGCATGGCACATTCTTCAATGAGAAGAAAAAATAAAGCAATGCGGACCGTACATATAACAGGGAAATGTAGAATACACATAAATGTTTTCTGTGTCGCTTCATCTATTTGAAATATGAAACACCTTAACTTACATTATTACCTGAATAAGATGATGTAAATATTGTAAACGTCCTTCGTACGTAGGCATCTTATCAGAATATCAGATTCAGTCTCCTATTACATATCCATATTGTCTCAATAATTAATACTTATATTTGACAAGGCCAATGGGGCTTTATTGCTTAGTTACAATATTTTGAAATATTTGGCGTTTCTTTCAAAACTGCTTTCAACTCGTTGATCTTCTCGTTTCATATTGGTTATCATGGGATACGTTGATTCGCATCAATGATTCCAAATATTCTTTATTTCGGAAGATCTAAAAGTCCACGAGATTTTAATGTTACTATAATTTAGAAATACACGACATATTGTAGTGCTTGGGATATGTCAATGTTTTTAAAACAATTTAATATATCTGCACCATTTTTAATCGACTTGCACTAATTAATAGATCAAACTTTATTTTCGATATAACGTATCCGTTACGGCTGCATAGCTTTATAGGTATAAGAGATACACTTGTCAACGATGGGGTTATGTATTGTTACGTATATTTGATATAAGTCATTTATATTTATTTTATTGATTGTTTGTTAGATTTATATTTGGCATTTTAAGTTTTATGATTCGTTCATTGAAGGGGTGGAGTGACCTGTACTTTTGCAGAGTAAACACCAAGTGTTGACCTCATTTCTGACCTGGTTTCAGAGTTGTAAACAAGCTTTTAAAATGATTGGTTGGTTCCATGGACAAAATGGAGTAAAGTATAAACATCTTTCTAATTTAGTTGGGTCATACGCTGTTTACGTGATTTCTTGAACGTAAACTTGTTCTGAGAAATTCTAGAAGGTCGTGACCCGTTTCTTGTTTACGTAAAATACAGGTATATAAACTATGTTTTGGAGCGAGTTATTCAGTAAAAGTTGGGCTTTTATAATATTAAGTTGTGTCTTCTTCTTGAGTTATTATAAATTACCTTGTACTGGAAATTGTGTCAATTCGTTTGGATCAAGAGGAATTATTTTGTTATTTATCTGGTAAAGAATTGTGCTCATAGAGATTTTTATTAACAAGAACTGATTTCATCAAGTGACATCGTCTTCCATATTGGATACATCGCTATAATTCGAACTTAGAATTATTTGGACATTTTATTACCAGGGCTCTTGCAACTTCTCTAGTAGATAATATTTTGAATTATTTTGGATTAATTTTGGAATTGATTCTTAAAACCGTAAGTTTATTTTTCTTTTCTGAAAAATATTTGTACTTAATAAATTGTTTGTTAAGTTTTACATGCTTGTCATTTTCACTCTTTCTATGTTACTGTTTATTCGAGCCTAAGCACGTAACAGCATGAACTGATCTATAGAATACGCCAACCTGTAGGCTTGTTGTACGTTTGAACCGCTCGTTATTTACATCATAGCAACGGCTTACATATTATATCCTGGACATTTTTACTGCGCAATAGAATTGTTCTTTCAATGGTTTGATACATCTTTCAGAAATTAATAACACTTGCAGTCTCAATAATATGAGTTCTGAAAATGTCAACAATAGCCGTTGAAAAGAAAACAACATAACTTAATTGTGCCCGTTTTTATATGGCCGTCACCATTCAGGGTTGTTAGTGATACATCTCACTAAGACGCTATACATGATCAATATTGCCATTACAGTCTATAACATCATACTCCTATTCTTACTCTGTACGTTCATAGAAAAAATTGTTATTTCAATGTAATTTGCTGCTGAATGTTTCGGAAGCTAATATCACGAGAAATGAATTTTGTCAATTTTAAGAATCTTGACATAAAGTAAGTCCTTCAAAGGGAAATCAACGAAGGCAGCGCGCACCCTTATTTGGGTAGGATCATGCAATACATATACATTTATTGTCCTGCCATTATTCTCAATGAAATTTATCAACCTTTCTAAGATATGAATCCCTGTAAATTCTGATGTGTACAAGTAATAAACGGATTCAATGTCTTATCATAAAAAGATGTTTCCTGAAAAGACGTTTCTATAGCAACCTTTCAGTTCGATCTTTGCTTCCGATTTGAAAAATTCCCTCGATGACTTATGATTGCATTTGCATTTCAAACCTCGAACATATACGTGATCAACTAATCGTGTACATTTGAAATGAGTAATGGAGTTTTATATTTTAAGTCAGGGACAGCTCTTAAATACAAACAATTAATCGGTGATCTACTATTTGTTCTTAGAAATATTACGCTTAAAAAAGTTTTATTTCCTTTTCTGCAATACATTCCAAAACCACATATATCAAAACTACAATCAATTTGATAAACAGTTTGTTTTTTAGTTTTACATGGAAGTGGGTGTCTCTTAGAACGCTTGGAGATGTTATTTCAAAGGACTCTCTCAATTATTGCTACTAGTAGTATTTATCCTTTGGGGAGTAACATTATAGCCCTGGTGATCGTACAAATTCCACGTTCCAGTAGATTTATTTCCTTAATGGAATAAAAAAAATTCAAGAAATTGAGAGAAAATTCGGTTCGCATTTAAATGTTTATTTTTTAAATTAGCGTTATGGTCAGTTAAAATTCATATGTGAAAAATTGTAGTTCAATGCCTCTCGAAATGTTTAACACTAGACTGTAAATTTCCTATCTCCTAAACCCTTACAAAACGTTAGAGACATTTGTTTATTGACTGCATTTTGAGAATTGCAATATCAAATACATGTTTATTTTATGGAAATAATATATCTATTAGATACAAATGATGTAGATTGTAGTATTATATCTATTATTAAATTGGGTAAAGCGCAGTGTTCTACAAAATCATGATCTTTTACCGAGAGAAATAAAATGTGTCATTAAGCAGTGATTGCTCCAAGTATGCAGAAATTTATAACTTTTAATTGATGTATATTATATGACCCTGGTAAATTTTGGATGTGTTTGTTCTTTTTTATCATATTGTTTTATTTACCTTTGTTTTGTTTGTCTTCTAGTATGATAAATTCATCATTGAGCATTAAAAACGAAGCAATGTGAACCTTGAATATAGTTGGGTAATATAGAATACACATATTTGTTTTCTGTGTCGCTTCTACTACGTGAAAATCGGAACGCTCTTATCGATATTATTACCTGTATAATATGATGTAAATATTGTAAAGGTCCTTCATACGAAGACATCTTTACAGCAAATCAGAATCAGTGTCCTATTACATCTCCATATAGTCTCAACAATTATTACTTATATTTGGCAAGGCGAATGTGCCTTAATTGCTCAATTACAATATTTTATTTGGATTGGCGTCTATTTTAAAACTGCTTTCAACACGTTGATCGTTTTCTTTCATTTTGGTTGTCATGGGATACGTAGATTCTCTACACCGATTCAATATAATCTTTATTTCTAAAGGTCTAAAAGTCCACGTGATTTTATGATGATTATAACTTACAAATACCCGACATATATTGGTGTTGTGGATATGTTGTTGGTTTTAAAAACAATTAAGATATCTGCGCCAATTTTTTAATCGACTTGTTCCTTTTAATACATGATACTTTAATTCTCAATTTTTACCTAGTGCTAATTTATATTTGAAATTTTGTATGCATGGAAAATAGAACAAGATGGCGAACCAATCATTTATAATTCAAACAGCTGCTGTTCCTAATTCATGTTGTTAAATGAATCTTTACTCAATCTGGTCAAAATCGATACTTGTCCTCTAGCGCGTCCTTCCAGGAATACAAAAATGTGTTCCTCTTTCAATAGTACTAAGGCTCGCTACTGCTGAAACTTATTATAATGTTTTCAACTGCTTTTCTTATCAGAACAGTTTTTCTCGCGAAAAGTATTTTCAGTAAGCAGCAAAGAGGGTGGACAGACCGAAACTATTTCAAGCAAACCGAAACTATTTCAGTAAATCATAAAGGGTTTTACGCTAGAGACCCGGCGCTGATGGCGCTGCGGAGACGAATTGTTTTGACCGTAAATACGATCTAATCCGATACGATATGGTGTTTTCGGATCTGATAAATTTATAGTTATAAATCCGTCCGGTTTTTCCCGAGCACAACTAAAGAAATTTCGAAATTTATTAAAGTCCATGTCACCGTCACACCAATATTGATAAATATTTTGTAGTATGTATTTTCCAGTTCCGTTAAACAGACATAATAAATTGCAATTTTCTAAGATTGCACTTTAAATCTGTGCGTATTTTTGAGTGACATATAAAATGTCTGTGTTTTTATGTCGTCCTCGAGAAAATATTTTCGCAAGTTTTTTTTGTTCCAACATTACATCATCGTATACAACAAAATTATTAATACTTTTATCGAGGTCTTCTACGGATGGAGCCTCGTCAATATGCATGATAAACCCAATGATATCCTCATCGATTTCCGATTTCGCTTTCTCGTTAAAATCCTTTAACACTTCCTAACTATGTTGATCGTCTGCGCTACGAGCATCCAAATACAATTTGTCCCATTTCATCCATCTCGTTATTAAATTAAGTAACAACTGCGTCTTGCCGCTTCCAGATGGTCCGATTATAATCATGCGAATAGAATTCGGTAGCGCTGCATGATGCTTAACTGGTTCTCGTGTTTTTGTCTCCAAAAGAAATCAATTGCATTCATGTTCTTATAAATAAATTATGGATCTATAGTGTGTGAAATGTAAGAAACGTACTAGCACAAATGACTTGACAACAATTACAACTGAAAAGAGCAGATCATTACTTGCTGGTAATTTTGTACAATGTGGTCCCAAAAACTTTTCTATGAAATCTGGAGATGTTTTAAAAAATAACGAGGTGATATTGCAGCCAAGTTAGTAAAACTCCCAGGAACACCATGGGCAAAATATCCGGGATAAAAACACCTTATAGATATTGTGGACCCGGAACCAGACTTGACATCAGACTCGATGATCAAAACCAACCCAAACCCAGTGAAAACCCAATAAACGCTATTGATAAGGCGTGTCATGCTCATGATGTTGCTTATAAAATCAGCAATCTGCAACATAGACATATCGTAGATGTAAAATTGATTCATGCGTTGAATTCTATCACTGATAAATCCTTCAAAGAAAAATTGGCTTAATGGTTGATAAAATCGTCGATAAAAATGTAAATTGATGTTGGGTGCTGGTAATTAATAACATCATGGAATCTATTTATTATTCTCCAAGAAGATATTGGAGGGGTAAAGCAGCAATCAGTAAACTCGCTAGCACCGCAAAGGTGAAAAATACCACTGCAGCGGATTGGTTATCCAAACAGGCGATATGGCAAATTTATCTATTACAGCCTAAACAAAAACTTCTCGCATTTTGTTGTCAGCGCACTTAATGAGGTTCATCAGGCTGATATATTATTTCTGCCGCATGACGGTCTTTACAAGTATGCGCTAACCGTAGTTGATGTTGCGAGTCGATACAAACAAGCAGAGCTGCTAGCGACGAAGTCATCAACTGAGGTAGCTTCTGCGTTTGAAAGGATTTATCGAAGGGGTCCTCTGCATTAGCCAAATCTATTACAAGTTGATCCTGGCAAGGAATTTCAGGGTGCAGTGTTATCAACAATGAAGCATCATAATGTAACCATCAGACGAGGACATACTGCACTACATCGCGATCAGGCAATTGCTGAACGATTTAATCGCACACCTTGCTGATCGGTTATTTGGATATCAATACGCGAAGGAGTTTATTCAGGATAAACGATCCCGTCAATGGGTCAAGAGATTACCAGGCGTAATTACCGCGCTGAATAATGAGATTACTCGAACAATTAATATGAAACTTAACAACGCGATTACACAAAAGTATATACCTGTAAAACCGCAAAATGATTTTTTAAAACAACCAATACTCGGCAATGTCACTGTTAGATATTTATATGAACCAGGAGAGCTCGAAGGCGGCAAAAAAGAGCTACTGATCCTATTTGGAGAGTTACTGCACATAAAATATCTAGTATAACACGATCTACGGGTAGACCGCCAGTCTATAGGTTGGATTCAACTGCTCCTCAGCGAAGATTTACTCGTGAACGATTGCAAGTGATACCCGAGGATACTCAATTACCGCCGCGTGGTCTTAACTAGCACCTCTGCGTCTGTTGCACTCAAGACAAGTCAACATCACATTATCTCTGGTATGACCTACGCTGCTTTTTGTTCTGTCTACGGTAAATTGGCAGGGGTCTTTATCCGACCAACACCAACGCATTATACAATTGCAACTCGCGCAGTGATTATTCTGTTGTTGTTTCAGTGTGATTATGAATTCGGCATCAAAATAAAATTTTCGGTTATTTTTTTTTTTGTCCTGTTGTTTATAACCAGATAGTTTTTTTCTGATTATATCATCGCTGACAATATCACTTATTGTAGTGTGATTATAGTCTAAAACAACTCTTCGAGTTGATTTGTTCTTCGTACTCTGGAGACTGCAAGATAAACTAAATTCGACCACTCGATGCGATTATCTATGATCCAAACAATCGCATCGGATGGAGCCAACCTTTTTCTTTGTGTGTGTTAAATAACTTCATCTGAAGTGTGTCTCTGACTATCTTTCTACTTGCCACTATCAAATCGTTTGGTCTCCACGCTTCCCAGAAATAATTTAATGGAGTTTCTGAACCTATCCGGTTGTCATCTGATTAGTTTTTTGAACTCGTGTAATTGTTTATCATGTGCTCTATGATCGGTATTAATTTCTTCATAATAGTCTACAAAATTATTCAGCCAATCATGTCGGGAAAAACCGACAAATGGTGGAGGGTGACCATGATCGCCACACATTATCACTTTTGTATTCGCTAGCAATAGCCAATCAAGAAACCTTTGTAATACATCTAACGACACCGTGCATATCTCATCCCAAATAATGATTTCAGGAATATATTTCTCACCCATTCAATCAGGAGTCCATTCGTCACCTTTCCATCGAAAGAAACTCTGATAAGTACAAGCATTAATTCCTCGTTGTTTCATCTCTCTTGCATGTGTGTGTGTTGGTGTTAGCACAATCATGTTTGATTTCCCTTGAAATAATTCGATCGCACGAGTCGTCTTCCCTTACCCACCACAGCGTTTAAGTAACTGGTTTTATATCTACATATTGGATCGGAACACGACAGTGCATTCGATAGTTCTGATATCTGATTATTTTTCAAGTAATTGTTTTCAATCGTAACATCTGATAATTTAGAATAATCACGCAGTATTTCCTTTTTAATTCTCCATGATCCCCAACTCTCGTCTGAATTAGTGAATTCAGCCATTGTTTCTTTATGTTTTACGTCTATATAAAATGAATCAGTGGCTGCTCTAACTGAGGTGTCAGGAAATCTATTTATCATCGAAAGTAAATTAATAGAAGCATAGGCCAGCATATACGACCTTAAGTACGTATATTGAGGATTTTCCTCGTCGTTATAAGTAACAATTGTACCTAATTTGGTTCTATCGGACAAGAAAGGGTCTTTAAGATTTACGTATATACCCCTAGATGTTACATCTGTGATTATAAAATCGTATTCAGCATCATCTATAATCAACCGCAAAGAATATCGTTTGTGGTCGTATTTTACACCTTGTGTGAATTTACCAATTATTCTTCTACCGAAATCTTTTGCGTGTTTATTTCTAACTTCAACGATTTCTTTGGACCATTTCACGATATATTCTTCGTCGATATCAGGGAATTGAAACATAAGAACACGGATGAAGTTCTTTAGCCAATTCAAATGATTACGGATGAAGTCCTTCAGCCAATTCGAATGGTATCACACGAGCGAATCCGCTTAAATCAAAATCGGGCAGTGTTCCATTAATCGCAACACGGGTCATCTCATGTGTGGGGTGTCCAAATCTTTTGAAGTACTCAGAACACTCTCCATACCCAAGAGAACTCCCTGGATAACACGCAATCATTTCAACCGAAATAATATTTTAAGAGTCGTGTTTTGTATTCCATAATCCACCATGGCCAGAATCAACACAACAATCTTGGATATCCGAGAGAAATTCTGCTCTTGTTGGTTTCCATAGATTTCTCTTTCTCGTGAAATGAGCTGCAACTGACGGTATTGTAAAAGTTTGTTAGTAATTGTTCGTCGTGTTCCGTTGAAAACCACTAGCTAGTTTTTTCATCTCGTTGTGGAGGGCTTCAGTACGATATAATTCGCCATTGGGATTTACAAATTGTTCGAATTTACCCTCTTCGTCTTCAAAATTCTGAAATAACCACACTGACACAGGATCGTCTTTACTCGATTCGTAAATAAAATCAAATAAATTTCCTGTGTAATATTTTATGGTTCTATCCCGCGGAAATATTGTTACCTAGGATGTCCACGCATGTGCATTAAGGTCAATAATTTTGATTGGAGATCCTCTCGATTTATATTTCGGTTCATATAATTTGCCGCCTGTTACTGTCTCTACGGATATTGGGAATTTTAGTATCCGCTCTAACGCGGCCACATTTTGAATTGTTGCTAAGCTCTCCTTCACTGTTAATTCCCATTCCTTTTTTTTTTGCGTCTTAGATCCGTCAATTTGTTTCCACGCAACGCATTTGTAATATGCTATATTATTCGTTCTGCTAAACAATTCAACGACGATTATTTCATGGGATTTAATTTTTCAATACTCGGTTTATCATTTATCAGATAGATTCCATAAACAACAGCTGTTACAGTATAGGACCTCTCGTAATACGGTTTGTCAATCCCAGTCAGAATTCCTGTTTTGGAATCCTGACTCACAGTGACGGTTCTTTTATTTTTCTGGTTGGGTTCAAATTGTTCGCGTATAATCCAATTCCCCGTTTCTGAGAGGATAATGAATTTCACTCTAAAATATACTTTTTCTTGTCAAGATGTGAGATTATCACTGCTGCTGTTTCGTCGTTCATGGTAGCATCAACACTACCATCAATTCGAAATGTTGACCAACTGTGAGATGCTCCATCGCGCTTGAATTCATTAAAACAATCACGGATTATACATATCATGCTTCTATCACTTATTAGACCCTTTGGTACATCAGTGGAGACTCTATCGAGATTGAATTCAACATTTTTCAAAGGTGTAATTTTCGATAATCTCTCCAACTCCTCCATATTATAATTAAAAGAAGTATTTAAATAAAGAATTTATTATATATGAATCATTGCAAGTGGCTTATGACAGGATCAGTAACCGCTTGTAACAAATCATGCAGAAATGAATTATGTGATATCATTTACAAAGCGTACATCGTGGAACCTTAGGGCCCTTTCATTGCATACGATGTGGGGTAGGTGTTCGTAGTAAGTCGCAGCTATGTCTGAATTGCGGTGGTAAGCGATGCAGAGAGCTAAAGCGCTATTATGATAAACGAGTCAAGGACTCCATCAAAGATTCCATCAGTGACTCTGTCCCTGACAAAATCATAAGAATACCTCAAGACTACATTGATAGATTCTAAAGTAATAATTAAACCAAATAATGAATTAGACAAATTATATTATAGTATATAAAGGAACCAAGACTTTCAACCACATTTCGTGATTACCAATTATGAAGCATCTCGTGACGGTATTGTCAGACACCACAGGCTGAAGAAACCAGTTGGTGTTGACAATAGTATGGGATATCTTATATTTGGTGCTGGACTGAAAAGGTATCTGAATCACGGAATCGTTTTTGAGGTATTTAACGGATTGATCAAGGATGGTCTTGTTATTGATCATATTGATTCCAATCCTAGGAACAATTCTTTAGATAATCTGCAGGCTATCTCACAAAGTGAGAATAAAAACGAGGAGGGACTCAAAAACATTCAAAAATGCGAAACCTATAAAATCATTTAATACAGAAAATAACGAAGAAAGGGTATTTCAATCAATGAATGAAGCCGGTAGGTGTTTCTATATTTGTAGATGCTTAGTAGGATATGTTGCATAACAAATATATCGATCAGCGATTTCCGAGAGAACCGGAGATATAATTCAATTTACATCTGTCTGAATTCTGTTTTGTACTATGTGTTATAACACCAAGGGGAATAACTCATGTGGGCTTGTTATATTTTTTGATACAACGATAACTCCTTTGTTGTATTCACGTATCTTAATGCGATTTTTGATGACTGAATGGTTTTGTTTGTGTGGTTTAATGTTTCACCAGGTAGAAGTTTGTCAACAGGCACCGCATAATGCAATGTTTGTGAGAATCTCTTGTTGTCATCACTGAGCCTTGTCCGTTAAACCCTTCGCATGATACGCATATATCGTATTCAAAATTACAGACTTGTAGATTACTTGTGTATTGCATACACGGAGGGGATCTAGTCCTAGGGCCAATCGTTCGAATCTCGTGGCAGGCATTATTCTCGACGGTACCGATTTGGAAGGTTTTTCTATATAATTAGGGGCTTTAAACCATTCGAAATTCAAACCGTGAAACCAACATACGTCACACACATCGTCACTCACACCGTCACACGGTGTGAATGTGTTTTTGCATTAAACCCGGGGTGATTTTGTTGGGGGTATGGTGGTTTCAGTTTGAATGTGGAACAGCCCTCTTGTGTGTATGTGATGTGTGTATATCAAACCAAGCCTTATTGGATTTCGCTAAACTGTTGTTGTATACGTTAGGTAATCTGATAGGCTGTCGTCATTTATTGGATTTCGCTAAACGGTTGTCGTACAGGTTAGGTAATCTGATATATATCATCATGTATGTCATTGCCTTACATACCTTCTCCAAAACAGAGGTCAAAGGCTGTGTTGTCCTTAATTAAGTATGTACATATCAAAAATAGAAAAAAGGGTAAAAAATTGACCCCTAATTATTTTATTTCATATTAAATATATAATATTTCATATATGAATTTCGAAAATATGAATGTCATTATTTACGACATATCAAATTTGAAAAATCAAGGAATTAAATTGTCAGATAAATTAGATTGTAATTAGATTCCTTCTGAATTTCAAGATATTGATGATAGTGCTCGGAATAATAGGTATGTCCTTCCAAGGGAATATGGGTTGATCAAGCGAATTCAGCACGCGGTAAATAATTTCCTTGCATTCTGTAACGACATCAATAAGTTCGTCCCGTTATTCGCTGCTGTCGAAAAGGTCAGAAGTGAATTGAGGAAACATAATGAAATCAAACGTACAATTAACTCTAAAATCAAAACAATAAAAGAGATTATCCGCCAAAATGAAAATGCCCCTTTGATTGCCTCAACATAGTAAATAATAATTGACACTCTAAACACACCATACATACATGAGTAATACAGGTACGGAACAGAATTCTATAGACAGGTATGCGTTTACTCACCTAGAACGAAATTGTATGAGTTTAAATTCTATAGACAGGTTAAGATTGTGTTCGGTGATTTAATCACTACGCGGAAGTATAGCACACAGTATGAAATTCAAAAGAATTTTTTTGGGGGGTGGGAGTTTTTCACTTACAATTTAAATCGTACATTAATTTATAATGGTAAATGAAGCATTAACGACTAAATTAGCACGACAACGATTAGCTGCGATTAAGTAATTTATCCCAGGTCGTGATTCCGTTCGAAAAAAGCTCCAAATGAGACAGCAATTTCAAACTGATTTTGCACAACAGACACTGAACAATTATTCAAGCCAATAACCACTGCTACTAAGGATACTGTACCAATACTTAAAAAAAAAATAGAAAAGGATACTGAAAAAACATCAGCGCTGTTACAAAAACGCCATCCTGGTAAAAAAAAACCAATGAAGAAATAGTAGAGGTATTACGTGCGAGATTTAATGAGGAAGGATTAGCAGCAATTGATAACTCTGATAAAGCGGAAATTGCTGCGCTTGTTGTTGCGACTTATGAAAACAGAAAAAATGTTGAAAACAGGACAACACGCGTATATTAAAAATATGAAACATTGGGCTGATGTGTTTTACAAAATCAAAATTAACACAAGTCGAATTGATCAAGGCAATGCATCATACACTGGATATCTCAATGCGGTGGGTACAGTGAATGATCAATATGAAGAACTAAAAACAAAAAAACCCGCAAAGATTGCAAAGAAAAAGACAACAGCCTTCAAAGAAAATATTTTTCTCACCTCAACGACAACTAACACCTGACGATGATGATAAGCTATCATTAGATATACCATCTGATCAAGATGAATGTAATGATACACTTTTTAGACATTTACAAGATCAGGAAAAGGATACACAGGGTACAACTGGTTATAGTAGTGGGTAGGGATTTTCTCAAAGTGGAACTCCAAGGGGGATTCAGGTAGTGGTTTAGTTCATTGTCCTAATAGTATTCTCGGGGATATATCACGATTAGAAATTCTCGTAGGAGGGAAACGAGCTAGAAATAACTCACCGGAAGTGATTATTGAGGCATCTGATATCCGTAGACGACTATTTGATGGTGGTATCATGAATATTGGTGTATATCGAGAGTTTATTGATGAGCTAGCGGATGGTTACCATAGTGATTAAATCACTGAAATTGCTAGCAATGAAAATCGTCTACGATTTCGCGATTAGATAAATAGCATTTAAATAAGATGATCATACACTGTAACCACAAAAACCAACCATGGTCTATGTAGTAAAACTCACGATTGCCAGTTTATTGAGCGTACTATGGAGATGGAGTCGGCAATACCATTGCAGGATTATTTGCAAGAATGGCTCCAAAAATAGCACCAATCGCAAAACAATTATCAATGAAAGCTGTTAATGTTATTCGTGATAAGGTTATTAACGCTGTTGGTGATATTGCCGGGAAAGCATTTTCCGCGGCTAAAGAAAAACTAATAGCGTTAGTTCGGCGAAGAAAGAAACCATCGGTGATGAAATCACTAGAGAAACTATCATCTACGGAAATTATGACTGCAAGTATTAGCAAAATAATAAACAACGCGGCGGAGCAGAATATAGAATCACGGTATGATGACACTCAGGGAAATATTACTGCAAATATGATAGCGGGAAGAGGTTTGAAATCGCGACCGAGATCACGATTTAGATCAAGAAATATATAATAATATGTTGAAATCGGCTCCTGATACAGCGTTTGATATGGACGCCCCAGTACCCAAGAATGATTCTATACGCGATTATCAGTATTATTCCTATCATGCAGTACAACCGGATCTTCGATCAAGAATCGAACTTCAGGTCCATGATACCAGCAAATACTTTCTACCCTCTGAAGCATTTATCGTAATAGAAGGAGATCTCGTAACAAATGTTGGTGTTGGTACACCATATGCAAATGATGAAAATATCCGAGTTGGTTTTGTCAAATGGTATCATGGCGCTATTCGAGAGTGCTAGATACATGATTGATGGCAGAGAAATCGAGTCTATAGAGCGTGAGGTTGATATTGCCACAACAATAGTGGGGTTAGCATGATATTCTGATGATTATACAAGATCGGTAGGTCCATCAATGATGTTCTCTAAGGATCTCACTGATCACGCTTAACACATTCCGTATGAAATAAGACAACCAATGGATCGTGGTACCCCTGCTGTTGGTGCTAATCCTGCTATTGCTCTTGCTCCTGCTAATATCGAAAATAAAATTATAAATACTTATCCTAATCACAACGTGGGGTTATCAATACGCGTAGCAATGTTGCAAGGATTGCGTCGACAATTTTCATGCTCGATTCCACTACATCATATTTTCGGATTTTGCAGAAATGTTAGAAAAGTTATCTATGTAGCGAAGCATACAGTAGCACTCGTGCGAAAGGGTAGTGATAATGATGCAATCTGGCATGGTGCTGGTGTTGCTGATGGTAAAGTCATTATATCAAAACTATCATTGTGGATGCAAGTAATGACTCCATCAATCACTATGGAAGAAAAATTACTATCATTTATGGACCATGAGGAAATTCATTGCTAAGTTGGCTAACAAGCTCGAACTATATGACTTACCTATAGTCACTATTCAATCACGTTATGATAAATATTATCTGCCAATAGAGGTTAAAATGACCTTGTGGTGTCAAAGACTTTCCAAATGTGGGCGTAATCCATCTGTTTATTATTTGCTAGATTCATTCATTGTTTGTTTTGACGCATAGAATAAATGCATTAAGAACTATTTGTTAAAATCCTTTGTATTTCGTTGAAAACGCATAGCACTCATGTGGTAGAAAAATCTTGTATACTTTAATTATTCAATCTAAGAAACATTAACGTTTAAAGTTCTTAATAACACTCATCTTATCATACTAATATAAGACTACATAAATAATGGTCTCAATGAGACTGTCTCCATACAGGTGATATGTTGAAAACAAGTTGTGCCGTTCTAGATCAAGACAGTGCGTTGTCCAAAATATATGTCGGAATGATGAATAATTGCAATGCCAAGTTTCTAAGTAATAAATCAGATCGAGGCTGCTCTGTCTCTACACAGTAAATGATTTATCGGAACATTATTAAAGGAATTTTGTACCACGGACGCCTAACAAACAAATCAAGAAAATTCTAAGAAAATTCAGAAATTTCCATTGATTTATATACCTCTTAAGGAAAGAAGCCAAGAAAAATGGACATGACATATAAGCACATTATATTAGCCCTACACATGCAGATGCAAATTAAACTTTTTCTCTTTTCTTTCCTGCCTATCAATACATGTATGTACCTCGATGGATGACCTTTATACGTATGTATGTATGTTTTGATATGCCTTGGAAAATATATTTTTATTCCATATACAATATATATTTAATATTCCATTTGCTCTTTAAGTATAACTCTTCCATACATGCATTGCTGAATAAAATATAATGTTCATCACTACTCCTAAACCTATTATGTAACTGGTGCTAACAATACTGTTTTTATTTTATATTTATAAAGATATCTTCCTTATATCCATCTATTGTCCTTTCGTCATTACTTATTCCATCCCTTTCCCTTTTGTTTACGTTCTCCATCACCGTCGAATGTTCGTTTAAGGGCCTAACAAAACGTACATATAGAAACAAAATAATGAAGCCACTGACTGGTGTCTGAAACTACCGTTCTCCTTTTTGACATAAAAACTGCTACACAGATAAATGTCATTGTTAAATAAAGATATTTATCGCTACATGGTACACAATTACGTGTTGAAATATCAGTAACCATGTTGATAAATTCAGGATTCTCATCACTGAGGTCAGAATATATCAGTCATATTTAATAATAATATGAGTCGGACAAATTGGAAGAAGACGGGTTCTTTACAATTATCTCTGAGTATGAATATGAATATGCAGTCCCACTCGTGACTTACATAGTCGATGACAGATTGGACATTGGAAAACAATTGCAGTTACAACGATAGATGCCGACCTGTTCTGTATTTTACAAGCTCAAATAGTATGATCCCGCATCATCTTAGGCTGTCTCTCAGGCTGTCTTTGTAGCGTTTATGTGATAGACTTTGATTTCGTGCACCAATTTTATTAAGTAGATCCGTATCTGCTAGCGGGTGCCATCTATTGAAATGGCATGACAAGACGAGCAAAATTGCTGCTAGAGTAACATTGCCACATTGGTTGTTGTTTTAGTTTTAGTTTTATTCTTGATGTCCAGTTTGATAACGTATCCAGCCATCAGATCGGAAGAATAGAGCAGATAGTTCACATATGGAATTTCTCGAGTTGATTGATTTCTCGGACTTATACAAGTCTAAATCTTGCAGACATAGAGCAGGGGGTTAGAACCAATACATTATACATTAACTTGGTGGATGGTAGCATGATGGTTGTCTGGTAATCTGTTGAGACTCCTTCCGAGTGACAGGCGCACTGATGTTTGGCTCTGGCTGAAAAAGAACTTAAATATTGAGAAGACCAAAATTTACGATCCAATAGTTTGGAGGCTCCGGAAAATATGTTGAGAACTGTTTTCAGGTCACTTGACTTGTGTGCCACAAAGGCACAGTAATCATCCACCAGTGCAATCCAGGTACAAACATTCAGCGTTTTAGTTTTTCAAGGTAGTTGTCGCAGGTTGAAGAATAACCCGTCGAGCTGGTATCTGATATACATTCTCTTTTGGAGATGATGAACAGCGTGATTGAAAACACCGGTAAATAGGAGGTTGAAGAGGACTGGTGTCGAGACACTCTTTTATAATTTATGTGTTGGCTATCTCCAAGTGTTCAGATGCGCCAGTGTTTGAGAGGACATGGTATGCTCGGGATTAATTCACACAGGCCGCCATACATTGCAAGCAGAGACCAGAGAGTCACTCTGTGTATCACATCAACGGCATTGGTAAGGTCTATGAAGACGGAGTAGAGGTAACGTTTTGGTCAATGCATTTAATCTGGACCTGCCTAGCGGTGAAATTCTTTCCACAGCACCGCATCCTGGACGAAAACTGCATTAGGCCTGAGGTAGGTTCATTGAAACAGTAATTAGTCGGTTCAAGATGCCTAACAAGGATCTTGGCAGCGGTGGAGACGACCGAGACGCACATTTAGTTGCCGCATATAGCTTTGTTACGATTGTTTTTATAAAGGGAAAAGGCCAATCCTTCACGGAAGTTGTCTGACATAATTTCTTGCTATCATGTTCTCTGTATTATATCAAGGAAACATTTGATTGCACATACACCTGCTCATTTGCAAACTTACTCTAGGATTCCATCCTTTCCTGGAACCCTGACCGAATTTATTTTGCTTTCTTGATTTATCAGCCGAAGGTGGTAGGTCAAGTTCTGCCCAGGTTGTTTTCTGGAGCTTCTATTCGAAGATGGCATGTTAATAGAAACTGAAGGTTAACAGCTGTTTCATGTGTTTGATCAGCATATCCTCATATACGCGTCTTCGGTCCAAGAATGGCCTTTGCTTTTTTGTGAGAACGTTCTTAAATTTGTGCCACTTCTCAGAGATGATACAAGTCAGTGGTGTTTTTGCCATGCTATTCTCACTGAATGCTTCTTTGAATAAGTTTCGATGGTAATCATGTTTCAGTATTGTTGTATTAAAAGGTACTATGTCGGTTTTCTAATGCTTGGACTGAGTGGGAACGAGGCTTAAGTTAAGTATCAATAATGACCAGTGTGTAGTCGGTACAACTGCCAACACCTAGCACAACGTGACCTACGATACTATCGGCTAGCTTCGTACTTGTCGGCTTGCCGAAATATAGTGCTGATGATGCACATCATATGTTCGGTACTTTTCCTCAATAGTTGCAAACCATTGCTGTTCAGATTCCCCTCTTCATGTTAGCAAATAACTCGTTTGGGATAATCGGTTTGTCGCTGGTGTGTGTAGACTTAGTAAGGCATTTATAGAACTGCTCCATTGCCCTTCCATGGGTGGATGAATTGGAGCTGGGCACTAATAATGGTCATTGAACCTGACTTGTTCAAAGGGGAGCGCAATAAACGTAGCGATGTCTTGGTTCATACTAACTGCGATAGCATGTCCACTAGTTTGCAACATTGCCTCTGCTCCAGCTTTTAACGCACATAAAAGTGTACCCTTCATTGGTTTCTCTCATATCCTCATCTGTGAGATTTGCTTCACTACATTTCAATGCGTGAATAAAACAGTTCCCTGTATATAAAGGATGTCGTTCTCGAGCAGGTCTTGTGTTGGTGCCCCCGTCCATAAGGAATGGATGTAAGAGATATGCAACTAGTAGCCAGAAAAAGAAAACGATACAATAATGAATGCATATAACAAGAGTTTTTGTCTTCATTGTTTTTTTCTTGTACTTGTTGTTGCTGTTGTTATTATTATTATTATTATTATTATTATTATTATTATTATTATTATTATTATTATTATTATGTTACTTGTAATAATTATAACCATGAAGCTTATACTTTTGTAAGCTTTAGTCTGATGCTGTCATTAGACGATTCAACGGTATTTGTAATAGTCATGTTACTAAAAGCACTAAATTTGTAAGTCTACTCAGATTAATAGGTATCGAATGTCTTCTCAAGGCTGTACAAATTGTGTGTATATATTTTGCGTTGACTTAAAATGCATGTGTACTCTTATATAACAGATCTAAGATAGCTGTATTGTACATGTAACGGCGTGTTCTGTCTTGATTTTGTTTGTAAATTAGAAATCGTAAATATCCTTTTGCTAATTTGATTTGCTTTATAATTATGTTACTTCACTGATATTAATTAATCACACAGATGGTTACTTAATTAAATACGATGACAAAAATAACTAATATCCTCATTATTTTAGTAATACGTGAGCCGGAGAATGATATGCTAGAGTTATTAGGTCATGAACATTAACAGGCGAGGTAACTACTTGTTTGTTCAACCGAGAAAATAGAGTTATCTCCCTTCAATACTACTGTAATTTCGTTAGAAATACTTATTATATTTCGATATTTTTGTGACTGCCGAAACTTAGGAAAATATATTAACTAGTAATTCCAGTAGTGTCAGCGCTTCAGAACTATAAAACAACTGCTAGATCTTATTTATGTTGGGAGGGGAGGGGGAAGTAAGTCCGAAATAACATATTATATAAGAACTCGGACGCTCAAAACGATAGAAACTTCAGAAAAACAATTTGTGAAACAAATAAATAGTAATATATAACAAGCGGGATAAATACTTAACCGGATATAGCTTGGCTTGAAATTTATCTCTATTCACAAAACTGAAAAGTTATTTTTGTTGATACTCTTTCGAAAACATCAATTTGTAAATATTTTCTGCCACGTACAGAACCAAACAAGGGGTAATATCAAAATATTTGCAGGATGCATACATTCATTTAAGGATCACTTCGTCACCATTCACTGTATTTACAGACCTAATCCGCCTCCTTGTAATTGTTTCATATTTTCCAGTATTTCCAATTTTGTGGTTATCGCTCTGTGTAAAAGCACGTTTCTAATAACACCATCACGGGATGTTTCATAATTTTTGATGACTGTATATCTCAAAAATTCTTGTTGTTCCAATTATATATGATATTACTTGTCTAAATTGTTATTTACAAAGTTAGCTAAATAATCTTCATCGTTTCTTATAACATTTTCATAGTACATGTTATTTTATTAAATCATAACTTCGCCTCAGCTCTCTGCATTTTTTACCACCACAACGCAGACGCAACTGTGGTTCTCCTTTAACTTCAACACAACATGGTAAACACGGTGCTGGTCTTAGACTTCCACGACGTACCCTTTGATATCTGTAGAATTCATTTACAAAAATATTTGTTACATGGAGTTGTATAACCCATCATTAACCACTTTCAGTTGTTCTTTGAATAATTATATATACACAATACTTCAATTTAAATAAATATTTGCCTTAAACCGTTATCATTCAGTAGCTTGTTTCTTTCCAGTAAAATCCATTTTAGGCTATTTATTCATGCATTTATCAATATGCCTTGACTGTGGTTTTAGCATGAGGTTCTACAGTAGGGAGGTCTGCTATGAGCAAAGACAACATGATTTGTAAGCTTATCCGTATTCAGTTTTTGAAGTTCGCCGACAGCTTTATCAAAGTATCATTTGGCTTCCTGAATCGAGTGTGGCAAACGCGTATTGGCTTTTATAGTTATATTGTGGCTTTTTATATCATTGGCAAGTTTGGCTAATTTACGAACTGTACCAGCGGCTTCGTCTTTCCCGGAGAACGCTGCCATTTGTACGGTTCCTCTAGTTGCCTCTTTGATATCCACAAAGCGTGCAGATATTTCAATTTACCTAATAATGATTTATAATTTACTCTGAAAATAAAAAATAAAATTAAAATATAAATTGTTGTTTATTAAAATCCTTACTGGTTTTGAATCAAGGTCAGGAACCTGGTCAGCATTAGATATTATGTCTCTATAAAGTTTCTTACGTCAAAAATATATGTTAGAACTCCATTCGATTGTGATCTTTTGATGAGGTTTCAGTAGTATTCCAATAGTGGATTTAAATAAACAGGAATACAAGGAATGGCTCTAATGAGCAAAGGAGCTTATTGCATAGGAAATCTGGATTTGAGTTATTTTCTGCGATGATTTATTGTCATGCTATAGTCGCTAGCGTCTCGTGCAGCGCTACCATCATCAGTACTAAATACAGAATAAACTGAAGCATTTTAATTTGACAGTGCTGCAACAAAATAAATTTACAAAAGTTCTGAATAGAGTGACGAGTTTAGTTAGAAAATCACAAAATATGAATATGAATTTAATAGTATCATCACGAGCATGCGGAGTAATGTAAGAAGGTATCTGATAAGAGCATAGGCGAGGCATATAAGATTATTACGGAGATGTTGGGGTCTAATGAGAGAATGGTTTCAGTGACTCCGTTGAGATTCAGGAGTTGAATTGTTCAAGATACCAAAACATGTAAAGATCAATCTTTTTCCTATGGTGGAGATTATTGTTTGACTCTGAAGAGTTTATGTTTGTTATAATTCTTTCCTGTAAAAAGAGCCTTAGAGGCTATGGGGGAATCTTTGGGCGGGTAGGTAGCTGTGATTGTTTTTTCGAACGGTATTTACGACGAAACCTTCATCGATTAGGTTAGTGGTGTGTCCCTTGTCCAAGGTAGGTTTTTATCTGCTAATTATGATGTGCTCGCCTACTTTAAATTTGGATTGATACAAAAATGCATTTGATCTGTTTTTTTTTTTTTTAGTTGAACATGCTGTCACGGGAATCATTTTATAGCTGCTATGGAATGTGTATTAGTCAACAATTTTCTGGCAAAAAATCTCAGTATCATTTTGGGTTATTGCTGGCCAGTGTCATCCACATGCGATGTTTGAGAGTTATGTTACATCACTCAACGACAGTCGCATTTACTGGATAATATATAGTATATAATATTACTCTGTTGAAGCCATTCTGAGATGATTTTGTTACAACATTCACTACCGTTATCTGTCCATACTTAATTGGACTTTTGTTCACCTACTATGCTATTAAACGCTTCAACGCATTTGTTTTTGTGTTATTTAGAGGATCTGCCCATGCGTATTTACTGAACACATCGATGACCGTCATGAGATATTTTAAATGATCGTTGTAATCACTCATGTGAACGAGACCTGCTGACCGGACATCGTCTCTTGCGATAGCGATGACTGCGCCATGCAAATGGTTGTGTGATGGGTTATGCACATCTGCGAGCGTTGAAAGATCTTTCACAGCTGACGTTTTAATTTTACTTGGAATTTTGCAATAACGCCACTCATAAGGACTCTCTCTCTCTCTACATGTTCTCTAAAATTCTTTGGCGGAAGTGTTTAATATGTCCCTCAACATGACTCATCTTGCTTTGTTGTCGAGATGATCTCTGTAACACATATCATGTCTCATTACGGTGTCATCAAAGCTTCGTTTTCTTATCTGTTTGTACTTTTAGCCATAATATGACAAGGTCAGAGAGCATTCTCATGACACCGGTCAATATAGAGGATCAACTCATGCGGATTGCAATATACGATTCACAGATCTACCGTTAATCGCAGATAATCTACGAGGTTACGATGGACATTTCATCATCTCAGTGCTCAGTCATCTACTTGTCAAAACATATTCTCGCTGAGGTGGGATACAAAATTAAATGCATCCCCATCAATTGTGAAGACTATATATCGTTATCGATTGTTCATGTCATCATCACTTGATGAACTCGCTCAAAATCGTCGTGCTCAACTCGATGAAACAATACTATAAAATTAAATACTACTACAAAAAGAAAGTTATCCCTACAATTAGATATATACATGATCGAGCTTTGATGAAGCCTCATTTTCGCCGGATGACTCCTTTTACTCTAATTTACGTCTCTCCGATATCACCGATGTGTAATACCTACGAACAATTAAAGTGTCGAACACCTTTAGATTTCACACTCTCATAGATTATCACGATGTTTTATCTAAACACGGTTGTACTCTTATTCACGGATGCGTTCGACCATTTCAGAAAACACGTTCTTGGATCATTATCAGCTAGATCAACTCTTGTATTTCCTAGCACCAGGTCTTTAATTAGCTAGCTGTCACAATCTGTTCCGGGGAGATTTTCAGTTGATCACAGGAAAGCAATTCTTGAAAAAAAGTCAAGCCGGATATCACGACGAAGGGAAATTTCGTTGAAGTCGATGTTGAATATTCATCCTATCTCCAGGATGACCACAACGATTATCCCTTCGGCGCTGACATGCTTTGTTGGGAAGAACTACAACAAAAAAGCCATTTCGGACTCGGAGAAACCAAGGCGAAAGACTGGTAACCAAAAAACCCACCATAAAATGCATCACAGACTATGTGAACAGGCTGTCTAGAATGTTTTTTTTTCTTGAAAAAGTTCATCCCGCTCTCAAGTTTCGTTGGTCAACGTGGATGAAAACCTACGACAAATTCCACTCGAACGAACATGCAAAATCCAATACGAACGTCAGAAAATCATTCTTAAAACTCATGGAAAAAAGCATGGAAAACATCAGACACCAAGAATCTAAATTGTAAATGATGTTCGACGAGAAGGTAATCTCGTGCCCACAATTTCCTCATTAGCATGAAAATATTTGATGAAGAATTTGCCGCTGTCGATTGCGGAAAAAACAATATTGTGTTGGACAATCCCATCCATGTTGGAGCGTCCATTTGCAATCTTTTCAAAATGCGCATGATCTTGTTTCATTATTGTTTCATCAAACGCCAATTCGGCGCCATCCTCATGCTGGTCATGACCAATATTGATTCCATCATCTCTGAAATTCTCACCGATGAAAAGCAAAACACTAAAATCGGCTCTGTATCAGTACCGAGAACCCTTCGATCATAGCATTTCTCCTCAAGACCACCCGTTCCACTGCAAAGCTAATAAGGAACCGCGAAAGATCAACGTTGAAACTAGTGAGATACACATCACATAATTCATAGGACATCTATCCAAAATGTATTTCTTCACCATCGCTAATGATATCTCATGAAAACGCCAAGGTGACAAAATACCTGTCATCGATCACATCGCCACCACCGATAACTAGAGACAGTAACTACAAAGACACATGCGATATTACTCCATATGAACTCCCAATCGCAATGATACAACAAGAAAGGACATTGTCTCTTTGATGTTAAATGTTACGTCAGAGATGATTTTGATACCCACTCAAACGGACTCAACAGAATTAGTGAACCAAGGCGCCATCAATCATGGCTGTGATCCACACAGAAATGAGCCAGATCCCATAGTATTAGAAATCCATTAGAACGCAGAGACCTAGTTGAGCTTAAACATAAACCACACCGTAGTTGTATATATTGACGGGTGAGTCGCTTACCTAGCCCAAGTATGGAGGTAGGTGACCCAGAACCCCCATTGTGCTAATCTATTAATGGTGTCACGTTTTATTTGTCTCACGTGTTGTTTTTGTTCCTAATTTAATTTGCCGTAGATCATTGTGTAGCTCTAGCCTCCTAAACTTTTCACAAATGTCCACTGTATATTGTGTCATTTTCTGATGAAAGTTAGGTTGCTTTCATTATTTCATTGTCTATCTTGCCCATATATGGGACACAACCTGGTATGGGGAAGAGAGACACCATTATATCACCAGGTTGAAAACTCATTTCCTTTGTATTTTTTCATACTTTAATTTCATTTTTGACTGAGATGATTACTTATTACTTCTTGCAAGAAGACAATGACAAACTATAATCGAAATCAGAAACATAGATAAGAAGCTGAAATGGTCATTTTAATTTGAAAGAAAATTCCCTTTAATAAGATGAATTGTCCACCGACAGTATGTCCAAAAACTTGTTTGAATGGTCTAAAATCAAATAATTCTAGAACGGATTTTATAACAGCAAACAAAAGGAAATTAACACCTTTGTCAAACCATTTCGCTTATCAAAGCAATATGGGCGAATTCAGATTTCTAACGTCTATACACTTTTTAGCGTAATAGGCAGATGACTTAAAGTGTTTGACTCCTAATTAATGCATAACTCTCTGGACAATTCAAGACGTACAGTTTGCCCCTTGATCAGACTGGACATATTTGGAAAGGGAAATCAAGTCTATTAAGAACTGTATCAAAGCTTCTACTATGGGAATTGTATGGACGCACACATTATGGACAGCACGTATTGGTTGCCTGAATTGGTCTTAAATAAAGGCTGACACGTTCTGCCATTACTATGCTAAACAGGTCGTCAAATGCAGAATAATATTGCATTTAAGACATACGTATTGGTATTTCCTCAACTTGGCAAGTGTAAAAAGATCTAAACGTTTTAGAAGCATCACTTTTACTGTTCTGCCAATATCAATGATTCAAGATTCAATGTTGAGGCTTATTCATGTCTCGGTGACCTTCGAAAGAATTTTGATGGGCAAAACCAAGTATTTGCTGTCGTAATGAGTAACCAGCAACAATTGAATATATCACTGACCACTGCTTATCGGTGGGTACCTTCGGTGTCCTTGCCTTTCTTATAAAGACCCCGCTTTAAAAATATAAAAGGTGGTACTTGTAAATCCTCTAAATCCAAAAGATCTCAGTTTTGTTCATGTATGACAATGAGTTATTGTCGTTTGTCAGTCTGATTAGAATAAGGAAAATGTGTACTAAAAAGACGATCACCGCGATCAATACCATTTGATTGATTAATTTGTGCAGCAACAGCGACCTCGTCGACAGCCTAACAGGTAAATGTGTAAGCTAAATGAATATTGTTTTGATCAACGTCGTTGACAATAGCTCTTTTTTCTTTAGCTCTAATGTATACATACACTGCTTGATGTTCCTTTAGATCAACCTTTTGATACAAAACAATCCCTTCTGTTACAAGTTGGGTAACCAAAATATTTTCTCTGGTCAGGTCATTCCATATATTTTAATGAATACAGTCAATGGGTAAAGATTTCACTGTTCCGACAGTAGCAACTCTTAAAACAAAACCTGAGACAAAATGTTCACGTTGTATTTGAGACATAAATTATTTGTTGAATTTTACAACCTTTGTTGATTTGCGCTCTTTTCTGTCACTGTAAGACCATAGAGTCGTAATATAAAATATGAATTTTATGAACAAACAAAACAATTCTTATGTAATTTTTGGTGATTTCAGCGGTGTCTTGATACGCCTATTCTGCTAAAACAAAACCGTCTAATATTGTTCTTCTCTTTCACTATCAAACAGTTGGTAACATACTGCTATTCCATTCTTTAAATAAGGTTATTAAGAAGCCAATTTAAAAAGAAATAGTTAATTATTAATGATGCATGTAGTCATGTGAGTTCTTATTAGTTGTCACATTCACCAGACGATATTTTATAGCAAAATGATTTCGTTATTCATTTTATTCAATTATTTTGTAATTATTATTATTATTATTATTATTATTATTATTATTATTATTATTATTATTAGTAGTAGTAGTAGTAGTAGTAGTAGTAGTAGTAGTAGTAGTAGTAGTAGTAGTAGCATTTGATGTTGACTAACATCTGCTTATATAAAATAAATGTATACATAACTAAAATGTTGTAATCGTATAAGATTATCAATACGGGAAAAGGTTACTAATTAAGATACGCAGCTTTGTTTTGATATGTAAATGGTGAATTAGAGTTACACATTTTCAGCTGATCAACAAAATATTCATGATTGGTTAATGATTAAAAGTGTTTAAAATATTGCAATATTTATATCTTTTATAGCACATAACTGAAACTTTCAGATAATATTAGTATAGAGTCTACGTTTAAACGTGAATTGCTTCATCTGCTTCGTCAGCATGACAATAATGTCTGGCGAGAGTTGTTAGTGCCATATGAACTACAGTGTATGGAATGGCAAGCCACATATAAATAGACACTTATGCTTTTTCAATTTTTTTCTTCTTCTTCATAATGAATATATTCTAATATGTTCCAGATGATTCAGGTATTGCTGTAGATCTGCTTGGTTTCTTACCATAGAGATTAATTATGGAATAGAATCGAAAATATAATTAAAAACATGAACTTTAAACGAACTTCTACTACTTACCTGATCCTATTTTTGCCCACGCAGCATGGTTTGGTTTAAGTTTCAGTAAAGTTTTAGATTATTAGCTGATTTTATTTTTTCCAAGCTTAATTTAAATTTCAATAATATATGTTGATCATATTTATTTATATAGGTAGAGAGAGGTAGCAATCTAAATTTATATTACGATATTAACCAAACGTTTCTCTCCTTAATAACATTTGTTCAATTTTTGAATATATTCAGTTAGTATTGGATTATTGTTTGTTATATTATACGTATCAGTTATTTGTGAAAGGTATCTAATCAAGAAGTAAAAGACATTTCATTTTATCTGTTAATTCACACTTTTTAATTACATCCGCAATGAACTTTGCTTATATTAGATTTTGATTGATGATACATGAGCTATTTAAATATTATCGGTCAAAGTATAATACTTAATAAGCATTTGAGCTAAGTAATCTTCATCTAATGCGAAGCAGGGGATTTTATATTTATTTAATTATAATCGATTAAAAACTTTGGTTATAACGTAGAAATATTTCATATCAATTCTACCTTCTTGCATCATCTCATCTCATTGATATTTGATAATCTCCTACAGAGATGAATGTAAAAATAGTTTAAATCATGGTCTGTATTAAGTTATGAGTCCTTTTAGAGGGTATATGAACGAATTGCTAATACAGCTCTATATTAGGAATGACAAATGAAACGTTTATGCATCATTGATGTAACCTAGTCAACAAGGCGACACCATATCTTCAGAACTATTGTTAATATTCTGGACTGCATTTTATGTTGCTGTTCTGCACATTTTCATTTCAATGCTTCTACCTTATGGATTGTCTTCTCCAAAATGATCAGTTTGCTTTGAGATATAATCGTTTTCAGACAAATTTGTCTGAAATGCAAGTAAAATGTCTCAATAATGATGCCTAAAGACACAGTCGTCAGATTAGAGTAAAAGGATAACATAAATCCGAAGTAGAAACAAATAAAAGTCTGTTATTTCTAGTATAAGTTTCAATATATCACATCTTTCCGCTCTTCTCTGGCAACCACACTTAAAGGCTTCCATTCTATTAAAAGGAGACACAGTGCAAGCTAAAACGTAATAAAGTATTAAGAAACAAACTTTTGGAGTAGGAAAAAAAAGAAAAATATTATATTAAATAAAGTTTAGTTTACTGGAGGAAAATAAAATGAAATCTAAAAGGAAAAAAAAAATAGTTTCCGAAAACAAAAAGTAAGAAGGAATTCTTAGAAAGTTTATTCATCTGGAATATTAGCAATTTAAAACAAAATATTTGAATATATCTTGTTTCATTAATTCTGATAATTTGTACTCGTGACAGTTACACGTCCTTCACGCAACTTAAACTTACGAGTATAATTACAACTTTAGTAATAAAAATACCACATTGAAAGGAACGCGGTGATATTAAGGGACCGTATTCAGAGGATTATACAATCAATAATCAAGCACATTTAAAAATTAGTTTCTTTACCACTATTTTAAAGTGATTGTAATAAATGTTTAATAATGGTTAATTTCACTCGGTAATAAGATAACAATCATGTACGATAAACATATGGCATAAAAATATGCTGCAATTTTAAAATTCGCCCATAAATGAGAATCATTATGCACAATGTTACATTCTGCAGGACGTATTGCAAGGAAAGATGTATAATTGAATTATAATTTCAAAGTTACTTTTATTTCATGCATATTTGGACGTTTAAGATGAGATTTCTATTGATTTTTATCAAGGAGTACATGTTGGTATAATTCAACATAATTTAGTTTCTACAAATTAGATCAATTGTCAGTTTATGGAAATGTAAACCACTAAAGGCAATGTTTTGATTCCAAAAGAGCAAATAAATCCAATTTTCAAGAGACATATTTGTTTCTAAAGTTATTTTTCTAGTAGAGAAGTGTCAACTAATTAATCTTGATTATTTTGTATGAGAGCATTATACGCTTAGATTCTTGATTTGAGAATGTTGCTGCTTATTATAATAATCGGGATAACTGTATATTATACTTAGTAAACCCCTCAATGTTTATTAACATATTCAAATTAAGAAAGAAAATGTTCACGCAAAGCGGAACACCATATACATATTAATTTAGGTATTGAGAGGTCAATGGTTTGATGAGGTTTTTGCAGATGTTATACAAAATCCTTTAATAAGCGTATACGTTACGAGAATAAGAGAGAGAGAGAGAGCAGTGTTTAAACAACACGTGGTTGCATCATCCTTATCTTAAACGTATTTTAGAATACATATTTTTTACAATATTTGAAACAGCACATGTTTTCATGCCGTCTTTTCTTTAGTGTAGGTTATGGCTTAGATCCATATTCAATCTTGACACTAACTTTCTCCTGCAAGAAGAGTTGAATTACATGGCAATTTGCTAGCAGATCTGACATATTCACAAGCACGAGAAGACGAATTGCTACTTAATCACAGGTGTGTAAAGTACTTGTATCCATTGCAAATCAATGAGTGAATGTGGCTTTTAAACATATTTGATTGTTGCCATCCTTGGGAAAGGCATCTATGTCAAACGGATGGTTAATTTGCCATGATATCCAATTTGGAATAAAACGAACGAAACATGTACTATTGATCAAGTACACATGTGGAAGTAATCATTCACAATTAGATAATAAGCATACACAGCCACACTTTCTTAAAAACAAAAAAGTGGCGTAAGGTTTGCTCTTTGAAGGACCAACGACTTCATATCAGCCTATTATCAGTTCTAATTTGTACCGACCAAGCGTTATTTTCAACCTCGCGTTCCCATGTTACATTTTTTTGGGTATATGTCTGAAAAATACGCATTATATGGCAGTTGCACACCGTAAATTCTTTATTCTAGCCAGTAAAATAAATCTGTAAATTTGAAGCGAATTTGGTTTCTATGGAAGCGACTTCCATGGGAAAAATAATGCAACAAATTTCCTTTACTGTAAAATATTTTGTATTTTTATATTAAAACTACATTGGATGGTTGTTAATGGGCTGTTCATATTGCAACACTTTAAACGGGTTGAAAGCGACATAACACTTAATGATAATCTCGTTTTGGTGGAGATAACAACTAATTACTTCCATGCAATTTTGTAACATTTTATTTTGTTATTACTGTTAGTTCAGTAGCCAATGTAACTGAATGTTTCTATATATAACGTCGAATGTTTGCTAGTATTATTCAAAGGTAATAATGAAAATGTTTCATGTTTTGCAACTCACCAGTTCCTTTTAAAATTGAGTCTTGCTGCTTCATATGTCCGTTTTTGCTTTGTTTTTGTTAGTGTTGACGTTCTTTACTGTCAGTCTGGTTCCAAAACCTGTCATTGTCACATATTTGTTGAACAATAACATATTACATTTCTTGGTATAGTAACTACTACATTAGTACACATGATAACATTTATGCAAAGCATGGAATTTCAATAAACAATGTGATGTACTATCAACAGTCCATTCGCCGCTTTCCTTTCCAAACATTAAAACATGAATAAAATCTCTAGTATCGCAATGACAATATCTTATCTTCCATCTTAATTAATGGTGAAAACAGTGGAATAAATATGAAGAGGTGGCACATCTAAACACTGATCAAACTTGAACTAAGTAATTAAGCCCTTGTATGTTGTGCCAATGCATTCTCGGTCATATTATGTAAGTATGGCGCATTTTATTTCTTTATCAAACATATTTTACTTAGACGAGACAGAGGCAATATAAATCAGATAGTGTAATCTAAATAAATGATTATGCCTAATAGAAGAATTAGCGAGCAGAATAATTATTTAATGCAAATCAGTTTGTTCCTTGGAAGCATAAACACACCTACTGGGTTTAAATAATGACAATACTGCACATTTGTATTTTATATGTTCATTAATATTTTTAACCTGAGAATGCGGATAATCTCACCATGTTATATAAAAGTACAGATGCTAGATAAAAAGGAACATATTTTACTAAGGCAAGAATAGTTATTTTTCATTTTCTTGTACATGTGCATAGCATTGGACATCGCGATTGGTGTTATATATTTTGTGCATTTCGACTAATACATACGTGCTTATTTGTTGCAAGGAGTATGGCCAGGTGGATCATAACAGTTTTGATTTGTATGATAATAATACTTATTAGGGTGCATCAAACGCCCCAATGTCAACCAATTATGATGTCCCTAGTTTTAGAACATTCCTTTGGTCATAAAAAGAATTTCTGCCAATTTTTGTCTAATTCCAACATTGTGTAGAGGGTCCACCTCAATTAGCAAGATTTTCATTATGAAACATTATATTACGATATTCATTTAGCTGAATGTTATTTGCTGTTGACCTCTTTACTTATTTAATATTTTACAATGGTATTGAATTTGATTAAATAACTATTCTTTGCTTGTTAATTCAAGTTGTTTGTGAAGTCTGCAATCTTTGAAAGTGAGTTTTTACAAAATATTTCAATTTTATCTAATTTTGTATTAAACTTCTTTATTTTTATTGAATTTATTATATTATACTTTCATGTTGTCACAATTATATAGCCTGTTTTACAAATGTTATATGCAAACCGTTATTAGTCATTACAGGGCTGTTATATTTAGCACATGTTGACTGTTAAGTGTTAATCACTATTGTTATAATCATGTTGTTGCCAGACAACAGTTGAATAATGGAAGGCAGTGAAGAGAGTACTGTTCCAGGTCTGCAATAAACTCCTCGTTGGGCTACCCTGTCCCAGAAAACTCCTCCAACAAGACAGTCATCTACAATATTCGGTCTTGGCAGCAAGATAACAGCAGAGGACTCAAAATTACTGGTTTGCGTCTGCCTACATGTCTGCAAGTCTTGCGGTGTTTGATGCATCATCTAGCTGATGGTGCGCATGAAAACTGTACCAGATGGGAAGCAGCTAAAATTGTCCTTTCAAAAGTATCTGTGTTTTATGAGAAAGCCCATATTCTGATGATTACAGAATGCAGGGCATGCGAACGATTAATTAAACTGCTTGACGACAATGCTAAAGTGAGAGCAATTCCAATCAACCGCCGATCAGCCCCAAACTCCCTGAAAAAGCTAAAAAAGATGGAAGAAATGCTAGCTCAGACATTCCCATTGTGGCCTGCAAATACAGAACAACTCATCAAAAATCATGAAGCTGTCGCTTTCCTGCAGTCACTGAAGACCGACCATCTGGCAACATTCAGACCACGTGACAAAGTCCTTGCAGCCAAAGTCCAGCGTCGCGAACAAAGAGACAACATGGAAGCACGGCGGCGCGAGAGAATGCAGAGTCACTTGAAGTCGATGACTGCACCTAAAATACTCCATAACAGCGACAGTAGCAGCAGTGATGAGGATGTTGTTAGTGATGGAGAAGTTGGCTCATTGGCCCATCCATCACACCAAGAACATCGAGAAGTCACAAGCGAACTGCTCGCACAGGAACACCTGCTTTCATCCCTCACGACATCATTCAATGACCCAAACTTGTTCAACTAGCCACACGTCTGAACATGACTCCAGTGCAAGAAGCTGCATACACGGAGGCATTAGTGGCAGAGGCAGGAGGTGATACTTCAAAGATCTCCACATCATACTCAACTGCAAACAAGTCCAGGCATCAGATAGGAAGATTGATAGCAGAGAATTGTAAGGACTAATGGATTCCGCCAAAAATTGTTATCCCTGCATTGGGACTCAAAGCTGATGCCATCACTGTCAAACCAGAATATCACAGAAGAACGTGTCACTGTCGTCGTCGGAAATGCCACAGAATTGAAACTTCTTGGAGTCCCATCATACCAACCTGGAACAGACAGAAAGTCCGGAGATATAATTGCTGATCTGACAATGGGGCAGTAAGGTGCCTGACGCTGAACGGCGAGCCCTTGCAGATAGTCTGCTGGCTGTTAAACCAGAAACGGCACTCTTGGCACCACAGAACTGGTTTGGAACAGGCTATGGCAAGCCAAAGTTTCCAGCAACTGTTACTCTGACCACAACTCTTGCTGATTTTGCTAGTATTGATTTCTGGTACACATTCACTCTTCTTCAGCTGAACGCTGAGTTCATGACTGAAGAAGTTGCGAACTGGCCAAATTCTGCTGCGTACCAAGCTTCTCTCTGCCACCTTCAATCGCTGAACGTTGTCAATGTCTGTGCTGAGAGAGGTGTTAAGCTCAGCTCAGATTTCTTGGCATCAGCAAGGGGTGAAGAACATTACCAGAACATGCTGCAAGTTGTTGAGAAGGACAGTATAGAACAGCCCAACTTGCGAAAACGCAAAGGACATAGCGACTAACTGAAGAATCAACCAAATAACTACCATTGACTTTAAAACATTGCTGAATGTAGAATATATTTAACTATATTTAACATTTTAAACATTGAACAAATCATTTAGAAAAATGTTGAAAACAACAACATATACTGTCTGAATTCATTGCGATGAAACTATTGTCTCCGATGAGTTGAAAAATGTTAAAAGATGTAGTGAATGGTTAATTTATTATATAATAAATACTTCTAACACCCGTTGTATAAATTTAGCATCATACTATTGAATATAATCAGATAAAAACTGAGCATGTACTATTGCAATATCTATATACAACTCTGCATGCAATATTATATAACATAATGATATGTTTAAAATGAGTGGAAAAACTGGAAATATGCGCCAAATGGCAAGTTTTTGATATTTTGACAAAAAATTCATTTGAATGGTGGACCACCTAAATGTACTTCAACCTTCACCAAACTTTGCCATACATTTTCTTTTTTTATATAAAAAAAAAATAGACAAGGGACAAAATGATCCATTGAAGTTAAAAAAAATATGGGGCGTTTGATGCACCCTAATACTTATATATTGTGTTTTATTCTCATTCATTCTGGAGAAAACAAGTTCAGTAGAAATTCCTGATTTCAAATTACCTGACGTGGATGACTATTTCCAATTAGGTATCAACACCGAAGAAGAATATCCGTCATCAAAAAGCTCTCTCAAAATATCACCAATAATTCATCAAACTTGGAGAGATAGAGCAATTTCAAGTAGAGTATCCATTTGGATGAGAAGTTGGTCTACCTTTCATCCAACATGGCAATATATGTTTTGGACAGACCACGCAGCAAGTTGTCTTGTGAGAGACAAGTACAATAACTTGCTTCCAACATATGACGGGTATATTGAGAACATCCGACGCGCTGACGCCATACGTTACATTATTCTCTACGAATATGGTGGAGTATACGCTGATATGGATATGGAAAGTTTACGATCCTTAGAACCTATAATTAGGAAATATTCATGTATTCTCGCACATGAGCCATATGAACACCCAATTATAGATGGAAATTTTGAACATTTGGTCTTCAATGCTTTTTTGGCGTGCGCCAAGAAACATTCATTCATGAAACTGGTGGATTTTAGTCATTTTTGGAACGTTCTTGACAGCACTGGATCTCACTTTTTAACCTTTATTTACAGAGTGCATTTATCACAAGGACACATTGATAGTGAAGATAAGAAGGGCGTCTACCTTGCACCAGCGGAATACTTTGTACCAACCATAGATCCAGCAAAATTCTCTTACATTATAAACATTTGTCAAAATTTCTATTATCTGAACAAACTAAAAGAACACGCGTGTCTTTCACTAAGGGTAATGGGTCTTCAACGAAGTCCATTTATCATCTCCTTTACAAATCATCATTGGTTGCACACATACTTTAGTGTAGGGTTTACGGAAGGTACCACACGAGACCTTTTAGAAGTTGTTCCCGAAGCTGTGATATATAACTGCAGTAATTAAACAAAGACCAGGTGAAATTTTTGCTTCATTTCTAGTTTCCAGTATTTTAAGTTTCCTCTGTAGTTAGTGTTGTTTGTTACAAGAAGAACTGAGTTTTAATTATATATTTTTTTGGGAGGAAGTATTTGGATGGTAGATGAAAGATGAATATATTATTTTGTAACCCAAATCCTTCAAAGTATCATACTTTATTTTTGCACCGATTCATAGCCTTTCTATTGCTATTTTACACAATCGTGTCATGAATTATGATCATTCAAATCAATTAACACCTCAATAAAACAATATTTGGACTACTTGCGTCATTTCTTAGAATTGTTTTATGGAACAGTCATCTAACTCATTTTCCGTATTATTGATATTATATATATATATATATATATATATATATATATATATATATATATATGTGTGTATACATATATACATATATATATAAATGAATGTATATATATAAATATATATAAATAAATATATATAAATAAATATATATATATATATATATATATATATATATATATATATATATATTATGCGTTTGTTTTATGAAGGGTTAAGTCGGCAGGGCAGTTCTTTGTTAATTTTGCTCAGTATACGTTATTCAAATATTGAGATAGCTAATATGTAATTTATTGTTAAAATAGTTATAATATTTCATGTCATCATACCACTATAGTGTTTTTCTTATTATAGTGTATATGCATCAGATGATATTTTTCAAATTTTATTTTTTCATTTTGTACATGGTATGGTTGTAATCTGGTTTAATGTGGTTCCATGTATTTCTTTAAATTGTTCAATGGAATTAGCAAGTCAGAACACTTCGGATTATGACACAGTGATACATCAAAAGATTGTTCCCAGATGAGCTCTTTGGGGACTACAAGTACATCAGCAAATTCAATATTGAAATTCATTTTGATCACCACTGACAATATTTTGAAACTCTGTACATTTGGACGTGTGATTGAATTTGTATGACTATCTGAGAATTAATTCACAACAGTAAACGTCTTTTTATTTAAACAAATGTAATTTTCATTTTATGGAAATAAAAGAGTGTTTGTGTTTTACAGAACTCGTTGGTGTTCTGGTTTTATTTATTTTCTAATACTTTATCTAAGACCATAGAGTCGTAACATGTTGGTGTATTTTGGTTAACAATGATGGATTCCCACGTGCAAAAGATCATGGACGCAAGTTACGTTCACTTTAACAAACTTCGGAAATGTTTGTCTGACTTTGTCATTTAGAGATAAACAAAATTGCATATGGTACGTATTTTCATAGTTCCAAAGGTGAGGTCACTGAAGAGCTGTACTAGACAGTTGGAGACCACTGCGTGAGGGTATTCCGCGAGTCGTCCATATTAGTCGAAGAACTGTTCATTTCTGATTTGTGTACTAGGCAATATAGCTTTGAACAGCGCCATCCCTTCTGCGGTTTCAGCGGCCATTAATGCAGCCATTTTCGCAAATGCGTTAGCCTCAACAGCTAACAACGTTGAAATTGATGCTAGGAATGGATATATTCCACCTCACGTTTACATCTGTGTCACCACATACGTTGATACATTTATTGTTATTGAGGTGTTGTGTTCAGTTGCACTAACCTGATCAAGTTATATTGGATTAGCCAGAACATTGTCCGAAGAAGCTTCAATGTAAAACTGCAATAATTTCTAACTGTACATTTTCGAAAGCTGATTTTTGCGAAGAGTAACTTTAACTTTATCATAGGACTCGTTTAAGCATGATATTCAATTAAAAAAAAATTAAGGTTTCCCACAGGAGCGTCATTAACCGTCATTCGGCCAATTACAAACCAAACACTATCATATTAGCAGAGAGAATCACTGGATTGCATCTATAATGGATAATATTCATGGAAACACGTGCATGAAAACTGCGTTTCGACCACATACTGCCTGTACAAGCCTAATGTGATCAAAATAAAATAAACACATTTGGAGCATTAGCCATAGGGGGTTCTTAGTTGGTTTTCAACGTCGTGCAAATGACCATGTTTGGTGCATCGAAACATTTATAATATTAGATCGGATGGACATTACAGGACAGCCAACACTTACCATTTGACACAGTTAGCTAATGAAATTAATATGTTAAGCAGAGCACTTGCTTGATTGAAGGTATTTTCCGTAGATTTGGAAACACGATCCATCTACGCATATGTCGTGATTACACTCAAATCCATCAGTTGGTATTAGATAGAGCCAAACGCACAATGATGCCATGGTATTGCCCCATGCGATACGTCTTTGACCATATGAAATTAGCTGTGTTTTTGTTTTCATTCGCTGCGCTAGCGTACACATTCTGCATACATGGTGTGATTGTCATTTTTCACTATGACTCGAAAAATTATTCTTGCTATTTAATTGTATTTGGCACGAAGTCCTACGGACAGTTTAATTTTTATTCTGCATATTCACTGGTGTCGAATGTTTCTGCGCATTGTCCCATATCGGGATAAAGGTCACATGTGCTCAAATGTATGTGTATTGATTTGCCGCATTTGATGAACTATTTAGCAGAATCATGGAAGACTATGTCGGTTATTTACCTATAGCCATAGTCTAAAATGAATGTATGGTACGAAAAGATACAAAGGAAGCTAGTTTACAGCCTAGTGATAGAGATGTTTCTATCTTGCATAAAGCCTGTATATATACTTCTTTATCTCTTGCCCATACCTCAAGAGCCTCTTAAGACCAAGTATTGTGGTTTCTATCAATTCAGAAAGAAAGTGACTTAAATAATGTCATTTGTACTTCTGTGATATTAGTGTGAAAGTACTATATCGATAGAGATTGCAATGCTAATCATGAAGTCAATTTAGGAAATTATTAAATCGGACTTGTGTGACTTTGGTGTAACCAATCTTTGGAATTAAGAAATAATGACTAATTTTGACCAGATTCTTTAATATATGCAGGCACAGTAATGAAGTAAAAATAGTTTGTAATTACAGTAATGTGATATGTTTAAATCTGCATATGTTTAATGACTCGTAACGTGTTATTAATACCACATCGTCATAATATTGCCATATATAAGAGATGTACACGCAAAGTCTATAAGCATCATGTAACGCTCCAGAATATATATATATATATATATATATATATATATATATATATATATATATATATATATATATATATTGTTACGTGCTTAGGCTCGAATAAACAGTAACATGGAAAGAGTTAAAATAACAAGCTTTTAAAACTTAATAAGCAATTTATAGAGCACAAATATTCTCTAGAAAAGAAAAATAAACTTACGATTTGAAGAATCAATTCCAAAATTAATCCCAAAATAATTCAAAATATAATCCACTAGAGAAATTGCAAAAGTTCTGGTAATAAATTGTCCAAATAATTCCTAGTTCGAATCTTAGTGAAGCATCTAAGATGGAAGACGATGTCACGTGATGAAATCAGTTCTGGTCTTATGAAATTCAATGAGCACAATTATTTTCCAGATAAATATAAAAAAAATCCTCAGGATCTAAACGAATTGAAATAATTTCCAATACAAGATAATTTAAAATAACTCAAAACGACACACAATTTAGTATTAGTTCGCTCTAAAACATCATTTATAAACATGCTTTTACGTAAACAATGAAGAGGTCACATGATCTTCTAGAATCTTTTAGAACAAATTTACGTTAAAAAAATATCATACACACCGTATGACCCAACTAATAATATAAATATGTTAATAACAAAGCTCCATAATGTCCTTGGAATCAACCAATAATTTTAAATGATTTGTTACAACTCTGAAGCCAGGTCAGAAATGAGGTCAACACCTGGTGTTTATTCTTAGAGTATAGGTCATCCCACATTTTAAAATATCTCCCAGTGAATGAATCTTAAACTTACAAACAAACAACAAAAATAAACGACTTAAATCAAATAGACGTAACACCTTCCCCCATAAAAAAAGAAAGGTTTATATGATAAAACTTTCTTTTTACCACAAACAAATTTACACCTGAGGTTAAAAGAACTCTTATAAATTACACAGTGTATATGATATAATATATTGTAATACACGGGAAAGAGCGTCTGCTATTAAATTATCTTTTCCATTCAGGTGCCGGATGTCAAGATTATATTCCTGCAATAACAAACTCCACCTTAGTAATCTTTGATTTTTATTTTTCATCTTGCCGATGAAAGTAAAGGGGTTGTGGTCACTAAAAACTATGATCGAAGAAGGAGTTTAACTAAGATAAACTTCAAAATGTTGTAAAGCCGAAATCAATGTTAAACATTCCTTTTCGATAGTTGAATAATTTCTCTTGTGCTTATTTAATGTCTTTGAAAAAGTGCACACTGAATGTTCAATACCATTTTTGTCTTCTTGAATTAAAACTGCTCCAACACCAACATCACTTGCATCGACAGATAATTTGAAAGACTGAAATTGGAGCTGCAAGAACTGGTGCTGTTTCAAGAATGGCTTTTAACTTGTCAAAAGCCTCCTGACATTTTTCAGTCCAAAAGAACTTGTTCTTATTCTTTAATAAATTTGTCAGGGGTTCTGCAATTATAGAAAAATTGGAACAAAATTTCCGATAGTATCCGGCCATACCTAAAAATCGCATCAGTTGCTTTCTATTTTCAGGCACAGGGAATTTAGAAATAGCCTCAACCTCAGCATCTATTGGTTTAACTTGTCCATGTCCCACAATATGTCCTAAGAAAGTCGCACTAGCACGGCAGAACTCACTTTTAGATAAATTAACTGTCAAATATGCATCAGTGAGTCTGTCAAAAAAATTTCGAATTGTTACCAGGTGTTCTATCCAGGTGTCGTTGTAGATGATGACGTCATCTATATAGGCATCACAAATTTCTAGACCAGAGGTGATCATATTCATGAGACGTTGAAATGTACTTGATGACCCTTTCTTCTCGATTGGCACTACTTTATATTGGTAAAGTCCATCTGGAGTCACAAATGCCGAGATTTCCTTTGCTCTTTCCGTTAGTGAAATCTGCCAAAATCCTTTCATAAGATCAAATTTGATGACATACTCGGCATTCCCGATTTTATCAATACAATCGTCAATTCTTGGTAATGGGAATGAATCTGTTTTTGCCACACTGTTCACCTTCCTATAATCAGTGCACATACGGAAGGTGTTATCTGGTTTTGGAACAAGTATGCATAGTGAACTCCAATCACTTTTACTAGGCTCGATAAAATCATTCTCCAGCAAATATTGAATTTCCTTTTTTAGATATTCCTGTTTGAGTGGATTCATCCTGTATGGATGTTGTTTGACAGGTTTGGAATTTACAATTTCAACGTCATGAAAAATTTTCTTTGTCCTTGTAGGAACATCTGCAAAAAAGTGCTCATATTCAAATAATAACTGTTTCAGTTAATTTCAGTCTTGCACTTGTAAATGTGAATGTTTCTGGTCTAGATCTTTCATAATTTCTGAATTACAAAGATTCCTCATGTCAATATCAGTAGAATCTGATGATATTCCTTCAATGAGTGGGGCAGGTACAACTAAATTAATTAAATGTTTAACATGACTATCTCTTTCAATATACTCTTTTAGCATGTTTATATGGCAGAGTTGTTTTTGTTTGCGCCTACCAGGAATATTTATGAAGTAATTTAAGTCATCAATATTCCTGTCAACTGTGTTGGGACCATAATATTTGGCCTCAAGAGGATTTTGTGGCTTTGGTAAGAGAGCCAGGACTCTATCACGAGGCTGAAAACTCCTTTCCTTCGATGTTGTATCATAACTTGATTTCAGTTTAGATTGAGCAGAGTGCAGATTTGCTCTTGCGACCTCACAAACCTTTGACAACTTGTATCAAAAGTCGGAAACATAATCAAGAAGATTGATCTCAGTATCTTCATTAGAATGAAGTTTCTCTTTTAATAACTTCAGTGGTCCACGCATACTGTGTCCAAAAGCCAGTTCAAAGGGACTGAAGCCTAAAGATTTTTGAACTGATTCTCTGACAGCATACAATAGTAAATGAATGTCTTCATCCCAATCTTTATTCGCATCAAAACAATATGATCGGATCATATCTTTCAAAGTCTGATGGAATCTTTCTAATGCCCCTTGACTCTCATTGTGATAGGCAGAAAATTTGAATTGCTGAATGCAATACATAACTTGTTGGATAATTCCAGACATGATGTTTGAACCTTGATCAGAATGAACAGATTTGGGAAGCCCATACTGCGTAAAAAACTTTATCAAAGCTTTTACTATTGTTTTAGATTTTATATTCCTCAACGGAATTGCCTCTGTAAACCTTGTTGACGCACACTTAATGGTCAACAGGTATTGGTTAGCTGATTTGGTCTTGGTTAAGGGACCTACACAATCTACCATAATTCTACTAAATGGTTCGTCAACGGCAGGAATAGGTTGTATATAAGCCTTAGGTATCTTCTGATTGGGTTTTCCTACCATTTGACAAGTATGACAAGATCTACAGTATCTGACAACATCACGTTTGATTTTTGGCCAAAAGAAGAGAGTCAAGATCTTGTGATAAGTTTTATTAATCCATAAATGACCAGCTAAAGGAGTTTCAAGGGCCAAGTTAAGTATTTCCTGTCTGTGAGGTTTTGGAACTACTATTTGATAGTTCACCGTCTACACATCACCAGCAGGTACCTCGGGAGGTCTCCATTTGCTCATAAGAATTCCATTTTTAATGAAATAACAAACAGGAACTTCAGTGGCTTCAGTCTCACTTATGGCCCTTTGAAACAAACACGAGACGAACTAAACACCGCTAGGCATTTGACAGTAATTATAGAAGTAGTGAACTGATGAAAACGCGGCACGTGAATGCCCGAATCTTGCAGATACTGTACACCTTTGTACACTTAAAAAGGCAGTGTAGCGTGATAATTAGTTCAAAATAACACATACAAATGAAGTATGCCCTGTGCATAATGTTTATGTAACTGCTATAAAAAACTAAATACGAATCTGAAAAGAGTAAATAGTAAAGATACAGAATTAAGAAAATATAATTTATTATGAAAAAAAACATTTAAACATATATTGTACCATCACTTTATTTGTAATATTTATTTTCTAGATTTTATTAAGATTAAAAATTAAATCGGTATCTTCCTCAGTAAAGTCAGTTTGTGTCTTGCTTAGGCGCCTGAAAAATGAAAAAGACAATGCTTTAAGAAAGTCATGTCATCTTAATACTGCCTACATATGGAAAAGTCAAATTAATTAGTGTAATGAAACCTCTTATGTCCGTTAGTATTATTCAGCAGGGTTACATGTTAACAGTTTACCACACTTATCAAATTCTTGACAGTCTACGATAAAACCAGTATCCACAAGGTAGATTGTATTTGTCCAAATAGTTCATTTCAATACAAGTTCAAGAAGAAACTGAAGAATATGTATATAAATTGTAGTTGATTGCACTAATATTTCAAGTAGAAACAAAATAGATGAATGTAAACTGTAGTTGATTGCGCTAAAATTTCGGTTGATACCGTAACAAGGAAAAGCAAAAGTTTTATTTGCAATTTAGACACATATCTACTTTTGTAAATATAACATCTAAAAGGAAATAATCGAAACCAATATTTATGAAATAAAATCATAATCCTTTAAATTCTGTATTAAATTTGAGTAACTGCTTGCAACATTAAGAATTTGTAAGGTATTGTATATAGATGATTGACGCTATATATTTTGTAATTTATTTAATTGTTTTATACATGATGTTGTAAATACAGTTTTGGCAAGAACGATCAATCTTGAGCAAAGCGCAGTTATACAACTTTGAACTCGAAATAATTTTTACGATAACTCGTCCTCATCCTCAATTTGTCTTTCCAACCCCATGAGTCTCCCTCCAAATACACCATTGTATCAACATTATTTATTTCATACCAGCTTAAAAAAGTCACATAAAGAAGCCACAGTCATTTATATCTTTTGTATGGATGGAATATATTCACCGAGAGACCATAGTTTCTTTATTTGGTAATATTACTGCCATGTAGAATGGTGTTAACAAGTGCATGAATATGAATGAGTCAACACATATGATAAAACTCGCAGCCCAAAAAACAACACTCTCCCATAAAGCAAAGTTATTGTCTGAAACAAAATATGCTAATTCTAGCTTCATTAAATTAATGGTCATATCGGAATGGCTGCAGATAATTCATCTTCTCAGCATGAAATAATAGTCTGCGTATACAAAATAAGAAAAAAACGATTCATCGTCTATTCGTAAAAATTTGAAAAGTCATTGATTGGACGTTATATCTGTAATCATAAAAGCTGAAGAATAAAATATTGTCCCACAAACATTGTAACACACACACACACACACACACACACACACACACACACACACACACATATATATATATATATATATATATATATATATATATATATATATATATATATATATATATATATATATATATATATATATATATATATATAAGTTCGATGTATGTATGATTAGTGATGAAAGATGTCCGTTATCGCTTAACAGCATTGGAGCAGCTGTTCCGGTTTTGTGCTGTTTTTCATATGTGCTTATTGTCTATCTACGTCTGCATTATTGTATTTCATCATGCACTGGCTGTTCATTTCGTATGATTTTCTTCCTCTCCTTATTTATGAAACAACAAGAATTAAAACGTTTCTCAACTGTCTTGCTACACTGCTCGTATGTCCTCTGTTGTTTAATAAATCGCCAGTGAACCCGTTTATGCTATTATGGAGGCTCGATAATTGATTAAAATGACCATTTATTGGCTTGTCATACTACATTATGTTCAAGACAAAACGAACCGGGTCTATATGCATCATTACTTAAATGTAAACGGAAGCGAGAGACGAAAAGTTGTTTCATAGCTGGCCGGCGTAGAACAGGAAGAATAATTCCAGTTATCTCCGTTTCGCCCTTTCTGGCTAAACAATTCAAAATTCGGACATTGATTTAGATAACCGGGTGCAAATCCTTACTAAATCGTCAACCGATGTGTAAACTATCCCAGAGACACTACTGCGTATTGCATTATTCAACGCCCAGTCATTAGGACAACCAGAAAACCGCACAAATGTCATTAACGATCAGACTATTGACGTCTTCTTTCTGACAGAAATATGGCTGAAAGCATAAGTCCGACAAATCCTAACAATAACCTCTTCATACTGAGCGTCGAGTGATGCAGCAGTTAGTATCATTTTGAAAGTCTTTGGTATGACTCGGCCGAGGATCAAACCCATGACCTCTTGCATCCAAGACATACTCTTGAACCACTTTCAACTACGCAATCGTATGTAATACTCAATAACTCATTCACGTTCATAATGTTAATAATGAACATTTTAAAAAGTGCAACATATCCTCAATGCCCCAAATGGTAGCTGCATATGCCAACACATTAATTTTAAGCACCAGTGTGTCTATATTGAAGAACAATTTTTTAGACAAGACAAGAAGCCAGATCTAAATTCTATAGCTTAAACAAACTAAAAAGAATCAGAAATATCAAATATGATGAAGTAATATAATGACTCATTGTTTTCTTAGTCAAGGAATAACAAAAATCTAAAGTAAGTCCTCTTTATATAATGTATATTTAAACGAAATTTAAATGTTCCTATGCTATTTTATCAAATGATTTTGTCTTTATAAAAAAGAAAGTTATAGATTTCATCTTGAGGTTCAAAACTAACTCATGACAATTTGAACTCACAAATATTGTTGTTTGAAACATTCCTCGGCGAACGTATTTATTGTTTTCGTCTTCAGTTTAGCAACGTTGGAATTGCCAATAACATAAAGTAAGCTTTATGCTCAATAGTTTAAGGAAAATCTTCAATATATTTATTACTAACAATATTATCCCTTTTTATAACGCTAATGACAGAAACATACATCTATATACATAAATTAATGTTTCACTCGTCCATAAAGCTGCTCAGTTCAAACTTGAACTAATTCCAAACAACTCAATGCTATTATTCATTGAACTATTTCCTGAACAAAACAAAATGAATTAAAAAGCGAGATAGAGTGTCTGACATATTAAATAATAATAAGCTCTCAAAATACAATTTATTGATAATGAATATGGCATCAAATAAACATAAAGCCTCTTCTTGACTACTTTCAGCAAGTGGTCCTTGTCAATAAGAAGCGTCTAAAACCTATTAGAATTTCACTGCTAACAGAGAATAAAGAAATTGCTCAAACGCTTTAGAGGCAATTACTAAACGAATATAGGGAACGCCATCAATATTCAACTTTATAGAAATGTACAGGCTATGATTAACAAATTGCATTGAGATAAGCAGATTGGAGTTGGAAGTAAAACTTTACTTTCAAAATAACAACCGCTCTCTACAAGTCTTTTAATGTCAGTCTTAGTTATTTTTAATGAAGAAATTGACGAACCTGTCAGAAATAAAACACAGCTACTATTTCGCTTCCATAGTAACCGAAGGTATTGCAAATATGGGCATAATGGAAGTATTATGATAGATTCAACATGATCAAGAAAAAAAATTAAAACATTCCACATGCAAACCAAATTGTGTTCAATGAATGTATTACCTATGTGTCTATTGGATCATGTTAAATCTAAGAAACTTATTTAGAAATATGCAAAGTTTGTATAGTCAGTGCCACAAGCAAACGACAACATGTATCATATGTAACCCTTAGTAACCGCTCTGCCAGAAATTGTGGCATGAAGGAACATCATACATGAATTGTACATGTTTCATAAACTCAAACAAACTTAACCAATACGCTCTTCTTACATAGCATTAAACTATACAACATATATATCGTCTGTTGTCTCAATTGTAATGATTATGTCAGCTAATACGTCGTTGCAAATTAATATATCCATTATTTGTATTTTTGTCAACAAGCAAGAAAAATGTGAAATATATACATGCAAGGAAGAAATTAATGTATTATCCATTTAGGCTTTGATATTTTAATAAACGTATGAGCTGCTAAAGTAATCGTTATTGGGAAATATCAAATACAACATATGAATAAAACGGCTTTACCTGTCTCAGGACAACATTAGGTCATTATCGACAATAAAGAAACTAAATATACTATCCGATAGGTCTTTCGCAGGGAGAAATCACATTGTCTATATGAATCTTTAACATCAAATCTGATATAAATAATCTTGCTATAACTGCCAAGAAGAATATTTTCATGTTTGTTTTAAAAGTAGCAAGGCCTTAAAAACTTAAATGTTTTGGGAAATACAGATATGATATAGATTTAAGAAATGTCACGGAGAACATACAGCCATGTTCTAAATTTTGTCTAGTGAAGCATTATACATTATATTTTCTTTAATTGATCTATACCTATATACTGTTGTTTTGAATCTTGTATAAACCAATAAGAGACCAACTAATTCGTATATTACTATCGGGAGTGCAATTTTATTTTATTACAAAAGTCTCACAATCGCCAAAGACCTCATGCTTAACATGCATATTTCTGTTACATTGATCTGTTTAATATATATAACAACAATTGTTATCAATTTACTTATTTGTCCGCAATCTGTTTAGATATAAATAGTCACGTGATACAGACCAATAATTTTGTTAGACATCAAAATTTTCTGCGCAATACTTTAGGATCAAAGGTACCGGTAATTTTATGTGAAGCTTTATCTGTAGTAACTTCTTTAACATGAATAATAACAAGCTCAATGCACCAACATTTATGGTCATAGAATACAGTATCCATCCCTGATTAACGTCTCCCCTTAGAAATATATAAAGTATAAGTATACAGTCATTACTGCATTTTAAGGCTCACCCCAGATGCCAAAGTATATGACAGACTTTAGAAAAAATTCATGAACAATTGTTGCATTTGTATTCATCAATATTTCTCCGGCTGTTATTCAATATCATGGTCATATGTCGAGCAAGGAATATCTCTAAACATGCAGACGATTTGGATTAGGAAAGAATCGATAAGAACGTAAAACAAAGGACAAATACTACTTTAACAACACGTGCCATTTGCAAGGGTAATGTTAGAAAATAAGGAATAGATTGGTGTAAACAGTATGAAACAATTTCTTAAATATCAAAACATGTACAAGAACAAACACCTAATGTGGCTGCCATAACCAGCTCTGTTATTCTATGTTGGTTGTATTGCTATATAAAGTTTCCATGATATAACCTATGGATTCAGCTGCAATGAAGATGCTACTGAAACAAAACTTGAAGCTACCTAAACCTTAATGGTTATTATCACATCTGCTTATAAAGGCAGCAAAGAGGTCAGATTAGAATTATAAGGCCACAATGTTAGTGGTTGGAATTGTATCGATGTGTACATTTTACCTAATCACTCAAACAGTTAAAGCAAATATACCATGGAATGTATTTACTTTGCAAGACATTTGATTTAATGAATATTTGGCAATGATGACGTTATGTTAGTCCTGCCAAATGTTGTAAATCGTCTACACAGCCATATAATGCTTTTAGCGTTTTTGTCTTTTACTTCATGTATGTCACAATGAATTACAAATACGTGATGTAGTTATTTTTTTACTGAAGGTGTAGTCCAATGAACATGTTTGAATCGCACCAGATTTCCTCCTTTCAAGATTACCCAAAGTGTTTCAGTAAAACGGATTTAAAAATGCATTGATATTGTCCAACTCTATTATTAGAACTGTCCTAAATTATATTTTCTCGACGGATTGGATGTATTCAAGGGTTTACGTTTCTCCAAACTTTTAAATTGTTCCTGTTTTTTTAAATGTTATTTCAAGCCTTTTATGAAGTTATACCTCTCTACTCTCCTCTACCTTGATGCAATATGTAAACGTTAATGTTTTAACATTGAGGACGATTGCTAGGAGATTCATATCATGTCTCACCTATTCCTAAATACACATTTCTTGTAAGGTTGTCAGTGACGGTTCTAAAGTAATATTGCTTTGGACTTGTTTTACTCAGAGGTATATACTTATGTGACACAATTTAGATTTAAATCCATCAAATTGTAATATAGAGGAAATATTTGGGCGGATGAGGAATGGTTTAAAACTGACTTATTTTATTACCTTCGTTAGACTGACCAAGTAAGCTGCAAAACTGTTTTATCAATATTTTGGGCAAAGTTGTTGAAGTTACCTGAACACAATTGTGTACTTTTCTATAACATTACTCAGCTTATATTGACCTGCATATCGGGAATACTGATCCATTCAAAGATTGGCATTCCTTTACATTTGTAATCAAACGTTTAATACACCACGTTATAATATAGATATCAAGAGCAATATTCCATTGTTTGCCACAATTATGCAGCAATGCATGTTTATTTAATTTTTGATTCAAAATGCCAAAAGACTAATTCTTTGTAAAAGTGGTGTCAGTAGTACTTCATGCAAATATTTGCTCAAATCACAGAAAGGTGATTTAAAATTTTGGAACACATATAAAACGGGCCTATAGAGCAAACTGAAAGATAAAATGGAAACAAATGAAAAGTTCTATTATTAAATCATCAGGCCATATAATTAGGTTAGCGATTCGTGAACTTAAGATCTGAAAAGGATAACGTAATTGTCAAACTTCATATCAACAAAATGTTGGATTGTATTGAAGGGAGACAAAATTTAATACAACCCTAACGGTTTATATAGTGAGGACGTTCCTCAGACAAACGTGAAACCCTACTTGTAAGATAACAATGCAACTCGACAAAACTTTAAGAATTAAAAGGGTATGCTCGAATAGAAGAGTGGAAGCATTATGAAAGTATTTTACACGATTACGAAAATCTTTAACAACACAAACATAATTTTCAAACAAGCACGAACATTATCATCGTAATCAATTTCAACTTCATATTAAGAGTTTCAACTAGCAATTTTAATCTGCGTTCAATGACCGTATTGTCTTCTATATTAGTCTGTGTCCGTTTATAAAAATCGCTAAGCGTTTCGATTATTTATGATAGAATTATTCATTTGTCTCTAAATACAACAAAGACGTTACTTTTGGTATATGAAAATTCAACTTACCTTTCACTAAAAAGGGAACACAGAAAATTGGTTTCAAATATTGATGTTAATTACTATGAATATTAAATGTAAAATTTCAGATGTGTGTATGTTATTGATTTGGACTGTGAAAGTAGCTTTTTAAACGACTCAGTGCTTACACTACGATGTCTGCAGCTTTGCAGTTTATTTTTATGTCTAGCTCTGGACCATTCTGACTCCGACATGTAGTTTGTTATCCCACCTAGTCAAAATATGCTGACACCAGGCCGACCAGTCCTAACGCCATCAACAACAATAATTTCAGATATGTACTGATATGTAATACTCAATAACGCATTCAAGTTCATAATGCTAATATGGCACACTTAAACAAGTGAACAACTATCCATTGAGCCAATACCCAAAATGACACATGCAAATACTAACATATTTATTAGAGGCAATAGTTCGCACATTAAGCGCAAAACATTTGTTTAGAAAAGAGAATAAGCCAGATCCCGATTGTATGGCTTATAAAGAAAACAAAATTAACAAATATCAAATATGATGAAGTAATATAATCACTCAGTTCTGATGTATGCCAACTTTACATAATTTAAATTTATACCAAAATGAACTGATCCTATTTTGTTGTATCAAAGGACTTTGACGATATGCCATATTAAAGACATATATTTAATATTGAGCTTTCAAGACTAACTCGTGACAATATGAGCTCTCAAATGCTGTTGTTTGAAACATTCCTCGGCGTTCTTATTTATTTTTCAGTTTTGCAACGATGAAATCGGGCTATTGCCAATAAAATAAAATGCTCAATAGTTAGATAGAAATCTTCAATATATTTAAAACATACAATATTATCAATGAGTGTAACGCTAATGACAGAAAAATGCATCCATTGAAGACATACAATAATGTTTCACTCGTCCATAAATCTGCTCTATCCAAACGTGTTTCAGTTCCAAACAACTCAGTGATATTATAACCGGAACTACGTTTCCTAACGAAAACAAAATGCATGAAATTCGAGAAATAGTCACTGACATATAAAACGCTAACAAGGCTGGAAACTACCTTTTAGTTATAAATATACGTGGCATGAAATTAACTGAAACACTATTCTTGACTCGTGTCAACGATTTTTCCTTGTCAACAAGGAGCGTCTAAAATCCTTTAGAATATCACTGCTAACAGAGAAGAAAATTCTCAAAAGCTTTAGAAATAATTAAAAAAAAAATTGGACGCCATTGATACTAAAATGTATAGAAATGTACATGCTATGATTAAAATAATGCATTGCGACAATGAGATTGAAGTTGGAAGCAAAGCGTTACTTTGAACACTATTCTTGACTCGTGTCAACGATTTTTCCTTGTCAACAAAGAGCGTCTAAAATCCTATAGAATATCACTGCTAACAGAGAAGAAAATTCTCAAAAGCTTTAGAAACAATTAAAAAATAAAAATTGGACGCCATTGATACTAAAATGTACAGAAATATACATGCTATGATTAAAATAATGCATTGCGACAATGAGATTGAAGTTGGAAGCAAAGCGTTACTTTGAAAATAACAATCTATCTCGACAAACCCATTAAAGAAAGTTTGAGTTCTATTGAAAAGAAGACACTGATACCGTTCAACGGTTTTAATCGACGAACCTGTCACAAACAAATGAACACAATACCTCTGTCTCTCCCATGGTAACAGATGGCATCGTAAAAATCGACATGCTGGAAGTTATTTGATAGTTTCAACATAATTAGTAAAATAATATTGCATAATGCTTTATTAATTATTAATGAAATCTTTATTAATTGCAGTAACCGCTCCGATGTCTTAGTGGTTGCCCGGGCGAGGCATACCAAAGAGTTACAAAAATAGTTCTAACAAGCTTGGCGCTCAGCATTAGGAGATGAGTGTTTTAGACTGGACGGCCTGGTGTCTGGATAATGGGACTGGGTGGGACACCATACGCCATGTATGCTGCATGATGACCTATCACTCACTATAAACTGCCTCACTTGCAGATATCGTAGCGATATGACTGAAACGTTGTTAAACCTACGTTACAAATCCTAATGATAAACACACATTTGTTGCATTTTGATTCATCAATATTTCCCCAGCTGTTGTTCAATGTCATGGTCATATGTCGAGCAAGGAATATCTCTAAACATGCAGACGATTTGTATTAGTATAAGAATCGATAAGTATGGAAAACAAAGAACAAATAGCACTTTAACAACACGTGCCACTAGCAAGGGTAATGTTGCAAAATAAGGAAGAGACTGGTGTAAACGGTATCAAACAATTTCTTAAAAAATCAAAACATAGACAAGAACAATCCCTTAATGTGACTGGCATGACCAGCTCTGACATTCTATGTTATATTACTAGATAAAGTTTCCATGACATGACCTATATATTCAGCTGTAATTAAAATTCTAATGAAACAAAAATTCAAGCTACCTAAACTTGAATGGTTATTATCACATCTGCTGATATAATGACAGAAAGGAGGTCAAATTGGAATTATAAGGATACACTGTTTGTGGATGGGATTGTGTGAATGTGTACATTTTACCCAGTCACTAGAAAAGTTAAAGAAACAATTCCATGGAATGTATTTACTTTGTAAGGCATTTGATTTATTGGATAATAATAAGGCCATATTAGTCCTGCCAAATGTTGTAAATCGTCTACACAGCCTCCATAATGCTTTCAGCACTTTTATCTTTTATTTCATGTATGTGACAATTGATTACAAAGTCGTTTTGTATCTATTTTTTACTGAAGGTGCAGTCCAATTAACATGTTTGAATCGCATCAGATTTCCTCCTTTCAAGATTACCCAAGGTGTTTCAGTAAAACAGATTTAAAAATGCATTGATATTGTCCAATTCTATTATTATAACTGTCCTAAACTAGATTTTCTCAACGGATTGCATGTAATCAAGGCTTTACGTTATTTCACACTTTTAAATTGTTCGTGTTGTTTACATTTTTTGAAAGGTTATTTCATGCCTTTTATGAAATTTTACCTCTCCACTTGTCGCTACTTCGTTGATGCAATATTTAACACGTTTTTTTTCAACATGGAGGATGGTTGCTAGGAAAAGGAAACATTCGTTACATTCATTTCATGTATCACCTATTCCTGAATGCACATTTCTATTAATTTTTTCAGTGATGGTTTTAAAGTAATATTGTTTTGGACTGATTTTACTGAGAGGTATATACCTATGTGATACAATTTAGATTTAAAATTTATCAAATTGTAATATAAATGAAATATTTGGGCGGGTGAGGAATAGGTTAAAACTTACTTTTTTATTATCTGCGTTAGTCTGATCAACTAAGCGGCCATACTGGTTTTTCAATATTTTGGGCAATGTTGTTGATGTTACCTGAACACAATTGTGTTCTTTGTTTTATAACATTACTCATTTTATATTTCCCGCATATCGGTAATACTAATCCATTCAACGACTGACATTCCTTTACATTTGTAACCAAACGTTCAATATACCACGATATAATATGGATATAAATTAAATATTCCCTTTTATGCCATAATTAGGCATCAATGCATGTTTATTTAATATTTGATTCAAAATGCCAAAAGACTAATTTTTTGTGAAAGTGGAGTCAGTACTACATGCAAATATTTATTCAAAAATCACAAAGAAAAAGGTCACTTAATATTTGAAAATTTTCAAATTCTATGAATGATTATTTGGATTTAAAGTGAAACCGGACACTCGGGTTGTATGTTCACTATTTTGCACTGCCATTTATTTATATAGCAGTGACTTAATTTATGGAGGAAGATGGAATGGTGCCACATCTTCTATGCGTTTATGCGCACAGAGTGCGCTGTTTAATTTGGTCGTCATATCATACCTCTAAAAAGGGGCTAATGATATGAATGTTAGACCTGGGTGAGTGGGAATAGACCCATCACGCACTCAACCTATCAACCAATGGAAAGTACGTAACTTGCTAGGGGTGCAATAGCACCATTCATGAATAGAGAGAATTGGTTCTCTCATGTTGTCATGATGGAGGTGTGCGGCGGATGAAAAGGCGGAAAAGGTTCCGGAAGGTGGCGCCAATGAGGTCCTGGATGTTGCACGAGCACTGTAGACAGCCTTGAAACGCCCTAGCCGTACTTATTCCAAATTCAATCCAGTTTTTCTAGTGGATATTCCTATGCCAAAATTGTGTAAGCCACTGATGCAATTAATTAAATGTAGGGTAGAGGAATTAAATTACGTTCCTATCCATGCCAATCTTATGTATCCCTAACAAATTTGTTTTTGCTGATATGACTAAACGTCATTTGAAAGGTAGCTACTGTCAGAGAGGATTAGATTGTTAATTTTGAGTGGTTGGTTCGAAAATGATCAAGTTAGGCTTTTTGGATAGAGCTTGTCAAGAAGGGTTTCCGTAACCAAGTGGAAGACTTGCCAAGATTTGACTTTCCTAAAGCCTGCTCGTTCCTGGCGTAGGATGCCGTCCACAGCTGTTGTGATGTGTTGAAGAATGATGCGGCTAAAGATCTTACTGGAGAGGGATAGCAATGTGATTCCTCTTCAGTTGTTGCGGTTTCCCATATCTCCTGTCTTGGGAAGTTTAAATATGATTCCGGTTTTCCAGTTATTTGGTGCTTTCTCACTATCCCATATCTTTTGGAGAATCTGGCAAAAAAGCTTCGGCGTCTCTGTGTCTTCTACCTTCAGCATCTCGGGAAACACTCTATCATCGCCAGGTGCCTTCCCATTCTTCAGCTTGTGAATGGCCTGTTTGACCTCCTCAACAGTGATGTCGTCGCAAATGATGTCAAGGTACTCCTCTGCTTCAGGAATGTCACCGAGTACTGCTGGGTCTGGGCGATTCAGGATATACTCAAAATGTTGCTTCCATCTTTCCAGCTTCTCCTCCTCCACTGTGACATAGGTTCCAACTTCATCTCCCACTGGAAGGTCGTGGTGCTGACTATAGTCGCCCTTCAGTTTCTTTGTGTTCTGATACACCGTTTTCATGTCTTTTTGACCTGCTGCTACCTCCGCCTCCTTTGCTAGCCTTTGAATTCTCTCCTGTCACTCCTTGCTGATTTCTTCACCTCCTTGTCTTTTCCTTCATACTCCTTCAACATTTTCTCTTTCAGTCTTGGTGATTTTGAATTCAAAAGTCTCTTCTTAATCTGTCTTCTCTATTCTATGCGAGTCCGTGTCTCTTCTGATATACACTCTGTCTTCCTATTATTCATGTAACCTAAAACTTCTTCTCCTGCTTCCTTCATTGCTCTGTTAAAATTGTCGATGGTCAGCGCTCTCTCATCTCCTAGAGCACTAAACATATTCCTTAAAGCCAGCTTGAACTCATCTTTCACTTTTGGATTCATTTCATGTATCACCTATTTCTAAATACACATTTTTTTTAAGTGTGTCAGTGATGATTTTAAAGTAATATTGTTTTGAACGTGTTCTACTGAGAGGTATATACTTATGTGACACAATTTAGATTTAAATTAATCAAACTGGAATTGTTATTCAGAAATATGTAACACATCATATGAATCAAACCGTTTTAACTGAGCAACAATCGGCCATAATCCAAACTATTAAATTACTCGCGTTCTTTATCTTTTGTGAAAGGTTATTTCAAGTCTTTTATGAAGTTTTACCTCTAAATTCGCCGCTACCTGGTTGAATTGTTTAACACATTTACTCATTAAGGCAAACAGGTCCATCATGCTAATATGACGTATTTAAAGAAGTTCTTTCTATGCATTATGTCAATGCCGCCACCTCTCACATGCATATGCTAACATATTTGTTAGAGGCAATAGTTTGTACAAAACACGCAACACAATTGTTTAGAAAAGAAAAGTCAGATCAAATTTGTATGGCGTATCAAGAAAAGAAACTTCACAAATATCAAATATGATGAAGTTATATAATGACTCAGGTCTAACGTAAGTCATATTTTAATAACTTCAATTTATAACAAACTTTGATGTACCTATTTATTTTATCAAAGGATTTTGTTCGGTTGACCAAATTAAAGACATATTTAATCATGAGGTTTCAAGAGTAACTCGTGACATTATGAGCTCTAAAATACTGTTGTTTGAAATATTTCTCGGCGTTCTTTTAAATTTTCAGTTTACAACGAGGAAATCAGTATATTACCAATACCATAGAGTGCACTTTCTGCTCAGTTGTTTGACGGTAATCTTCAATATCTTTAAAACTTAAATTAATATTAATGTGTGTAATGCTAACGACAGAAAAATGCATACATTGACATAAAATAATGTTTCGGTCGTCCATAAATCTGCACAATTCAAATGAGTTTTGGATCCAAACAACGCAGTGCTATTATGCCCTGAACTATGATTCCTAAACAAAATAAATGCATAAACTGCTAGATACAGTTTCTGACATATTAAACATTAATAAGCCTATAAACTACAATTTTAGTGATTAGTGTCAGCGATAATTCCCTGTCAAATAGAGAGCGTCTAAAACCCTTTAGCAGTTCACTGCTAGCAGAGAAGACAGAAATCTCTGATACACTTTAGAGACCATTAAGAACCAAATGAAATATGCAATCAATAATCCAATAAATTGCAATGGTTAGGCTATAATTAAAAACATGCATTGAGAAAATCAGATTGGAGTTGGAAGCGAAACTTCACTTTAAAAATATAAATCTATCAACAAATGTCTTCTAAAGTTAGAGTAATATTGAATAGAAGAAACCTGATTCCGATCAACGCTATTAATCGACGAATCTATCAAAAATAAATGAACACAAAACTTCTTTCTCTTCCATGGTAACAGAAGACATTGCAAAGATGAACACGTTTGGTAGTATTATGAAAGTTTGAACATAATTAGGAAAAGAGTATTGCATAATGCTTTATTAATTATTAATGAAATCTTAATCAACTGCAATAACCGCTCATGTGGCCTAGTGTTTTGAGCGAACGTCACAGAAGAGGGAGGTCGTAGGTTCGATCCACGGGCGAGTTATACCGAAGACATTCAAAAACAGTTCTAACACGCTTGGCACTCAGCATTAGGACGGTTAGTGTTAGTACGTAAGAAACTATACTATGGAATGTATTCACTTTGTAAGGTATTAGACTAAATGGAGATTTGGCAATAATCACGTTATATTAGTCCTGCCAAATGCGTAAATCGTCTACACAACATGCATATTGCTTTGAGCGTTTTCATCCTTTACTTCATGTATGTCACAATGGATTGAAAGATGTATTGTAGATATTTCTTTACATGTTTGAGTAGCCTCAGATTTCTTCCTTTCAAGATTACCCAAGGTGTTTCAGTAAAACGGTTTTAAAACTGCATTAATATTGTCCTCCGCTATTATTATAGCTATGCTGAACTAGAATTTCTCAACGCTTTAGATGTATTCGGGGCTTTACTATTAAATTGTTCGTGGCCTTTACATTTTTTGAAAGGTTAATTCATGCCTTTAATGAAGGTTTACGTTTTGACTTGCTGCTACCTGGATGAATTATTTGCCAGGTTTATTTTCCATTATGGAGGACGGTTGCTTGGAGGTAGAAACATTCGTTACATTGATTTTATGTCTCACCTCTTCCTAAATACACATTTCTATTAAAGGTTTCAGTAATGGTTTTAAAGTATTGTTGCTTTTGACTTGTTTCACTCAGAGGTATATACTTATGTGAGACAATTTAGATTTAAATTAATCAAATTGTCATATAGAGGAAATATGTGAGCGAGTGTTGAATAATTTAAACATAAATTAATGTATTACCTTCGTTAATCTGACCAACATAGTTGCTATACTGGTTTTTCCATATTTTGGGCAATGTTGCCGAAGTTTCTTGAACTCTGCTGTGTTCTTTTTATATTGTTACTCGGATTATATCGTCCCGCAAATAGGGAATACTGATCCATTCAAACTTTGAAATTCCTTTACGTTTGTATTCTAACGTTCAATACACCACTTTAGAATATAGATATAAAAAGCAATATTCTATTGTTTGCCGCAATTAGACAACAATGCACGTTTATTTAAGTTTTTATTCAAAATGCCAAAAGACTCAATCTTTCCGGCAGTTGGGTCAGTACTACATGCAAATATATACTCAAATCACATAAAACAAAGAAGGTAATTTATAGGTTTGTAGCAAATCTAAAACGGGCCTAAAGAGCAAACTGAAAGAGGAAATTAGAACAAATGAAAATTTCCATTATTAAATCATCCGGTTATATAATGAGGTTAGCGATTGATGCCCTAGATGTCTTATACAAATAACGTAATCGTCAAACGTCGTCTCAACAAAATTTTGGATTGTGTTGAATCGAGATAAAAATGAACAGAACCCTACCGGTTTAAAGAGTGATGACGATCCTCAAACAAACGTGACACCCTACATTTCAGATAACAATGCAACTCGACAACGCTTTAAGAATCAACCGGGCATTATGGCATAGAAGAATGGAAGCATTATGAGAGGAGTTTACACGATTGCGATAACCTATTACAACAGAAACATAATTTTCAAAAAAGCAGAAACAATATCTTCGTAATCAATTTCAACTTCATATTTTCAACATATATTAAAAGCTTCATCTAGCAAGTTCAATCGTCATTCAATGGCTGTATTGTGTCTTTTTCATTAGTTGCGTCCCTTTACAAGAATTGCTACGTTTTCCAAATATTTATGACAGAATTATGCATTTGTGTCTAAATAGATTAAATACATTACTTTTGGTATTTGAGAATTCCGATTGCCAGAATTTATTCAACTTACCCACCACGATAAACGAAACGCAGATAGTTAGTTTCAAAAGTCGCATGCTAATTACTTTGAAGATTAAAATGTAAGATTTCAGATGTGTGGATGTGAAAGATTAGGAATATGAACTTAGGTTTGAAAACAGTTCAGTGATATTACAACGATGTCTGCAGTATGGCAGTTTATTTGTATGTCAAGGACTGTATCATTGTGACTCAAACTTTAGCAATTCACTGCTAAAAGAGAAGAATGAAATATCTGAAATACTTTAGATATAATTAAGAAACATATTATGGACACCATCAATATTCAAATGTATAGCCATGGTCAGTCTGTAATTAAAATAATGCATTTCGATAATCAGATTGGAGTTGGAAGCGAATGGTTACTTTTAAAATATCAATCAATATCTACAACTCTTTTAAGGTTTGTTTGAGTTATACTGAATTGACGAAACCTGATACAACTCTATGGTTTTAATTGACGAACCTCTCACAAAAAAATGCACACAATACCTCTTTCTCTAACATGGTAACAAAAGGTATTGGAAGGATGGGGATGTTGTATTATTATTATGATGGTTACAATATGATTAGGAAAAAAATATTGTATTATACTTTATTACTTTTTAATAAAATCTTAATCAATAACAACTTATTCATTTGTTTAATATAAAACATAATACACGCTAACCAAATTTATTAAATGAATGTACTAGTTTTGCGTATATTTCGATCATCTTAAATCTACAATACCTATTCAGAACTGAATGTTCGTCTAGTCAGTGCCACAAGCAAACGACAACAATTAGTATTTGTAGCCCATAGTAACCCGCTCTGACATAAATGGTGAACATGAGGGAACTTCATAAACGTACAGTACATATTTCATTAACTCAAACAAACCCAACCACTACGATCATCTTAGACAGGATTACCCTATTCAAAATATATCTCGTCTGTTGTCTAAATTGTAATGATTGTGTCATCTAATACGTTGTTGCTAATTGATATATCCATTCTTTGAATTTTTCGCAAAATGCCCCCATATATTCTCTTTTGAAATAACGTAAACTATATAAATGGAAGGAATAAATAAATGCATTATCCATTTAGACTTTAATATTTTAATACACATATTAGGTCCTAAACTAATCGTTATTTAGACAAGTGTAAGGAACCATATGAATGAAACGGTTTTAACTGTCTCAGAGCAACATTCGGCCATGATACAAACTATTAAATTTCTCGCGTTCTTTACATTTGGTGAAAGGTTTTTACAAGCCTTTTTTGAAGTTTTTCCTCTCGATTCGCTGCTACCTGGATGAAATGTTTAACACTATTATATTTCAACATGGACGACGGTTACTAGGAAATATAAATATTAGTTATATTCATTTCGTGTCTCCCCTTTTCCTAAATAAACATTTTTAATAAGGTTGTCAGTGATGGTTTTAAAGTAATATTGCTTTGGACATGTCTTACTCAGAGGTATATGTTTATGTGACTCAATCTATATATAAATTAATCAAATTGTAATATACACGAAATATTCGGGCGAATGTGAAATGGTTTAAAACTAACCCATTTTATTAAATTCGTTAGCCTGCCCAAGTAAGCTGCCTCACTGGTTTTTCAATATTTGGGCAAAGTTGTTGAAGTTAAGGAACTCACTTGTGTTCTTTGTTTATGAAATAAGTCAGATTGTATTGTCCTGCAAATAAGGAACTATTATCCGATCAAAGTTTGAAATTCCTTTATACTTGTATTCTAACGTTCAATACACCACTTTGTAGTATAGAAAAAAGACCAATATTCCATTGTTTGCCACAAGTAGGCAACAATACATGTTTATTTAATTTTTGTCTCAAAATGCCAAAAATCTAATTCTTCCCGGAAATGGAGTCAGTTCTACGTGCACATATTTGCTCAAGCAAAACAGACAAATGGATATCCGTGTTAGAACGACTCTTTTAAATAAGGTCTTTTTACAATTTTGGAAAAAATATAAAACGGGCCTATAGAGCAAATTGAAAAGAGGAAATTTGAACATTTAACAAATAAAAGATCCATTTATAAATCATCCGATTATAAATTGAGAGTATATATATATATATATATATATATATATAATTCATTTTAATATTTTCAGACAGTATTGTCTTTATCGATTTCACACATACACATTAGATAAATGACTACCACCGGGTACATATTTTTAACACTTTGAAATACATACTCATATGTAATACTTAATACGGCAGTCAAGTCCATAATGCTAATATGGTAGTTTAAAACAAGTGCAATCTATCCCTTGAGCCAATGCCCAAAATGACACATGCATATGCTACCATATTTGTTAGAGGCAATAGATTTTACAAAACAAGCAACACAATTAGTTAGGGAAGAGAAGAAGCCAGGTCCAAATTGTATGGTGTATCAAGAAAACAAACTTCACAAATATCAAATATGATGAAGTAATATAATGACTCAGTTCTAAAGTAAGTCACCTTTAGATAATTTCAATTTATACTAAACTTAATTGATCCTATTTAATTTTATAAAAGGATTTTTTTTTCGGTAGACCAAATTAAAGACATATTTGATCATGAGGATCAAGAGTAACTCGTGACAATATGAGCTCTCAAATACTGTTGTTTGAAATATTCCTCGGCGATCATTTTTATTTTTCAGTTTTGCAACGAGGAAATCAGTCTATTGTCAATACCATAGAGTGCTCTTTCTGCTCAATTGTTTGACGGTAATCTTCAATATATTTAAAACTTACAGCAATATTAATGTGTGTAACCTTAACGACAGAGAAATGCATACATTGACATAAAATAATGTTTCGGTCGTCCATTAATCTGCACAATTCAAATCGGTTTTAGTTTCAAACAACTCAATGCTATTATGCCCTGAACTATGATTCCTAAGCAAAATAAATGCATAAAAATTTAGATGGAGTGTCTGACATATTAAACATTAATAAGTATATAAACTAGATTTTTTTTGGATAAATATCTATATCATCAAATTACCGTGAACATTCTTCTTGACTAGTGTCAGCGATGATTTCTTGTCAACAAGGAGAGTCTAAGACCCTTTAGCAGTTCACTGCTAATAGCGATGACAGAAATTTCTGAAACACTTTAGAGACAATTAAGAACCAAATAATATACGCCAGCAATAGTCCAATATACTGTAATGGTCAGGCTATAATTAAAATAATGCATTGAGAAAATCAGATTGGAGTTGGAAGCGAAACCATACCTTAAAAATATCAATCTGTCCCTACATGTCTTCAAAAGTTAGTTTGAGTTATATTGAAAAGCTTTTATTCGAAGAACCTATCACAAATAAATGAACACAAGACTTCTTTCCCTTCCATGGTAACAGAAGGCATTGCAAGGATGAGCACGTTATGAAGTATTTTGATAGTTTCAACATGATTAGGAAAAGAGTATTGCATAATGCTTTATTAATTATTAATGAAATCTTAATCAACTGCAGTAACCGCTCATGTGGCCTAGTGTTTAGAGCGACTGCCACAGAAGAGGGAGGTCGTAGGTTCGATCCACGGGTGAGTTATACCAAAGACATACACAAATGGCACTAACACGCTTGGCGCTCATAATTAGGAAGTTAGTGTTAGTACGAAATAAACTATACTATGGAATGTATTTACTTAGTAAGGCATTACACTAAATGTAGATTTTGCAATAATTACGTTATATAAGTCCTGCCAAAAGCGTAAATCGTCTACACAACATGCATATTGCTTTGAACGTTTTCATCATTTACTTCATGTTTGTCAAAATGGATTAAAAAGATGTATTGTAGATATTTCTTTACTAAAGATGCAGTCCGATGAATATGTTTGAGTCGCCTCAGATTTCTTCCTTTCAAGATTACCCAAGGTGTTTCAGAAAAACGGTTTTTAAACTGCATTGATATTGTCCTCCACTATTATTATAGCTATGCTGAACTGGAATGTCTCAACAGTTTAGATGTATTGAAGGCTTTACGTTTCCCTGAAACTATTAAATTATTTGTGTTTGATCTCTACAGGTTTTTTAAAGTTAGTTTGAGTTATATTGAATATAAGAAACATGATACCGCTCAACGATTTTTATCGACAAACCTGTCACAAATATATGAACACAAAACATATTTCTTCTTTTTCGTCCATGGTAACAGAAGGTGTTGCAAAGATGAGCACGTTTGGAAATATTATGAGATAATTTCAACATGATTAAGAAAAGGGTGTTGCGTAATGCTTTATTAATTATTAATGAATTCTTAATCAACTGCAGTAACCGCTCTTGTGGCCTAGTGTTTAGTGCCACCGCCGCTTAAGAGGGAAGTCGTTGGTTCGATTTCCGGGCCAGTTATACCAAAGACATACAAAAACGGTTCTAACACGCTTTGCGTTTAGCATTATTAGGTTAGTATTAGTACTTCAGAAAATATACTATGGAATGTATTTACTTTATAAGACATTAGACTAAATGTAGATTCTGCAATAATCACGTTATATTAATCCTGCCAAATGCGTTAAACTTCTACACAACGTCCATATTGCTTTCCACGTTTTCATACTTTACTTCATGTATGTGACAATGGATTAGAAAGATGTATTGTAGCTATTTGTTTACTGAAGATGCAGGCAGTTGAATATGTTTGAGTCACCTCAGATTTCTTCCTTTCAAGATTACCCAAGGTGTTTTAGTAAATCGGTTTAAAAAATACATTGATATTATCCTCCGTTATTAATATTGCTGTGCTTAACTGGATTTTCTCAACATAATTTATGTATTCAAGGCATTACCTTTTTCCAAACTATTAAATTTTTGTAAGGTTAATTCAAGCCTTTTATGAAGTTTTACTTGTCGACTTGGCGCTACCTGGATGAAATATTTAGCACGTTTTTTTTTCCAACATGGAGGACGGTTGCTAGGTGAAAGAAATATTCATTACATTCATTTCATATCTCGCCTATTCCTAAATACACATTTCTATTAGGGTTGTCAGTAATGCTTTTAAAGTAATACTGCTTTGGACTTGTGTTACTCAGAGGTATATACTTATGTGACACAATTTAGATTTAAATTAATCGAATTGTCGTATAGACGAAGTATTTGGGCGAGTGCGGAATAACTTAAACATAAATTAATGTATTACCCTCATTTATCTGAGCAACTAAGCTGCCATACTGGTATTTCAATTATTTGGACAATGTTGTTTAAATTAGCTGTACTCAATTCTGTTCTTTTTTATAACATTACTTTGATTATATCGTAACGCATATCGGGAATACTGACCCATTCAATGAATGACATTACTTTACATTTGTAATCAAGTGTTTAATACACTACGTTATAATATAGATATAATTAGCATTACTCCAATGTTTGCCACAATTAGCCAGCAATGCATATTTATTTAATGTTTAATTCAAAATGCCAACAGACTAATTCTTCGGGAAAGTGGGATCAGTGCTATATGGAAATATTTGATCCAATCACACGTACAAAGAAGGTCATTTAAAGTTTTGGAACAAATATAAAACGGGCCAATAGAGCAAGTTAAAAGAGGAAATTAGAACAAATGAAAAATTCCATTATTAAATCATCTGGTAATAGAATGAGGTTAGCGATTGGTGTCCTAGAGGTCTTATAACGATACCATGATCGTCCAACTTCGTATCAACACAAGTTTGGATTGTACTGAACCGAAACAAAAATAAATAGAACGCTACCGGTTTTTATAGTGAGGACCTTCCTCAGACAAAAGTGAAACCCTACATGTAAGATAACAATGCAACTCGACAACACTTTAGGAATCATCTGGGTATTATGGCATAAAAATGGACGGATTATGATAGGATGTTTACACGATTACGAAAAGCTTGAAAAACAAACATAATTTTCCAAAAAGGAGGAACAATATCATCGAAATGAATCTCAACTTTATATTTTCAACATATATTAAGATATTAAGCTAGCAAGTTCAATCTTCGTTCAATGACCGTATTGTGTCTTCTCTTTTAGTTGGTGTCCTTTTACAAGAATCGCTAAATTTTTCAATTTTTTTATGAGAGAATTATTCATTTGTCTCTAAACAACACACATAGGTAATTTGGGGATTTGAGAATGTTTGTAACTTACCTCCCACTAAAAAGGAAACACATATAGTGTCAGTTATCACGTTGTAATTACTATAAAGTTTAAAATGTAAAAATTAGAATGTGTGTATGTGAGAGATTTGGAATGTGAACGTAGCTTTGAAATAATTAAGTGATAACACTATGACGTCCGCAGCGTGGCAGTTTAGTTTTATGTCTTGCTCTGGATCAATGCGAATCCAACATGAAGTTTGTTATCCCACCAAGTCTTCCGCGTCGGACGTTCTAACCTCTAAGCCACCGATGCGGTTCATAAAGCAATAGCGCATAGGAACCGATTGGACAGAATTGGAGGACATGTGGGAAGATTATAAAAGTGTGGTACATGTTTCATAAACTGAAACTAACCTAAACACTATTACACTCTACACACGATTAAACTATGTTAAACATGTCTTGTCTCTTCTCAAAATTGTAATGCTTGTTTCAGCTAATATGTTGTTGCAAATTAATATATCCATTTCTTGGATTTGTGTCAACAATCCCTCATATATTCTAGTTTGAAATACAGTGAACTATATAAATGCAAGTAAGAAATAACAGTATTAACTATTTAGACTTTAAAATTTTAATAAACGTATGAGCTGCTAAACTAATAGTTATTGGGAAATATAAAATACATCATATGAATAAAACCGTTGTACCTGCCTCAGGATAACCTTTGGTCATTATCGACAATAAACAACTAAATATAGTATCCGCTGAATCTTTCGCAGGGAGGAAATACATTGTCTAAATGAATCTTTAACATCAAATCTAATATAAAAAATATTTTTTCAAATACCATGAAGAATATTTTGATGTTAATTTCAAACGTAGCGAGACCTTGAAATCGTATAATGTGTTGCGAAATACAGATTTGATATAGATTTAAGAAATGTCAAGGAGAACATATAGCCATGTTCTAAACGCTTTGTGTGTAGAGAAGCAAAAGAAATTGTACTTTCTTTAATTGGTCTATACCTATCTATTTATGTTTTAAATATTTTTTAACCCAATAAGAGGCCAACTAATTCATATATTACCATCAGGTGTTCATTTTAATTTTCCTCAATAGACTAATAATCGCCAAAAGACTCAAGATTAACCTGCATATTTGTGTTGCATGGATATGTTTAATATAAATAATTACAATTGTTATGAATTTGTCTATTTGTATCTAACCTGTTTCGATATAAATGGTTACGTAATACAAACATAATTTTGATATACATCAAAATATTCTGCAAACTACTTTAGGTTCAAAACTACCGGTAATTTTTTATGTGAAGCTTTATTTGTACTAACTTCTTTAAGATGAATAATAACAAGCCCAACCACAAACATTTACGATCTCAGACTAGAATATTCATACCTGATTAAAGTCTCCCCTTAGAAGTATAGAAAAAAAGTATACGGTCATTCCTGCCAAAGAAAGCATATGACAGACGTTGCAATCCAATTATTAAATATTGTTGCATTTTGATTCATCAATATTTCCCCGGTTTGTATTCAAGGTCATGGTCAAATGTCGAGCAAGGGATATTACTAAACATGCAGACGATTTGGATCAGGAACGAATCGATAAGTATGGAAAACAAAGAACAAATATTCCTTTAACAGCATGTGCCATTAGCAAGGGTAATGTTAGAAGAAAAGGAATAGACTGGTGTAAACAGTATAAACCAATCTCCTAAATATCAAAACATTGATAAGATCAAGGCACGGATGTGACTGGCATGACCATCTTTGTCATTCCATTTTGTATTACCAGATAAAGTTTCCATGACATGACCTATGTATTCAGCTGCAATGAAGATGCTAATGAAAATAAACTTCAAGGTACGTAAATCTGAATGAATTGTTATACACACATCTGCTGATATAATGACAGAAAGGAGGTCACATTGGAATTATAAGGATACATTGTTCGTGGATGGGATTGTATCGATGTTTAAATTTTGCCTAATCACTCAAAATGTTAAAGAAAATGTACAGTGGAATGTATTAACTATGTAAGGACTGGATTTAATGAAGATTTGGTAATAATAACGTTATATTAGTCCTGACAAGTATGTTATCTTTACATAATTTGAATTTATGCCAAATTTAAATGACAGTATTGTATTGTATGAAAGGACATTAGCGATATACCATATTAAAGACATTTATGTACTCTTGGGGTCTCAAGACTAGCTCTTGACAAAGTGAAGTGCAGTCTATCGAAGATGATTGAGTCGCATCGTATTTCTTCCTTTCAAGATTACCCAATGTGTTAAATTAAACATGTTTTACACATGCATTGATATTGTCTTACTCTATTTTATAACTGACTGAACTAAAATGTGCTCAAAGTTTTGGTTGTATTTAAGACTTTACGTTTTCCTAAACTATTAAATTATTTCTTTACATTTTTTATGAGGTTATTCGAAAAAAAGTTGTGAAGTCTTACCTCATGTTTCGCCGCTACATCGAAATATTGAACACATTTAATTTTTGACATGGACGTCGGTTGCTAGGAAATAGAAACATTCGTTACATTCATTTGATGTCGCAACTATTCAAAATAAACTTTTATATTAAGGTTGCCAGAGATGGTTTTTAAGTAATACTGCATCGGGCTTGTTTCACTCAGAGGTATACACTTATGTGACACAATTTAGATTCAAATTAATCAAACTGGAATATAGATGCAATTTAGACTTCGATAATGTAATACACATATTAGCTGCTCAACTAACTGTTATTCAGAAATATGTAATACATCATATGAATGAAACGGTTTTAACTGTTCCAGAGCAACATTCGGCCATGATCCAAACTATTAAATTTCTCGCGTTTTTTATATTTTGTGAAAGGTTTTTAAAATAAAAATACCGATACTTGAACAATTTCTTGAAACCTGGGGAACTAAAAGGAAAACTGGCTGTAACATGAGATACTCTGTTACCGCTAACCTACAGCACTCCGAGAGAGACGGCCTGCGGTGCAGATGTGAATAGCTTTCACATTGCCATTCATTTACCTGAATAATAGGGTTCTCATTTAGTTACGAGTAACCCTCTTTGAACAATCTCTATTACAAAACCTGACGATCAATTTTGAACACAGCTCAAAATTTTCAATCTATTTACCAAACAGTGACTACACTTTTATATGTCGCATACACATAATAGCTAACAAATTTGTTAGGGACTTATGATACGTACAATATTGTACTAGAAAATTGGTATAGGTAGGATGTTAAAGAAAAAATCTACGACTCATTTTTTTGATACAATTGCACAGGTGGCCTACACAATATTGGTATTAGGTTCTTCATTCGTATTACTGGACTGAATTTGAAATAAGTACGGCTAGGGCGCTCAGGGGCGTAAACGACAACCATATACGACAACGGCTCGCTTTCCGGGATCTTTTCCTCCTTTTCAACGACCGGACTCCAACAAAAATGACGATATGATAAAACTATTTTTCTCTCGTCACCATTTGGTGCCATTGCACCCCTAGTGCGTTACTTCTGATTGGTTGATATTCCCACTCACCCAGGGCCTTACATTCATGTCATTAACCACTTTTTCGTGGTATGACATGACGGCCAAAATTAACAAACGCACTTTGTACGTTAAATGCCCTTTTGGATGTGGCACCATTCCTTCCCCACAGGAAACCAACCATCATAAAATTATTGGTTTAAGCCAGTGAACAAATGACCTTTATGGCCGGTTTCACTATAATACCAACTATTCATTCATTCATGCTACAGCACGGAGCCGCATACTTCCTCAGTTCTCTTTCATTCATCCACTGCTATGAATTCTGGCCATTTCTATCTAATAAGCTAATTTATATATTACATTAGTTCCTTCTATATCATGTCGCCAGTTTTAGTAATGCCATTTTGCATGCTGCAGACTCTCCAGGGTCGTTCTGAATTTGAAAAGTCATACATTAGGAACTTTCCAACGCTATTATTGGATCTGCATCCTCTAACGTTGAAAATGTGTAATTACGTTTTACCATACCCCTTAGCACTCATTTACGTAACATTCAAAGCACCAATCATGGACATAATTTGAACATGACATTGAAAATAAGCTAAGTCAGTAGTTTCCTTCCATGATGTGGCACGTAGCGTTCGTACGTTTCCAAATCTGACACATTAGGCCAAAATTGTTGTCCTATTGGCCTTAAATGCCAGAAGCTAACACATTCAACACTGGTGTATCCGTTTTAAATCAGGATATTTCTAGGTTTCTTATCAAATAAGGTCCATTTTATCTAATACAATAGCATGTATGTTGTTGATTTAATTGTGCCACTTGTTGTGTTACAATCATTTGGATCCGTCAAGTGATAATATTGCCCGGTCATGTGTTTATTGATAGCTCAGATAACTAGATAATTTGATGTATACTACAAGCTACGAAGCTTTTATTTGTATGATGTCGAGGAACTGGTACGCTGTTTTTGTTATTGATACCTATGCGTGAAAATGTTGTCTATTTTCCAATGTGCTTATTTTGTATGATATATCGTCTTTTAGAGAAGTATATGATACCATTTCCGTTCCAAACGTGAAATATGAGAGTTGCAAAATTTTATATTTTATGTTATGTGCCACGCACGAGGACTTATGTTGATGAAATATCAGTACTATCGATTAGTAGTAAAACTCTACTGGCTGACATATTATAATCTTTTAAATTCAGTTGGCATTGGTTTGAAACATTTATGATCTAATAATTTTGGTGGAACCAGAAAAATCGAGGAAGTCGAAAACGCAGTTTATTGCAGGTGCTACGAAACATCCAAATCCACTCCAATCAGCTCAGATCCACACAAATCGCATTGTGTATGCCATCTTATCTATAACTTACAACGCTACCCTCCCCTCCTTTCAATTTTAAACAAGCCCTTTTTCCACAAACCGATTTTGAACTAATAAAAATCAACATATATCTTACCAAATTCGGTAAAAGTTTAAGATTAATGTGAGTTATTTGGCTTGATGAATACCTTCTTGTATAAAGGTATTAGGTGTACGGACAGAGATAAATGAAGACGTACATAATAAGACATATATATACATATCATATACTGTTGTGAAGTTTTAAATTTATACTTCAAATATATAGTGTTAGTTTCGAAAATAGTGGTACCATCGCAAAAATGCAAGGGTAGAAGTATATAGGAAGGATGTGAAGATTGATAAAGTCGCAAGCAAATATGAGCAAAAATCACCGACTTTATATATTAGATTCATCTAGGAATTCGTCTTGTCTTAGGCCAGCAAGTGATACTTCCATCATCTCATAGTCTTCTTCTCTTTAAAATCTTCTTTTTTCCTTTCTTCCTTCTTTTTCTTTCAAAGTAAAAGTTCTCTTCTGCTGTCAGGGTTAGTTGTATTGTTTTGAGCCTGGCTTTTCTTCTTTCTGTTGTTGGATTTTTACCTGATTTAATTGGTGTTGCTTTTCTCTCTTCTCATGCATAACAGGTACATTGTCGGCGATCGCATAAAATGAAACAAAACGAATTGCCGATCAAATATAGCAAGCGGCAAGTTCTTCTTGTCGACGCTTACGAAAACAAAACCAATGAAAGAACATGCCGAATAAGTTGATCAAGCGGCAAGTTTTCAGTTACTGAATTATACACCCGGCTTTTAGTCCACATAACAACCAAATATGTAATTGATTCAGGAGTTTGTGACAATATAATGAGTGTCAGTTAATATGCATGTCAGTCTACTATACAGGCTTGTTACTTCCTTTTTTCCCCAAGCCTTATATAAACATTTTAAATGGTTGTATGAATAGTCCATATAATTAATGTGACATCCCATTTTGTAATTTATCGATATCAAAGATTGATGCGCCTGCCTTTTAAATTTTTAATTTCAATGAATGTGCATTGTAAAAGCAACAACAAAAAAATTGCATAATAATTTTAAAACTTCTAAGATGATAAACACATGAACTTATGAAAAAATAAATTGCTATGCTACCATTCTTACATATGACTCTTGATGTGGAACACTGTTGTACAAAACATGTTCAACATATATTGCAGACTGAACTGAAAATTAAAAAAGTCCAATGAACGAACTTGATATTTATTTTCCTAATGATGATATCTAAACTATAGGAATTGTGAAAGTTTACATAAACATTTCGTACATATTGAAATCCAAATCACACTCAAGTTAGACTATTTACACACACACACACACACACACATACACACACACACGTACATACATCCATATATATATATATATATATATATATATATATATATATATATATATATATATATATATATATATATATACAAGAATTAAAAATGAATTTTATGTTAGCCATAGAAAGATATCCACTATATGCAATATTTACATATATATTTACGTCACTTGAAATTTGGCCACCATTTTATTCTCATTTTGTATTATGCACACCTTGAGTAAATAGATACATTGACTTTTCCTTTTGTTTTTTTGTTCATGGAAAGGCAGGGCACTTTTGAAATTTTAGAACCCACCCTATCCCGCCGACCACTCACCTGATCTGGCTCTGATTTGTGTTACAATACCCTTGAGACAAGGCAAACCTTGTGTGTTTAACCAGTTATAGGATAAATTAAATGTTCTGCAATACCCACAAAGGAAAATTACTTTGGAATAAAAAATAAAGGTGATTTCCACATCGATAATTATTCCTACAAATTTAAAATATACTCAGCTCCCGCTGATGTTTGATAAATGTCTAATGTGATGTTTTCTATGTTTTATTTACGATAACCTTTAATGAGTCAGACTTTGCACATGTGCATATTATTTCCATGATGCCATGAATCAGCCGAGAGAGAGAGAGAGAGAGAGAGAGAGAGAGAGAGACGGATTGAGTGTGTGTGTGTGTGTGTGTGTGGGGGGGTAATAGTAGAATATTAATGTGTTTCTTCAAGTTTTCTATGTAGTAAAGCTGCCGAATTTTTAGAAACCTTCTACCGGCTAACGATTCTTACGATCGGCTACGCGGATACCTGACAAAGTGATTTTATACTACATGCATGCAAACCTGTAGTTAAGTCCACACTTTGTTGTATTCACACAAAATCTCATAACTATCACTATCTTATATCATATTGTACAAAGTCCAAGAATTCATCCTCATTGTCTCGCTAATGATCTGAAATCCCACATTGCTGTCTAGTAAATCTTCTTGGTGCAGTAATCATAAATGTCATCCGACTCCCTTTCCTTGGTCCCGCTGTCATAAGCGGATGCTTATATATATAGTATGAGCTTGAGCTTTCTAAGTAACACATCGATCATACAATTTGTGAAATCTTTAGAAAGGTTGCAACTGAACCTTTGTGCGGCAAGATGAAATAACCACCCTGTTATTTGCCACTATACCACAGTGAATGCTCAATCAAAGAGTTCTCTCATAGGAACACAAACTATAGGATTATGGTACATTATTTACAGGAAAAGGTAGACCTTTGATCGCCACATAAAAATGATGCGAACTTAAGGGTAAATCAAAAGGATTGTCAATTTAAAAACAATGTGAGTGCTGACTTTGCAAGAACTGGCAGAACACTTGTTTATCGTTACGATAAATAGATACTCTTTGGGATATTTTATTACGTGGGTTATTATCAATAGGTAGGTCATCGACTACCAGGATACCACTTGGCATCTTTACATCCGAAACAGAACACATTAGATGCAGCATATACGGTAAAATATCAACTACTGTCTATCCATGCTTATTACAAAAACCTAGAATTATTTGATCATAATATTTGCAACTGTTCCAAATGATGCCCTATGTGGTACACGCTCCATGTTGTGTGGCATTTCCATTTCAAATGAATTCCGTTTTAAGTTAAAAGTATTTTCCTATTTGAACTCCTTTGGACTTTAATGGCCATTCAATATTTTTATTATTTCTTTCTATGTCCTGTAGTATATTATTGGTTGTGTTTACACCGTCTCGTTGCTGATCACTAGTGAAACTTCATCTTACTGGAAATGAAGACAAAACATTACAAGTACACTGCTGTATGGTAAAAAATGAAGCTTAGATTAAAAAATAAATCTTGCTGGAATGCGATTTAAGGGTTCCTCAAAACTGCATATACAAATGCACCACGTTAAGATATGTAAATCAGTATAACAAGAATAATCAAAGATGTATACAAAGCTTTTGTCCCAAGGAAATCGCCAGTATGGAACTACCAAGGAAAATGAGTACTGATGTTGACAAAATGTAAATTGAGCTGAAGTATCCTTGTACCAAGAATGAGTTTGCCATTTGATATGTGACGTTTGACCTAAACAGTCCAATACAAAGATGTTGCCAGGAAAAATGAGACGAAGAAATCGCAGCTATACAATTAAATAGGTTAAAAACTAATTTTGTTTCTTTTACGAATAGCTATGAGAAATCTTACTCAAGCATTTGATATGACCAACCAGCCGTGTATAACGGCAATATACATGTATGCATATGTGTTGTGCTTAATTACAATTACATTCAATTGCACAGCTTGTTCATAGAGAACCCTAACAGAAAGAGAAACAAAAAAAGAAATTTGAGGATGTAATAAATGTTTTGTATACTTACCTTGGAGTTGACATTAGAGGCTGTCGTTTTCTCTGATTTTTCTTTGCGGGGTGTATCAGGTTAGGCAGGTTTTTTTGATGTTGATACTCTAGTTTGTTTTGCTCAACTCTTTGTGAGATACATGAACATCATCTCAAAACTATAATAAACTTCACCGTCTGGACACATGGAAATACAAAAGTAACGAAGAAGATGTGGCAAAGCGGCATAGTGACAACATGTAGTCAAACATAATCTATCTGAGCTTGAAAAAGGATTTCTAAGTTCCTCAGGGCATTTTTCGGGGGCATCCATGTTTGTTGATGTCGGAATTCTTTCCCAGGCATTTTGATGGCCATTTGCCTTACTTCATCAACTGACAATGCAGCTGCATTGTATATCTTTGGACAGTATAAATTCTTTAGAAAGGAAATGTATGCATCAATATTTAGCGTTATGGATAAAACTGACTCGTTTAACTCTTGGATTTCATGTGAAAGAGTTTGTATTGCTCACGACCTTGATTGTCAATGGCCTACATAAAATCTTCTTATGTAAAATTCCATAATGTTGTGGTAAAAAAAACATTTCCTCCCATGCACAAAATTATGACAATCAGACCCGCCGAATATTTCTTATTGAAGTATCTTTCAATACATTCTATGATTTTGGAGATGTTGTACAGCTCAGGTTTATATTTTGTAACCAAACATAAACAGGGCGTGTAAAGGTTCCAGTTTGGTTTCTTTTTAATTGGAGACTGATACCAAAGATGTGAATTAGGACTGTGTCGATATCAGTTGATAACGCAAAGTTGACAACATAATCTGCATCAGACAACTCAGCATCAGGCTCCATCGTACAATCAAGGTGAGCCATTTCTGTTACTCTATTTCTCTGCCTGATGTTAGACAGCTTCTCCGTACCAACAATTCCTGATTCCGAAGTAAATCGAACTCTCAGTGGTGTTGTGAAAGGACAACATTTGCTGGAGACCTCTTGTCCATGACATGCTGTTTCACTGTCTATATCGAGGGTCATATTTTGCTTCAGAAGAAGCTGCTTAATGTGACTGCCTAAATAGGAATTTACAAGTGTATTGCCTATCAACGTCCCCACGACAGAGGGCTTCTGAAATTTATCTGCACTGATCACCTCTTTTTCTTTCTTCAAGTGTGAAATATATATTTTTCCTTTACAATACCACCTTTCCATTGTATGTGCTTTAAGTGTATCTGGTGTTTTATTTCCCATGTACCATTTTGAAATTGTGTGTCACTATCGCTTCATATTTTGTTTCATCTTGCTTAATCTTCGAAGCATCTTCTCCTGAGATGACATACTGGATTACTGTATGCACGTTTCTCACCCAAGCGACAGAGAAATCTAGCTGTTTTGCTAACCTTACTTTTCTTATCTCATGGTGCCCACGCGCTGAAAACAAACCTTCTTGTCTTCTGCTGTGCCATAGTTGTTCTCAAATAAAACAACAACAACAGCAACAACAACAACAAATAATATATAACCAAAATATAGTTACTTACGGTCAATCTGTCTTAAAAACACACCAAAACAAAAACATTTTGATAGAGACAAATACACACACGCATATTATTTCGAGATTTTGATATTATGTTACTTCGTTCAAACTAGCATGGTCAAGTTTATCCTATATGCAGGAATAGCTCAGTACATTTTCAGATCATTAAATGTAGGTAAAGCAACTGAATTAGTTGTAAACACTTCGCGTGAAACATTGTATATACTTTTAGCTACATTTAATGAAACTGACCTGAAAATTGACTGTGCTACAGATAGGATAAAATTCTCAATGGTGATTGAAATGAACTGTCAGAAAACACTGATCCATGCACATAAGACTATATACCTATACACTTCATAGCACCTCAACTCTCTAAACAACAACAGAAAACTTAGCAACAGCGAGAAATGTGTTATGTTAAACATGCTCTATTATAATTTGGTTAAGCATCTTCGTTGAGCTCCAGCCGAATATACCTGCAATATGTATTGACAAATAATACACTTACCAGCCAGAAGGAATCATTTATCCATCAACACACTAATCCATAAGCAAATTTCACTGCATCACTTGCCATATTTCCAAGAAAGAAATATAAATTTTCAAATAATCCTTGAGCTTGAAAGTTTAGCACATTGTTATTCTCTGGGGTCCACATATCTTTTATATGGGAGTTTGGGGTACTAAAAATTGCAAATGATGAAAAGAAACAGTTTCTTTCTAATAACTGTTAACTATTTATTGTTAATTTCATATACCATCCATATATTAAATGTGATAATACCTCATTACTTTGCGGCGTTATATGTTGTTATTTTTCTTTGCTCACGCGTATAAACTGTGTACTTCGGACGCAACGGTCACACCACAGCCCTCATTAGCTTATTTGTATTCATGCGTCACATGTAAACATTGCGAGGTGCACACTTTTAAAGAATTAGTTTTACTTTAAAGGATAATATTGGGTGAGAAAAATAATCTACGTTGGGGTTTGGACCAAGACAATGAAATCCCAGCCGCGGGGTTACATTATATGTCTCTTCACATGGACAAGACTCGTGGGGAGACAAATAATATAACCTCTAGGCTGGGATTTCATTGTCTCGGTTCAAACCCCAACATATATTCTACACGTCTCTGCACGTCTAGTGTGGACATTTTTATCATTACATTATTTAGTATGGCCCCCGGTGGAATACATTTCTTTGCATCTCTGTCGTCAAAATCTCACGCAGTGTCTAGAAGTAAGTTGTATCCATCTTTTCCTCCTAGTCTTTAAACAACCACGATGGCTACAAATTCGTCACAATGCCACATCATATCAATATGAGGGAAAACAATTTATTCTCAGTTGCCTAATGAATTATTTCAACATTTGCCTCCGTCTCATTTCAAGCTGGCTGACGGATAAGTGCTGATAAAACGAATTGTTTTTCAGCTCCTCTGCTCTGGATGTGAAGTTGATAATGAGTTGATGAACGTGACGATAACCGAGATATGCAAAGCTGCTCACAATCGCCAAACATTTTGCGTGGCTATCTCGATGTTCTCGATAGTTACCAATTTACTGCAGTCTTTTTAAATATCATCATCTGTCATATATTTCAGTATATAAATGAGGCCTGATGTTTCATAAGCTGGTATTGAGTTCATGATTTTGGATTTCCTCAAGTGCTGTTCTTAAAATTCTGAAAGAAATGTTGCATACTTTTGTTCCCATTTATAAGCTTAAAGCGATTTCGTGCTATCTTATAATCAGTGCAAACATAACTTTTTCATTTGTTTCACGCAGTTCAGTCTTTTCCAACAAATCATAGAGAACCACTTTCAATGTGACTATATCGTCATCTCTGATACTGAAAGGTGGAGGATGACAGCATAATAGTGGCGGTGTCTTTTTTAGATCTTGATGGTCTCGTATGCTACTATCAGTACCACATATTACAGTTTCATCTTTGTTCGTCTTAAATGGTATCTGTATTTCTTAAACGAGAGCTTGTGCATCTTGGAGAATATCTTGGTTAGCATCAACCTTTGACCTAATATTTGAATAATCTTCATCCTCATTTTCCTCTTTGTCTGTTTTCATTCATGTTATCTTCATTATTTGGTTGTACATCTTCCTCATCTACATCACTGACATCAATCTATGGAAACAAATCACAAGATACATTTGGATCATCCTGGATATTTTTCATATCCTCGACTATTACCCCATTACTCTCAATTGGTGTAATGGAGGTAATGGCTTCATTAATGCGTTCGATATTTTCATTGGAGATGTTTAGTGGGAAGTTTTAATTTCTGTCGTTAGTACTGACAGTATCCATTTTCTCCATATCATGAATATCCAAGGATGAACTTTCAACTTGGGACATTTATATGTCACAGTCTTTTCCTACAAAAACCGATTTGTGATAAGCAGTACAACCAACGATATTCCGGTAATGTTTGGGCCATGCACGATACATTTTTATGCCGAAGAGGAAATTTACCGGAAATGTTTCTCACACGTTAGCGATCGATTTGTACACAAAGGGCGATTAACCATTGGAAGTGATGAAGCAAAAGAGCATGACGAACGGCCTGAAAACCAAATTTCCGCAGGCAATTTTTTTATGTACCAAACACATTAAAGACAATGTCGGACGACATCTTCAAGAAAATGGGGCATGTGTACTGGCCTGGAAATAAATAATCCAAATCATTTTTGGAGAAAAAGATGGAATCATATTTGTCTCGAATGATGTCAGTTTTCAGATCATATTGGCAAAGATTCGTGTGGGGCAAAATCAACACTTTACGTTTTCCGCCCATTACACGACGGAGTAATCAGTGAACCATAGACAAAATATAACAGCGAGCCCATAAACCATAAGTTAAAAGCGGCAGTTAATTGGGACATAAACAAGTTCCCCGAACTAATTGAAGTGAAATGAACTATTTTTTAAAAACAAATTCTGTTTAACTGTTTCTGTTGTATAGCAAAGGATAATGGTGTATAGCATCTTCAATGAAACAACATGTTATTCCACAACTAGTATGGCATGGTATGTCACAAATGGAAAAAGACGGGCATATACACAAATTTATGCTGGCAAAACCACCAACAGCAACAAAATGCAGATATATCAATGCCAGCAACATATATTTTAAGTGTCTCAAGGCTTCCGAAAATGTTGGAAAAAAGCCAGGCCGGCGGAAACGGACAGCATCAGAAAGGACTAAAAAGTATTATAAATGGCCAATTGGAGAAAGTAATGTACTTACAGATTATACGGAATCAATATAATAACGAATCAAGTTAATTATGTAGCTGTGTGTGTTTGTGTGTGTGTGTGTGTGTGTGTGTGTGAGAGAGAGAGAGAGAGAGAGAGAGTGAGAGAGAGAGAGAGAGAGAGAGAGAGAGAGAGAACTTTTGTATGACAATAAAATGTCATACAGTCATATGTAATCATTACAGTACTGTAATCTCAACTCAATTAATAAATAAATGAAAAATATCTCCATCGCATCGCTGCATCTCTCATCGTGTAATATTTGGCCGGGCGATGGTGCGATGAATTGATGCGATGGAGAGATTTGTTATTTATTTCATTTATTTATTGAGTGGAGATTACAGTCGAAAGATATAATACTAGTAAATTGCATTTGTATTTATTATTGATCAATCTGACACAAGAACGCGAAATTTTAAAGAAGAAAAATCGTGGGAGGAACGTTTTTAATTTATAGATGAGAAGGTAGACTCAATACGATTTGGTGTAAATTTCGGTTGATTTGGGTGTGAATTTGAGTGGATATGGGTAGATTTTTGGTGGATTTTGGGTTGATTTGAGTAGATTTGGGTGGATTTGGGTGTTTCGTAAAACCCGATTATTACATCCCTGTTTGGAATGATTTGGAATATAAATTATGGGTTTTACATATAGCAGAAAGAACAAGCGAAATAATAGAAGATTTACAGGGGATCATGCATCCTTTTTAAATGATATATTCCACATTTTTATTTAAATTTCGGGACATTTTGACATTAATTCAAACGTTGAAATTTGCAGATCGCTAATTTACATGTTTTCGATATTAAATGTTCTATGCGCATTGTAAATGTTGTATTATAGGATAGATCAAACAATCGATGTAAGCCTTCTAGCCCTGTCAATAACGATTGAACGTTAATTCTGTCCAACTGGTTGCACAGCTGAAAATAATTTAATTGGGACAATTAATGAAACTTTTAAAACTGGATCATTGTCAACTGTTTATAGCTTGCATACCAAAAAGGATTAGTCTAACCAATACGTGAAGAGCTGGCGTATTACTTCTCTTCTTAATGTTGCCTACAAACTGGCATTAGGATGTATTGCCAAGATAATTAAATCAGTACAGAATGAACAAATATCTAAGTATCAGACTGGTTTAGTAAAATTGAGATACAGCGGTCAAAATGCAGGGATTTTAAATGATAGTATGCATTTTGCGGAAGAGTTGCACATTCCAGATGCATTCTTATTAATTATATTTGTAAATAGGCATTTGATTCAAGGTCATGGAAATTGATTCATAATGTTTTAACTTTTTAAATTTTGCACCATGCGTAAGGCACTGGGCTAACAATTGTATTCCAATATTCTATAGGCAATTTTACAAAATGACATTCTTTCAACAAATTTCAAAATGTCCAGATGTTGATGACAGGGTGATCTAATATACCCATATCTATTTTGACTCAATGCAAATATATTGTTTATTCTGCTGGGGCATAACATAAAATAAACGTCACCAACTTAAAGGAAACAAAATATTTACTGGTGACATCAATTTAATTCGTAATGGCTCTTCTGAATCCAAGGAATCATCTATTGAAGTATTGAGTTTTTCAAAACGAATTTCAGGATTGAAGCATTAACATTGCCAAACCAAAATCAATTTGAATCGGAAGAAATAACTACAATGTTGAAACATTTCATAAACGACTAATGCTAGAGTGGATGACTGATTCTACATTACTGTGCATGAATGTTTCGGTATAAAATGATACAAATGAATTTTGAGAATTAAACAGAAAGCATTAATGCTTCTTTTAGACATTTAAAAACACCGATTGCCTTTGATAATGATAGAGTTATATATGGTCTCAATACGATATCCTTTGCTTTTCAATGAATTAGTCAGTGTAAAATCCTTGTGTTAAAGGTTACAGTAAGATCAAACATCACTGTTAAACCATTGTATCACTTTCCATTTAGAAATGTTATTTTATAACAATAAAGGATAAAAAGAAACTTACGGTTCATCTTTAACGAAATATAATAAAAACCATCTAGTAAATTATGCAGTGCAATGTAAGATGTAAGTCTGAACATATATATATATATATATATATATATATATATATATATATATATATATATATATATATATATATATATATAGTCTGACATATATGTCTTAAATAAAACTAACAAGTTACTCAACAGTACAATGGTTTTATGTTGGTGTTACTCTTTGAAATTTACCTGGGAATTATTTTCTGTATGAAATAAAATTGTCCAGTACTGATAGATATACTGTATTTGAGGAGGAGGCACTAACCACTTGTCCATCAGAATGGTCTATACTTTCTGTAGAGATGTCCCATAAACAATACTGCATTTGTTTTGGGAATGTATATTGTTATTCACGCTGTGGATTGATGAGTCCCATTGGATAAGAATAAAGTCAATATCGATACAGTGCCAAGTGGCAAGCATGCTAAATAGATAGATAAAATTAGATATAGAATATCTGAACAACTGTTTTATTTTCGCTTTTTTTCAGCCAAATGCTACATGCTTTCACTAGAGACGTAAACGTTTTTCTTAAAGGCCACTATAAGCTGGAAAACTGTATTGCAATCAAATCTGAAAGAAAATAAGAATTTATGTTGATTTGAAAATGGTGGACGAATTTAGTTTAATGTAACTAAGAATAAATATTAAAAGTCATGCACAATGGCACCATGTTATATAGTGTACAGAGTGTATCACCTATACACTGTATATTTGTAAATGTTTTAAAAGACATTTTGCGTACTATATGAATGGCATGCACCTGTGCTCTCGTGCGCAATTTTATTACTTTTAAATACACTATATTTATTGTCCCATCACTACGTCAAATGTATGGTGTCCTTGGGATGATTCTCAGACGCAAAAGATTTCCTATAATAATAATAATAATAATAATAATAATAATAATAATAATATAATAATAATAATAATAATAATAATAATAATAATGATAATAATAATATTAATAATAATAATAACAATAATGAGGACTTTGTATAGTGCCTAATCTTCGGAAGCACTAGGCGCTTTACAACATATATAATGATAAGACTACACTATAGAAAAACAAATAACAAAAACCACGAAATTAAAAACATAATAACATGCTGAACACAAATAAGATACAAAACATTATTAGGTCCCTACGTTTGTTCCTGCATTCGAAAAAGGTGAGTTTGAAGAGCACTCTTAGAATGGACCACTGTGTCTTTGTGTCTAATTTCAATACGCAAATCGATCTACATCGCCGGGTCCTGGTATGCAAAAGGACGTTGTCCATATGACTTCGTTTTCATATGTGGAACAATCAGTATACGATTGTCAAAAGAAGAGCGTAAATATCTTGCTGGTGTATACATATTGGTGAGGCCGGATACTTATGTTGGACTGGAGTCTGTCATTGAAACATAGCACAGAGAAAAAACTTTGTGTTCCATTCTATATCGAATGGATAGCCAGTGTAGGGTACAGAGCAGTGGTGGGGTGTGCTCTGATCGAGGTACTATACAAATGATCCAATCAGCTGTGTTTTGAACATATTGAAGTTTCTGGAGTAGATATTGTGACGATCAAGCCAGAATTGAGTTACAATAGTCCAGTCTTGAAAACACTAATGAACACACAAGTGTTTTAGTGGTATCAACTGAAATATATTTGCAAATGGACCTGATGCGTCTCAGTTCAAGATATACAGCCTTGTATATGTTCATGACATGTTGGTGCAATGCTGGATTACTGTCTAGAGTAACACCCAGATTTCGTACTGACTGTGAGTATTTAATGTTGGTGTTGCTGTTTTTTTTGTCTAAGGTTCAGGATGTGAATGAGAAAGTGTTTGTGTTGTGATCAGAACAGCCTCAGTTGTATCATCATTCATCTGCAGATATGCACCTCTCTACTCCATGGATGGTAGCATCAACTTCAGTTGGGTGGCTAGACTTGAATAGTTATGTGTCATAAGCATAAAACTGGTGGGACACATGGTGATGATCTATGACACTTGAGAGCGACTCAGTGTATAGAATGAAGAAAACAGGTCCAGGAGCAGACCCCTGTGGAACACCACAATATAGATCAACTGGGCTGGAAAGTATTCCATTTGCAGATACAATTTGTGTCTTGTTGATTAAGTAGGACTTGAAACACTGTAAGGCTATATTCTGAATGCTGAAAAAATGCTGGAGACGGTCAGTTAAAATATAATGGTCTATTGTGTCAAATGCAGTAGACAAATCAAGGAGGGTGAGGACTGTAATTTTTCCACTATCCAAAGCCGAGAGAATGTAATTAAATACTTTCCGAAGATTAGTTTCAGTACGGTGGCAAGGGCAATATGCAAACCGTACATTGCTAAAAAGACTGTTTGAATTCAAATGAAATACAAGTTGGGTTAGAAAAACTTCTTCTAAGATTTTTAATATCAATGTGAGATTCGAAACTGGGCGGCAGTTCTCTAAATCGGTATGGGTAAGTGTTGGTTTTTTCAGCAGTGGCTATACGATGGCAGTTTTTAAAAATGATGGGGATTCCCCCGATAATATATATATATATATATATATATATATATATATATATATATATATATATATCATGAACAACAGTTAGTGAAGACAATATTGGGTCTAAGCACTCAAGTAGCAGTGCTGTCGGAATTGGATTAAGTTCACAAGATTTTTTTTGGTGCACTCTTCATCACGATTTTCAACATCAACAGAGACAGATTCAAATACTCATAATGGTTGTCGCTGAAATTCTGTATCATAATTGTATGGTGACGAGTCAATTTAAATTGTGTTGTCAAGCGAATATCTAATGGTTTGTACTTTGTCACGGAAGAAATTTGCAAATAGGTCCGGAACGTCCAATGGAGAGAAGGTAGTTGGAAATGGTGTACGTTTGTGTCTTGACATTATCTTGTTAGTTATCTCCAAGAGCTCTTTGCAGCTGGAACTCACCGTGATTTTAATACTGTAGTGGGATGACTTGACTATATGGACTATGTTTGTGACCTTCTTATCGGCTTCATGAATTTGTTGATGAATAGTGAGATTGGTGGAAAGCCAAAGCCTGTCTGCTTTTCGGCGATGTCTTTTAGTTGTGCGAAGCTGGTCCCTAACTTAAGAAACCAGTCTTAAACGTGACCAAGTTTATTGATGGGTTGGTTAACTAACTGTTTAAAATTGAAAACATGAATGGAATCTAGAAGTTTTGACGGTTATGCGTTTCCAGGACAGTCAATGTGAAAGTTGAAATCTCCAAGAATAATTAGGTTGCCGCCTATCAAGTTTCCATACACCAAAAGATTCGGAAACTGCCTCAAAAACAGAGATTCAGTCCGCTTCTTTTTTTAACTATGAGAAGGGCGGTAGAAAAAAAAATGGACTGACCTTTGTTCCATTGTGAGTGTTATTTGGACTAGTCCAAAAGATGCGTGAAAGAAATTGAAGGTTGTGTTGTACTTAATGCATTTTATCAAAGAATTATGTGTGATGTCAGAAATTCCATCCTAGCGAGATTTGCTGAGAAACGACTTGATGGAGTATCGGTGATAGTTAAATCTGCACAATTGGGCTTATCGCTTGATGCTTTTAGCCACGTTTTTGTCAGGAAGAAGACGTGGATATTTCGGTCGTTGATAAAATTAACTATTTCTGTGCGATTTTCCGTGATTCTACTGACTGAGCGTTGAATAATGCAAAACGTAGTGGTATGACTGATGCAGTTGACACACCGGTATACGATTTAAGATGAAATTCAACCAGGTTATCAAAATTAACGGCCGCATTTTTAAATTGTTTATCTGATACGGACGAAAGGGTTCTAACTGGAATTCTTCTTTATGTTCTTCGCCGGCCAGCTTTGAAACAACGTTTTCTTTCTCGCTTCCGTTTACATTTAGGTAATGATGAATGTAGTCCCAGTTCGTTTAGTCTTGAGCACAATGTATTATCAAGAGCCAAGTTCTGGTCATTTAATGCAATTAATGAGGTTCCATCATAGCTTAAGCAGATTGACTCGCGATCACGTGATGGCGGTTTATTCAACAAACAAATGACGTCTTAACAGTGGTACAAAACAGCTGAGAACAATTATAATTGTTCTCGTTTCCAAAAAAAAATAGATGAAGAAACACATACGAACTGAACAGCCAGTGCATGATGAAACACATTAATGTAGACGAAGATAGACAACAAGCACATATATCATGAAAAATAGCACAAAAAGGAAAGAGCCTCCGTCAAGCAGTTAAGCGATGACGGTCATCTTTCCGGAAGTCAATAACGAGGACAATAAATAGAAATAGGTAAAAAGCAGCTCTTTTCATTTGTTTATATTACAGACAGTGAGAAATGAGATAGTACTGTAATAATCTGCATTTAGATTGTGGTATATACATGTGATCACTATTAATTCAAGCAGGCCAATTGTGTCTCAATTTTTTTAAATCAGTGTGCTACCAGTAAATTTCCCAAATAAGTTGACATTAATATTTTATATGACCCTCTGTTTTGTTTAGTGTACATGTTTTGAGTTAGCAAAAATATGGATTATCAAAGCCGACGGATGGCATTCTCGATAATGTGATTAATGACTTAATCGTTTAAGACTGTACGATACATACTTAATATGTATATCAGCCCTGTTGATTACTTTTAAGCATCATTGCATTTAAGTTTCGTTTTCTCTTTTTGTTTATTTCTTTGTTACATACACGTGCGGACTTCCCGGTCATGCGTTCTACCTCGGCAGAGTGTATATCAATATCATATTTCTAAACATAAGTAATAATGATTAACACTTGATTTGCTAATAATTATCATTTTCACGAATCATGTAGTAAAAAAGGCAACATATTGTCTATTTGTAGATATGAAAGGTACACAAAATATTTGTAAATCATTAATGCCATTTTGTATAAAAATTAGACTTAACTGGCTATGAAACATACCTAATCTTCAATATTTAGAACAGTATGAAAATGTATCAAATCTATTATATAAATATATTGTTTGGAAAGCAAATCCGTAAACTATATAATAGAGAGTTACTACTAAACTGAATGCAGTTTTGAACTTTAGAAAATGGCTACACGCTAATAAATGGTAAAGTTCGGGTTCTAAGATATTATCTACTTAATCTGTGTTTATTAGCTCAAGATAATTTATAACACATTAAAAACTGTTTCAATATTTTATTCTGTTACTTTTATATCTTTCTACAAACCCGTTTTATTATTTATTAAACTTTTATTTATTTCAACTGATGTTTGGAAATAATAGTTGAAAGACAATCATTTGTATTGATTCCAAAAAGAATTATATTATATTTGAATAGCTTTCATTACAAGTGTCATATATTGATTTGGGTGTGGGAATTTGGTTTGTTAACTGCGGTACTAAGATATTACAGTCAATAAATGAAAATATAAAACGAATATTTAGTTTAGCTACATTTTTCAAATCAGATAGTGCACTATACAATCTGTATCCATGATTGGTGAAGTCAAGCGAAATAATGTGTATAGATACATCGATCTGCGTCACGAACCTCTATATTATCGCTTGTCTTTCTGGCGGGCACCGAACAAAAAGAAATGCTGGACAAACTTAGTACAGCTATTGGACAGTTCCTGTCATTTTCTCGTCCATTCCATATTAAGATGGCATACCTTCAACAAATTACTACACTATTTCAACTTATATGTACGATAATTGTCATTTGGAAAATACAACGTTGGTGGCAGACTGAAGATCATCACTCCCAGAATCAAAAATTGTGGAATGAAGTAGACAAATATGGTTATGTCGGATTTATGTTATTGTTTTGTTTCAAACTGACGCCCTGCCTCTCCTTTCCATTTGCAGTTATGAATACCATTGCCTTAACTTTCACTAACTTATGGCCAGATCCGCCCAAATTAGAAGTACCGAAGTCAAATATTCCCAATATATGCTTTCGCGTTGTCACAAAAGGATTGTATAAAAAATTAGTAATCCGCACCCTTGAGAGAAATATAGAAACCTCTCTGAAAACTGGACTTGAAAAGTTTAACTTTGAGGTTGTTACAGATATTCATCTAGACCTACCCACATCGATATTTGTTCAAGAAATTGTTGTGCCCAAAAATTATGCAACAAAAAATAATTCACAGTTTAAAGCACGTGCTCTACATTATTGTTTGGAAGAAGGCATCAGTAATCTGTCTGAGGATGACTGGATTGTACACCTGGACGAGGAAACTCTTCTCACGCAAGGTTCAGTCATTGGATTGGCAAATTTTGCTGCCAAAAGTATGGGAGACATTGGACAAGGAGTCATCACTTATGCGAATACTGAAATAATTAACTGGTGGACAACATTAGCGGACAGTGTCCGTGTTGCAATTGACATCGGGTTAATGAAATTCTGCTTTCAAAAGCTCCACCGACCTGTGTATGGCTTAAAGGGATCCTACATCATCATAAAATGTTCAGTCGAGAAAAAGATAGGATTTGATTATGGCCCTAAAGGGAGTATAGCAGAGGATCTTTATTTGGCTTTGTGTGCATGGACAAAGGGATACAAATTTAATTTTGTAGAAGGTGAAATGTGGGAGAAGAGTCCTTTTACTATGATCGATTACATAAAACAAAGAAAGCGTTGGTTTGTCGGACGAATGTTTACAATACTAAGTCCAAATATTCCTCTTAAGTATAAACTTTTATTGATACCATCTGACCTGGGCTGGTTACTTATAAGTTTTAATATTGTTGCTGTATTCGTCCCGCTTAAGACACCAGATTTTATGATCGCCATAACTTCATGGACTGGAGGGATTCTTGTTTTTCTTTTTATATTTGGATCCATTAAGTCGTTTGGTATAAAAAGGTATGGGCTCTACAGAAAAGTAATTATCTGTGTATGCACCATCATTATTATACCTTTAGTTGCTTGCCTTGATGGCATTGCATCTCTCTGGGGATTTATTTGGAACATTAATACTGGATTTTACATCGTGCAGAAAGAGCATAACCGGTATGAAAATGCTGTTGAGGAGGAAGTATGAACACAAACAAATATTTATGTTTGATGTTACGAAAAATTTATTAAAGATATCATCCAAATTTTGGGAACTGTGATCATTCCAAACGTTTTCAAATCGTCAATTTACATTTTTTCTATTGTTTACTACTTTATCTCAGTAAATCACATACAACGTTTTAACGATCCTTCTCTTTGATAAGGTATCCACCGGATGAGAAGTATATTTGCCCGTACATAAACGAATGCATTTTAACTTTACAAATATGTATTAATACAGTCAATTTGAACTGAATTAGTTTTCTGAGCCACATAGAAACGCATATTGCCACTGGAAAAGGACCTATATAAAACATACCAGGCCGCTTTCACATCTGTACTGTGTGTCATTAAGTGTGAAATCGTGAATGCTTAAGCATATGTTACCGGCGTTATAAGTAGTACACACTTTTACTTAATAACGCATTCCTATTCGCGCAAACGGGAATATTATGATATCATAATGATTTCTTTATGTGATGCATATTTTCTGAACTGCAATCAATAACTATAATTAGGGCAAGACTTCCGAACTCAAGCAAGAGTACATTAATGTATGTACGAAACTCAATTGAATATTAAAAAGTGAAGAGAAGACTAAAGTATGTGAACACTGTTGTATTAATACATATATAATCTATGTTGGGGTTTGGACCAAGACAATGAAATCCCAGCCTAGGGGTTACATTATTTGTCTCCCCACGAGGCTTGTCCGAGTGTGGAGACATATAATGTAACTCCGCGGCTGGGATTTCATTGTCTCGGTCCAAACCCCAACGTAGATTATTTTTCTCACACAATATTATCCTTTAAAGTAAAAAGAACTCTTTACTAGTGTTCACCACCCAATGTTTACATGCGGCGCATGAATACAAATATGCTAATGAAGGCTGTGGTGTGACTGTTGCATGCGAAGTACACAGTTCATACGCGTGAGCAAAGAAAAATAACAACACAAAACGCCGCATAGTAATGAGGTATTATCACATTTAATATACGGATGTTACTTGAAATTGACAATAAATATTTAAAATTTATTAGAATGAAACTGTTTCTTTTCATCATTTCCACGTTTGAGTACCCCACTCTCCCGTATAAAAGACCCTCGTCACCCTCCAAATATGTGGACCCTAAAAACAACCATGTGCTAAACTTTCAAGTTCACGGATTCTTTGAAAATTTATGTTTCTGTCTTCGAAATATGGCAAGTGATGCAGTGAAATTTGCTTGTGCATTAGTGTGTTAAGGGATAATTGATTCCTTCTGGCTGTTAAGTGTATTATTTTTCAATACATAATGAAGGTATATTCAGCTGGAGCACAACGGAGATGCTTAACTAAATTATAATAGAGTATGTTTTATATAACACATTTATGACTGTTACTAAGCTTTCCGTTGATGTTTAGAGAGTTGGGATGCTATGAAGTGTATAGGTATATAGTTTTATGTACATGGATCAGTGTTTTCTGACATAGCTCATTTCACACACCATTGAAAATTTTATCCTATCTTTAGCACAGTAAATTTTCAGGTCAGCTTCATTAAATGTAGTTAACAGTATATACTATGTTTCACGCGAAGTGTTTACAACTAGTTTGGTTGCTTTAGCTACATTTAATGATGATGATCTGAAAATGTACTGAGCTAGTCCTGCATATAGGATAAACTTGACCATGCTAGTTAGAACGAACTAACATAATATCAAAACCTCGAAATGGTATGTGAGTGTGTGTATTTGTCTCTATCAAAATGTTTTTGTTTGGTGTGTTTTCTAAGACAGATTGACCTTAAGTAACTATGTTTTGGTTATATATTATTTGTTGTTGTTGTTGCTGTTGTTGTTTTATTTGAGATCAATTATGGCACAGCAGAAGACAAGAATGGTTTCTTTTGTTAAAAGTAGTTCTGAGCGCGTGGACACAATAACTAAGACGATTGGTCTGAGATGACTAGAATGAGATAAGAAAGGTAAGGTTAGCAAAACAGCTAGATTTCTCTGTCGCTTGGGCGAGAAATTATTTTATCAGACCTGATATATGTACACGGATAAGATCTAGACTAGTAAAATATGATTTATTTACTTCCGTGCTTTTCCTAATTTTCTCAAATTATTACTTTGAGTTGGTAGGTTGAGTAAATATCTACAATTAAAAATTGCCAAAACAATAACCCTGAAGTTTGATTACCGCCGAAAGAAACCTATAACAATTTCGAGAGGTCGTGAAAATTCTAATATCTTAAGAATCAGAAGTGAATTCACTATCATGTGTCAGTTGTTATGCACGCAAACACACACACACACACCACGTATTAACAAACACCTGCCACACTTGCTCATCTACAAAGAAGCATATGTTTTCGATTCACATTTCATTGACCTTGAATAATGCTTTGAACAACGTTAATGTTCGAATTCCTTTTCTTCCTAGGATTTTATGTAACAGCAGCCGAATACTTCCCTTTTGTGGAGCACTATTATAACGATAAGCATCAGAGAGGGTGGACAGACCGAAACTATTTAAAGCAAACCAAAACTATTTCAAACAAAATCCCAATGGATTTCAAACCGAAACCAATTCAGGCAGACAAAAAAAAAGAGAATGGGTTTCGCTTTGTCACGCTACAGACTCGACGCTGATGTCGCTGTGGAGACGAATTGTTATTGTAAATGTCTTTAGGATTTCACAAACAGACTAATTTGTAAAACCTCACCTCGTAAATCAATCAGAGTATTGGACTGGTCATTGAGTTTGAAAATAATTCTCCTTAATGAATCATTATGACCTCGCATATATACTGGATTAGTTGGATCCTCAATTATTACAAATCCGGGTGGAGCTGTTGGTGCAAATGAATATAAAAAATATCCTTGTTGGGCTTGATTTGATCTTACGAGATTTATTTGGTAACTTGCTTCGATGACATCACATACGAAATTCACTGCAATCACCGAGAATATATTGACATTTTAAGGAGCGATATGTCGCCCACTACCATCTGGGTCATTATTATGTTTGAGGATAGTTGTTTGTGGTTGTGGCATTTTTTTCCATGCGGCGAGTATTTGTGGGAAGGCATCATAGAGGAGGTCATTGGTTGATTTTTTTAGCTCATTTGCGTTATACCCAAGAAACTTGAAATCGGGTAAATCAGCTTCTGTGATATTGTAACCAGTTAGAAATTTTTGTTTATCTCCGTTCTTGTCATTAATTAGTATCTGAACTATTCGTGTGTTGATATATTCCATCTCGGATTCAAGCTGATTTAATATCTCAACATATTTTATGATCTCGCTGCGTGAATTCATTATATCAAAAAGATGTTTTTGGAAACTTTGTCGTAGTCTCTCTAGTTGTGTTTTATGTAATTGATTAATCTCTTTCAAATAATCAATGACATTATTTAGAGTAAATGCAATGGCAATGGAGGAATCAGGAGTTTTCTCAAAACCAAATTCCTATTGCATGATATTTCTATCAAGAAATGTGAATATATCGGCTAATTTTGCATTTTTTATAATAGGTAAATAATTTCGATATGATGGAGCAATTTCGTGGTATGAGTGTACATCTGTGACATAATCAGATTTTTTAGGTTCCGGTACTTGCTAAGATGTCCGAGGTGGGGTTTTAGGCCATCCTAATATAGTTCTGATTTAACTCTGATAGATATCTACGATATATCCGGGCAAGTTTATCTCAGTCGCGGAAAATAGTGTTGGTTCATGAACTATTATAGCGATTTTCGATTTTTTTCCAGTAATGAATTTTATTCTACGTTGTAATTTATTATTAATTTGTTTAATTTGGTAGGACCCAGATGGTATGGAAACAACGTTCCAGTCTGGAGTACCATCGGGTTTATTCTTACTCGCAAACACCAGGGAATTGTTTGGTTGTTGACCACCGAATGTTACTGATCTGATATTAGGCCAACTATGGTATTCTCGTAATTTTGCTAGTGCTATCTCCTTCACGGGAACCGCAGTAATGAAATTAACACTGAATTCAGGATTCATTGAAGTTATTGATATCATGCTGGTTTTCACCGGGGTTGTGTTTTCCGCTATTCGTTGAAGTAGTTCTTACGATGTTGCCATTGTTATTATACTCATGTTGTTTTTCTAATTTTGACATCGCGGAATCATAAACATGTACCATCGCTGAAAACTCACTATCGGATATTAATGTGTCATTGAGTGACGACGATATAATCCAGGATAATTGGGAGTATGCGGTTGATACAACATGGAACTTAACTACGTAATCCTGCAGTTTGCGTTGGCTACACGATCATTTTTTTTGTTATTATTGAAATAATTCCAGCAATTGTTGTCGCAGTGGATATACAAATTGGAACAGATATCGGGGCAATCATTGTCACCGAGGAGAGTATTATACCAGCTCTGGTGATTACACATGATACCGAGTACACGGTAACGTCAATTGCGGTAATTCTTCGTCCGTATTTTTTTATTTTTACTTCATACACCTCAGTGAGTGTTTTGAGTTTAGTTTGACATTCTCTAACCTGATCATAGCAATACTGCTGTGACGTTACCAATGATGACATTTCATTTATTATAACAGATTTCAAATTGCTGGCGTTAAATTCGCCAGCGTTGAACATCCTATGGATTTTTAATTCAGTTGTTTACTTAAATCCGCTACGAATTCCACATACCATGCTACTGAAATCCTAGCCAAATTATCATCAGTGGATATTATTGTGAATCGTTCAGTTGTTTCCTTGTCGATGATCCTTGATATCATATTATTGACCCCAGATGAACTCGTTGATGAAATATTAAATTGAGTCGGCGACACTAGTGTTAAATACCTTTGACGGCCGCGGTGATATTTAATATGTTAATGGATGGTGTCCACGTAAATGATCCGTGTTGGATCGTGTATACTACGTTGTTGGTTTTCTCATGAGAAATCTTTGTTTTTTCAAGTGTTTCTATCATCCTCGGTAAATCATCTTTGATTGCCTCGATGGTGTTTTTCATCTGATCGATGGATTTTCTAATATCCGGGAGTTTTATGTCGAGTTTATCTAATGAGATACCCCAAATAATTTCTCAATGAGATTTTTACGAAAAGTTGAAAACTTCTCAACATGATCTCCATACCTAGATTGGAGTGTTGCTAATTCTAACAAAGCGGTTTTTACTTCTAAGATTTCCAATGTGGGATGAATACGTGGAATAACAAAGAAATTAGTTCAAGGGTTGTCGATATTATCAATTATACTCTGTTGTAATTGTTCAAATTTTGTTATATCGTCATTCAGTGTTTTTGGGAGTCCACAATAGTTGAAATGAGAACATCTGGTTTGAGTTTACCCTCCTTGGAAGATATCGCGATAGAATTTTCCGTTACACCGCGTTGTTCAACTAAAATATCATCAAGGGAAACATTACTAGTTTTCAATTTACCCTGACGATCCTGAAATACAACTATGTCATTGGGATCAACACTTGCGAGGTTTAACATCTAAGATATTTCATCTTCGATCTTTTTTACATCACCGGCTGCATATATTTCCGCGGTGGTTTTTTTTCAGGCTTGATAGAGATCTCCCCCAAATACCAATCATGTTATTTTATAAAATTTCTCTCTAAAAAGCGATTACTCGTATATTCGTGTACGGTGTTATGGGGTGGTTTTCTCGATGATGAAATAGCGTTGAGTACATTTAATACTTCTATGCCGCATATTGGTGGGTCATTCATTTTCTTTGTTGGTAGCGTAGCATACCAGATAGGAGTTTTTAAGCGGTTTATATAACGCATAAATTCTTTAGGCGGTGCTAATCCATATGAATCGAAATAAACAATTGCACGCGGATCAATCGCGTATGCAACCCAGTGAGTTCCAGGTCCGGTGTTGTTATTGAGATAAATGATACCTGTTTCAGTGTTGTTTGATTGTTCTGGCAATTGATCTCTCATAAGACACCTGTAAAGTTTTTTATCGCTAGTTTTTTTATCAGCATCGAGTAAATCAAAATTTGACATGGGAACTATTGTTAGCAAACTGTTCCTAGTCTCAGACCGTTTCCGCTGTTCCATGAATACAGAGTTCCTGGTAATCTTAGACCCTTTCCTGATCGTTTCTGTTTTTGTATCTCAATCTGGTAGCTTTCTTTAGTGCCATCCTTGCCGCTGTAGCGCGGCGGCTTTTGCTACCGCTCGGGCCGCTGTCGCAATCAACGCTTGTAACTCAGCGAAAAGTGGAAATATACCACCTGATTTTATCATGTTCTTAATTGCGGCCGCAGAGAGAGTGACCTGAACACCTTATTTATCTTTGATGGCATCATTGAAGTGTTTTATCTGACGAGTTGTCAGTGATAGTTTATTCTGATCACCAGACATCTGATTGTGCTTCAGCGATAGTATGGTTCCACATTTTTTAGCTGACTCCGATTGCATTTTTTTAATTTGACCAGGAGTTAACGTAACACTAACATGACTATATGACATTTGATTTACTAACAGATTGATCTAATTGTTACATTATATATTTTCCACTGGTGCATCAATTACTCTCATTCGTCCACCAACACCTTCGAGTAGCATTAATTTGTCACTGAGTATGACAGCAACTGCTCTGTAATTCGGATAGTGACAACACCACCTACAACCAGCCGAGTAACACGAGCTCTGAAGTGTATGTCAACTACGGATTGTCTGGTTAAGTCAAGATGTTGCAACGAGAAGTAATAGATAGGATATCGATTTTTAAAATCAAATTGTGATATTTGCAGACCAGTATCCACATTATTATCGCGTCCCATAAATTTCAACAAACGATGATACGCGCGTGCTATTTGGTTGGTTCCGTAATCAAGTAGTACATCCTCGGATGTTTCCTGTTGGCCATTTATTCTCAATGATACTTCATTGACACCTATTTGATCAAATATCATATGACTCCGTTGCTGAGAGTTTAATTGCGCCTTATTCTGTAACGCAATAAACATATGACGCGGAGCTGAAACACCTTGTTTTGATGCCAGATGCCATGTAAGTTTACCATCAAGATTAGAATCCTTGGTATCTGTGATCACTGTTAGCCATGATAGCAATGATATTCCTCCATGATCGATATGATAGTAATTTTTCTTCTGCGATGATTGATGGAGTCATTACTGGCATCCACAATGATGGTTTTGATATAATGACTTTACCATCAGCAACACCAGCACCACTCCAGATTGCAACATTATCACTACCCTTTCGCACGACTGCTACTGTATGCATCGCTCCATAGATAACTTTTCTAACATTTCTGCAAAATACGGAAATGTGATGTAGTGGAATTCCGCATGAAAATTGCCTACGCTGTCTTTGCAACATTGCTCTGCGTGTTGCAAACCCCAAGTTGTGATTAGGATTAGTACTTTTTATAAGATCAAAGTTGCCAGCTGGTGTATCCTCGTGTTCAACATCATCTGGTTGTGGATCAACTGCAGTAGCTCTTGGTGTTAGCAATTTAACATATGGAATGTGTTCAGTGAGATCCTTAGAGAACATCATAGACGGACCTGCCGATCTTGTATAATCATCAGAATATTTTGCCAACCCCACTATTGTTGTGGCAACATCAACCTCACGCTCTATAGATTCGATTTCTCTACCATCAATCAAATATTTTGTATTCTCGAATAGCGCCATGATACCATTGTTGACAGAGCCAACTCGGATATTTGGGTCATTATCATATGGTGTACCAGTTGCAACATTTGTTACGAGTTCTCCTTCTACTTCGATAAACGCTTCAGCGGGTAGAACGTATTTGCTGGTATCATGGACCTGAAGTTCGATTCTTGATCGAAGATCCGGTTGTACTGCATGATAGGAATAGAATTGATAATCGCGTACGGAATCATTCTTGGGCACTGGGGAATCCATATCGAACTTTGTATCAGGAGCCGATTTGAACAAATTACTCTATATTTCTTGGTCTAAATTGCTATCCTGCTCGCGATTTCAAACCACTTCCCGCTATCATATTTGCAGTAATATTTTCCTGAGTGTCATATCCATCATTTATCCGTGATGCTATATTCTGATCCACTGCGTTGTTTATTATTTTGCTAATACTCGCGGGCATAATTTTCGTAGATGGTAGTTTCTCTAGTGATTTTATCACTGATGACGAAGTCATCGGTGGTTTCTTTCTTTGCCGAACTAACGCTAGTAGTTTGTCCTTAGCCGCGGAAAATGCTTTCCCAGCAACATCACCAACAGCGCTAACACCCTTATCACGAATAACATCAATATCTTTCATTCATAACTGTTTTGCGATTGGTGCTATTTTTGGAGCCATTCTTGCAAATAACCCTGCAATGGTATTGCCGAGACCATCTCCATAGTACTCTCTATATACAGGAAGTCGTGAATTTACTACATAGACCATGGTTGGTTTGTCGTGGTTGAAGTGTAGGATCATCTTATTTAAATGATATTTATCTAACGTGGTGATTTAATCACTGTGGTAACCGTCTGCTAGCTCATCAATAAACTCTCGACATACACTAATATCCATGATACCGCCCTCAAGTAATCGTCTACAGATATCAGCTGCCTCATGAATTATTTCCGGTGAGTTATTTCCAGCTCGTCTCCCTCCTACGGGAATTTCTAATCGTGATATATCCCCGAGAATACTATTAGGACAACGAACTAGACCACTACCTGAAATCCCCATAGGGGTTCCACTCTGAGAAAACCCATCCACACTGCTATAACCAGTCGTACCTTGTGTATCCTTTTCATGATCTTGTAAATGTCTAATACATTCATCATTAGATTCATCTGGATCAGATGGTATATTATCAGACTCCAATAATCTTAAACCGTATCATCAGTCTTTATCAATTGCTGCTAACCCCTCATCATTAAATCGATTTCGTAATTCCTCTACTATTATTTCATTGTTTTTTTTGAACCAGGAGGATTTTTTTGTAACAGCGCTGATGTTTTTTCAGTTTCCTTTGCTAGTTTTTCAAGTATTGGTACAGTATCCTTAGTAGCAGTGGTTAATGGTTTGAATAATTGTGTGGTTCGCGTTGTGAAAATAGTTTGAAATTATTGTCTCGTTTGGAGCCTATTTCGAACGGAATCACGAATCGGAATAAATTTTTTAATCGCAGTTAATCGTTCGCGTGCTAATCTAGTTGTTAGGGCTTCACCTACCATTATAAATATAATATACGATCTAAATTGTATGTGAAAACTCATACACCCAAAATTCATTTGAGTTTCACAGTGTGTTCATTACTTCCGCGTAGTGATAAATCACCATACAAAAATACATTATCTTACCTGTCTATAGAATTTCAACTTATACAAATTCGTTCCATGCGAGTTAGCGCATACCTGTCTATATAATTATTTACAATGAAGCTTTATTGTATGCGGATTATTCATCTGCAACGAGTTGGGCATCAAAGATTGTTCACTTTGTTGAGGTAACCAAAGAGGGATTTTCATTTTGTCTGATGATTTCTTCTCTTATTGTTTTTATTTTCGTGTTCATTGTGCGTTTGATTTAATATTGTTTGCCCAATTCACTTCTGACCTTTTCGACAGCAATGAACAGCGGGATAAATTTGTTGATGTCGTTACAAAATGCAAGTGAGTCATTTACAGCGTGTCCAGTTCTCTTTATAAAAGAATAGGATTTCGGTAACACGTATTTATTATTCCGAGCGCTATCATCAATATCTTGAAAATAAGAAAGAATCTGACTACAATCTAATTTAACTGATAATTGTATTCCTTGATTTTTTTAATTTGAAACCTCAATTATAATGACATTCATATTTTCGAAATTCATATATGAAATATTATATATCTAATATCTAATAAAAAAATTAGGGGTCATTTTTTGACCCGTTTTCGTATGATATGATGAACTCCATTCACTCTAAGGTGTTATTAACATCTTATTGCGCATACCTGTCTATATAATTATTTACAATGAGGCTTTATTGCATGCGGATTATTCATCTGCAACGGGTTGGGCATCAAAGATTGTTCACTGTGTTGAGGTAACCAAAGGGTTTTTTACATTTCGTCTGATGATTTCTTCTCTTATTGTTTTTATTTTCGTGTTTATTGTGCGTTTGATTTCATATTGTTTGCCCAATTCACTTCTGACCTTTTCGACAGCAATGAACAGCGGGATAAATTTGTTGATGTCATTATAAAATGCAAGTGAGTCATTTACAGCGTGTCGAGTTCTCTTTATAAAAGAATAGGATTTCGGTAACACGTATTTATTATTCCGAGCGCTATCATCAATATCTTGAAAATCAGAAAGAATCTGACTACAATCTAATTTAACTGATAATTGTATTCCTTGATTTTTTTAATTTGAAACCTCAATTATAATGACATTCATATTTTCGAAATTCATATATGAAATATTATATATCTAATATCTAATAAAAAATTAGGGGTCATTTTTTGACCCGTTTTCGTATGATATGATCAACTCCATTCGCTCTAAGGTGTTATTAACATCTTATTGCGCATACCTGTCTATATAATTATTTACAATGAGGCTTTATTGCATGCGGATTACTCATCTGCAACGGGTTGGGCATCAAAGATTGTTCACTGTGTTGAGGTAACCAAAGGGGATTTTCATTTTGTCTGATGATTTCTTCTCTTATTGTTTTTATTTTCGTGTTTATTGTGCGTTTGATTTCATATTGTTTGCCCAATTCACTTCTGACCTTTTCGACAGCAATGAACAGCGGGATAAATTTGTTGATGTCATTATAAAATGCAAGTGAGTCATTTACAGCGTGTCCAGTTCTCTTTATAAAAGAAGAGGATTTCGGTAACACGTATTTATTATTCCGAGCGCTATCATCAATATCTTGACAATCGGAAAGAATCTGACTACAATCTAATTTAACTGATAATTGTATTCCTTGATTTTTTTAATTTGAAATCTCAATTATAATGACATTCATATTTTCGAAATTTATATATGAAATATTATATATCTAATATCTAATAAAAAAATAGGGGTCTTTTTTTGACCCGTTTTCGTATGATATGATGAACTCCATTCGCTCTAAGGTGTTATTAACATCTTATTGCGCATACCTGTCTATATAATTATTTACAATGAGGCTTTATTGCATGCGGATTATTCATCTGCAACGGGTTGGGCATCAAAGATTGTTCACTGTGTTGAGGTAACCAAAGGGGATTTTCATTTCGTCTGATGATTTCTTCTCTTATTGTTTTTATTTTCGTGTTTATTGTGCGTTTGATTTCATATTGTTTGCCCAATTCACTTCTGACCTTTTCGACAGCAATGAACAGCGGGATAAATTTGTTGATGTCATTATAAAATGCAAGTGAGTCATTTACAGCGTGTCGAGTTCTCTTTATAAAAGAATAGGATTTCGGTAACACGTATTTATTATTCCGAGCGCTATCATCAATATCTTGACAATCGGAAAGAATCTGACTACAATCTAATTTAACTGATAATTATATTCCTTGATTTTTTAAATTTGAAATCTCAATTATAATGACATTCATATTTTCGAAATTTATATATGAAATATTATATATCTAATATCTAATAAAAAATTAGGGGTAATTTTTTGACCCGTTTTCGTATGATATGATGAACTCCATTCGCTCTAAGGTGTTATTCACATCTTATTGCGCCTAGAGAAATTATGCAATTTATGATATGATATGATATGATATGATATGATATGATATGATATGATATGATATGATATGATATGATATGATATGATATGATATGATATGATATGATATGATATGATATGATATGATATGATATGATATGATATGATATGATATGATATGATATGATATGATATGATATGATATGATATGATATGATGAACTCCATTCGCTCTAAGGTGTTATACATGAAAACCCCATTTGGAACCCCTCAGGTGTTATTCACATCTGAGAGGCCCAGAGGTACCACGAATCATAGTCTCCGATAGGGGATCTAACTCGTTAAATAACGGTTTAGAACTCCAAGAAGGTACGCTTGGTGAATATAGATATATACATATACAAGTATTTACATAATGGTATTTACAATGAAATGATATGGTATTTACAAGTATTTACATAATGGTATTTACAATAAAATGATATGGTATTTACAATGAAATGATATGGTATTTAAAAAATGATATGGTATTTACAAGGATATATACAAATAGGACAGCACAAGACAATACAACATATAACAATGGATTATAGGTGGACACACCGTACATACACACACGGTTCTGTTCTACATTCAAACTGAAACCAAAATACCCCCAACAAAATCACCCCGGGTTGAATGTACACATTCACACCGTGTGACGGTGTGTGACGTATGGCTGTTTCACGGTTTGAATTTCGAATGGCTTAATGTCCCAATTATTATATAGAAAAAACCTTTCCATCGGTACCGTCGACAATAATGCCTGCCACGAAATTCGAGCGATCGGCCCCAGGACGAGGTCCCAACCGTGTATGGAATACACTAGTGTTCTACAAGTCTATAATGTTGAATACGATATATGTGTATCACGTGAAGGGTTTAACGGATGGTGTACCATACAAAAAAGCCATTCAGTTAGACCATGAGTCATCAAAAAATCCCATTGAGATACATAACAACAACAAAAGAGCTATCGTTGTTTTTCAAAACTACTCACACAAGCCCACACGAGTTATCCACTTAATACTACATATACTAATTTAGATGTAAACGAATTGAATTCTATTTTCAAATTTTTTAGAATACGCTGATCTAGTGATATTCTCTGCAACATATCGTACTGAGGGTATACAAATATCGAAATACTTTCCAGCTTTATTTATTGATTGAAATACTCTTTATTCGTTATTTTCTGTATTAAATGATTTTATAGGTTTCGCATTTTTAGAGGTTTTTTTCCAGCAGCAGAGAGGGTGAACAGACCACGTTTTCATGCAAAAATAAGGCTTCCTACGAAATTTCATATTTTAACAAAAAAAAATAAGTCTCCATTTAGCAAACGGAGACTTTACGATTTTTCAATCAATTTTGGTCGCAACGATGTGGTCATCCACCCTCTCTGCTGCTACAAGTTAACAAAAAACAATAAATGATTTCAACCGAATATTTGATCGAGTTTTTAGGACGAAAATCATTTATGATGGAAGTCCTTAGGACTTTACAAACAAACTAATCGCTAACACCTCGTCTTGTAGATCAATCAATTTATTTGATTGGTCAGTGAGTCGGAAATTAATTCTCGTTAGCGAATTATTATGGCATCGCATTTAACAGGATTAATTGGGTTTTCAATAATTAGGAATCCCGGAGGAGCTGTTGGTGCAAACGAATAAAGAATATATCCTTGCTGAGCTTGATTTGATTGCTCGAGATTTATTTGATAGCTCCCTTCAATTGCATCACATGTTAAATTGAGCGCAATCACCGCTGAAATATTCACATTATGCGGGGTAATATGCCTACCACCGCCATCTGGGTCATTATTATATTTGAGGAGGACAGTTGAATCTGGTTTTTGTATATCCTTGATATTGTTTCTAACACTTCCCTTTAGTATCTCCGTGTTATATCCTGGAAACTTGAAATTACGCAGATTGTCTTCTGTGCTATTGTAATCGGTTAGGAATCGTTGTTTATTGTCGCTGTTGTCATTAATTATTGTTTGAATAATTAGTTCATAGATATATTCCATGTCAGATATAAGTTGATTTATTATTTCAATGTGTTTTTGCGATTTTGTTTGCCGTAGTTGTTCTAGTTGTGTTTTATGTAATTGTCTAATTTCATTAAAATAACCACGGACGTCAGTTAGCGTAAATGAAATAGTAACAGATGAGTCGGATGTTCTTTTAATGATAAAATCCCATTGCAATGTGTCTTTGTTGGTAAATATAAATCTATCGGCGATTCTTCCTTTTCTTATATCAGATAAATTATCTCGATAACTGGGATTGATATCATGATATGATTGTACGTCCGTGGTTAAGTCGGTGGCGGATTTTTCCGGTAGTTTTTCAGGCCATCCTAACACTGTTCTTAACGAGCTGTTATAGATATCTACAATGTATCCCTCTGTGCTTATTTCGATCGACGACGAGAGCGTCGGTTCATGAAGTTTAATAGCTATTTTTTATTCTTTTCCAGTGATTGATTTTATTCTACGCTGAATTTCAGCATCGATTTGCTCAATTTCGTACGACCCAGTTGGTAACGAAACAGTTTCCCACGCTGGAGTACCATCGGGTTTATTCTTATACGAGAACACCAATGCGTTATTCGGTTGCTGACCGCCAAATGCAACAGATCTGATATTAGGCCAGCTATGATATACTCGTAATTTTGCCAGCGCGATCTAACGCACTGGAATCGGAGAAGGGAAGTTCACACTAAATTCAGGGTTTGTTGATGTTATTGATATCATGCTTGTTCGTATCGGGGTGGTATTCTCCGCGATTCGTTGAAGCAGTTCGAGTGACATTATTGTTAACGCTGTCTTCAATTTCCAATTTCAACATCGCGGAGTTATACAACTGGGTCATCGCGGAAAATTCAACATCGGATATGAACGAATTATCTATTGACAGCGAGATCAACTCGGATAATTTCGAGTACGCGTCAAATACCACCCTGTACCGAGCTGTATAATCGGCGAGTTTTTTCTGAGAACACGATGATAATTTTTTAGTTATCGCGGTGGCGACTGCCGCAATTGTTGTTGCCGCGGAGATAGCAATTGGAACTGCAATCGGAGCCATCATGGTCACCGTCGACAAAATAACCCCGGCGCTGGCCATCACACCGGACACCGAGTACACGGTGATGTCGATGATTGCTATGCTGCGTCGGTATTGTTTCATTTTTTCACGATAGCGCTCAGAAAGTGATTTCAAGTTCGCGGAAAATTCTTTCACGGTGTCGAATCGATATCGATGCGATTGTGATACCGCTGACTCTGTCAACGGGACAATTATCGGTTCAATTGATTTCGTTGACTCCGTCAATGATGTCATTACTATTTAAAACCCGCTAGTGTTTTCAATTATTCGATTGTGTACCTGGATTTATGGTCGATGGGGGGAATACCGGATAGAAATTCTAGCGTCCAGGGTTGCGTCTCCCTAACCCCTGCCGCTGGCCCGTCGGATGTAGTTATATCAATTCTAATAGGGGATCTTATTCGGTCGGGCGCTTCGGGTGTCATATCGTTTATATACGTCACTGTGTTAACTCCTGTTATATACATTGCCGGGCCGACTCCCAAATCAAATTTACGGCGATGTATTATTGTAAATCGATAACAACCGGGTATACTACCATATTTGCTGTGAAAATATAAACTATTTTCATTTCCTTGGATCCAATCAAAGGTCCCACTGGCAACTGTGCATACGATGTTATCAACGGTTTTTACGCGGTGTGGAATTTTTACTTTATCGAGTCGTTCGATCATTTTTGGAAAATCATCTTTGACGGCATTAACTGTTGTTTTACTTTCATCGATAGCCGCTTTAATTTCAGCGAGAGTCATGACTGCCACAGGTGGGGTTCCAAAAAACTTATCGACGACGTCGTTGGCGGGGGTTTGTACCTTTTCAGATTTTTCTTTTAGTTTAATAATATCGTCGTAAATGTCGAGATAGGTTTTATTGATTTCGGTATATTTCATTATCGTTCCATTGCGGCGTTTAAAAAATGAAATCAAAAGGGGGTTAAATTCCAAACCTTTTTGGGTTTTATAATTCCCGTCGAGTTGAGAATATGTCGTCGTGATATTGTAACTTTCAGAACCCTCAAAGAAATTTTTAGCCATTTCGCTGATGCGTTTTTGTTCGTCAATAGGTTTTTTAACTTCAGCGAGGGTTGGGCCTGTCAGAGATGTGGTTTCAGACACAGGTGTTCTCCCTAAAAAATTATCCACGATGGTATTAAGTGTTGTTTGTCTCACCATAAACATATTAATATCTTTGAGAGTCATCGTAGATGTAGCTGGGACACCAAAGAAATTATTAGCGACGTAGGCATTGTGAGTATGCTTGCCGATAAACTCGCTAATTTCAGCGAGAGTCATGCCTGCCACAAGCGGGGTTCCAAAAAACTTAACAATGACGTCGTTAGTGGGTTTTTGTACCTTTTCAAGATGTTCTATTAGTTTAAAAATATCGAGATAATTTGCCTTGATTTCATCTTCATTCATCATCCTTCCCGCGTCCTTGTTAAAAAAGAATAAAGATAGAAAGTTTTTAATTTCAGCGAGAGTCATGCCAACCACAAGCGGGGTTCCAAAGAATTTATGTACTACATTTTTGCGAAAATTGTTATAACCTCGTATAAGATCATCCAGCTCACGGCCGTGGGTGGCAATCATGCTGTCATGGGCGTCAATCGCGTCGGTGATCGTAGACATAAGTTCGCCTGGTTTAAGTTGTCCATCGTTGAAATACAGCGCAATAGAATTTTCAGCGGCGTCGCGTTGCGTATGAAAATGTCATCCAATGACACATCACTGGTTTTCAATTTACCCTGGCGATCTTGAAATACAACTATTTCGTTCGGGTCAACACTTGCTAAATTTAACGTCTCAGCGATTTCATCTTCAATTATTTTTTTTACATCCTCGATAGAACCCGCAGATGTTTTCGTGGCTGGTTTCGACATTGACAGAGATTGTCCCCAAATATTAATCATTATTGTAAAGACTCTGGTATTTTTAATTTATTGATTCTCTAAAATTACCTTGTAATTTCCCACTCGTGTATTTATTTACAACCAGATGAGGTGGTTTCCACGGAAATCCAAAGGATTTTAATGAAATCTCCGCGAGGACATTTAATACTTCACGGCCGCATATCGGTGGATCATTTAATTGTTGTGTTGGCAGCGTGGAATAAAAAATTGGAAACTCGAAGAATTTATATACCGCATAAACTCGCTTGGCGGAGCTAACCCATTTGAATCGAAATAGACAATCCCACGTGGATCGATCGCGTATGCAACCCAGTGAGTTCCCGATCCGTTACTGTTATCAAGATTGATGATACCGGTTTCAACGGGTTTAGGTTTTCTCGGTAATTGATCTCTCATAAAAACCCCTCTGAAGTTTTTATCGCTAGTTTTTTAGCAGCATCAATTAAATCAAAATTGGACATGGGAACAATTGGGCTTTCAACTAATAAACCGTTCCTGGTATTCTCAGACCGGATCCGTGAACGGATCTCCCGCTGTACCATGAATTTCCTGGTAGTCTTAGACCCTTTCCCTTTTTTTATATCCTTTCCCAGTTGCCTTTTTCAACGCCATCCCTGCCGCGGTCCCAACGGCCCCCAACGCTGCCGCTTTCGCCACCGCTGGGGCAGCCGCTGAAATCAATGCTGGTATTGCAGCTAACAATGGAAATATACCACCTGATTTTATCACGTTCGCGATTGCAGCTTTCGAAAATTCTATTTGAACTCCTCGCTTATTTTTCATTGCATCATTGAAATCTTTTATTTGACGATCCGTCAGTGATATTTTATGTGTACCGCCGGACATCTGCGCTGGTTTTAACGTTATTGTTGTTCCACATTCTTCAGCGGATTTTGATCGCAATTTCTTGACCTGACCATCAGTCAGCTTGACACTAACAGCACTATATGTCATTTTATTGTAAAATATATTTATACTTTCAATTGACCTAATTAGAAACTCTTCAAGTTTCATTTACATATTTTTGAAAATCATAGATTTTCCACTGGTGCATCAACGATTCTCATTCGTCCACCAACACCTTCAAGTAGCATTGATTTGTCGCTGAGAATGACAGCAACCGCTCTATAATTAGCAATAGCTCCACGAAGGACATTGGCTCTGAAGTGTATATCAACGACGGATTGCCTTGTTAAATCAAGATGTTCCAGCGAAAAGTAGTAGATCGGATACAAGTTCTTAAAATCATGTTGCGATATTTGCAAACCAGTATCTACATTTTGACCGAAATTAAGTTGTATGTCTTCGGATGGTTCCTGCTGACCATTTATTCTCAACGAGACCTCAGTAACTCCTAATTGATCAAATATCATATGACTGTGCAATTGTGATTCCACTCTTGTCATATCCTGCAACGTGATAAATATATAACATGGAGCTGAAACGCCTTGTTGTGATGCCAAGTTCCAAGTAAATGTACCATTGATATTTGATTGCTTAACATCTGTTGATGTTGTTAGCCAACTTAGTAATGATTTGCCACCTGCATCCATAAATGATAGTAGTCGCTGTTCTGTGGTAATTGATGGGGTCATTACTGGCATCCACAAGACCAATTTAGTTAAAATGACTTTACCAGCGTCAGCATCTGGATTTGCAGGATCCGCTGGAATTCTCCAGATTGCATCATTGTCACTGCCCTTTCGCACGAGTACTACTGTATGCTTCGCTCCATAAATAACTTTTCGTACATTTCTACAGAATCCAAATATATGATGCAACGGAATCGCACATGAAAACAATTTACGCTGTCCTGCCAACATTGCTATTCGTGTTGCAGCTCCTAGATTGTACTGGGGATCAGTATTTATAATCATATTTTCGACATCAACAGCAGCAACGCCAGCATTATTATTTGGTCGTCGTACAATAAATTGAGTGGGTCCAGCAGTGTTTTTATTATCTTTTGCAAACATCATAGACGGACCTGCTGATCTTGTATAATCGTCAGAGTATCTTGCTAACCCAATTATTGTTGTAGCCACATCAACATCACGTTCTATAGACTCAATCTCTTTTCCGTCAATGAGATATCTCGCGGATTCAAATAGTGCCATGATACCATTATTGACTAAGCCGACTTTGGTACCATCTGGATACGGTGCGGGTACAGCAGGAGTATCAGTAAGTCGTACAAGTTCTCCTTCTACTTCGATAAACGCTTCAGCGGGTAGAAAGTATTTGCTGGTATCATGGACTTGAAGTTCAATTCGCGATCGAATATCTGCTTGTATTGCATGATAGGAATAAAATTGATAATCGCGGACCGAATTGTCCTTGGGTACTGGGGCTTCCATCATGGTTGTACTGGGGCTTCCATATCTAACGCGGGATCAGCTGTTCGTTTAAACATTATATTAACATACTATTATTTTCAATTGTGAAATTCTTTGTAATCATCGTCGTTTTTGTTTTCGTTTCAAACCACTTCCTGCTATCATGTTTGCGATATCATCTTGGTTATTGCTCGCCAGCGGCGCAGCCACGGATGACGGAGTCACCGAAGCAGCCAACGACGCTAATTTTTCTTCCACTGCGCTATTTATTGCTTTGCTGACACTTGCAGGCATCATTGTTGTAGATGGCAGTACAACTGGTTGCTTTTTTCGTCGTCGCACCAATGATGTTATTTTATCTTTCGCGGCAGAAAATGCCTTTCCGGCAAGATTTCCAACGAAATCTCCGATTTTGCTGGTTCCCTTATCACGAATAATATCAATGGCCTTCATTGATAATTGTTTAGCTAACGGCGCCACTTTTGGAGCCATTCTTGTAAATAACCCCGCAATGTTATTGCCGAAACCATCTCCGTAATATGCTCTATAAACAGGCAATCGTGAGTTCACCACGTAGACGCTTACGGGTTTATCATGGTTGTAGTGTATGATCATCTTGTTATAAAACTAGTAGTTTTTCAATTAATGATCAATCGCTAAGATCCATAGGATTTTCATCATAACCATGAGCGTCTCTGTGATTTTCAACTAATTCAGCAATGAGTTCTCGATATACATTAATGTCCATGATACCGCCGGCAAATAATCGTCTACAGATATCAGCTGCTTCATTAATTACTTCCGGTGTGTTATTTCCGGCTCGTTTCCCTCCGATGAGAACCTCTAACCGTGATATATCACTGAGAATGTTACCAGGGCATGTCACGGTTGCGTTGAAATCCTTTAGATTTTTAATCGAATATCCTTTTCAGCTTGTTTCCTCAGTTGTACCAGTTGCGCCCTGACTATCATCAAGTAATTGCTTTTGTCGGCCTCGACTTTGTTTTTCTCGTTCTTGTTGTTTTTGTATACCATACCTATCAACTCCTACTTTAAAAGATCTATACTCAATTGTATCCTTTTTCAAATTACCAGTAATCCCCTTATTCGTTTTATACAACCAATTAACCCATTCATCTCGGCCTATTTTACTGTTTTTATACTCGTCTTTTAAAAAGTCCTTTCTAGAATGAAAGCTTTTGGCGGCAAAATCGCCAAAAGTCGTATAATCTTTGATTTTTATTAATTTAGGTCGTTTGATTTCCTTTATAGCTCCTTCGGTGAGTTTGTCTATAAAGGAAATACCTCTTGGGGTGACATCAACAGGTTGTGGTTCAGGCGCAGAATCATCAATATCAGCTAATTGTTCATACTCGCGTTGAGTTTTTATATCACTGGATAGCTGTTGTATCCCTGCGCGCGTTTGTCCGGTCTCTGCTGATATCTTTTCAAGTGTATCAAGCAGCGGCGCCTTCGTTGCTCGTTCTCGCTCAGGAATATCCCCAAATATTGCTCGTTCAGTTGCTGTTTTCACATCTTTGGTCGCACTTGTTATCGGAGTAAACAGTTGTTCACTTGACACAGAAAAGTCAGTCTGCGCTTGTTGTCGTTGTTGAAGTTTCTCGCGAAGTCTGTCTCGAACCGGTATAAACTTTTTAATTGCTGCTAGCCGCTCTCGGGCTAATCTAGTTGTAAGTGATTCACCTACCATATATTGTTTGTGAACTGAGTTTTCAAATGTGAAACCATCACAATTAAAAGATGAGTTATTAAATAATGTACCATCAAGCTAACGTATCCATCTTCGACAGGGTTAAACTGTACGACGCTATCCGCGAGTGTTTCAGAAATAACATCGCTGGGGGTTTCAGAATTGTAATATCTGAGAACGGCGATGAACGATTTGTGTTAACGACGCGGCAACAACAACAACTACGTGAAAATGGAGGCGTCGCGGTGATTACTTGCTACTACGACCAGATCATCCAGTATGCACATATCTGCATGAGCAAGTCCAAACTGATGAGTATTCTTTCAGGAGAAAATCCTATGTGAGTGTTACAAAAAACGCTAAAAAAAAAATTCGGTAACAAATTTACTGAAAGCCTATTTTTTATAGTAACGCTCACGTGGTTAAGATACTGGTTTTTCCTCGTTTAATATTTTTCTAAGATCACGAACCTTAGAACTAATTTCATCTCGTTTTTGATACTCTTGGCCGAGCTTTTGACGTATTGCTTCAACGGTGCTAAATAGCGTTATAAATGCATTAATGTCGTTACCGTACAAACAAGCATTGATGGACTTTTGAATTCCTTTCACGAGCCTGTACATCTTGGGTAATACATACTAGACTGATACTCAATTTCTTCATATTCCGAGGCAATCCTGTCGCAGTCTAGATCTTCAGATAATACTACCCCTCTATTTTTTAAATTTGAGATTTCAGCAATTATAACATTTACATCTTTGATATCCATATTTTTATAGTATACTGTATCTCTAATTATTAAAAAAACAATAACACTCTATTGGCAATCTCGCTGGCGCCCTATGACCCAGAGGTTACATATACGACAACACATCTTTGGAACTCCTTGGTTGCCTTCACATCCATGTAAGCCCAAAGGGACCCGAAACATACATCTCCTGCGGGAGGCCTGAGGTGACAAACGTCATCTTAGACCGCCCAGAAGATATCTTTGGGGTGACGTCACAATGCCATATATATCTCTACTCGAGTGTTGTGGCAAATTGTAGGCATACATGATGCGGGACGGCGCAAGACAGCACAAACATGAAACGACGGGGCGGATTTTCTACGGCCAATCCAACCAATCAAAAGCAACCCAATTAAATTAACCCGGTTGCGTGATTGTGAACAAAAGACAACCACACGCCCGGGTTAATGGCGTTGGTTAGTTTTGATCGGTCGAACTGGCCTTCGAAAGCCCCAGGCTTTATACCTTTGATATGCTATATAAGGTGACTAATACAGCAGCGTTGATTCAAGGGTGTGTTATTTTATTTCCTCGAATTACTTATTAATGCTGTTTCACAACATTTAAAACAGACAAATATTTGAATAAAACATTAAACAAAATAATACAGTTGTTAAATAACAGCGTATATTTTCCCTGTTCTAATTATCTAGACAAAATGCATTATCGATTAAATCACAAAGAGCTGTATTCAGAGGAATTTTAACCACGCCCACCTACTTCAATGAATGGGAAACACTAGTGTTTCTCATGCTCGTTTCAGCTGAGCGAACATAGGTAATACGCTGGATTATAAAGAACGTCTGTACTGAAAGTGTATTAATAGCTGAATTTAGATGGTCTAAATAAATACAACTGTTTAAATAATGCAGTTTTAGCCCAAGCGACAATAAAACATTTTAGAATTATTTAAAGTTGATAAAAATACAACTCTAACGAAACACATGTATTATACTCCATTACAGTCACGAGGGCGCACACATATCAATTATACCTCTCTACAGGTAATAGCAGACGACAAATTCCTTTGACGTCATAATACAAGGGAACTTAGTAAGTAGAGTGTTATGAGAGTGGTTGGACTTATCCATAAAGGATTTATCTCCCTTGAATCGTTTCAGGTGTATACGAATTTTATTTTATGGCCATTGTTCTTTGAGAGAGCAGTTTTAATTATATTTTCTGCAACAAATCGTATTGAAGGCCTACAAATATCAAAATATGTACTGGCTTCATTTATCTACTGAAAGCTTCTCTCTTCATTATTTTCTAAATCAAACGATTTGACCCCCCTACGGCGTTTTGTGTGTTTGCCAGTTCCACCTAATTTTGCATTCCGACTTTGTGAGACGGCTTGAAGATTCACAAGACAATTATCAGTCTTCACGCCATTTATGTGATCAATCGCAAATCCGTCTTCGATTAATCCGTAAAATGCTTCATAGATGGCTCTGTGATAGAGATACTTCTTCCTCCCAGCTGAAAACATCAAATATCCCATATTATTTACCCATCCAACCGGTTTTTCTAGTCTGCGGTGCCTGACAACACCATCACTGGAGGCTTCGTAATTAACAAGCACTGGATTTGGTCTGAAATCTTGGCTCATTTGTATAATAATACTACTTGTCTAATTTATTATCTGCTTTAATTATAAACCTCTTGATATAATCTTGAGGGGTTTTGATGATTTTGTCATCGTTAGGGTCAATGACGGTATTTTTTATTGTCATAATAGCGTTTTAGTTCCCTGTATCGTTTACCCCCACAAGCAAGACATAACTGCGATTTTCCCCTTACCCCAGCCCCACATCGGAGGCACGGAAGGGGGCTAAGGGAACCGTTGCGAACACTTTGTAAATGATACCCACAGAATTCGCTTCTGCATGATTTGTTACACGGGGTTGTTGCAGTGATTCATTATACTATATTTTTCTATTTAAATACTTGTTTTAATTATAACATGGAGGAGTTCAAGAGATTATCGAAAATTAAGCCCTGGAAAAATACTGAATTCATTGATTATACCATGAAAGAATTCCAAAGATTATCGAAAATTAAGCCCTGGAAAAATGCTGAATTCAATCTCGATAAGGAGTTCAAGAGATTATTGAAAATTAAGCCTTGGAGAAATACTAAATTCAATCTTGATAAGGAGTTCCAAAGATTATCGAAAATTAAGCCTTGGAAAAATAATAAATTCAATATCGATAGAGTCTCTGATACACCAAAACGTCTAATCGGTGATAGAACTATACTAAGTAAAATCAGGGAGTGTTTTAATGAATTCTACCGAGACGGTGCAGTATACTGTTGGTCGACATTTCGAATTATTGATGAAGATGTCAATGTACCCAACATCGATGCTACTATGAACGATGAAAGAGCAGCTGAGGTAATTTCACACCTTGGCCCGCCAAGGGGCTGGAAATCCAAGGGTAAATTGCAAAGCAATTCCCAACAGAAGTATTTTTTCAGAATAAAATTCATTATCGAAGTCGAAGGCAAATGGATTATCAGGGATAAATTTGAACCAATCCTCAAGGATAAAAAACTGTCATTGTAAGTAGAGATTCCAAACCAGGAATTCTAACTGGAATTGACAAACCATACTACGAGAGATCTTATCCTGTAACAGCAATTGTTTATGGGATATATCCGTTAAATGATAAACCCGATATTGCAAAACTAGCTCCTATGAAATATTCTAGTTCACTGAATTGTGTAGCAACACGGGTAATGGAACACTTCACAAATGCATCCCGAGGAAATAAACTAACTGATCTGCGACGTAGGAAAATAACCGAATGGGAACTGACAGTGAAACAGCACGGTGCAAAGATTTCTGATATAGCTAAATTAGAAGCTTCATTAAAATTCCCAATATAAGTAACGACAATAACCGGAGAAGTATTATACGAACCGAAATATCAATCACGAGGAGCTCCAATTAAAATTATTGATCATAACGAACACGCGTGGACACCTGCAGTAACAATATTTCCACGAGATAGAACCGTGAGATATATCCCCCCGGAAATTTCCGGGGAGTTCGTCGGGGATGTTTACTATGAAGAGAAATTATTTGATGCTATTTATGCGTTGTGTAAAGATGATCCTGTGTCAGTGTGTTTACTTAGAAGTGATGAAGATCCCGAAATAGGATTTGATCAATTTGTAAGACCAAATGGTGAATTATATCGCGTTGAAGAATTAGATAACAGAATGAGAAAAATCGCTAGTGATTTTTCACCGGAGAGTTCCCATGAAAAACTATTAACGGATAGTTTTACTATTCCATCAGTGTTAGCTCACTTCGCAAGAGAAAAAAACTCATGGCGTCCAACACAAAGTGATTTTCTCGAGGACGTTAAATTGAGTTACGTCGAATTATGTCATGGAGGATTGTGGAATACAAAATACCATTGTAACGGTATGATTTCAATTGATATATCTGGGTGTTATCCTGGAAGTTTTCTCGGGTATGGAGAATGTGGTAACTATTTTAAACGATTTGGACACCCCACACATGAAATGACTCGTGTTGCGATTAATGGACCATTACCTGATTTTGATTTAACCGGATTCGCTTGTGTGATACCATTTGAACTCGCTACAGGGTTACATCCGTGTAGTTATGTTTGGCTTGGTAGACATATATTTGAAAAGGTCTGGATGCCAATAGTGTTACTACGATATATGATTGATTGTGGTATGCTAATATCGTTGATTGTTTCCGAAGCTATTATATGCTATCGAGCTCAGAAAGAAGTTTGGCTACCACAACCCGATCTAGATCGTATAATTAGCGAACAGCGAAAACAGTTTCCAGATGGAAATTCTTCGAATTTCAGTGAAGAACAAATCATGAATTGGTCTAAGGAGTTATTTGAAATTAAAAAGAACAAGCAAAAGATTTTGGACGAAGAATAATCGGTAAATTTACCCAGGGTTTAAAATACGACAATGCAAAATACTCTTCGAGGTTGATCATAGATATCGCTGAATACGATTTTATTGTAACGGATTTAACGAAACAGGGAAAACTGGTAAATCGTAAAGACGCTTTCCTGTCCGATGGAAGACGATTAGGTACAATTGTTACCTATTGTGATGGATATATTAAACAATATACGCATTTGAGAAGTTCTATGCTAGCTTATGCTTCTATCAATTTATTTTCGATGATAAATAGATTTCCTAATACCGTAGTTAGAGTAGCCACTGATTCTATGTATATCCACGAGAAATACAAATCAGATGTAGCTAAATTCACAGATCCGGAGGCAAATTGGGGACGTTGGAGATTTAAAAAGGAAACGCTACATGAGTATTGTGAATCGGCAAATGTTACCATGGATGAAAAGTACTTAAAGTGTGATGAGATTCAATCCGAATTTTCTAATGCACCACCGGTATCTGATCCAGTATGTAGATACAAGACAGTTTATTTAAACGGTTGTGGTGGGTCAGGAAAGACAACTCGTGCAATTGAATTATATCATAGAAACGCTAGTGTTTCAAAATCAAACATGATTGTCCTAACACCTACTCACAGACTCGCCAGAGAGATGAAACAACGAGGGGTAAATGCCTGTACTTATCGTAGTTTCTTTCGATGGAAAGGCGATGAATGGACCCCTGATCGAATGGTTGATAAATTCATTCCTGAAATCATAATCTGGGATGAAATATGAACGGTATCGTTGAGAGTATTACAGACATTTCTCGAGTGGTTGTTAAACAAAAACACAAAGGTCGTCATGTGCGGTGATCACGGTCAACCACCACCATTTATCGGTGCATCCCCACATGAATGGCTAAAGGGTTTTGTATACTATTATGAAGAAATTAATACCGACGATAGATCACTTGATGAACAATTACGAGAATTCAAAGCGCTAATTAGATTACAACCGGATAAAATCCAATGTGAATTAGTGCGTGAAATAATTTCAGAAACTCCCATGAATGATTTTTGGGAAACGTGGAGACCAAACGATTTGATAATTGCAAGTAGAAAAATAGTCAGAGACACACTTCAGATGAAGTTATTTGAAACGCATAAAGAAAAAGTTGCAACACTTCCAGTACCGATGTGTTATAGGCCTTCGGATACACGAAAGCAGAATATTGAAGTTGATTTTCAAGGGAAGAGTGAAAAGCATATTCTCGTGTTAAATGATATTGTGCTGGTTGATATCAGCGTCGTCGAAGATGCATTGCGTGCTGATAAATCCCCATGGACGTTAGGTTACGCAGCGACAATACACTTTTCACAGGGATTGACTATATCAGATACAATTGTTTGGATGGTGGATAATCACATCGAATGGTCGAATTTAGTCTATCTTGCAGTATCCAGAGTACGAAGAATAAATCAACTTCGAAGAGTTGTCCTGGATAATAATGACACTACAATGGATGGTGCTAGCATCGTTGATGTTAAAATTATTGATAAAATACTCTCCGGTTACAAACAACAAGACAAAAAAAAAACAACGAGAATTTGACATTGATGCTGAATTAATAATTACGCTGAAGCAACAACAGAATAATAACTGCGCGAGTTGCAATTGTATAATGCGTTGGCAGTATTCGGATAAAGATCCTCGCCAATTTACCGTAGACAGAAAGAATAGCAGTATTGGTCATACCAGAGATAACGTGATGCTGACTTGTCTTGAGTGCAACAGACGCAGAGGTGCTAGTTAAGACCACGCGGTGGTAATTGAGTATCCTCGGGAATTACCTGTAGTTGTTGTCGAGTAAATCCTCGCTGAGGAGCAGTTGAATCCAGTTTATAGATTGGAGGTCTACCAGTAGATCGTGTTATACCGGATATCTTATGCGTAGTGACGCTCCAAATAGGATCGGTAGCTCTTTTTTTTACCACCCTCAAGCTCTCCTGGTTCGTATAAATACCTAACAGTGACATTACTACCAAGAATTGGTTCTTTGAAATCTTTTTGTGAAATTCCTTGGATTTCCATTTTTGGTATAGACGATTTCTTAATCGCGTTGACAGGTTTCATGTTAATTGTTCGAGTAATCTCGTTATTGAGCACGGTAATCACAGCTGGTAATCTCTTAACCCATTCACGGGATCTTTTATCCTGAATAAACTCCTTCGCGTAGTGATATCCAAATAACCGCTCAGCAAGAGTCCGATTAAATCGTTCTACAATTGCCTGATCGCGATGTAGTGCAGTATGCCCCCGTCTGATGGTGACATTGTGATGTTTCATCGCTGATAAAACAGCGCCTTGAAATTCCTTGCCAGGATCAACTTGTAACAGATTTGGCCAGCGTAGTGGGCCTCGTCGATAAATCTTTTCAAATGCAGAAGCAACTTCAGGTGATGATTTTGTTTTTAGCGGTTCTGCTTGTTTGTATCGACTCGCAACGTCAACTACGGTTAGCGCGTATTTGTAACCGTTGTCATGTGGTAAAAACAATAAATCAGCTTGATGAACTTCATTGGGTCCGGTAACATCAAAATGCGAGAAATTGATTTGTTTAGACGGTGGTAGATAAATCTGCCATAGTGCCTGTTTGGATTACCAATTAGCCGCAGTAGCTTTTTTCACTTTTGCGGCGTTGGCGAGTTTATTGATTGCTGCTTTACCCCTCCAGTATCCTCTCGGAGAATAATAAATAGATTCCATATGATTAATTACCGGCACCTAACATCAATTTGCCTTTCATAGCTGATTTTACCAACCACGAAACCAATTTTTCTTTCAAAGATTTATCAGGAATAGCATTTAACGCATGAATTAATTTCACATCCGCGAGATGCCTGTTTTGCAGATTGCTGCTTTTATATGCAACATCATGAGCATGACACGCCTTATCAATAGCGTTTATCGGATACTCGCCGGGTCGGGGCCGATTTTGATCATCAAGTCTGATATCTAATCGTGTTCCGGGGCCACAGTAGCTATATCCTGGAAGGTGCTTTTCTCCGGGGTACTTTGCCCATGGGGTTCCAGGGAGCTTTGCCGATTTGGCTGTTTTATCACCTCCTCGTTTTTTTTAAAAACATCTCCGGATTGTAAAGTCTTTGATTTTGTAGAAACAAATCTAAATTTTTTTTATACCACATGTTGCACATCTACCAGTTAGTGCTGATCTGTTATTTTTAGTTGTAATCGTCGTCACATCATTTGTGTTAGTACGCGTTTTACACTTCACACAATATAGATCCATAATTTATGTATAGAGATATGAATATAATTGATTTTTCAGCGACTAAAACAAGAGAACCAGTTAAGCATCATGCAGCGCTACCAAACTCTATCCGCGCAATTATAATCGGGCCATCTGGATCCGGCAAGACACAATTGTTGCTAAATTTAATAATGAGATGGATAAAGTGGGATAAGTTGTATTTAGTTGCTCCTAGCGTAGATGATCAACGATGCTATGAAGTGCCTAAAGATTTTAATGATAATGCATCAGAAATTAAGGGTGAGAACGCCATTGATTTTATAACTGATATTGACGAGGCGCCATCCGTGGATGACCTTGATGGGAGCATTAACAATTTAATCGTATACGACGATGTGATGTTAGACAATCAAAAATCCCAGCTATAATATTTTCCCGAGGCAGGCACAAAAACATTGACGTGATATATGTCACTCAACGCTACACTCAGATTCCAAAAGTGATCAGAGATAACTGTAATATTCTTGCTGTGTTTAACGGCGTTGATACACATACGTTACGAAATATTTGGCAGACATGGTGTTCCGATATGGACTTCAATCAATTTAAAAATTTCTTTAGTAACGCTCAGTCGACCCCGCATGGATTTATAACAATAAATTTACATGATCCTCGGACACGATATCTTATCGGACTCGATCAAATATTCGGTTGAAATCATTTATTGTTTTTTGTTAACTTGTAGCAGCAGAGAGGGTGGATGACCACATCGTTGCGACCAAAATTGATTGAAAAATCGTAAAGTCTCCGTTTGCTAAATGGAGACTTATTTTTTTGGTTAAAATATGAAATTTCGTAGGAAGCCTTTTTTTTGCTTGAAAACGTGGTCTGTTCACCCTCTCTGCTGCTTTTCCAGTCCCTCCTCGTTTTGTGTTTTCACTTTGTGTTATAGCTCGTAGATTCGATAAAGAATTGTTCTTAGGATTAGAATCAATATGATCAACTACAAAACCATCTTTGATGAATCCATTGTAACATTCATATATTATAAGGTGGTTGAGATATCTTTTCTTTCCAGCACCAAATATAAGTAATCCCATATCATTGTCAAAACAAACTGGTTTCTTCAGCCTGCGGTGTCTGACAATACCGTCACAAGATGCTTCATAATTGGTAATCATGGGATGAGGTTGAAATTATTGGTTCATTTATATACTAAATACTATTTGTCTAATTAATTATTTGGTTTAATTATTGCTTGAGAATTTATCAATGTAGTCTTGAGGTGTTCTTATGATTTTGTTCTTGACAGAGTCAGAGTCATTGATGGAGTTTTAACGGAATCTTTGATTCTATTATCATAATATCGCTTTAACTCTCTGCATCGCTTACCACCACATTTGAGACACAACTGCGAATTACCACGATCACCTTCTCCACATCGTATGCAAGATTAGGGTCCAAAACTTCCACGACGTATTCTTTGTAAATGATATCCACAGAATTCATTTCTGCATGATTTGTTACAAGCGGTTACTGATCCTATTATAAGCCATTTGCAATGATTCATTATATAATAAATTCCTTATTTAAATACATGATTTAATTATAATATGGAGGAGTTCGAGAGATTATCAAAAATTACGCCTTGGCAAAATGTTGAATTCAATTTCGACAGAGTCTTCACTGATGTACCAAAGGGTCTAATACGTGATAGAAGCATGAAAGGTATAATCCGTGATGCATTTAATGAGTTCAAGCGCGATGAAGCATCTCACTGTTGGTCAACATTTCGAGTTGACGGTAGTGTATGTGCTACCATGAACGATGAAAGATCAGCAGTGATAATCTCATATCTTGACAAGAAAAAGTATTTTTTTGGAGTGAAATTCATTATCCGCTCAGAAACGGGGAATTGGATTATATGCGACAAATTTGAACACATCCAGAAAAATAAGAGAACTGTCACTGTGAGTCAGGATTTCAAACCAGGAATTCTGACTGGGATTGACAAACCGTATTACGAGAGATCCTATCCTGTAACCACGGTTGTTTATGAGATCTATCCGATAAATGATAAACCGAGTATAGAAAAATTACGTGCTTGGAAACAAATTGAGGGATCTAAGACGAAAAAAAAATAAATGAACGGTGATTAACAGTGAAGGAGAGCGGAACAACAATTCAAACTGTGGCCGCGTTAGAGCGGATAATAAAATTTCCAATATCCGTAGAGAGAGTAGCAGGCGAGATCTTTTATGAACCGAAATATAAATCGAGAGGATCTCCAGTCAAAATTATTGACCATAATGCACACGCTTGGACATCCGCAGTAACAATATTTCCGCGGGAGAGAACGATAAAATATTAAACGGGAAATATATTTAATTTTATTTCTTAGTCAAGTGAAAACGATCCTGTGTCAGTGTGGTTATTTCATAGTTTTGAAGACGAAGAGGGTAAATTCCATCAATTTGTAAAACCCAATGGCAAATTATATCGTACTGAAGCCTTCCACAATGTGTTTTTCCACGGATTACGACGAGCAATTATTAACAAACTTTTACAAAACCGTCAGTTGCAGGTCATTTCACGAGAAAAAGAAATCTATGGAAACCAACACGCGCATAATTTCTCTCAGATATCGAATCAAGCTGCGTGAAATTTGACCATGGTAGATTATGGAATACAAAATAAGACCCCAAAAGTATTATTTAGGTAGATATGATTGTGTTATGAAAATATTGTTATTACGGTATATGATTGATTCTACAATGCTGATATCGCTGATTGTCAGTGAAGTAATTATATCATATCGAAAACAAACTGAAGTCTGGTTACCACAACACCATAGTCTAGATAGTATAATCAGCTAAAACAAAAAACATCCGACCAACACCAACGCATTATACAACCGATTATACATTTACGTGTTACGTTTGGGTGCATACTATACAAAACATGTACACAGCTTTACATTATGTTTCTAATTTATGTTAAATGTCTTTATCGATTTCACACACAAGATAGATGACAACAACCGTGGAACATATTTTTAAACACTTTGAAATACGTACTCATATGTAATACTCAATACGGCAGTCAAGTCCATAATGCTAATATGGTAGTTTTAAACAAGTGCAACCTATCCAATGCCCAAAATAACACATGCATATGCTACCATATTTATTGGAGGCAATATATTGTACAAAACAAGCAACACAATTGGTAATAAAAAAGAAGAAGCCAGATCCAAATTGTATGGCGTATCAAGAAAACAAACTTCAGAAATATCAAATATGATGAAGTAATATAATGACTCAGTTCTAAAGTAAGTGATCTTTAGATAATTTCAATTGATACCGAACTTTTTAAATGATCCTATTTAATTTTATAAAAGGATTTTTTCGGTAGACCGAATTAAAGACATATTTAATCTTGAGGTTTCAAGAGTAACTCGTGACAATATGAGCTCTCAAATGCTGTTGTTTGAAATATTCCTCGGCGTTCCTTTTTATTTTTCAGTTTTGCAATCAGGAAATCAGTCTATTGCAATACCATAGAGTGCTCTTTATGCTCAATTGTTTGGCGGTAGTCTTCAATATATTTAAAACTTAAAGTAATATTAATATGTGTAACCCTAACTACAGAAAAATGCATTCATTGACATGAAATCATGTTTCGGTCGTCCATAAATCTGCACAATTAAAATAGGTTTTAGTTCCAAAAAACTCAATGGTGTTATGCCCTGAACTATGATTCCTAAACAAACAAAAAATGCATAAAAAGCTAGATAGAGTGTCTGACATATTAAACATTAATAAGCCTATAAACTACAAATTTTTTTATAAATATATATGTCATCAAATTAACGTGAACATTCTTCTTGACTAGTGTCATTAACGATTCCCTGTCAACAGGAAGCGTCTAAAACCATTTAGCAAATAAAATAATGCATCGAGAAAATTAGACTTGAGTTGGAAGCAAAGCATTACTTTGAAAATATCAATCTGTAACTACATGTCTTCTAAAGTTAGTTTGAGTTATATTGAATATAAGAAACCTGATACCGTTGAACGCTTTTAATCGACACAATTGTCACAAATAAATGAACTCAAAACTTCTTTCTCTTTCATGGTAACAGAAGGCATTGCAAAGATGAGCACTTTTGGAAGTATTATGATAGTTTCAACATGATTAGGAAAAGAGTATTTCATAATATCTTATCATCTATTAATGAAATCCTAATCAACTGCAGTAACCGCTCCTGAGGCTTAGTGTTTAGAGCGCCCGCCGCAGAAGAGGGAGGTCGTAGATTCGATCCCCGGGCGAGTTATACAAAATACATACACAAATGATACTAACACGCTTGGCGCTCAGCATTAGTAGGTTAGTACTTAAATTAAAGTGAACACGATGGGTCATTATTCACTGTTGTATCTCTCAAAAGAAAGTTATTTAGTTTTTGCTGTGGCGTTTGGAATGGTGTCACATCCCCACGGGCGTTTATGCACACTTACTGTGCAATTTAAGTTGGTCGTCATGTCGCGCCCCTATTGAGGGACTATCGACATGAATGTAGGACCTGGGTGAATGGGAATGGATCAAACACGCACTCAAGCGTGTCAACCATTCGGAAGGAGTGTACTAGACGTGCAATGGCACCAAATGATGACTGGTGTAAAATGGTTTTCACGTCTCGTCATTTTGAGGGTTTTTGGTCGCGAAAAAGGAGGAAAAGATCCGATAAGCCAACCCAGGTATGTCGAATGCCTTGAAAAGCCCAAACCATACTTATTTTAAATCAGGTCCAGTTTCACTAATGGACGGAAAATATACCAATAATGTGTAAGCCACCTGACTAATTAAATCAGATTTTATGTAGTTGAAGACTTTTTCTAACTCCTAATATACCAATGTTTCTAGTACCCAGTGTACGTATTGTAAGTCCCTAACAATTTGAATTGTAGAATGTCTGTGCGTCATATGTAGGTTGGTCACTGTTAGGTTATATGTATTGTGAATTTTGATTGGCGGTGGTCGAAATTCATCAAGTTAAGTTTCTCAAAAGAGCTTGTCAAAGAAACTTCTGTCATGGCTAAATGGCAGTAGCCCTTAGAAGGGCTTTTTGATGGAGGTTTACGTAATGTTAACCAGTCTTCCTTCATTCTGTTTTTTTTGCTCCGGTGTCCTCTTGTCGTCTCTTGTTCCTTGGGCCTCCCTTCATCTTGATTGTCAGCACTGGTATCTTCCTCTCTTCTGGGTATCTAGATCTAAAATTGTCCCTATCAATTTGGAAATACTCTGCGCTGTTGTTACAAAAGTGTACACAGTCCCATCTGACAGCCTATTAATGCGGATGTACTAGTCCCGCATTTCTGATGGTTCGAGGTTCGATATCACTTTGTATTTCTGATTTAGTTTTTAGGACAATACTGACTGGTATTTGGATGCAGCATTGTGCCGCTGGGTCTGACGGTTTTGGTGTTTTATATATATGGAATAAAGTTAGAAATAGATAGAGAGGATTGTTAATTCCTAGATGATGGTATCCATAGTCCACCCTTTTGTTTTTGTACGTGATATTATTTTCTTAAATTCTTCAATATTTATTTCTATATTTTTGTTATCCCTGATGCTTTATCTAATTCTGTTTGGTTGTTTTAAGTGTGTAGCCCGTCAAATGATTGGTCAATGAACCCATGTGACCTCATTGTGGGGCTGCGATTTACTTCTTTAGGTTGTTATAAATTTCAGAATTAGTATGTTATTTAGGTGTTTTAGTAGCCCGTCAAATGATTGGTCAATGCACCCATTTGACCTCATTGTGAGGCTTCCATTTACTTCTTCAGGTTGTTATTAATTTCACAATTTGTTTGTTATTTAGGTGTTTTAGTAGCCCGTCAAATGATTGGTCAATGAACCCATGTGATCTCATTGTGGGGCTGCGATTTACTTCTTTAGGTTGTTATAAATTTCAGAATTAGTATGTTATTTAGGTGTTTTAGTAGCCCGTCAAATGATTGGTCAATGCACCCATTTGACCTCATTGTGAGGCTACCATTTACTTCTTCAGGTTGTTATTAATTTCACAATTTGTTTGTTATTTAGGTGTTTTAGTAGCCCGTCAAATGATTGGTCAATGAACCCATGTGATCTCATTGTGGGGTTGCGATTTACTTCTTAAGGTTGTTATAAATTTCAGAATTAGTATGTTATTTAGGTGTTTTAGTAGCCCGTCAAATGATTGGTCAATGAAACTACGTGATCTCATTGTGGGGCTACATGTTGCTCCTTAAGGTTGTTATACATGTTAGAATTTTCGATTGTTTTAGGTGTTTAGCCGATGTTTCTATATTTTTTCAATTAGCCCTGTTGTTTTAAGCAGTTCAATCATTTTTTAATGTTTTTTGAGGGTTTGTGTTAGTTAATTGGATTAATTCTTGGTATGTACTTGGTGCGGCTATGTTAATTTTTTTTATTTAAATTTGTCCCTTTCTTTTTTAGTTTTTGTACAGTTGTTGAAGATATGGTGCAAATCGTCTGGGGTGTTACAATTGTGGCAATTAATGTTATGTGGGAAGGGTCCTATGTATTTTTTAAAAGCTGTTTGCCAATTTGATTTTCTTTTTATTATTCTGTTTATTTTAGATTGTTCTTAACTTGTGCACCTGGGTGGTTTTATTACTCTACTAACTTCCTTAATACTGATGTATAATATTCTCCCTTGTTTATTTATGTCCCAATCGATTTGCCATTTTATATTAATCATAGTTTTAATTAATCTATATAGTTCAGTTTGAATATATTTAAGTGGCATGTAATTAGGTTCGTCGAGTTTGGTTTAAGAAAGTTGGTCTGCTGACTCATTACCTTTGATGTCAATGTGGGATGGAATCCACATAATTTATACTATTAGTTTATTTGATTTTAGGGTTTTCAGTATTAGGTTAACTTGTTTTAAGAAAGTTTCTCTAGATTTGTGGTTTTATTTTGGATTGAGATTAGGACGCTTAGCTTGTCGCTAATAACCACAGTCTTATTCGGTTTATTTTTCTCAATCCACATTATTGTTTCTATGATGGCACACAATTCAGCTGTATAAATGGACAGTGGTCGGGTAGACGTCTGCCCATTTGAATATTATATTCTGGTATCACCATTGCAGCAGCTGTTTTGAAAGGATTTGTTATTTCTGAGCCATCCGTGTAAATGTTTGTAAAATTTTGATATTGATTATTCATTATTTCTAATGCTAATGTTTTTAAATAGTTTTGTTGGTTTTCCTTGTTTCCTTAATCTGATAGGGAGATATTTACTTTTGTTCGTACATTGCTCCAAGGTTCTTTGTTGTATGTTATGTTGTTTTCTACTTGGAATATGTCTATTGGAAGTTTAGATTTTAATTTATGAACTAGTTTTCCCATAGAGGTGGAGTTTTTGAGAGTTTTTCTAAAGGGTGTATTGCATTTGCTGATATCCAGGTACGTGGGTGCGATTTTGCATGGGTCGACAGTCGGGCTGCATATCTTAAGATGTGTTCCTGCCTTCTAAGATGTAATGGCAGTTCCCCTGTTAAAACCTGTAGCTCGGCTGTCGAGGTTGATGGAAATGCGCCGGTACTAATGAGTAGGGCGTTCTTCTGTAATTTATTTAGTTTGTTTAAGTGACGTTTGGGTGCCGTGGTGTATACTTGGCACCCAGAGTCACGTTTAGATCTTATTAATGCCCTATACAGTTTTTCTTGGTTGGCACCCCACTGAGTGCATTTTAGACTTCTCAATAGATTTAAGTCCTGGTTGCATCTTTTAACTAGTTCATCTATATGATGCACCCATGTTAGGTGTTCATCAAAGTACATACCCAGAAATTTAGCTACTTTTACGAATGTTATGTCGTTATTTTGTATTGTTAATTTGGGATATTGTTTGAATTTCTTACGTAGGGTTAAAAGTACAGCTACCGTTTTTTTTTTGGTGCGGTAGTTTGAAGCCCCATTTATCAGCCTATTATTTCTTGAAAATATTCTCAGTCAGCTTTAGTATAATTCTACCTGGGGATTTTGTTATTTGATTCGAATTGTAAGGCCATTTGCAGGGTGGTGATTATGGGGAAATGGTCGCTTCCCATGGGGTCGGATAGATCCACTCCCCACTCCGCCACCTGTGCCAATCTGGATGTGAACAAGGTGACGTCAATGGCGGAAAGGGTGCCGTGAACCGGATTGAGTCTGGTTTTGGCACCATCACTGATTATAGTTAGGGTAGATTCAGTGGCCCAAGTCTCCACCCACTTACCCCTTCCATCCGTCACTTCACCCCCCCCCCCCAAGTTCATTGTAGGCGTTGAAATCTCAGCAAAGGATCATAAGTTCGGTTTAATGCATTTAGTTAACTTTTTTAGTGCTAATTGATGGTTTAATTTAGTGTTTCTTCCTGGGTTATAAGCATTGAAGATTTGCAATTCACTTTTTCAGGTGTTAACTAATAGAGATTGTATTTCTATTAGTGAATTGCTGATATCCCAAGATGTAATGGATATAACAGTTGCAGGTGGTACGATTTTATTTTTAAATACGGCTAATCCACCCAAGCGGCCTTCCGTTCTATGCTGGATATAACCTGGGGGAGTAGCCTTGTATTGATGGTAATGTTTTCGAGTTTGTCTGTCTCTCCTATGGTAATAGAAGGCATTGCAAAGATCGACATAAATGTATTATCTACTTAGATTTTGATATTTTAATAAACGTATTAGCTCCTAAACTTCTCGTTATTGGGAAATCTCAAATACATCATATGAATGAAACGGTTGTACCTGTCTCAGGACTACCTTTGGTCATTAATCAACGATAAACGGACTAAATATAGTATCCAATAAGTCTTTTGCAGGTAGAATTCACATTGTCTATATGAATATTTAACATGAAATTTGATATGAATGATCTAGATATAACCGTAAAGAAAAATATTTTGATGTTTATTTCAAACGTAGCGAGGCATTGAAATCTTATAAAGTTTTGAAAAATGTAGAAATGATATGAATTTAATAAATGTGACGGAGAACATATATCCATATTCAAAACGCATTTTGTCTTGTGAAGCACTAGAAATTGTACTTTCTTTAATTGGTCTATACCTATCTACTGATGTTTTAAATATTTTAAAAACTAATAAGAGACCAACTAATTCATATATTACGATCAGGTGGGCAATTTTATTTTCCTCGAAAGACTAATAATCGCCAAAGAAGGACTCAGGATTAAGCTCAATCTTTCTGTTGCATTGATCTGTTTAATATAAAAACAACAATTGTTATTATTTTATCGATTTGTCTCCAATCTGTTGAGATATTAATGGTCACATGATACAGATCAAGAATATTGTTAGACATCAAAATATTCTGCGGGCTACTTTAGGTTCAAAGTTACCGGTAATTTTAAGTGAAGTTTAATATGTACTATCTTCTATGACATGAATAAAAACACGACCAACCAACCCATATTTTTGGTCTCAGACTAAAATAACCATCCCTCATTCAAGTCTCCCCTTAGAAGTATAGAAAATCTAAGCATACAGTCAGTCCTACATTTCAAGGCTCACCCAATTTACCAAAGAAAGCATATGACAGGCTTTAACAAACCAATCATGAAATATTGTTGCATTTGTATTCATCAATATTTCCACGGCTGTCATTCAATGTAATGGTCATATGTCGAGCAAGGAAAATATCTAAACATGCAGACGATTTGGAACAGGAAAGAATCGATAAGTATGGAAAACAAAGAACAAATATTACTTTAAGAACACGTGCTATTAGCAAGGGTAATGTTAAACAATAAGGAATATGCATAGTTTAAACAGTATCAAACAATTATTTCCTAAAGATCAAAACATTGAAAAGAACAATCCCCTAATTTGACTGGCATGACCAGCTCTGTCATTCTATTTTGTATTACTAGATAAAGTTTCCATGACATGACCTATGTATTCAGCTGCAATGAAGATGCTAATGAAACAAAACTTCAAGCTACCTAGTAGTGAATGGTTATTACCACATCTGCTGAAATAATAACAGAAAGGAGGTCAAATTGGAATTATAAGGATACACTGTTTGTGGTTGGGATTGTATCGATGTGTACATTTTACCTAATCACTCGAAAAGTTAAAGAAACAATTCCATGGAATCTATTTACTTTGTAAGGAATTTGATTTAATGGAGATTTGGCAATAATGACCCTATATTAGTGTAACCAAATGTTGTAAATCGTCTACACAACCTCCATAATGCTTTCATCGCTTTTATCCTTTATTTCATGTATGTGACAAATGATTACAAGGACGTATTGTAGCTATTTTTGTACTGAAGATGCAGTCCAATTAACATGTTTGAATCGCATCAGATTTCCTCCTTTCAAGATTACCCAAGGTGTTTCAGTAAAACGGATTTAAAAAAGCATTGATATTGTCCTACGCTGTTATTATAACTGTCCTAAACTATATTTTCTCAACGGATTGGATGTAATCAAGGCTTTACGTTATTCCAAATATTTAAATTGTTCGTGTTGTTTACATTTTTGGAAAGGTTTTATCAATCCTTTTATGAAGTTTTACCTCTCCACTCGTTGCTCCTTCCTTGATGCAATATTTAACACGTTTATTTTTCAAGATGGAGGATGGTTGCTAGGAGAAGGAAACATTCGTTATATTCATTTCATGTATCACCTATTCCTAAATACACGTTTCTATTAAGGTTGTCAGTGATAGTTTTAAAGTAATATTGTTTTGGACTTGTTTTACTGAGAGGTATATATCTATGTGACACAATTTAGATTTACAATTTATCAAATTTTAATATAGACGAAATATTTGGGCGGGTGAAGAATGGGTTAAAACTTACTTTTTTATTATCTTCGTTAGGCTAATCAACTAAGCTGCCATACTGTTTTTTCAATATTTTGGGCAATGTTGTTGAAGTTACCTGAACACAACTGTGTTCTTTTTTATAACATTGCTCATTTTATAACGTCTCGCATATCGAGAATACTAATTTATTCAACGATTGACATTCCTTTACATTTGTAATCAAACGTTCAATACACCACTTTACAATATGGATATAAATAGCAATATTCCATTGTATGCCACAATTAGGAAACAATGCATGTTTATTTAATATTTGATTCAAAATGCCGAAAATAATGAGGACGTTCCCCAGACCAAACTGAAACCCAAATTGTATGATAACAATTCAATACGACAACGCTTTAAGAATTAACTGGGTATGATGAAATAGAAGAATGGAAGCATTATGAGAGGATTTTACACGATTACCACAACCTTTAACAACACACAAACAATGTTCAAATAAGCAGGAACTATATCATCGTAATCAATTTCAACTTCATATTTTAAACATATATTAGGAGTTTGAACTAGCAAGTTCAATCTTCGTTCAATGACCGTATAGTGTGCTCGCTATTAGTCGGTGTCCTTTTACAAGAATTGTTATGCTTTTCAAATATTTATGACAGAATTATTCATTTGTTTCTAAATACAACAAAAGACGTTACCTTCATTTTTTTGTCAATTACGGATGCCAAAATGAAATCAACTTACCTACCACTAGAAAGGAAACAGATAGTTAGTTTAATGTATTGATGATAATTACTATGAAGATTAAAATGTAAAAATTCAAATGCATGTATGTGATTGAGTTAGAATGTGAATGTAGCTTTTAAAAAGTTTCAATGATAACACTACGATGTTTGAAGCGTGGCAGATTACTTTTTTATGTCTAGCTCTTGACCATTGTGACTCCGACATTTATTTTGTTGTCCCACCTAGTCACATTATCCTCACACCATGCCTACTAGACCTAACACTAATCTTTTACTTCTGATGTCACGCGAAGCACCTGTTAGTATCATTTTGGAAATCTTTAGTATGACCCGGATGGGAATCGAACCCACGACCTCACGCGTCCAAGATAGATGATCGAACCACTTGGCCACCGGAGCGGTCACTGAGTATATAACATATATGTTCATACTTAAAGACATTAATGTGCATTGTCTTGATCGATTTCACACATAAAATAGATGACAACAAACATGTTACATATTCTTTAACACTTTCAAATGGAGCCACGAGAGTCCGAGTGGTCTAAAGAGCCTTCCGTTACAAATCACTGCCATCTCACCTCTGTAAGCGTGGGATCGAGTCTAAGATTCTGCTGATGTAGTTATGTGAGAAAGCTTGCCGGTAGCTTCTCTTGGATCGGTTGCTTAAACATGGCGTTAAACACTACAACAACAACAACAACAACAATTTCAAATACATACTGATATGTAATTCTCAATTAAGCATTCAAGTTCATAATGCTAATATAGCACACTTAAACACGTGCAAACTATCCACTGAGCCCATGCACCAAATGACACATGAATATGCAAGGCAATAGTTCGTACATAAAGCTTAAAACAATTGTTTAGAAAAGAGAATAAGCCAGATCTCAATTCCATGGATTATAATGAAAACAAAATTATCAAATATCAAATATGAGGATGTAATATAATCACTCAGTTCTGAAGTATGTCATCTTTACCTCATTTAAATTTATACCAAATTGAAATGATGGTATTTAATTGTATCAAAGGACTTTGGCGATATACCATGTTGAAGACATTTTTAATATTAAGGTTTCAAGACTAACTCGTGACAATATGAGCTCTCAAATATTGCTGTTTGAAACATTCCTCTGCGTCCTTATTTATTTTTCAGTTTTACAACGATGAAATCGGGTTATTGCCAATAACATAGAATACGCTTTATGCTCAATAGTTTGATGGTCAATCTTCAATATATTTAAAACATACAATATTAACAATGTGTGTAACGCTAAAGACAGAAAAATGCGTCCATTGAAGACATACAATAATGTTTCACTCGTCCATAAATATGCTGGATCCAAACTTGTTTCAGTTCCAAACAACTCAGTGATATTATAAGCGGAACTACGTTTCCTAAAGAAAACCAAATGCATAAAAATCGAGATATAGTCACTGACATATAAAACGCAAACAAGGCTGGAAACTAGCATTTATTTATAAATGTACGTGGCATCAAATTAACGTAAACACTATTCCTGACAGGTGTCAAGGATTTTTCTTGTCAACATGGAGCGTCTAAAATCCTTTAGAATTTCACTGCTAACAGAGAAGAAAAAAATTTCTCAAACGCTTTAGAAACAATTAAAAAATAAATAATGGACGCCATCATTATTAAAATGTATAGAAATGTACATGCTATGATTAAAATAATGCATTGCGACAATGATATTGGAGTTGGTAGCAAAGCTTAACTTTGAAAATAACAATCTATCTCGACAAATCCGTTAGTCTGTATGAGTCTGATTGAAAAGAATACACCTGATACCGCTCACAAACAAATGAACACAATACCTCTGTCATGGTAGCAGAAGGCATTGAAAAGATCGACATACTGATACTATTGTGATAGTTCAACATGATTAGGAAAATAATATTGCATAATACTTTATTAATTATTAATGAAATCTTAATCAATTGCAGTAACCGCTTCGTTGTCTTGGTCCTGAGAGCGACCGGCGCAAAAATGGATGGTCTTGGGTTCGTTCCCCGGATGAGTCATACCAAAAGGTTACAAAAATGGTACTAATACGCTTGGCGCTCAGCATAAGGAGATTAGTGTTAGGACTGATCGGCCTATTGTCTGGATAATGGGACTGGGTGGGACACCATGCCCCATGTCTACGGCATGATTACCTATCTCTCACTGTAAATTGCCTCACTTGCAGACACCGTAGCGATATGACTGAAACTTTGTCAAACCTGCGTTACAAATTCTCATCACAAACACACATAATCAATTGCAAATTATCATTTTGTACAAATATTCCAAATACGTCTTGTTAACCAAATTGTATTTAAACAATGTATTAGTTTTGAGTCTATGTAGATCATCTTATATCTATAAACCTTATTCAGAGTTGAATGTTCGTATATTCAGTGCCACAAGCAAACGACAACATTTAGTATTTCTAGCACATAGTAACCGCTCCGACATAAATGGTGGACTTGAGGGTACATCATAAACGTATGGTACATGTTTAATAAACTCAAACAAACCAACCCTCTACGCTCTTCTTACACAGGGTAAAACTATACAAATTATAGCTCGTCTGTGTTCTAAATTGTTATTGTGTCAGCTAATTCGTTGTTGCAAATTAATATATCCATTATTTGGATTTTTGTCAAGAAGCCCTCATATATTCTATTTTGAAATAATGTGAACTAAATAAATGAAGGGAAGAAATAAATGTATTATCTATTTAGACTTTGATATTTTAATAAACGTATTAGCTCCTAAACTTCTCGTTATTGGGAAATATCAAATACATCATATGAATGAATCGGTTGTATCTGTCTCAGGAATCCCTTTGGTAATTATCAACGATGAACGAACTAAATATAGTGTCCAATAAGTCTTTGGCAGGGAGAAATCACAGTGTCTTTATGAATCTTTATCATCAAAAAAGAAGAAAATTATTTTGGTGTTTATTACAAAAGTAGCTAGGCCTTGAAATCTTATTATGTTTTGAGAAATGGAGATATGATATGAATTTAAGAAATGTGGGCGAGAACATATATCCATGTTCGAAACGTTTTTAGTAGCATTAGAAATGGTGTTTTCTTTAATTGGTCTATACCTATCTAATGATGTTTTGAATCATTTAAAAACCAATAAGAGACCAACTAATTCATATATTACCATCGGGAGTGCAATTTTATTTTCTTCGAAACACTAATAATCGCACAAAGGACTCAAGTTTAACCTGCATCTTTCTGTTGCATTGATATGTTTTATATAAATAACTACAATTGTTATTAATTTACCGATTTATCTCCAGTCTGTTGAGATATAAAAGGTCACATGATTCAGATCAAGGATTTTGTTGGACATCAAAATATTTTGCGGACTACTTTAGGTTCAAAGTTACCGGTAATTTTATGTGAACTTTTATCTGTACTATCTTCTTTGACATGAATAATAACGTGCCCCACCCACCCATATTTACGGTCTCAGACTAAAATAACCATCCCTGATTGAATTCTCCCCTTACAGGTATAGCAAATCTAAGTATAAAGTCATTTCTGCATTTTAAGGCTCTCCAAATTTACCAAAGAAAGCATATGACAGGCTTTTACAGACCAATCATGAAATGTTCATGCATTTGTATTTATCAATATTTCTCCGGCTGTTATTCAATGTCATGGACATATGTCGAGCATGGAATATCTCTAAATATGCAGACGATTTGGATTAGGAAACAAGGAAGAGATATTACTTTAACAAAACGTGCCATTAGCAAGGATAATGTTACAAAATAAGGAATCCACTAGTTTAAACATCATCATTCAATTATTTCCTAAATATCAAACCATTGACAAGAACAATCGCCCAATGTAACTGGCATGACCAGGTCTGTCATTCTATTTTGTATTACTAGATATATTTTCCATGACATGAACTGTGTATTCATCTGCAATGAAGATGCTAATGAAACAAAACTTCAAGCTACCTAGAAGTGAATGGTTATTAGCACATCTGCTGATATAATAACAGAAAGTAGGTCAAATTGGAATAATAAGGATACACTGTTCGTGGTTGGGATTGTATCGATGTGTACATTTTACCTAATCAGTCGAAAATTAAAGGAAACAATTCCATGGAATGTATTTACTTTGTAAGGCATTTGATTTAATGGAAATTTTGCAATAATGACGACATATAAGTCCTTCCAAATGTTGTAAATCGTCTTCACAGCCTCGATAATGCTTTCAGCGCTTTTATCTTTTATTTGATGTATGTCACAATTGATTACAAAGACGTATTGTAGCTATTATTTTTACTCTAGGTGCAGTCCAATTAACATACATCAGATTTCCTCCTTTCAAGATTACCCAAGGTGTTTTAGTAAAACGGAGTTAAAAATTCATTGATATGGTACAACGCTATTATTATAACTCTCCTAAACTAGATTTTCTCAACGGATTGGATGTACTGAAGGATTTATGTTATTTCAAATTTTTAAATTGTTCGTGTTTATATTTTTGAAAGGTTATTTCAAGCCTTTTATGAAGATTTACCTCACCACTCGTCGCTACTTCCTTGATGCAATATTTAACACGTTTATGTTTCAATATGGAGGACGGTTGCTAGGAGAAGGAAATTTTCGTTACATTCATTTCATGTATCACCTATTCCTAAATACACATTTCAATTAATTTTGTCAGTGATGGTTTCAAAGTATTATTGTTTTGGACTTGTTCTACTTTGAGGTATATACTTATGTGACACAATTAAGACTTAAATTAATCAAACTGGAATATAGATGAAATTTAGACTTTGATATTTTAATGCACATATTAGCTGCTCAACTAATTGTTTTTTTTAGTAATATGTAATACATCATACGAATGAAACGGAGCAACATACGGCCATGATCCAAACTATTAAATTACAAGCGTTCTTTCTGAAAGGCTAATTCAAGATGAAATGTTTAACACATTTATGTTTTAACATGGACGACAGGTTTCTAAAAGATTGAAATATTTGTCACTTTCATATCATGTCTCACCATTTCCTAAATAAACATTTTTAACTAGGTTGTCAGTGATGGTTTTAAAGTAATACTGATTTGGAAATGTCTTACTCAGAGGTATATATTTATGTGACTCAATCTGTATATAAATTAATCAAATTGTAATGTTCAAATTGTGATAGACACAAAATATTCGGGGGAGTGAGAAATGGTTTAAAACAAACCAATGTTACTACCTTCTTTATCTTGCCTAAGTAAGCTGCCTGACTGGTTTTTCAATATTTTGAGCAAGGTTGTTGAAGTTAAGGAACTCAATTGTGGTCTTTGTTCATGAAACAAGTCAAATTGTTTCATTCTGCAAAAAGGGAATTATAAGCCGTTGAAAGTTTACAATTCCTTACATGCATATATTTGCTCAAGTGAAAAACAAATTGATATCCGTTTCAAAACGCGTCTTTTAAATGAGGTCTTTTTTAAAATTTTGTAACAAAAATAAAACGGGCCAATAGAGCAAATTGAAAGACGAAATTTGAACATTTAAGAAATTAAAGATCCATTTATAAATCATCCGGTTATTAAATGAGGTTATATATATCGGTTATAAAATGAGGTTATATATATATATATATATATATATATATATATATATATATATATATATATATATATATATATATATATATATATATATATATATATATATATATATATATATATTATATTTTACTATTGACAAACAGTATTGTATTTATCGATTTCACACATATGATAGATGACAACAACCGTGGTACATATTTTTAAACACTTTGAAATACGTACGTAATACTCAATGCGGCAGTCAAGTCCATAATGCTAATATGGTAGTTTTAACCAAGAGCAACATATCCATTGAGTCAATGCCCTAAATGACACATGCATATGCTACGATATTTATTAGAGGCAATAGATTGAACAAAACAAGCAACACAATTGGTTAAGAAAGAGAAGCCAGATCCAAATCGTATGGCGTATCAAGAAAAAAAACTTCCCAAATATCAAATATGATAAAGTAATATAATGATTCAGTTCTAAGGTACGTAATCTTTAGATAATTGCAATTTATTCCGAACTTAAATTATCCTATTTAAGTTTAGAAAAGGATCATGAAGTTTCAAGAGTAACTCGTGACAATATGAGCTCTCAAATACTGTTGTTTGAAATATTCACCGGCGTTCTTTTTTATTTTTCAGTTTTGCAACGAGGAAATCAGTCTATTGTCAATAACATAGAGTGCATTCTATGCTCAATTGTTTGACGGTAATCTTCAATATCTTAAATACTTACAATAATATTAGTGTTTGTAAAAAAAGACAGAAAAATGCATACATTGACATAAAATATTGATTCGGTCGTCCATAAATCTGCACAGTTCTAATCGATTTTACTTCCAAATAACTCAGTGCTATTATGCTCTCAACTATGATTCCTAAACAAACTAAATGCATAAAATGCTAGATAGAGTGTCTGACATATTAAACATTAATAAGCCTATAAACTACAATTTATATATATATATATATATATATATATATATATATATATATATATATATATATATATATATATATATATATATATATATCATCAAATTAACGTGAACATTCTTCTTGAGTTGTGTCAGCGATGATTCACTGGCAACAGGGAGCGTCTAAACCAAATCAGTTCACTGCTAATAGAGAAGACAGAAATCTGATACACTTTAGAGACCATTAAGAAGCAACTAATATACGCCATCAATAGTTCAATATAATGCAATGGTCAGGCTATAATTAAAATAATGCAATGAGAAATTCAGATTGCAGTTGGAAGCGAAACCTTACTTTAAAAATATCAATCTGTCCCTACATGTCTTCTAAATTTAGTTTGAGTTATATTGAGTATAAGAATCCTGATACCGCTCAACCCTTCTAATCTACGAACCAGTAAAAAAATAAATGAACACAAAACTTCATTCTCTTCCATGGTTGCAAAAGGCATTGCAAAGATAAGCACGTTTGGAAGCATTATGAGATAGTTTCAACATGATTAGGAAAAGAGTATTGCATAATGCTTTATTAATTATTAATGAAATCTTAATTATCTGCAGTAACCGCTCCTGTGGCCTAGTGTTTTGAGCGACCGCCGCAGAAAAGGGAGGTCGTAGGTTCGATCCCCGGGCGAGTTATTCCAAAGACTTTCAAAGACGTTTCTAACACGCTTGGCAGTCAGCATTAGGAGGTTAGTGTTAGTACGTTAGAAACTATACTATGGAATGTATTTACTTTGTAAGGCATTAGACTAAATGGAGATTTGACTATAATCACGTTATATTAGTCCTTCCAAATGCGTAAATCATCTACACAACATATATATTTCTTAGAGCGTTTTCATCCTTTACTTCATATAAGTCATGCTGAACTAGAATTTCTCAACGGTTTAGATGTATTCGAGGCTTTAATTTTTCTTTAAACTATTAAATTGTTTGTGTTCATTAGATTTTTTGGAAGGTAACTCATGCCTTTTATGAATGTTCACCTTTCGACTTGCCGCTACCTGGATGAAATATTTTTCAGGTTAATTTTTCAACATGGAGGACGGTTGCTAGGAGATAGAAACATGTGTTACATTCATTTTATGTCTCACCTATTCCTAAATACACATTTCTTTTAAAGTATTCAGTAATAGTTTTATAGTAATGTTGCTTTGGACTTGTTTCACTCAGAGGTATTTACTCATGTGACACAATTTAGATTTAAATTAATCAAATTGTAATATAGACGAAATATTTGGGCGAGTGGGGAATAATTTAAACATAAATTAATGTATCACTCTCGTTAGTCTGACCAACTAAGTTGCTATACAGGCTTTTCAATATTTTGGGTAATGTTGCTGAAGTTCCATGAACTCAGCTGTGTTCTTTATCTTTGTAACATTACTCGGATTATATCGTCCCCCAAATATGGAATACTGATCCATTCAAAGTCTGAAATTCCTTTAGAGTTGTATTCTAACGTTCAATACACCACTTTATAATATAGATATAAAGAGCAATATTCCATTGTTTGCCCCAATTAGACTACAATGTAGGTTTATTTAATTTTGATTCCAAATGACAAAAGACTAATTCTTTCCGGAAGTGGCGTCAGTACTACATGCAAATATTTGCTCGAATTAAAAAAAGAAAGTCATTTAAAGTTTCGAATCAATATAAAATGTTGCCGATGATTTCGGAACTCAACTGTGTTCATTTGTATGTTTTTACTCGGATTATATCGTTCCACAAATAAGGAATACTGATCCATTCAAAGTTTGAAATTCCTTTACCTTTGTATTCTAACGTTCAATACACCACTTTATAATATAGATATAATGAGCAATATTCCATTGTTTGCCGCAATTAGAGAACAATGCACGTTAATTTAATTTTTTATTCAAAATGCCAAAAGACTCAATCTTTCCGGAAGTGGGGTCAGCACTAGATGCAAATATATGCTCAAATCACATAAAACAAAGGTCAGATATAGGTTTGGAACAAATGTAAAACGGGCCTAAAGAGCTAACTGAAATAGGAAATTAGAACAAATGAAAATTTCCATTATTAGATCATCCAGTAATATACTGTTATTAGCGATTCGATCTTGAAAAACAACCATTTCATTGGGATCAACACTTGCTAAGTTCAACATCTCAGCTATTTCATCTTCGATTATTTTTTTTAACATCACCGGCTGCAGATATTTCTGTGGTGGTTTTTTCAACATTGATAAAGATCTCCCCCAAATATCAAGTATTGTTATTGTAAAAATCTTTGATTTTCTAATTACTTTCTCTCTAAAATCTTCGATTTTCCAGCGACTACTTGTATATTCATTTACGACTTGATGAGATGGTTTTCTTGATGATGAAATAGCGTCAAGGACATTCAATACTTCTATGCCGCATATTGTTGGGTCGTTCATTTCCTGTGTTGGTAGCATAGAATACCAAGTCTTCATTTTATGAAAAGTATTTAATTGTTGTATATAACGCATGAATTATTTAGACGTCGCTAACCCATATGAATCAAAAAAAACGATTGTACGCGGATCAATCACGTATGCAACCCAGTGGGTTCCAGATCCGCTGCTGTTATCGAGATTAATAATACCAGTTTCAACGTTTTTTGGTTGTGCCGGCAACTGATCTTTCATAAATTTTTTTTAATTTGACCAGGAGTTAACGTAACATTAATATGACTATATGACATTATATTAATAACAGATTGATCTAATTGTTACATTACATATTTTCCAGTGCCGCATCGATTACTCTCATTCGTCCACCAACACCTTCAAGTAGCATTGATTTGTCACTGTGAATGACAGCAACCGCTCTATAACCACCAGCAGGAGGATCGGTTACACGAGCTCTAAAATGTATATCAACGACAGATTGTCTTGTTAAATCAAGATGTTCCAGCAAAAAGTAATAGATGAAACATAAACTTTTAAAACCCAACTGTGATATTTGTAGACCAGTATCTACATTTGGTCGCGTCCCATATATGATAATAGACGATGATACACACGTGCTATTTAGTTGGTATTATAATCAAGTAATATATCCTCAAATGGTTCCTATTGTCCGTTTATTCTCATTGAGACTTCATTAACACCTATCTTATCAAATATCATATGGCTGCGTTCCTGAGAGTTAAATCGCTCTCTATTCTGTAGCGCAACAAATATATGACGTGGAGCTGAAACACTTTGTTTTGATGCCAGGTGCCATGTAAATATACCAGTAATATCAGAATCCATACTATTTTCGGTCACCGATAACCAACTTAAAAATGATTTTCCTCCGCGATCCATAAATGATAGTAGCCGCTCTTCTGTTGTGATTGATGGAGTCATTACTGGCATCCACAGTGATAGTTTTGTTAAAATGACTTTACCCTCGGGAACATCAGCACTGAGCAAGATTGCATTATTATCATTACCCTTTCTCACAAGAACTACTGTATGCTTCGCTCCATAGATAACTTTTCGGACATTTCTACAGAATCCAAATATATGATGCAGTGGAATCGCGCATGAAAACTGTCGACGAGGCCTCTTCAATGTTGCTACTCGTGTTGCAAATCCTAGGTTGTAATTACCATTAGTACGTTTTATAATATCAAAGGAATTAGTTGGTCTTGGTTCGTGTTCAAGAGAACCAACTGGTAAATCAGCAACTACAGTAGCTACTGGTGTTAGCAATTTAGTATACTGAACGTGTTCAGCGTGATCAGTAATATCCTTAGAGAACATCATAGATGGACCTGCCGATCTTGTATAACCATCAGAATATCTTGCTAACCCTATTATTGTTTTAGCAATATCAACCTCACGTTCAATAGATTCAATTTCTCATCCATCAATCAATTTCTCTTCCATCAATCATATATCTTGCACTTTTAAATAGTGCCATAATACCATTATTAACAGAACCAACTCGTACATTTTGGTGACTTCAATAAATGCTTCAGCGGGTAGAAAGTATTTACTGGTATCATGAACTTGAAGTTCAATTCTTGATCGAAGATCATTTTGTACTGCATGATAAGAATAAAATTGATAATCACGTACAGAATCATCTTTACGCACTGGGGCTTCCATATCAAACGCTGGATCAAGTGTCTGTTTGAACATTTTACTATATATTCCTTGATCTAAATCGTGGTTTTCTTCGTGGTTTTAAGCCACTTCCCGCTATCATATTTGCGGTAATATTATCTTGGTTGCTGGTCGCCAACGATGCTAATTTTTGATCCACTGCGTTGTTTATTATTTTGCTAACATTTGCAGGCATCACTGTTGTAGATGCGGCAGAAAACGCTTTCCCGGCAAGATCTCCAACAGCACTAAAACCCTTATCACGAATAACATCAATGGCTTTCATTGATAATTGTTTTGCTAATGGCGCTACGTTTGGAGCCATTCTTGCAAATAACCCTACAATGGTATTGCCGAGACCATCACCATAGTACGCGCTATAAACTGGCAATCCTGAGTTAACTATATAGACGCTGGTTGGTTTATCTTGGTTGCAGTGTATGATCATCTTATTGAATTACTATTTATCTAATGCGGTGATGAAAAATCCTTTGGATTTTCAGTCACTATGATAACCATGATGCTCGGCTAACTCATCAATGAAATCTCGATATGTTTTGATATCCATGATGACACCTTGAAATAACCGCCTACAGATATCAGCTGCTTCATTAATTATTTCCGGTGAGTTATTTCCAGCTCGTTTCCCTCCTATGAGTACTTCTAATCGTGCTATATCGCTGAGAATATTACAAGGACAACTAACTAAACCACTACCTGATACTCCACTCCTAGAAAATCCACTAGCGAATTTTTCAGTTGTACCAGTTGCGCCCTGTGCATCATCTTGTAAACGCCCAAAGGGTTCATCATCCCATTGAGGGTCTTCTTGTTGTTTTTTTGCCTTCGCGTTGGTGTTTGGCGCTTTCTTTCTTGTTGTCGTTCTTGACTTTTATAATAATGAAAATCTCTTTTGAAGATTTTATACTCCTCTTATCTAAAAACCCCGTATTTATTTTATACAACTCATTAGCCCAGCTATCGAGTGATACTGGATCGTCTTTAGACTCTCCCACTAAAAACTCCACAATTGAATTATAGCTGTCAATAGCTAAATCGCTTAAAGCGTGATAACTTTGGTTTTTTATTCGTATTTTAGCCTCCTCGGTAAATTTATCCGCTAAATGAGCAATCGTTTTTTTCGGGCCAGTTGGGGGTTTTGTTGATAACGTTGATGTATTTTTTTCAGTTTCAGTTGCTATTTTTTCAAGTACATTAATCAGAGGTGTGTCTTTTCTTGGTGGTTTCCCCTCCTCGGGGACATCCCCCCCATATATCTTGCTCAGTGGCTGATATTACCCCCTTCGTTGCCGTGGTTATTGGTTTAAACAATTCGTCAGTTCCTGCAAAGAAATCGGTCTGACGACTCTGTCTAAATTGTAGTTTATTTCTGACAGAATCGCGGATTGGGATGAATTTCTTAATTGAGGCTAATCGTTTGCGTGCTAATCTAGTCGTTAGTGATTCGTTTACCATTATATAGAAAACGCTAGCGTTTTTAAATGTATGATCTAAATGTAGTGAAAATGACCAAAAATCAATGAAAAATGCAACAAAAATGTCCAAAAATAAAAAAAATCTACAAACACCTCTATGAATGATGAGGGAAGTGTCCATTTCCCTATGAATAATACATTTTGACACTTCCCTTACTTGTTTTTCATTGACAAAAATTACTAGCAAATTTCAATAACTACCTATTATGCTGTTGAAATTCCATGTTTGGAGTGCTAATAAATGGTTTTCTCGATAAAGAAAATCTTTGATTTTTAAACTCAGAATGATAATCTGATAGCTCTATGTTAGATGTGGGAACTTCTGATTTCCTTAATAAATAATAATTATTGAAGAATCGTACTGTCGATCCATGGTTAGAACATATTCTGTTGAGGTTACCAAAGAAGGAATTTCAGTTTGGCGGATACTATCTCTTATTGTTTTAACCCTCAAATTAATTGTGCGTTTGATTTAATATTGCTGCCCCATTTCTTTTCTGATTTTTTCGACAACAGTGAATAACGGGACAAACTTATCGACTTCGTTACAGAATACAAGGGAATCGCGAACAGCATTCTGGATTTTCTTTATAAAAGGGTACCTTTTTGGCAAGACGTATTTATTATTCATAGCACTATTTTCAATATCTTGAAAATCAGAAAAAATATGATCACAATTTAATTTATCTGATAATGGAATTCCTTGACGTTTCAAATTTGAAATCTCAGTTATGATCTCATTGATATTTTCAGAATTCATTTATATATAACAATATATATTTCTAATTTGAAAAATTGATATTGATACGTTTTTCAATAATAAATAATAGTGATGATGAGCGATTATCATTCACACTCGGTAGCCTTTGTGTCTTCACAGGGTTCATTCTGAATTATCCTGTGGGGGCTACCCTAGTGTGTGACCTAGAGCTTTTGCATCCATCCATACTATTATTTATTTTGGGGGCACCCATAGACATATCTTCAGTGAATTTTCTAAGCGAAACGAAATGTCAGAATATTCAGAAGACTGTCTATGTATTTTGTACACCTCCCCCCAAGAATTAATTTCCCAGGGGGGTGTAAAAAAACACCGTCACGTATTTCACGTGACGGGAGGTGTACATGAAGTACCTTTGGGCTGGCGCCCCCAATCATATAGAAAAAAGCATCCAAATCGGTACCGTCGACAATTGCCTGTTTCGAGAATCTAACCATGGGCTTCGGGACGAAACCGCAACGCGTTAATAATACGCTAAATTCCATATTTACAAGTATATGCTTTTGAATACGATATATGTGTATCAATCATAGTTATTCTGTAAAGAAAACAGAATACTTGAAAAAGCATAAAAAAGAATACAATTGTTTGTAATACTACGTATTTGATTCGTTTTCTTACAAAACAGATAGTTTTCCCAATTGATTATATCTCCATTGCGAATCATGACAGTTTAAACAGTAAAATATGGTTAAATTGTCTTCCTTTCCTAAGCTCTATTTGTTCTAAATGGACAATTAAACAACGAGTCTTATTATAATGAATAGAGAGACAGTCTGACGGAAGGAGACAGACAGACAGACAGACAGGCAGGTAGGCAGACAGAAATACAGACAGAGAGAAAGAGAGACAGACAGACAGAAAGAGAGACAGACAGACAGACATACATACAGACAGACAGACAGACAGACAGGCAGGCAGACAGACAGACAGACAGACAGACAGACAGATTTTTAACGTAGCTTTAACAATTTTTCAGTCATATTCCATTAACTGTGGTCAATACGTTTATATCACGGGTCAACATTAGTCGGTTACAAGCAATAATTAAATAATGTAGACGAGATCTGAAGCTACAAAATGACTAGGATATATCCAAGTCTGTAGGACAAATCGATAAAAGGCATGCCGTACCTAACGTTTTACTGGGACATCAAAAACCTTATTGATTTGTCTTAGACTCCGAATAGTCTTTATCGGAGAACAGGCGCTCAGGGCACGGACAGTAGACAGGGTTATTTAAAGAACACGGAAATTGTGAAAAACACTTGCTATTGTTTGATTCAACAACAACAGATTCAATGTACTATAACACTGGAAACTGTGGAATGCATTGCATAACTTTTATTATGTGTACTGAGACAAAGTTTGCCTGACATAAAACCAACCAAAGGAATTTAATTGGAAAAACCCATTGAGGGTAACTCTTTCATAAGCCGTACACATACCTGCACGAGTTATCTCCTTTGGTGTTCTCAAATATATGCAAATTGAATTCTATTTTTAAAACACTTCGAAAGAGAAGATAGATATACCCCTTCTACTACTTTTTGTACTGAGGCTCTACAAATATCAAAATATCTACCGGTTTCATATATTGATTGAAATTCTTTTTCCTCGTTAGTTTTTATATTAAATGATTTTATAGGCCTGGCATTTTTCGAGTTTTTTCCAGTCTCACCTCGTTTAGTATTCTCACTCTGAGAAATAGCTTGTACATTATTCAAAATATATTCTGAATATTGGAATCGATATGATCAATAACAAGACCATCTTCGATCAATCCATGAAAACACTCATACACGAAACGATGATTATGATATTTCTTCTTCCCTCCAGCGCAAAAACCTCAAATACCTTTGATTACTCACAATACCTACTGGGTTCTTCAGTCTGCGGTTTCTGACAATACCATCACGAGACGCTTCATTATTGATAATCACGTGATGTAGCTGAAATTCTTGGTCCATTTATATATAATACTATTTGCCTAATTCATTGTTTGGTTTAATTATTACATTAGTTGAGAATCTTTCAATATAGTCTTGAGGTGTTCTTATGATTTTGTTGCTGACTCTGTCCTTGAAAAAGTCAGGGTCATTGATGAAGTTTTTGTCGGAATCTTTGATTCGTTTATCATTTTAACGTTTTAGCTCTCTGTATCGTTTACCACCGCAACCCAGACACAATTGCGATTTTCCTCTCACACCTACCCCACATTGTATGCAAGGTAAGGGCCCATAACTCCCGTTACGAACCCTTTGTAAATGATATCCACAGAATTCATTTCTGTATGATTTGTTACATGCAGTTACTGATCATATCATAAGCCATTTGAAATGGTTCATTATATAATAAGTTCTTTATTTAAATACTTGTTTTAATTATAATATGGAGGAGTTCGAGAGATTATAAAAATTACGCCTTGGAAAAATGTTAAATTCAATCTCGATAGAGTCTCCACTGATGTACCAAAGGGTCTAATAAGTGATAGAAGCATGATAAGTAAAATCCGTGATTGTTTTAATGAATTCAAACGCGATGGAGAATCTCACTGTTGGTCAACATTTCGAATTGATGGTAGTGTAAATGCTACCATGAACGACGAAAGAGCAGCAGTAATAATATCACATCTTGACAAGAAAAAGTACTTTTTTTAGAGTGAAATTCATTATCCGCTCAGAAATGGGAAATTAGATTATTCGAGACAAATTTGATCCAATTTTGAAAGATAAAAGAACTATCACATTGAGTCATGATTCCAAACCAGTATTGCTGACTGGGATTGATAAACCGTACTATGAAAGATCTCATACTGTAACAGCAGTTATTTATGGGATATATTCGTTAAATGATAAACCGATTATTGAAAAATTAAAAGCAATGAAACTGTCACCGTTGACTTCGTCAAGAATAAATTGTGTAGCAGAACGAATAATAGAACACTTCACAAATGCGTTGGGTGGAAACAAATTACTGATTTAATACGTAAAAACATAAATGAATGGGAATTAACAGTTAGGAAGAACGGAGCAACGATTAAAGATATAGCCAAATTAGAAACATCATTAAGATTTCCAATATCAGTAACGACAATAACAGGTGAAGTATTATATGAACCGAAATATAAGTTGAGAGGAGCTCCAATCAAAATTATTGATCATAATAAGAACGCGTGGACACCTGCAGTAACAATATTTCCGCGAGACAGAACAATAAAATATAAACCCGAGGAATTTTCACAGAATTCTCTGAAAAGAAATGTTCTATTTCATTTATCAGTTAAGTAAAAACGATGCTGTGTCAGTGTGGTTACTTCACAGTTTTGAAGACGAAGATGGTAAATTCGATCAATTTGTAAGACCCAATGGCGAATTATACCTCACTGAAGCCCTGCACAGCGAGAGGAAAAAACTAGCTAGTGGTTTTTCAACGGAAGACAACGAACAATTATTAACAAACTGTTTTACAATTCCGTCGGATGCAGCTCATTTTGCGAGAAAGAAACACACGTGGAAACCAACAAGAATTGAATTTCTATCAGATATCAAATCAAGCTGTATCGAATATAGCCACGGAGGATTATGGAATGCAAGATACACCTCTGAAAATATCATTTCGGTTGATATAGTTGCGTGCTATCAAGGGAGTTTTCTCGGGTATGGAGAGTGCTCTAAGAACTTTAAACCATGTGGACATCCCACACATGAAATGACACGTGTTGCGATTAATGGGCCACTGCCTGATTTTGATTTAACCGGATTCGCTCGTGTGGATTGAAGACAAATCTCTGAAAATCATTGGATGCCAATAGTGTTATTACGGTATATGATTGATTCTAAAATGCTATAACGCTAATTGTCAGTGAAGCAATTATATCATATCGAGCGCAGACTGAGGTCTGGTTACCACAACCTGATAGTCTTGATAGTGTAATTAGCGATTACAAAAAACAATTCCCCGATCTCGACGAAGAATTTATATTGAAATGGTCCAAACAGATATTTGAAGTTAGAAATAGACAATCAAAAGATCTTGGTAGAAGAATAATCGGTAAATTCACTCAGGGTGGGAAAAAATACGACCATAACCGATATTCTTCGCGGTTGATTATAGATAATGTTGAATAGGATTTTATAATCGCGGATGTAACATCTAAAGGTATATATGTCAATCGTAAAGACGCTTTCTTGTCTGATGGAACCAAATTAGGTACAATTGTTACTTACAACGATGGAAAAAAATCTTCAGTATGCACATTTGAGAGCGTCTATGCTTGATTATGCTTCTATTAATTTATTTTTAAGGATAAATAGATTTTCTGACACCGCGGTTAGAGTCGCCACTGATTCATTTTATATAAACGTGAAAAATAGCGAAGCAGTGGCCGAATTTACAAATTCCGACGAGAGTTGGGGATCATGGAGAATTAAACAGGAAATGCTGAGTGATTATTAAAATCAGCAGATGCTACGATTAAAAACAATTACTTGAAAAATAATCAGATATCAGAACTATCTAATGCACCATCGATATCTGATCCAATATGTAGATATAAAAACAGTTATTTAAACGCTTGTGGTGGGTCAGAGAAGACGACTCGTGCAATTGAATTATTTCGTAGAAACGCTAGCGTTTCCAAATCAAACATGACTGTGCTAACACCGACCCACTGACTTGCAAGAGACATGAAACAGCGAGGAATTAATGCTTGCACTTATCACAGCTTCTTTCAATGGAAAGGTGACGAATGGACTCCAGATCAAATGGGCGAGACATAGATTCATGTAATCATTATTTGGGATGAGATATGCACGGTGTCGTTAGATGTATTACAAAGATTTCTCGATTGGTTGTTACTGAAAAATACAAGCGTGATTATGTGTGGCGATCATGGTCAACCACCACCATTTGTCGGTTTGTCTCCACGTGATTGGTTGAAGAATTTTGTAGACTTTTATGAAGAAATTAATACCGATCATAGAGCACTTGATGAACAATTACGCGAGTTCAAAAAACTAATTAGATTACAAACGGATAGAATCCAGTGTGAAATAGCACATGAAATAATTTCAGAAACACCATTAAAGGATTTTTTGGAAGTGTGAAGACCAAATGATTTGATAGTGGCAAGTAGAAAAATAGTCAGAGACACACTTCAGATGAAGTTATTTGAATTGCATAAAGAAAAATTTGCAACACTTCCAACGCAGCTGTGTTATAGACCCAAGGATACACGAAAACAAAATATTAAAGTTGATATTCCAGGACAAAGTGAAAAACAAATTCTCCTATTCAATGATATTGTGCTGGTTGATATCAATGTCGTCGAAGATGCATTACGCGCTGATAAATCCCCATGGACGCTATGTTACGCAGCGACGATACATTCTTCACAGGGATTAACTATATTAGATACAATTGTTTGGATCATAGATAATCACATCGAGTGGTCGAATTTAGTTTATTTTGCAGTGTTCAGAGTACGAAGAATAAATCAGCTTCAAAGAGTTGTTTTAGATGCTAATGACACAACAATCAATGATATAGTCAGCGTTGACATAAGCAGAAAAAAACTCTGGTTATAAAAAAAAAGATACATAAATAATAGAGAATTTGACATTGATGCCAACTTTATAATCACACTGAAATAACAACAAAATAATCACTGCGCGAGTTGCAATTGTTTAATAAATTGGTGTTGGTCGGATAAGGACTCTCGACAATTTACCGTAGACTAAAAAATAGCAGTATTGGTCATACCAGAGATAATGTAATGCTGACTTGTCTTGAGTGCAACAGACGCAGAGGTGCTAGTTAAGACCACGCGGCGGTAATTGAATATCCTCGGGTATCACTTGTAGTTGTTCACGAGTAAGTCCTCGCTGAGGAGCAGTTGAATACATGCTATAGATTGCTAGTCTACTCGTAGATCTCGCTATACTAGATATTTTATATACGGTAACGCACCAGATAGGATCAGTAGCCCTTTTTCACCACCTTCGAGCTCTCCTGGTTCGTATAAATATCTTACAGTGACATTGCCAAGTATTGGTTGTTTTGAAAAATCATTTTGTGGTTTTACAGGTATATACATCTGTTTAATAGCGTTGTTAGGTTTCATGTTGATTATTCGAGTAATCTCATTTTTCAGCGCGTTAATTACGCCTGGTAATCTCTTGACCCACTCACGGGATCGTTTATCCTGAATAACTTCCTTCGCGTATTGATATCCAAATAACCGCTCAACAAGTGTCCGATTAAATCGTTCAACAATTGCGATGTAGTGCAGTATGTCCTCGTCTGATGGTGACGTTATGATGCTTCATTGTTGATAACACTGCACCCAAAAATTACTTGCCAGGATCAACTTGTAATAGATTTGGCCAACGCAAAGGACCTTGTCGATAAATCCTTTCAAACGCAGAAGCCACTTTAGTTCATGATTTTGTTTTTAACGACTCTGCTTGTTAGTATCGACTCGCAATATCAACTACAGTTAGCGCGTACTTGTAAACACCATCATGCGGAAGAAATAATATATCGGCCTGATGAACCTCATTAGGTGCGCTGACATTAAAACGCGAGTAGTTAATTTGTTTAGGCGGTGGTAGATAAATTTGCCATATTGCCTGTTTGGATAACCAATCCGCTGCAGTGGTATTTTTCACCTTTGCGGCGCTAGCGAGTTTACTGATTGCTGATTTACCCCTCCAGTATCCTCTTGGAGAAAAATAAATAGATTCCATGTTGTTATTAATTATCACCACCCAAAATTAATTTACCCTTCATTGCCAATTTTTCTTTGAAGGATTTATCAGTGATAGAATTCAACGCATGAATTAATTTCACATCTGCGAGATGACGCTGTTGCAGATTACTGCTTTTATAAGCAACACCATGAGCATGACACGCCTTATCAATAGCGTTTATTGGGTTTTCAACGGGTCGGGGTTGGTTTTGATCATCAAGTCTGATATCGAGTCTGGTTCCGGGTCCACAATAACTATATCCTGGAAGGTGTTTTTCTCATAAGCATTTTGCCAATGGTGTTCCCGGAAGTTTAGTTAGACTAGTGGCCATATTTCCACCGCCTTTTTTAAAATCATCTGCAGATTTCGTAGAAACAAATCTAATTTTTTTGTAGCACATTGTACACACTTATCAAAAAGTGCTGATCTATTATTTTTAGTTGTAACCGTCGTCAAGTCATCTGTGCCAGTACGCTTCTTACATTTCACACAATATAGATCCATAATATATTTATAATAACATGAATGCAATTGATTTTTCGGCGACATAAACAAGAGAACCAGTTAAGCATCATGCAACGCTACCAAATTCTGTTCGCATGATTATAATCGGACCATCTGGAAGTGGCAAGACACAACTGCTACTTAATTTGATAACGAGATGGATGAAATGGGACAAGTTGTATTTAATAGCTCCGAGTGTAGATGATCAACGTTAAAGGATTACAACGAAAAAGCAGCAGAAATCACCGGCGAGGGTATTATTGAATTTATAACCGATATCGAAGAAGCACCGAGCATTGATGATATTGATGGAAGTATTAACAAATTTAGTCGTATATGATGATGTGATGTTAGAAAATCAAAAGATTCCTGCTAGAATATTTTCCAAAGGTAGGCATAAAAACACTGACGTGAGATATGTCACTCAACGATACAATCAAATACCAAAAGTGATCAGAGATAACTGCAATATTCTTGCTGTATTCAACGGAGTTGATACACATACACTACGAAATATTTGGCAAACTTGGTGCGGCGGTGATATGGATTATAATCTCTTTAGAAATTTCTTTACTCACGCTCAGTCAATCCCACATGGATTTGTAACGATAAATTTGCATGATCCTAGATCATCAAGATATCGTATCGGACTTGATAAAATATTCGGTTGAAATCGTAGCAACTTTTATCGTAAAATAAATTGTTAAATCCATAGCAGCAGAGGGGGCGCGCGACAACAATTGTGGAGTCCTTTTTTTATTCTGTTTTACCAAAAAGACGCTTTTTTACGATTTCGAAGAAGCCTTGGTTTGCCAAATTGACGCATCTAAAAGTTGTACAGTTTGCAACCTCCGCTGATAGGGTTAAAAATTGTGTTGAACGTACACCTTTTATATTCTCGAATGATACAAATATTCAATTTGAACGCATACAGATTTGCATTTCTTTATATTGCTTATTGGCTAAAAAGTGCCCAAGTCTTGCTTTTGAGAGAGAAAAGTGATATGTTTCAAACGATCAAAGTTAGATCCTTGATGCGAAGAAAGGAATCGTATTGGTTGCTTTTATTGCACGTTAACACGTAAAGAATTGAGTGTGGATTGCCTGTTCTAGCTGAGTATGAAGAAATAAGTGGTACCATTTCGACATTTTAAAAGAGGACCGAATTAGATTCAGAGTTATAAAAAGAACAACAAAGTATCGACAATGACGATAGGTAGGAACATTGTCCATAAAGTGATGATCTATAACTCATTTTCAGGCGACCTCTTCTGACAACTGTTACTATGGACCGTATGAGTGATTTTTATTCAAAGGCGGTGTTCTCGCAGGTAATAGTTTCCTGATTAACCTACATTTGATGTAATCAGTGAAGCATGAATACGAGCCATGAGTCCTGCATTTAAGGTTCGGGAGTTCTCGGATGATTATATTGCCAAAGGTTGGTGTCTGAAATAGTATTGTAATGTGAAATTATGTTTTGTAAATATGGCATCATTTAAGATAGGTTCTGGATTTTATACCAATACAAAGATTAGATAAGTTTGGTTTTTAAACCGGGAAAAAGCAGAAATGCTGAACTAGTGAAGTTTTTGTGAGGCAGACTTCCTCTTCTGACGTTACGCCTTCGGATTCCGAGTGATTACGGAGAATATTCAACAAATCTCGCTCGATTTTCGTGAAAACACACAGGGTTTCAATGACCGACCCTTTTGCTCTTGAAACGGTAGCTTTGAATATTTGAAATGGTATGGGGTTGACATAACTGAAAAACTCTCGAGAATTATAGATTGGAACCATTTTTCTAATAATGTTGTCTTTGCTTACTGTTGTACCAGAAAAACTGTTTCCTTTGTTGTTCGTGATTGCGATTTTCGAAGAAGAGATATACTGCTTTCACTTCAACATAGTGATGTACTGTATAAAGCTTGCTTCACGTCAATTTATTTAATAATACAAATGATTCATTTGGAGAATAAACCTTTAATTTCTCAGATTGCGTTGACATTATGTGTAATACGTCTTGTAAAGTAGTCAATGCACCTTCTTACCGGTATATCCCGCCTCTAATTGTGACTGTTAAATCCAGAGATGAAAAGAAAATTCTGACTCAAGTTCTCTATATTATGTTGAGGAATGGTCTGATAAAAAGGCATTCTAAGTATTCAAATAATTAGATGCATACTTGATAGAAACAGAATAAATGTTGATTGTTGATGTAGGGTTTAACGCCATTTTTCAGCATATGATAGGTCGAAAAATGGCGGCCAGTATTAATGGGAGATGAAGAACCCGGGAAACCCCCAAAAAGAACCAACGATCCCTGGCAAGCTTTCTCATATACCCACATTGGCCAAACCGGAGACTAGAACCCACGCATATAGAGATGAAATAGCAGTTATCCGTAACGGAGTGCACTTTAGACCACTCGGCCAATCGGGGCTACATCAGAATGAATACTATGAAAATCGTAGCCAATATTTGTTTGTAAACTCCGCCGGACAATTATTAAAAAAAATTATGTCCAAAATATTATTAATTAATGGCTTACCTATAATTGATCCACTTCACTTATAACAATTGAAGTAACTGAGTAATCCGCTGACAACCGTTATACATGTCCTTCTTGCACTGGGTAAGTCTACTTAGATGAAATGATAATGGAGAGAGGGAAATATGCAAGACGAAATTAACAAAGATTATGGACCTGAAAATATCAGCAATATATCACCAATGAATACAAACCATGCATTTTATTAATACCGTTTACTGCAGGTAAGTTGTACTTATATATTGCTTATAAATATGTATGGCCCACTTATAAACTCCTAAACTGGTTCGATCATCTTAACAAAAAGTTTCAAAATGTCAGAATTTCTAGAGCACCAAAACTACATAGTGTTAGGAGAAAAAAAATATAGCGAAAATTTCGATCTTTCTAAATGTTCCGTATTTTGTGATGATTGAGCTGTCTGATGTTTGTATTATGTATTTTATATAAAATGTACGAACTTCAGAATTATTTTATGATAAATATCTTGTTATGTATTAAAGTATCAACATATAAAAAATATTATTATAATTGAAACAAATGCATTCTTAATTATAAATTGTAAATATAACAGCAATAGTTTCAAACATTATGTACATTATTGAACCAGTACTGAGGTTTCATGTTCATTTTGTACTTTTCAAATATTCTTTCTCATTGTCTCATTCATTTAGCTAAAGGAAAATGCTTGCTGATGTTTTTGTTCCAAATTCTTACTGATCCTACGTCTTCATATTTTTGGGGTAGTGGGGTAGGGAGATAATTGCTCTAAGAATTAGTCTTTGTGCACACACAGGTCTTCAATAGGGAACTAAAACTTTTCTAGTTTTGATGATTTAAGTTGTTACGAGTTGCATAACTGAATCGGCGTTTGTGTTGTTTAGTATTACTAGTACTGCTAAGTAATATGGCTAGCATTACTAAGTAATATGACAAGTATTACTAAGTAATATGACTAGTATAACTAAGTAATATGACTAGTATTACCAGGTAATATGACTAGCACTGTTAAGTAATATGATTAGTATTACTAAGGAATATGACTAGTATTACTAAGTAATATGACCAGTATTGCTAAGTAATATGACTAGCATTACTAGGTAATATGACTAGTATTACTAAGTAATATGACTAGTATTACGAAGCAGTATGACTAGTATTACTAAGTAGTATGACTAGTATTACTAAGTAATATGACTAGCATTACTAAATAATATGACTAGTATTACTAAGTGATATGACTAGTATTGCTAAGTAATAAGATTAGTATTACTAGGTAATATGACTAGCATTACTAAGTAGTATGACTAGTATTACTAAGTAATATGACTAGTATTACTAAGTAGTATGACTAGTATTACTAAGTAATATGACTAGTACTGCTAAGTAATATGACTAGTATTATGAAGCAGTATGACTAGTATTACTAAGTAGTATGACTAGTATTACTAAGTAATATGACTAGTATTACTAAGTAATATGAATAGTATTACTAAGTAATATGACTAGTATTGCTAAGTAATATGACTAGTATTACTAGGTAATATGACTAGCATTACTAAGTAGCATGACTAGTATTACTACGTAATATGACTAGTATTACTAAGTAGTATGACAAGTATTGCTAAGTAATATGACTAGTATTACTAAGTAATATGACTAGTATTACTAAGTAATATAACTAGCATCACAAAGTAATATGACTAGTATTTCTAAGGAATATGACTAGTAATTCTAAGCAATATGACTAGTATTGCTAAGTAATATGACTAGTATTGCGAAGCAGTATGACTAGTATTACTAAGTAGTATGACTAGTGTTACTAAGTAATATGACTAGTATTACTAAGTAGTATGACTAGTATTACTAAGTGATATGACTAGTATTACTAAGTAATATTAGTAGCATTGCTAAGTAGTATGACTAGTATTACTAAGTAGTATGACTAGTATTACTAAGTAGTATGACTAGTATTACTAAGTGATATGACTATTATTACTACGTGATATGACTAGTATTACTAAAAATGATATGACTAGTATTACAAAGTAGTATGACTATTATTACTAAGTGATATGACTAGTATTACTAAGTAATATTACTCGCATTGCAAAGTAGTATGACTCGTATTACTAACTAATATGACTAGTATTACTAAGCAGTATGACTAGTATTACTAAGTGATATGACTAGTATTACTAAGTATTATGACTTGTACTACTAAGTGATATGACTAGTATTACTAAGTGATATAACTAGTATTACTAAGTAGTATGACTATTATTACTAAGTAATATGACTTGTATTACAAAGTAATATTACTAGCATTGCTAAGTAGTATAAATAATATTACTAATATGACTAGTATTACTAGGTAGTATGACTAATATTACTAAGTAATATGACTAGTATTGCTAAGTAGTGTGACTATTATTGCTAAGTAATGTGACTAGTATTACTATGTGATATGACTAGTATTACTACCCAGTATGACTAGTATTACTAAGTAGTATGACTAGTATTACTAAGTAATATGACTAGTATTACTAAGTAGTATGACTAGTATTGCTAAGTAATATGACTAGTATTACTATGTGATATGAATAGTATTACTACGCAGTATGACTTGTATTACTATTTAGTATTACTAGTTTTACTAAATAGTATATCTAGCATTGCTAAGTAGTATGACTAGTATTACTATGTAGTATGACTAGTATTACTGAGTAGTATGACTAGTATTACTAGTAAAATTACTAGAATTGCTATGTAGTATGACTAGTATTACTACGTAATATGACTAGTACTACTAAATAAGATGACTAGTATTACAGTGTAAAATGACTAGTATTACTAAGTAATATGACTAGTATTACCAAGTAGTACGACTAGTATTACTAAATAGTATAACTAGCATTGCAAAGTAATATGGATAGTATTACTAAGTAATATGACTAGTATTACTATGTGATATGACTAGTATTACTACGCAGTATGACTAGTATTTCTAAGTAGTATGACTAGTATTACTAAGTAGTATGACTAGTATTACTATTTAGTATGACTAGTATTACTAAGTAATATGAGTAGAATTGCTAAGTAGTATGACTATTATTACTATGTAGTATGACTAGTATTACTAAGTAATATGACTAGTTTTGCTAAGCAATATGACTTGTATTACTATGTAGTATGACTAGTATTACTATGTAGTATGACTAGTATTACTAAGTAGTATGACTAGTATTACTATATTATATGACTAGTACTACTATGTAGTATGACTAGTATTACTAAGTACACGTATTGGATAGCCTTAATGTCACTTTAACTATTAAAAGGTGGTTAGTTTGTCAGTTATAACTGATCATCCATATTGTGAATCTTACCTCTCAAACGATCCAAGCAAATCATTACATTTGTCTAAGCTGAGTGTGTGTGTGTGTGTGTGTGTGTGTGTGTGTGTGTGTGCGTGTGTGTGTGTGTTTGTTTGTGTTTGTGAGTAGTGTAGTCAGTATCGGTCTAGAGAGAGTTCTAGGTGGACATTTTCCTGACATGTATCAAATCACTGATGTGTTTTATAATCTAGATGTAATGTTTTGTAATCTAGATGTACTGTTTTGTAATCTATGTGTAATGTTTTGTTATCTAGATATAATGTTTTATAATCTAGATGTAATGTTTTGTAATCTAGATGTACTATTTTGTAATCTAGATGTAATGTTTTGTAATCTAGATGTACTGTTTTGTAATCTAGATGTATTGTTTTGTAATCTATGTGTACTGTTTTGTTATCTAGATATAATGTTTTGTAATCTAGATGTATTGTTTTGTAATCTAGATGTATTGTTTTGTAATCTATGTGTAATGTTTTGTAATCTAGATGTAATGTTTTGTAATCTAGATGTACTGTTTTGTAATCTAGATGTACTGTTTTGTAATCTAGATGTATTGTTTTATAATCTAGATGTAATGTTTTGTAATCTAGATGTACTGTTTTGTAATCTAGATGTATTGTTTTGTAATCTATGTGTAATGTTTTGTTATCTAGATGTAGTTTTGTAATCTAGATGTATTGTTTTGTAATCTATGTGTAATGTTTTGTAATCTAGATGTAGTTTTGTAATCTAGATGTATTGTTTTGTAATCTATGTGTAATGTTTTGTAATCTAGATGTACTGTTTTGCAATCTAGATGTATTGTTTTGTAATCTATGTGTAATGTTTTGTTATCTAGATATAATGTTTTGTAATCTAGATGTAATGTTTTGTAATGTAGATGTAATGTTTTGCAATCTAGATGTAATGTTTTTTAATGCATGTGAGGTTATTTACACTATGTTGTCATTGTTCACAAAAACAACGTTGCATTCTAGCATGCTGAATGTATACTTGTATAGTGAAAACGGATTGCACTAACATAAAAAGACTATCTGCCAAATGTTAGGGACTTGTAGATTTCGAAACCTATCAGGATGTTTTTTTTTATTTATCTTAGAAAAAAAAAATCATTGTAATATATATTACTTCAAAGATGCCCATTTCACAGAGGGTAAAGTTTCATAATATATTAAAACACAATGGGGTTATAAATGTATTGTAAATTGTTGCAGGTCCATTTATTGATGAGCTTTGAGTGAGGTGTAAAATAATGTAAAAAGTATACTTATGCCAGTTTGAAAGGAACTTCACATTAGTTAGTGTATTTTGGCCAAAATAATGATTTCACATAATTTTAAAATAATACAAATGATATTATACATATGAATATAAAAATGAGTGTCATGATATGTGGGGACGTTAACTCTGTTCAAGTTTCAGAATTACATTCATACAATTATGTAAATAAACCATAATGCTAGCAATGCATTATTAAATAAAAACAAACTTTTGGTCCTTGGGATCCATTTATTTTATTAAGTGCAGGATTAAAAATATACACATGGAGAAGAATAAGTCATCTAAATCAAGCAAGATTGTGTTTCTTGTCAAAGTGACAATTGAACCAAGTTATAGGTCTCCATGGTAACATTGTTTTTTTTTAAATTTAAATGATTTCATCGGAGGAAAAGGTTTGTTAATAACTAATTTCTATTCAATAACATCTTTATTGATTAAATTAACACAAATGCATAAACAGAATAAAATTACAAGATGCTGAAACTGATTATAATGGGGATATAGACAATGCATTGAATTCAGATCTAAAACTGACTATATCAGAGTCTTTATTTCTATATACGATGCTGATGGAAATCCACGGAACAACTATTTTATTTGCTTCATATAAAATAAATGTAATTTAAAACAGGAAATAAATTTTGTGCAGCAAATACAGTGCATAGAGAATGATTTAAAAAATCTCTATGATTCAGAATAATTGGAGTCTAGCAAGAAAGAGTTTTAAAGTTTAAAAAAAGAAAAGCTTCGAGGAAGTATTATTAGATCCAGAGGTAAATAGATACAATCGGGTGAGAAACCAACCAGATACTTTTGCCATCTAGAAACCAGAAATATGGTCTCAATACTAATTTCCTTGCCTTTCAAATGATACTTCAGTGTGTAAAGTCCTTGTATACACACTTACAGGGGGTAGATAAATAATCGATACTGGTCAGACCATTTATCGTTTTCCAGTTAGAAACTGTATTTCGTAAAAAAATAAATCATGTAAAGACCATTAAAATTTGCTTTTAAAAAGTGTTAAATTAGTGAAAATAAATGGAATGAAATGTTCAATAACAATAAGGATATACGGCTTGACTTATATACAAGCGATTTTAAAATAACAAGAAACTCAAAATCACAATAGTTTTAATCTCGTATTACTCATAAAATTTTATTAATGAATTCTTTTCTGTATAAATAAATGTACTTTGAATAAAATGCCCTGGAAACAAATATAGCGTTTGTTTAGATAATGTAATGTGATAATCAAGCTGTGGAATGAAATGATCCTTTATATTCAGAAATAAGTGAACAAAGATACTCTGCAAATGCAAAACGTGCTATAATAAGATATAGAAATAGAGATGGAATGTGAACAACCATTTCATTTTTACTTTCTATTAGTCAGATACTACATGTATTTATATAAATTGAAAGAAGATATATAATAGTTATTCCACAGATCTAGATTGTATGGTTTGAAATTAAAAATTATTATAATCTGGAACGATATATTTCAATAAAATCTGAAAGGAATGAAGCATTTAAATTGACTTGGAAACAGTATGAACCATTATTCCACGATAACAAGAATGATGTGTGTAACTACAATATATGTTTAATAGTGTCATGTTATAGTGTACATCTAGTTGCTGCATATTTAATACATTAATACAAAACATACATTTTAATACCGTTTATGTACAGACTATATGAAGGCAGCACGGTTGATATTCATGACAGGAAGATTGAAGGATCCAAACTGAATATACAATATTTATGCATAAAGATCACGCATATGCATAAACACTTGATGAAGAATTTCTATTAATGGGCATAATTGTGCAAGGGAAAAAACTCGAAATCTTAGAACAATCTGGGATATTAGATTGTGTACCTTTAAGCACAAACCTAACGCTTAATATCATGCTGATATGAATATCTTTGATGTAGAAGGCGCCCGGTATTCAGAAATACACAAAACCAATAGCTGTGATTGGTGCATTATGCAAGAGTTGTACTCTCTGTTGTAGGGCTTAAAATAGATAAGCCTCTTGGCACAATATGAGATTATGTTAATTTATATCTAGAATATATTTTGTATTTTTATGATTTTTTTTAAAAATTGGTACACATCGCTGAAAATGTGTCTGCTGTAACCAGATAACTTACCACTGTCTAGCTTCAGCAGACAGTTTTGTTCTTGTCAAATTGACAATCAAACATTGTTCTCTATGACAGAGTGTGACATGCATGCTGAGGTAGGATAGTATATTTATTTCACAAAACATTAGTATTGAGGTATATGGAGAAAACAAAATTGGTACCGTGATACCAAGAGTGTCCTATGATTGTTGAATCATTATAATTTCCTGAACACTACCGATGTCATCATAGATCCATCATTATCCCTTTAGATCTTTATTAAATGGAGTTTTCTCTCAAGTGGTAGTCAAGAATCAAGATGTAAGGATTATATACAATTTTCAAGTGTCAATTACACGAAAAGCAGAAAAAGGTAGTACATAGTTTTAGTTTCTGAAGCAAGTTACTAAAATTGGTCCCTAATAATAATAATAATAATAATAATAATAATAATAATATCTTGTTATTAGCGTTGATGCTATTATTATTATATTTATAATAATAATAGTAATAATAATAATGATTATTATTATTATTATTAGAACTGTTATACAACATGCTGTCAGTGGTAGAATATTCTTTTTTACAATGAAGTTTACATTGTCCCAGTTGATGCAGAATAAAAAATTGAGATGTAAAATTATGGCACATTCTACTTTATAAGTTTATTAAGAGATTTCCGTACAGAACAACATGCTCGATCATGCTCGATACACTGACACTTTTCGCAAAGATTTAAAAATGAGTCTCAACACGTAAGTGTTAACCTGATAATATTAATATATAGTAAGGTGATGTTTCCATAAGTAGACGCATATGTTTAATAATAGAGAGAGAGAGAGAGAGAGAGAGAGAGAGAGAGAGAGAACAAAACAGATACAAAAGAATAAAAACCCATATGCGTAATGTCCTTGAACTTATTTTTAGATTAAATTAAACTAACATTATTTCAACACTCCCAGGTCCTCTCACATTGACTAAATCGTGCACGCTGTAACATTATATCTTGATAAAATGCTCTACTTTGAGACTTTATTGTAATGAAGGTATAGTGCGAACGCCGTTTCAAATGAATCTTTGGAATTCGAATCGCTGATCAAAAAGGGGCAAGGAATTCCATAGGGTAAGTGCTGATACCACAAAAAGGTAAATTACAGCTTGTTTTCAAGCCCCAGCCTGCAACACGTCATTTTCAGACACATTTACATTGACTGTTATCAATAATCCACTCACAAGGTATCTTCAGGCAGTATTGTGTTGCGTGTTTTCAAGCGTCAACCTACAGCACGTTATCACCAGGTAGTTTTGTGTTGCGTGTTTTCAAGCGTCAACCTACAACACGTTATTACCAGGTAGTTTTGTGTTGCCTGCGAAGTGTTTTATGAGTATTCTTAGTTAAATATTGATTTATTTTGCTCTTCACAACCCATGAAGGAGTATCACCATGCAGCTAAATCTTTCTTTAAAGAAATACATTAAACGTATGAATCAACAGATAAGCGTTGTTGTAAATATAATTCTAATTGCGAATCGATTTTTTTAAAAACAATAAATATGCTTATTTCACTGAAATGTATATTATTCTGAGAGATAACGTTTTGATTACACATTGTTTACCAAAACAATAGAAAACCAGCAGTGAGGGCTATTGATAATTTATAATGTGTGGTATAAAATTTAGTTTGATGGTGTAGTTGACATGGGTATAATCCTACGGAGTTTGATTTGCCTCTGGAGAACAATTACACTTTCAAAAAGCACGTGCCAACGATGATTGGAGAAAGATTTAGCTCTAAAACAGGTGTAGGAACAGGGAAGTCATTTTAAATTTTCGGGGGTGGGCAAAACTATATAGGTGACAGCAATTTTACAGCATATGCAAATTAAGGAGAGGTGGTTGGTGGTGGGGCAAACAGGAATTTAATTATCAGTGAGATGATCTTATCTCAGTAGTGTTTTGTGTTCCTTGACAAAGGGTGCTGCTATGCTAAAAGGCTGGGGTGAAAACGTACTGTATCCCCGTTATGACTTAAAATACATCTCCTAAGTACTATTTAGTTTTAACAAACAACGTTACTTCTAAAAAACGTTAATTTTGTTTCATAGTTTTATCACAGTCTTTCACGCTGTTCATTAAGAGTTGTGGATTCGATTACAACCCATTCAATTTCTTGTATTAGAAAGAAAGAAATTCCATGACAAGTAACTAATTTGAAAATATAAAACAAGGCAGTTTATGTTACTTAACACATATTGTCAATCATTTTGAGAGATCGAATTTCATAAATCTGATAATTTTCATGTTTTAGAATCTGTAAAAGAGTGATTAAATCAAGAAAGAGTGTTCGTTGGCGTGGCGATAAATAATCATGTCCCAGTTTCTTGTCATAGAAATGAAGAACGTTTTAAACACGTCATGCAGCTTGAAAAGAGTTATCAGTATTTAGACATGCAATGTGCATGTTATTTCCAAATATCGTATCAACTGTCAAAAATAAGTGTTTCTTCAAGGACACCAAAGGTATTAAAACGAAAAGAAGTAAAACACCAGAGAGAGAGAGAGAGAGAGAGAGAGAGAGAGAGAGAGAGAGAGAGAGAGAGAGAGAGAGAGAACATTTCAGGCAACATGCTCACAAATATAGAAACAGGTTCACACATCGCTACCCAACATCCGGTACTATGAACAAAATCAAAGTTGGTTATTGTTGAATACATCGTAAGCTTTGCATTTTTGTGAAAGTAAAATACAAGTAAGTAGCTAGTTTCATCAATACACAGATAAGTTGATATTTTCGGCAAGAAATAAATAATTAACTAGCCTCGTCAAGTCACAAGTTAAGTCTGTAGTCTCGACAGTTTTTTTTCAAGACAGAAATAATTAACTAGCCTCGGATGTGTGCATATATATATATATATATATATATATATATATATATATATATATATATATATATATATATATATATATATATATATATATATATATATATATATATATATAAAATTTATTTTGATATTGACAGACAGTATTGGCTTCATCGATTTCACACATAAGATAGATGACAATTACCGTGATACATAATTTTAAGCACTTTCAAAGTCCATCACGCTAATATGGCACATTTAAACAAGTGCAACTTATCCATTGAGTCGATGCCCCAAAATGACACATGCATATGCTAAAATATTTATTAGAGGCAATAGTTTGTTCAATACAAGCAACACAAATGTTTAGAAAAGAGAAGTGGATCAAAATTGTATTGCGTATCAAGAAAAGAAACTTAACAAATATCAAATATGATGAAGTAATATAATGAATCAGTTCTAAAGTAAGTCATATTTGGATAATTTCAATTTATATCAATCTTAAATGTACCTATTTAATTTTATCAAAGACCAAATTAAAGACAATATTTAATCTTGAGGTTTCATGAGTAACTCGTGACAATATGAGCTCTCAAAAACTGTTGTTTGTTATATTCCTCTGCGTTCTTTATTATTTTTCAGTTTTGCAACAAGGAAATCAGTATATTGCTAATAACATGGAGTGTTCTATATGCTCAACTGATTGCCGGAAATCATTATATTTAAAACTTACAATAGTATCAATGTGTGGAACGCTAACGACAGAAAAATGCATGCATTGACATAAAATAATATTTCGGTCGTCCATAAATCTGCACAATTCAAATCGGTTTTAGTTCCAAACACCTCAGTGGTATTATGTCCGGAACTATGATTCCTAAACAAAGTTGATGCATAAAAACTAATTGGAGTGTCTGAAATATTAAACATTAACAAGCCTATAAACTACAATTTATTTATAAATAGATCCGTCATCAAATTAATGTAAACACTCTTCTTGACTCGTGTCAGTGATGGTTTCCTGTCAACAGGTAGCATATTGAACCCTTTAGCAATTTACTGCTAACAGAGAAGAAAGAAATCTATGAAACACATTAGAGACGATCAAGAAACAAATTATGGACGCCATCAATATTCAAATATATTGCAATGATCAAGATATAATTAAAATAATGCATTGAGAAAATCAGACTGGAGTTGGAAGCAAAACCTTACTTTGAAAATATCAATCTGTCCCTACATGTCTGCTAAAGTTAGTTTGAGTTATATTGAATGGATGAAACCTCATACCGCTAAACGCTTTTAATCGAAGAACCTATCACAAATAAATGAACACAAACATTCTTTCCGTTCCATGGTAACAGAATGCATTGCAAAGATGATCACGTTTGGAAGTATTGTGATAGTTTGAACGTGATTAGGAAAAGAGTATTGCATAATACTTTATCAATTTTTAATGAATTATTAATTAACTGCAGTAACCGCTCCTGTAGCCTAGTGTTTATACGCGACCGCCGCAGAAGAGGGATGTCGTAGGTTCGATCCCCGGCGATTTATACCAAAAACATACCAAAACGGTTCTAACACGCTTGGCTCTCAGCATTAGGAGGTTAGTACGTAAGAAACTATACTATGGAATGTATTTACTTTGTAAGGCATTAGTCTAAATGGAGATTTGACAATATTCACGTTATATTAGTCCTGCCAAATGCATAAATCGTCTACACAACATGCATATTGCTTTGAGCGTTTTTTATCCTTTACTTCATGTATGTCACAATGGATTAAAAAGATGTATTGTAGCTATTTGCTAATTGAAGATGCAGTCCGATGAAAATATTTGAATCGCGTCGGATTTCTTCCTTTCAAGATTACCCAAGGTGTTTCAGTATAAAGGTTTTAAAAATGCATTGATATTATCCTACGCTATTATGATAGCTGTGCTAAACTAGATTTTCTCAACGGATTTGATGTATTCAAGACATTAACTTTTTCCAAACTATTAAATTGAACATGTTCTTTACATTTTTTGAAAGGTTATTTCAAGCCTTTAATGAAGTTTTACTTCTTGACTCGCCGCTACCTGGATGAAATATTTAACACGTTTATTTTTCAGCATGGTGGACGGTTGCTATGTGATAAAAACACTTGTTCCATTCATTTCATGTCTCACCTATTCCTAAATGCACATTTTTATTAAGGTTGTCAGTTATGGTTTTAAAGTAATATTGCTTTGGACTTATTTTACTCAGAGGTATATCCTCATGTGACGCAATTTAGATTTAAATTAATCAAATTGTAATATAGACGAAATATTTGGGCGAGTGGGGAATAATTTAAACATAAATTAATGTATCACGCTCGTTAGTCTGACCAACTAAGTTGGTATACTGGCTTTTCAATATTTTGGGTAATGTTGCTGAAGATCCATGAACTCAACTGTGTTCTTTATCTTTGTAACATTACTCTGCGTTCTTTTTTATTTTTCATTTTTAAGTTTTAGTTCCAAAAACTCAGTGCTATTATGCCTTGAACTATGATTTCTAAACATAATTAATGCATAAAAAGCAAGATGGAGTGTCTGAAATATTAAACATTACTAAGTCTATACATTACACTTTATTTATAAATAGATGTGTCATCAAATTAATGTAAACAATCTTCTTGACTAGTGTCAGCGATGGTTTCCTGTCAACAGGGAACGTATTGAACCCTTTAGCAATTCACTGCTAACTGAGAAGAAAGAAATCTCTGAAACACTTTAGAGACAATCAAGAAATAAGTTATGGACGCCATCAATATTCCAATATCTTGCAATGGTCATAATAAAATTACAATAATCTTTAATCTACAATACTTATTCAGAATTGAATGTTCGTCTAGTCCGTGCCACAAGCAAGCGACAACAACCCATGGTAACTGACAGATATGGTGGACATGATGGAACATCATAAACGTATAGTACATGTTTCATAAACTCAAACAAACCTAACCACTACGATTTTCATACACAGGATTACACTATTCAAAATATATCTCGTTTGTTCTCTAAATGGTAATGATTGTGTCGCCTCATAAGTTGTTGCGAATTAATTTACCCATTCTTTGAATTTTTCGTAACAAGCCCTCATATATTCTACATTGAAATAATGTGAACTATATAAATGCAAGGAATAAATAAATGTATCATGCTTTTAGACATTGATATTTTAATACACATATTATCTCCTAAACTAATCCTTATTCAGAAATATGTAATACATCATATGAATGAAACGGTTTTAACTGTCTTAGAGCAACCTTCGGCCATTATATAAACTATTAAATTACTCGCATTCTTTACATTTTGTGAAAGGTTATTTCAAGCCATTTTTTGAAGTTTTACCTCTCGATTCGCCGCTACCTGGATGAAATGTTTAACGTATTTATGTTTCAATATGGCCGACAGTTACTAGGAGAAATATTAGTCACATTCATGTCATATCTCACCTTTTCCTAAATAAACATTTTGTATAAGGTTGTCATTGATGGTTTTAAAGTAATACTCCTTTGGACATGTCTTACTCAGAGGTTTATATTTATGTGACTCAATCTATATATACATTAATCAAATTGTAATATAGACGAAATATTAGGGCGAGTGAGTAATGGATAAAAACTTACTCATTTTATTACCTTCGTTAGCTTGCCCAATTAAGATGCCACACTAGTTTTTCAATAATTTGGGCAAAGTTGTTGAAGTTAAGGAACACAAAGGTGTTCTTTGTTTATAAAATAAGTCAGATTGTGTCGTCCTACAAAGACGGAATTATGATCCGTTCAAATTTTGATATTCCTTTATATTGGTATTCTTACGTTCAATACACCACTTTATATTATAGATAAAAAGACCAATATTCCATTGTTTGCTACAATTAGGCAACAATACAGGTTTAATTAATGTTTGACTCAAAATGCCAAAAATTCTAATTCTTTCCTGAAATGGGGTCAGAACTACATGCAAATATTTGTTCAAGTCAAAAAAATAAATAGTTATCGGTTTTAAAACGAGTCTTTTAAATGAGGTCTTTTTTAAATTTTGAACAAAGATAAAAGGGTCCTATATAGCAAATTGGAAGAGGAAATTTGAGCATTTTACAAATAAAATATCCATTTATTAATCATCCGGTTACAGAACGAGGTTATATATATTGTTGTTTGAAATATTCTTCGGCGTTCTTTTTTATTTTTCAGTTTTGCAACAAGGAAATCAGTCTATTGCCAATAACATGAGCAGCAGGGGGGCCAGCAGACCAACTTTTATAAGCGTCAATTCGGCAAACTAAGGCTTCCTCGTAAATACTTTATAGAAGCGTCCATTTGGCAAAACAGAATATAAAAAAAGAAGCCAAAGTCGTTGTCGCCCCCTCTCCCCTCTGCTGCTATGGGTTTAGCAATCTTTTTTAACCGAATATTATACAAGTCCGATACGATATCTTGATCTTGGGTCGTGCAAATTTATCGTTACAAATCCATGTGGAATTGATTGAGCGTGACTAAAGAAATTTCTAAAGAGATTATAATTCATATCTCCACTGCACTAAGTCTGGTGAATATTTCGTAGCGTATGTGTATCAACTCTGTTGAATACAGCAAGAATATTACAGTTATCTCTGATTACTTTTGGTATTTGAGTGTATCTTTGAGTGACATATATTACGTCAGTGTTTTTATGCCTACCTCTGGAAAATATCCTAGCAGGATTCTTTTGATTGTCTAACATCACATCATCATACACGTCTAAGTTGTTAATACCTCCATCAATATCATCAATGCTCCGTGATTTTTCGATACCGGTTATAAATTCAATAATACCCTTGCCGGTGATTTCTGATATCTTTTCGTTGTAATCCTTTAACACCTCGTAGCATCGCTGATCATCTACATTCGGGGCTATTAAATACAACTTATCTCATTTCATCCATCTCGTTATCATATTAAGTAGCAGTTGTGTCTTGCCACTTCCAGATGGTCCGATTATAATCATACGAATATAATTTGGTAGCGCTGCATGATGCTTAACTCGTTCTCTTTTTTTGTCGCCAAAAATCAATTACATTCATGTTATTATAAATATATTATGGATCTATATTGTGTGAAATGTATGAAGCGTACTAGCACAAATGACTTGACGACGATTACAACAAAAAATAACAGATCAGCACTTTCTGGTAAGTGTGTACAATGCGGTACAAAGAAATTTAGATTTGTTTCTATGACATCTGCAGATGCTTTAAAAAAAACGAGGAGGTGATATTGCAGCCAAGTTAGTAAAACTCATAGGAACACAATGGGCAAAGTATCCATGAGAAAAACATCTTCTAGGGTATAGTTATTGTGGACCGGGACCAGACTCGATATCAGACTCGATGATCAAAACCATCCCCGACCCGGTGAATATCCAATAAACGTTATTGATAAGGCGTGTCATGCTCATGATGTTGCTTATAAAAGCATTAATCTGCAGCACAGACATATCGCAGATGTGAAATTGATTCATGCGTTGAATTCTATTACTGATAAATCCTTCAAAGAAATGTTGGCTTCATGGTTAGTAAAATCAGAGATGAAAGGTAAATTAATGATGGGTGCTGGTAATTAATAACAACATGGAATCTGTTTATTATTCTCCAAAAGGATACTGGAGGGGTAAAGCAGCGATTGGTAAACTCGCTAGCGCCGCAAAGGTGAAAAATACCACAACAGCAGATTGGTTATCCAAGCAGGCGATATGGCAAATTTATCTACCACCGCCTAAACAAATTAACTACTCGCATTTTGATGTAAGCGCACCTAATGAAGTTCATCAGGCTGATATATTGATTCTGCCGCATGATGGTTTTTACATATACGCGATAACCGTAGTTGAGGTTGCGAGTCGATACAAACAAGCAGTGCCGCTAAAGACAAAATCATCAACAGAAGTTGCTTCTGCGTTTGAAAGGATTTATCTAGGGGTCCTCTGCATTGGCCAAATCTATTACAAGTTGATCCTGGCAAGGAATTTCAGGGTGCAGTGTTATCAACAATGAAACATCATAATGTCACCATCAGACGAGGACATACTGCATTGCATCGCGATCATGCAATTGTTGAACGATTTAATCGCACACTTGCTGAGCGGTTATTTTGGATAACAATACGCGAAGGAATTTATTCAGGATAAACGATCTCGTGAATGGATTAAGAGATTACCAGGCGTGATTACAGCGCTGAAAAATGAGATTACTAGAACAACTAATATGAAACCCAACAACGCGATTAAAAAAAAGTATATACCCGTAAAACCACAAAATGATTTTTCAAAACAACCAATTCTCGGCGATGTCACTGTTAGATATTTATATGAACCAGGAGAGCTCGAAGGTGGCAAAAAAGGGCTACTGATCCTATTTGGAGTGTCACTGCACATAAAATATTTAGTATAACACGATCTACGGTGTCACAGAATTAGGCGAAAATTGAATTTATTTCTTCTTGGATACAAACTAATTTCGCCATTTTTTTGGGTTTCGTCGTACATGCGTTACCTGGGGTGAATAAGTGTTTTTCAAGGTAAGCGACGTGTAGCGATTTTTATGTACCTGACTAGAAATCACTTGAAGTCAGGAACATTATAATCACGGGGTGCACGGGAATTTTGCCGTGAATTCTGCTCACCTATTTGGGGACATATAAGGCAGAATATTTCTAAAAAGATTACGAGTCAAAAGTATCTTGTCAAAGGAGAGATAGCTCGTCAATCTTTCTCCAGCCAAAGGGATGAGTGTTAAATTTATATTTCGTTTTATTGTGAATTTTATTCAGTTTATCATTTCATGTAATGATGCCTTTATTACAATGCAGATTTAAACCGTTGAATATTTGGAATTACTAGTCACTATTAGACTTTAAATGCAATAGCGTAATCTAAATTTTAGATTGTTTTAGAAACAACTATTATTAGTTTGGGTTCTTTATTGCTCCAGCAAAAGGGCTGAATGTGATTGTTTGCTCCAGCAAAAGGGCTGAATGTGATTGATTGTGCTGTGATTGTTCCGTGATTATGCTGTTTAATTGTGCCATTTGATTGTGCGATCAAATTGAGGTATCTGACTGTCTGTCTGTCAGATTGTCTGTCCGTCTACGTTTGTATCTGGCGTGAACAGGTCATGATGTCTGAGGATATCTGTCAAGATGTGTAAATATCCGGAAATCTAAAAGTCTAAATGTCCGAGTGTCGGAGCTGTCTAGAGGTGTAAACGTCCGGGGTAGCATGTAAGTGTTTGGGACCGGTGGTTCTAGTAGGTGCTGTATGCTGTATGTACGTATAACTGTAGTGGATCCGTGAAGGGCAAGCGGCCGATAAAAGTATGGGGTCAACCCTAGGTATTCGGAGAAGCTGTGCGGCGATTCAACAGTTGGTGAATCGTACGGTTGTACAGGGTCGAGACGCATGTGTGTGTTTCAATTGTGGTTACAATTGAATACATTGTTATATTTACACGTAGTTACTTTGAATCACAGTAGTATTCCAAGGGATTACATGAATCTCAATAACAGTTAGTAACTTGATTTAATAGTTTGGTGTTTGTATTTGTTATCGCAATTTATACGTGCGATAATATAACTTTTGTAAAGGCTCCATTTTATTTAAAACATTTGTGCAGTCCATGAGGTTCCTTGGATCTGTGTTTATTTTGTATTAATATTTAATTTATTTTTAAATTGTGAATGGTTGTGAAGTGTGGTTGTGGGTTGAACCCATGAGTTATTGTGTTGATACATCATTATTTTTCATTAATAATTTATTTCTTAAATTTACATCATCTTTTACTTATTGTGTGTGCGTTGTTCATTTAATCCACCAACCACTCGGTAACAATTCTGTTACATACGGGTAGACCAGCAATCTATAGATTGGATTCAACTGCTCATCAGCGAGGGTTTACTCGTGAACAACTACAAGTTATACCCGAGGATACTCAATTACCACCGCTTGGTCTTAACTAGCACCTCTGCGTCTGTTGCACTCAAGACAAATCAGCATCACATTATCTCTGGTATGACCTACGCTGCTATTTTTTCTATCTACGGTAAATTGTCGAGAGTCCTTATCCGACCAACACCAACTCATTATACAATTGCAACTCGCGCAGTGATTATTCTGTTGTTGCTTCAGTGTAATTATTAATTCAACATCAATGTTAAATTTTCTATTATTTTTTTTATCCTGCTGTTTATAACCAGAGAGGTTTTTCTCTGACTAAATTATCGCTGACAATATCACTTATTGTAGTGTCATTAGCGTCTAAAACAACTCTTCGAAGTTGATTTATTCTTCGTACTCTGGACACCGCAAGATAAACTAAATTTGACCACTCGATGTGATAATCTATGATCCAAACAATTGTATCGGATATAGTTAATCCCTGTGAAGAATGTATTGTCGCTGCGTAACCTAGCGTCCATGGGGATTTATCAGCGTGCAATGCATCTTCGACGACATTGATATCAACCAGCACAATATCATTTAATACGAGAATTTGCTTCTCACTTTGTCCTGGAATATCAGCTTCGATATTTTGTCTTCGTGTATTCTTGGGTCTATAACACAGCGGCGTTGGAAGTGTTGCACAGTTTTCTTTATGAAATTCAAATAACTTCATCTGAAGTGTGTCTCTGACTATTTTTCTACTTGCTACTATTAATTCGTTTGGTCTCCATGCTTCCCAGAAATCGTTTAATGGTGTTTCCGAAATTATTTCTTGCGCTATTTCACATTGGATTCTATCCGGTTGTAATCTAATTAGTTTTTTGAACTCGCGTCATTGTTCATCAAGTGCTCTATGATCAGTATTAATTTCTTCCTAATAGTCTACAAAATTCTTTAGCCGATCATTTTGGGATAAACCGACAAATGGTGGTGGTTGACCATGATCGCCACACATAATTACTTTTGTATTCGCTAGCAATAGCCAATCAAGAAACTTTTGTAATACATCTAACGACACTGTTCATATCTCATCCCAAAAAATGACTTCAGGAATAAATTTTTCACCCATTCGATCAGGAGTCCAAGTTTGTGGGTCGGTGTTAGAACAATCATGTTTCATTTGAAAACGCTAGCCTTTCCACGAAATAATTCAATCGCACGAGTCGTCTTCCCTTATCCACCACAACCGTTTAAGTAAACGGTTTCATATCTACATATTGGACCAGATATCGACGGTGCATTAGATAGTTCTGATAACTGATTATTTTTCAAGTAATTCTTTTTAATCGTAACATCTGCTGATTTGGAATAATCACTCAGCATTTCCTTTTTTATTCTGCATGATCCATAACACTCGTCGGAATTTGTACATTTGGCCACTGCTTCGCTATGTTTCGCATTTATATAAATCAATCAGTGGCGACTTTAACCGCGGTGTTAGGAAATCTATTTATCATTGAAAAAAAATTAATAGAAGCATACGCCAGCATAGACGCCCTCAAATGTGTATACTGAAGATTGTATCCATCGCTGTAAGTAACAATTGTACCAAATTTGGTTCCATTGGACAAGAAAGCGTCTTTACGATTTACATATATACCCCTAGATGTTACATCTGCGATTATAAAATCGTATTCAACGCTATCTTTAATCAACCGTGAAGAATGTCGTTTATTGTCGTATTTTCAACCCTGAGTGAATTTACCGATTATTCTTCTACCGAGTTCTTTTGTTTGTCTTTTTCTATCTCCAAATAGCTGTTTGGACCATTTCACGATATATTCTTCGTCGAGATCAGGGAATTGTTTTCTATTTTCGCTGATTATACTATCTAGACTATCAGGTTGGGATAAGCAGGCCTGCGTCTGCGCTCGATATGATATAATTGCTTCACTGACAATCAGCGATATCAGCATTTAGAATCAATCATATACCGTCATAACACTATTGGGATCCAGTGTTTTTCAGATATATGTCTACCAATCCAAACATAACAGCACGGATGAAGTCCTGTAGCCAATTCAAATGATATCACACGAGCGAATCCAGTTAAATCAAAATCGGGCAGTGGTCCATTAATCGCAACACAGGTCATCTCATGTGTGGGATGTCCAAATCTTTTGAAGTACTTAGCACATTCTCCGTACCCGAGAAAACTCCCAAGAATAACACGCAACCATTTCAACAGAAATAATATTTTCAGGATCGTATTTTGTATTCCATAATCCAGCTTGACCATATTCTATGCAGCTTGATTTGATATCTGATAGAAATTCTGCGCGTGTTGGTTTCCACATGTTTTTATTTCTCGCAAAATGAGCTGCAACCGACGGAATTGTAAAACAATTTGTTAATAATTGTTCGTCGTGTTCCGTTGAAAAACTACTAGCTAGTTTTTTCATCTCGTTGTGGAGGGCTTCAATACGGTATAATTCGCCATTGGGTCTTACAATTTGATCGAATTTACCCTCTTCGTTTTCAAAGATGTGAAGTAACCACCCTGACATAGGATCGTTTTTCCTTAACTCGTGAAAAAAATCAAATAATTTCTTCTCCGGGGAGAAATCCAGGGAGAACTCCGCGGGTAGATATTTTATTGTTCTATCCCGAGGAAATATTGTAACTGCAGGTGTCCACGCGTGTTCGTTATGGTCTATAATTTTGATTGGAGATCCTCTCGATTTATATTTCGGTTCATATAATACATCTCCTGTTATCGTCGTTAATGATATTGGAAATTTTAGTATTCGTTCTAGTTCTGCCACATTTTGAATTGTTGCTCCGCTTCCCATTCCTGTTAGTCCCCATTCATTTATTTTTTTGCGTCTTAGATCCTTCAATTTGTTTCCACACAACGGATTTGTGAAGTGTTCAATTATTCGTTCTGCTACACAATTCAACGATGACAGTTTCATTGGTTTTAATTTTTCAACACTCGGTTTATTATTTATCGGATAGATTCCATAAACAACTGCTGTTATAGGATAAGATCTCTCGTAGTACGGTTTGTCAATTCCAGTCAGAATTCCTGGTTTGGAATCTCGACTCACAGTTAGTTTTTTTAATCTTTCAAGATGGGGTCAAATTTGTCTCCAATAATCCAATCTCCCGTTTCTGATCGGATAATGAATTTCACTCTAAAAAAATACTTTTTCTGGTCAAGATGTGAGATTATCACTGCTGCGTTTTCGTCGTTCATGGTAGCACCAACACTACCGTCAATTCGAAATGTTCACCAGCAGTGAGATTCTCCATCGCGTTTGAATTCATTAAAACAATCACGAGTTTTACCTATCATGGTTCTATCAGACCCTTTTATGTATCAGTGAAGACTCTATCGAGATTTGATTTAGCATTTTTCCAAGGAGCAATTTTCGATAATCTTTCGAATGCCTCCATATTATAATTAAAACAAGTATTTAAATAAGAAAATTATTATATAATGAATCATTGCAAATGGCTTATGATAGGATCAGTAACCGCTTGCAACAAATCATGCAGAAATGAAAATCTGTGGATATCATTTACAAAGCGTTCATCGCGGAAGTTTTGGTCCAAAGCCTTGTCTTCGATGTGGGGTAGGTGTTTGAGGAAAATCGCAGTTGTGTCTCAATTGTGGTGGTCAGCGATACAGAGTTAAAGCGCTATTATGATAAACGAATCAAGAATTCCATCAATGACTCTGACTCTGACAGCGTCAATGACAAGATCATAAGAACACCTCAAGACTACGTTGATAGAGTTCTGAGTAATAATTCAACCAAATTAGACAAATAATATTATAGTATATAAATGAACTAAGAATTTCAACCACACCCCGTGATCAGCAATTATGAGGCATCCAGTGATGGTATTGTCAGACACCGCAGCCTGAAGAACCCAGGTGATGTTGTGAATAATCGAGGGTATTTGGTGTTTAGAGCCGGAGGGAAAACGCGTCTTAATCATAGATTCGCATACGAGTGTTTCCATGGATTGATCAAGGATGGTTTTATTATTGATCATATTGATTCCAATCCTAAGACCAATTCTTTAGATAATCTTCAAGCTATTTCTCAGAGTAAAAACACCAAAAGAGGTAGGACTGGTATTTATAAATCAATTGGGAAGAGACCTGTAAAATCATTTAATATTGAAAAATAACGAGCAAATAGTATTTCAATCTATGAATGAAGCCGAAAAATATTTCAATATTTGTAGAGCCTCAATACGATTTGTTTCAGAAGGGGTATATTGGTCAGCGATATCCAGAAAAAATGGACAAAGAATTCAATTTACGTATGTCTGAATTCTATTTTGTAATATTATATATAAGGGAGATAACTCGTGCGGGCATGTATCGGTTTATGAACGAGAGGTAATCTCAATGAGTTTTTTTGAAACTCTAAGTCACCTGATTTCAATGGGTTTCATTGGTTGGTTTTAACTGCTATGATTCCCAATGCAGAAATAATCAATTGGGAAAATAATCTGTTTTGTGAGGAAACGAATCAAATACGAGGTATTTACAAACACGTGTATTCTTTTTTTGGGATGTTTTTTCAAGTAAAATGCTGTCAATAATAATTTTAAGTACAAGTAAGACCTCTGATATTGCCTTACATGTACGCAAACACGGAAAAAACCACAATAACTGATTTGTCGAAGATAACAGCGGGGATCCAAAAATTGGGAATATATACCACGTGTTACAGAACAACTGTGATTGATACAATATATCGTATTCAAAAGCACATACCTGTAGATATCAAATTAAGCGTATTCGTTAACGCGTTGAGACGTCGTCCTGTAGCCCATGGTTCGATTCTCGTAATAGGCATATTGTCGACGGTACCGATTTGGAGGTTTTTCTATATAAATTGAGGGTGACAGCATAAAGATACTTGTGTACACCTCCCGTCACGTCAAATACATGACGGTGTGATTATGCACCCCTGGGAAATTAATTCTTGGGGGGAGGTGTACAACAACAATGACGCCCAAAATAAAGAATAGCATTGATACAAAAGCTCTACGTCACACACTAGGGTAACCCCACGAGATAGTTCAGAATGAATAATCGGCTAAAAGAAGTGGTCATAGGGTCAAAGAGAGAAATCTCTGGTTATAAATAACAGAGGAAAAAATCTCAAAGAGAAAAAATACTCTCAAAGAAAAAGAACCCCATGAAAGACACAAAGGCCAAATAAGGGACCCAATGTGAATTATAATCGCGCATCATCGCTATTTATTTTTGAAAAATATATCAATATTGCATATTAGAAATATAATATATTATTATATATGAATTCTGAAAATATCAATGAGATTATAACTGAGATTTATAATCTGAAATATCAAGGAATCCAATTGTGAGATAAATTAAATTGTGATCAGATTCTTTCCGATTTTCAAGACATTGAATATAGTGCTATGAATAATAAATATATGTTACCAAAAAGGTACGCTTTTATAAAGAAAAACCAGATTGCTATTCGCGATTCCCTTGTATTCTGTAACGACGTCATTATGTTTGTCACGTTATTCACTGTTGTCGAAAAAATCAGAAAAGAATTGGGGTAGCAATATGAAATCAAACGCACAATTAATTTTCGGGTTAAAACAATAAGAGATATTACCCGCCAAACTGAAACTCCACCTTGGTAACCTCAGCAGAGTAAGTTCTCTAACCAACGATTTGACATGTACACAAATACTCAATACCTGTCTGTTGAACAGGTATGCGCACAAAGCGTACAATGGACAGGTGCGCTTATATTTTAACCTAACAAGTATGTACGCGCTCACCTTGAATGAATTTGTAAAGGCGGGTAATGTGTATCAATAGTGACTTCATTACTATGCGGAAGTATAATAGTAGATTGTGTGATGGGGAGGCTTCACGGATTTTATTATTTGTTAATTACTGAAATATTTTCAGTAATTTATTTTTTTTATTGATTTTTGGTCATTTTTGGGTGATTTTTGGTGATTTTTGATCGATTTTTGCCTGATTTGAGGTGATTTTTGCCTGCCGCAGTCGGGTCAAATAGTCGATTTTCAATCTTATTTTCCGTAGACTTTTTCTACTAGAAATTATTTTTATGATTTCCAGACCAAAAATATCACAACAAATGATAAAAAATTAACAAAATGACAAAAAATCATCAATAAATCTGTCGGGTCAAATGGTCCATTTTCAATGTTATTTTCCGTAGACTTTTCTACTAGAAATTATTTTTAATCATTTGAAACAGCTAACCACGTTGCACATAACACCGCGAGAATAACAATGATGTTTTTATCAGTCGACGTTCTCTTAGAGATTTTCTCATTAAATATTAGTTATGGTGATTTCGTCATTGGTGACAAAGTCACTACATTTAGATCGTACATTAATTTACAATGGTAAACGACTAACGACTTGATTATCGCGCAAAAGATTAGCTAAAATTAAGAAGTTCATTCCAATCCGCGACTCTGTTCGAGAAAAATTGTAAGCGAGACAGAGTTTACAGACTGATTTTGCTGCAGTTACGTATATATTTAAACCAGTAACCACAGTAACCAAAGATGTAAAATCGGCCACTGAAAGAGCTATATGGGGGATATCCCCGAGGAGGGGAAAAGGAAAGAAACACCTCTTCTTTCTGTGCTTGAACAAATAGCAAAAAGATCCAAACAAACAAAGAAATCTTTAGAAACACTTCCTGGTGATATAATAACTGCTGCACGACTTCAATAACAACAAGAACGACAACTTCAAGAAGAAATTGAACAACTAGGTGATATTGATACTACCCCACCACCTGAACCACCTGAACAACAAGGTGCTACTGCAAGAGAAGACCATTCACCCGAAAATATATTTACAATCGCAGCATTGAATAAAATTAGAAGAATCAATACAGATTAGCTGATTTTACTAGAACAAATTTTCCAAAAAGTATAAGAGATAACCATTTAATAGACGGGTTTGAAAATTCTATAAAAATCATTAGCACATGGGCATCAAAAATATATTTGGTGAAACACGGTGGAACTAGAATCACAAAAAACAAAACACCTTGGTTTTAATGATTTTATAGCCATGGTAAGAAGTGGCCCACGACCAGCACCATAAACAGACCCAATCCCGGATGAAATAGAAATAATGGCAGAAGCTGATTCTGAAAAAGGTTCAACTGGTATCACTAAAAAAACAAAAGGAAAGGGATTTTCTCAGAGTGGAACCCCAAGTGGGATTTAAGGTAGTGGTCTAATTCGTTGTCCTCGTAATATTCTCAGCGATATAGCACGATTACAAGTACTCATCGAAGGGAAACGAGCTGGAAATAACTCACCGGAAATAATTAATGAAACAGCTGATATCTGTATGCGGTTATTTCAAGGCGTCATCATGGATATTGAAGTATATCGAGATTTTGTGGACAAGTTAGCCGAAAATCCTACGAATGTTTAGGGTTATCACAGTGACTAATTTATTATTTATCAACAATAATCAACGATATGATATAATCAACCATTTTCATTGTATAAAAATGCCAATGGCCTATAACACCGCAAGGCATATTCCGATATGGTTCATAATAATCTATATAATGAACCCAGTTATATATTTTTGTTTTATACCAATCATATTCAAAATACATACTAATGATTACTAAACTTAATAAATTATCTGTGAATTTTTTTATCATTACGGTTAGACATATAATAATATGTCTGTGTAAATTCTTTTTTTTAATTCCATGCTAGTTGTAAAATCTTGCCACCTCTTCCTACATAAAAACCTAATTTATCATAATATCTAGTATGTGGTTTATAATTGATAACTCCCCAATGTACCATCATTTACAATATTAGATAAATATCATTTAAATAAGATGATCATACACTACAGCCATGATAAACCAACCAGCGTCTACGTAGTAAATTCACGATTGCCTGTTTATAGAGCGAACTATGGTGATGGTCTCGGCAATACTATTGCAGGGTTATTTTCAAGAATGGCTCCAAACGTGGCGCCATTAGCAAAACAATTATCAATGAAAACCATTGATGTTTTTCGTGATAAGGGTATTAGTGCTGTTGCAGATTTTGCCGGGAAAGCGTTTTCCGCCGCGAAGGATAAACTAATGTCGTTAGTTCGGCGGCGAAGGAAACCACCAATGGGAATGTCGCCGATAACCTCGTCATTGGGACCACTACCATCTACGGAAGTAATGCCTGCAAGTATTAGCAAAATAATAAATAGCGCGTTGGATCAGAAATTAGCATCATTGGCGACCAGCAACCAAGCTGATATCGTAAACATGACAGCGGGAAGTGGCTTAAGATCCGGACCGAAATCGCGATTTAGATCAAGGAATATATAATAAAATATTTAAACGGACACTTGATCCAGCGTTTGATATGGACGCCCCAGTGCGTAAAGATGATTATGTACGCGACTATCAATTCTATTCCTATCATGCAGTACAACCAGATATTCGATCACGAATTTAACTTCAAGTCCATTATACCAGCAAATACTTTCTACCCTGAAGCGTTTATCGAAGTAGAATTTTAAATTGTAACAAATGTTGCAGCTAATACACCATATCCAGTTGGTGCTCAAGTCGGTTTTGTCAATAAAGGTATCATGGCGTTATTCGAGAGTGCAAGTTATCTGATTGATGGAAAAGAGACTGAGTCGATAGAGAGCGATGTTGATGTTGCCACAACAATAGTAGGGCTAGCAAGATATTCCGACGATTATACAAGATCGGCAGGCCCTTCTATGATGTTTGCAAAGGATGGTAAGGATACTACTGGAAGAATTCCGTTTATTGTAAGATAACCAAAGAATCGTGCTACTCCTGTTCCTGCTAATAATGATGAAGTCGAGGATATGATTATAAATACTGATCCCAACTATGACCTAGGAGCTGCAACACGTATGTCAATCTTGAAAGAACAAATTCGACAATTCTCATGCGCGATTCCACTACATCATATATTTGGATTCTGCAGAAATGTCCAAAAAGTTATCTATGGAGCGAAGTATACTGTAGTACTCATGCGAAAATGTACTGATATTGACGCAATTTGGAGGATTTCAGTGGATCCTGCACATCCAGATGCTGATGCCGGTAAAGTCATTTTAACAAAACTATCATTGTGGATGCCAGTAATGACTGCAGCACTCGCCGCAAAAAAAACACATTATTATCATTTATGGACCAAGGAGGAAAATCATTGCTAAGTTGGCTAACAACAACAACAGATGTTAAGCAATCAGCTGTTAACGGTATATTCACATAGAACCTAGCATTACAACAAGGTGTTTCAGCTCCACGTCATATATTCACTGCGCTACAGGATATGACGAGGGTTGGTAATCAAGCACGTAGCCATATGATATTTGATCAATTAGGTGTTACTGATGTCTCGCTGAGAATAAATGGCCAGCAGGAACCATCTGAGGATATACAACTTCATTACGGTCAAAACCATATTGCACGAGTTTATCATCGTCTGTTGTCATATATGGGACGCGATCAAAACGTTGATACTGGTGTACAAATATCACAACATGATTTTAGTACCCTTTATCGGATCTATTACTTTTCGTTGGAACATCTTGATTTAATAAGACAAAACGTACTTGACATACACTTTAGAGCTACTGTGGACCGTGGTGTTATTGCTAATTACAGAGCGGTTGCTGTCATTCTCAGCGACAAATCAATGTTACTTGAAGGTGTTGGTGGAAAAATGAGAGTAATCGATGCACCACTGGAAAATCTGTAGCAATTAGATCAATCTGTTATTAATATAATGTCATACAGTGCTGCTAGTGTTACGTTAACTCCTGGTCAAATTAAAAAAATTGCAATCGGAATCAACTAAAAAATGTGGAACCACGATAACGCTGAAACACAATCAAATGTCTGGTGGTCAGAATAAATTGACGCTGACAACTCGTCAGATAAAACACTTCAATGATGGTTTCAAAGATAAAAAAGGTGTTCAGATCACATTCTCTGCAGCTGCGATCAAAACCATGATAAAATCAGATGGTATATTTCCACTGTTATTTGCGATTCCAGCATTAATTGCGGCAGCGGCCCCAACGGTAGCGAAGGCGGCAGCGTTAGGAACCGTTGGTACCGCGGCAGGGATGGCACTAAAGAAAGAAACGGGAAAGGATATAAAAAAGAAGGGAAAGGGTCTAAGATTACCAGGGACTCCGCATTCATGGTACAGCGGAAGCGGCCTGAGAATACCAGGAACAATTTCATAGTTCCCATGTCAAATTTTGATTTACTCGATGCTGCTAAAAAACTAGCGATAAAAATCTTCAAAGGTGTCTTTATGAAAGATCAGTTGCCGGCACAACCAAATAACTCTGAAACCGGTATTATTAATCTCGATAACAGCACCGGACCCGGAACTCACTGGGTTGCATACGTGATTGATCCGCGTGCAATTCTTTATTTCGATTCATATGGGTTAGAGCCGCCTAAAGAAATAATGAGTTATATAAACCGCTTAAAAACTCCTATCTGGTATTTTACGCTACCAACATAGGAATAAATGACCCACCAATATGCGGCATCGAAGTATTAAATGTAATTGACGCTATTTCATCATCGAGAAAAATAACCTCATCGGGTTGTAAATGAATATACTAGTAGGCGCTTTTGGAGAGATCTTAGAGTATAATGACTGATATTTGGGGAAGATCTTTATCAATGTGGATAAAATCTGATGCCGATGGCACTACAACCAGTGATGTAAAAAAATAATCGAAGATGAAAGAACTCAGATGTTGAACTTAGTAAGTGTTGATCCCAATGAAATAGTTGTATTTCAAGATCGTCAGGGTAAATTGAGATCAAGTAATATTTCCCTTGATGATATTTTAGTTAAAAAACGCAAACCAGTAGAAGATAATATCGCGTTGTTTTCCGATCAGGGTAAACTCAAACCGGGCGTACCTGTTTCAACAATTGTGGATGCCCAACAAAAACTACAATCAGAATACAACGATCATATAATTAATCTTGTTCGATTACAACAGAGTATAATTGATAACATCGAACCCCCGATAAATAATTTATTCGGTATTCCACGTTCGCAACCCGAGTTGCATATCATACATTTGGCAAAATTGCGAACCGATTATGACGCTCATGTATCTCAATTTGGTACGTTTCGTAAAAAGTTTAACAGGACCGATGCCTCTATTGATAAATTTTTTGGCAAAAAAATGCTAAACCTGATATTAAAATGGATCTCGCTGATATTATCACAAAACTTGATGAAATAGCCGTGATTAATCGGCGAATAGAAGTTTTTCGCAAGGATATTAAAACGACCAGCGATGTCACCAGGAATGATCTACCGAGGATGATAGAAAAACTTGAAAAATAAAAATCCTTCACGAACAAAAAAATATCATAAATAACGTGTACGCGATCCATCACGGATCATTTGCGTGGACACCTACAAACACCATATTAAATATCACTGCAAACGTCAAGGGTATTTATCGATTAACTCGAGTATCACCAACTCAATTTAATATTTCAACGAGTTCATTTGGGGTCACCAATACAATATCAACAATCATGGACAAGAATACAACTGAACGATTCACGATAATATCCACTGATAATAATTTGGCTAGGGTTTCAGTAACATGGTATGTGGAATTCGTAGCGGATTTTAAGTAATAACTAAATTGAAATCGTAAACGATTTAAAAATAAAATGTCATCACAGCAGTATCGCTATGATCAGGTCAGTGAGTTTAAAACTAAACTCAAAACCCTCACTGAGGAGTACCAAACAAAAATACAAAAATACCGACGAAGAATCACCTCAGTTGATGTTATCGTGTACTCGGTGAGCGGTGTAATCACCGGAGCTGGTATTATACTCTCCTCTGTGACAATGGTTGCTCCGATAGCTGTTCCAATTTGTATATCAGCGGCGACAACAATTGCGGGAATAATCTCGATTGTAACAAAAAAATATCATCATGCAGCCCTGCAAGATTACGTAATCAAGTTCCATGTTGTGTCCACTGCATACTCCCAATTATCCTCGATTATACCATCGTCACTCGATGACACATTAATATCCGATAGTGAGTTTTCAGCGATGGTACGTGTTTATGATTCCGCGATGTCAAAATTATAGCGACAACATGAGTATAATAACAATGGCAACATCGCAAGAACTACTTCAACGAATAGCAGAAAATACCAACCCGGTGAAAACAAGTATCATATCAAAATAATCTCAACGTATCTCGAATTTAGTGTGAATTTCCCTACTCCGGTTCCCGTGAAGGAGATAGCATTAGCAAAATTACGAGTGTATCACAGCTGGCCTAATATTAGGTCGGTAGCATTTGGTGGTCAACAACCGAATAATTCCTCGGTGTTTGCGAGTAAGAATAAACCCAAAGGTGAACCAGACCGGAACGTTGTTTCGTTACCATCTGGGTCCTACCAAATCGAACAAATCAATAACGAATTACAACGCAAAATAAAATCCATTACTGGAAAAGAATCGAAAATCGCTATAACAGTTCACGAGCCGACGCTATCATCCGCGATTGAAATAAATTCACCGGGTATTCCGTAGACATCTATCAGAGTTCTATAAGAACAATATTAGGATGGCCTGAAAATCCACCTCAGGGATCTTATCAAATACCGGAACCAAAAAAATCCAATTATGTCACGGACGAAAAATCATACCAAGAAATTACTCCATCATATCGAAATGATTTATCTGATATAAAAAATACACGATTAACTGATATATTTATATTTATCGATAACAATAACATGCAATGGGATTTTGTTACGGAAAATACTCCTTATTTATCCATTACCGTTGTATTCATTTTAAATAACATAATTGATTTTTTTAAAGAGATTAATCAATTACATAGAACACAACTAGAAAGACTACGACGGAGCTTCCAAGATCAGCTCTCTGATATAACAAAAACCAAGTGATAAGATCATAAAATATGTTAGGATATTAAATCAGATTGTATCTGACATGGAATATATCAACAAATGGAAACAACAAACAAATATTCTCAACGTAATAATAACCCAGATGGTGGTGGTAGTCATATCGCTCCGCTCAACGTAAATATTTCCTCAGAGATAGCATTGAATTTAGTATGTGATGTTATCGAAGGGTGTCATCAAATAAATCTCGAGCGATCGAGTCAAGCCCAACAGGGATATATTTTATATTCATTTGCACCAACAGCTCCTCCAGGATTTCTAATCATTGATGATCCAACTAATCCAGTATATGTGCGATGTCATAATAATTCGTTAATGCGAATTAATTTCAGACTCACTGATCAATCCAATAATCTAATTGACTTACGAGGTGACGTTTTAAAAATCAGTCTGTTTGTAAAGTCCTAAAGGACTTTCATCGTAAAATAGATTTTTAACCCATAGAAGCAAGGGGGGGGGGGGTGCGACAACGACTTTGGCGTCTTGTTTTTTTTTTTTAATTCTGTTTTGCCAAATGGACGCTTCTATTAAGGAATTACGAGGAAGCTTTATTTTGCCAAACGGACGCTTATAAAAGTTGGTCTGCTGGCCCTCTCTGCTGCTATATGGAGTGCCCTGTATGCGCAATTGATTGAGGGAAATCTTCAATATATTTAAAACGTACAATAATATCAATGTGTGGAACGCTAAGGACAGAAAAATGCATACATAAAATACATAAAATAATGTTTCGGTCGTCCATATTTCTGTACAATTCAAATGGGTTTTATTTCCAAGCAACTCAGTGCTTTTATGCCATGAACTATTATTCCTAAACAAAATAAATCCATAAAAAGCTAGATGGAGTGTCTGAAATATTATACATTAATAAGCCTACAAATTACAATTTATTTATAACTAGATCCGTCATCAAATTAATGTAAACACTCTTCTTGACTCGTGTCAGCGATGGTTTCCTGTCAACATGGAGCGTATTGAACCCTTTAGCAATTCACTGCTAACAGAAAATAAAGAAATCTCTGAAACGCTTTAGAGACAATCAAGAAACAAATTATGGACGCCATCAATATTCCAATATATTGCAATGATCAGGATATAATTAAAAAAAGCATTGAGAAAATCAGATTGGAGTTGGAAATGAAACCTTACTTTGAAAATGTCTATCTGTCCCTACATGTCTTCTAAAGTTAGTTTGAGTTATATTGAATGGAATAAACTTGATACCGCTCAACCCTTTTAAACGTCAAACCTGTCACAAATAAATTAACACAAACCTTCTTTCTCCTCCATAGTAACAGAAGGCATTGAAAAGAAGGCTATGTTGAAATTATTATGATAGTTACAACATGATTATGAAAAGAATATTGTATGATACTTTATTACTTTTTAATCAAATCTTTATCAATAACAACTTATCCTTTTGTTTAATATGAACACATAATACATGCTAACCAAATGTATTAAAAGAATGTATTAGTTTTGCGTATATTTCGATCATATTAAATCTACAATACTTGTTCAGAATTGAATATTCGTCTAGTCAGTACCACAAGCAAACGACAACAATTGGTATCTGTAGCCCATAGTAACCTCTCTGACAGAAATGGTGGACATGAGGAAATATCATATACCTATAGTACATGTTGCATAAACTCACACAAGCCTATTCACTATGATCTTCTTACACAGGATTACACTATTCAAAATGTATGTCTTGTGTTGTCTAAACTGTAATGATTTTGTCACCTAATACGTTGTTGCTAATTAATAGATCCATTCTTTAAAATTTTCGCAACAAGCCCTCATATATTCTAGATTGAAATAATGTGAACTATATAAATAAATGCAAAATAGAAATAAATACGTTATCTATTTAGACTTTGTTCTTTTAATAAACGTAATAGCTGCTAAACTAATCGTTATTCAGAAATATGTAATGCATCCTATGAATGAAACGGCTGTACCTGTCACAGGGCATCCTTTGTTGATTATATACAATAAACGAGCTAAATATAGTATACAATGCGATTGTCGCAGGGAGGAAGCAAATTCTTTAAATTTGTCTTTAACATCAAAACTGAAACAAATAGTATTGCTATGAAGGCCAAGAAAAATATTTTGATGTTTATTTTAAAAGTTACAAGGCCTTGACACCGTATAATGTTTTTAGAAATTCAGATTTGATCCAGATTTAAGAAATGTCAAGGACAATATATAGCCATGTTCAATACTCCTTTTGGCCCGTGATGCAATAGACAATGTATTAGCTTTAGTTTGTCTCTAACCATTTAATATTATATAAACATATAACAGACCAACTAATTCATATAATACCATCGGGAGTGCAATTTAATTTTCTTTAAAAGACTTATATTTGTTAACGGACTCAAGTTTGACCATCATATTTCTGTTGCATTGATATTAATAATCTCAATAATTACAATTGGTATGAATGTACCGATGTATATCCAGTCTGTTTAGATATAAATGGACACGTGACACACACCAAGAATTTTCTTTTATACATCGAAATATTCTGCGGACTACGTATGGTTCAAAGTTAACAGTAATTTTATGTGAAGCTTTATCTCACATCAATAATAACAAGCACCACCCATCCACATTTACATTTTGAGACAAAACTGGCTATCCCTGATTACAATATCCACATAGAAGTATAGACAAAAATTTGTAAAGTCATTCAAACGTTCGAAGGCTTGACCCATTTGCCAACGAAAGCAGCACCCACCCACATTTATGGTCCCATACTAAAGTATCCATCCCTGATTAAAATCTCCCCTTAGAAGTATAGAAAATATAAGTATACAGTCTTTTCTGCAATCCAAACCATTTGCCAAAGAAAACATATGACCGGCTTTAGAAACCAATCATGAAAAATTATTGCATTTTCATTCATCAATATTTCCCAGGTTATTATTAAAGGTCATGATTTTATGTCGTACAAGGAATCTTTCTAAACATGCGGACGATTTGGATTCGAAAAGAATCGATAAGTGTCGGAAACAAAGAAGAAAGATTACTTAAACAACACTTACGATTAGTAATGGTAATTTCGGCAAATAAGGAATATACTGGTGTAAATAGTATCAACCAATTTCCTACATATCGAAACATTGATAGGAACAAGCCCATAATATGTCTGCAATGACCAGCTTTGCCATTCTACCTTGTATTACTATATAAAGTTTCTATGACATGATCTATGTATTCAGATGCTATAAAAACATAATGAAACTAAATTTCAAGCTATCTAAAAGTGAATGTGTTTTTTTCATCCCATCTTCTTATATAATGACATAAAGGAAGTCAAATTGGAAATATAAGGATAAAATGTTCATGGCTGGGATTGTATCAGTGTGTGACGTTTACCTAATCACTCACAAAGTGAAAGAAAATATACCATGGAATGTATTTACTTTGTAAGGCATTAGACTAAATCGAGATTTTGCAGTAATTGCGTTATATCAGTCCTGACACATGTGTAAATCCTCTACACAGCCTCCATATCGCTTTCGGCGATTTCAATACGTCATGTATGTCACAATGGATTACAAAGATGTATTGTAGCTATTTCTTTACTGAAGGTGCAGTCTTATGAACATGTTTGAGTCGCCTCAGATATTTTCCTTTCAAGATTACCGAAGGTGTTTCAGTAAAAAGGTTTTAAAAATGCATTGATATGGTCCTACTCTATTATTATAATTGTCCTAAACTAGATTTTCGCAACGGATTTCATGTATTCAAGGCTTTACGTTTTACAAGCTATTAAATTGTTCGTGTTCTTTACATTTTTTAAAGGTTATTTCAAGCCTGTTATGAAGCTTTACTTCTCGACTCGCCGCTACCTGGATGAAATATTTAACACATGTAGTTTTCAACATGGACGACGGTTGCTAGGAGATAGAAACATTCTTTACGCTAGCTTAAGTTGATACAGTCTATCATTATAATCAATTTAAATTTAGTATATTAATACAAACATGTATGACAGAACTATTCATTGGTATATAAATGCAACAAATGTGAATGTTGGTATTTGACAATTCACCATATCTGCCGCGCAAAAGGAAATGCACGGAATTAGTTTTAAACGTCTCGGGATAATTAATTTGCAGCTGCAACTATTCTAAGCGAATTCAACCATTAAAAGGTTTATATATAATCACTTTTAAGTTGAAATTTTAAGAATGTGTTCTCATTCTACATTGACAACAGAAGATAGATGACAACACTGACATATCCCTTTAAACCCAATGACACTCGGACACATATGTAATGCACAATAACACATAGAAGTTTATAATGTTAATACGGTAATTTTAAACAACTGCAATCTATCCAGTGATTCAATGATCTAAGTATCATCTGTGTGTGCATTTATATTCATTAAAGAATTAGTTTGCTAACAATGACATAGTATTGTTTGAAAATAGACCTATCTATGTGTCAGTAATAATCACCTTACAATTTCACAAATAAGTGAGTTTTCACCACTTGAAAAGATCATGAATTTATTTGATGACTTGTAATATTTCATAGCAATTATAGTCCATAAAATCCAATATACGCAATACATGTATTTGCAAGACAGATATGAATCAAGATACAGGACTCAATCGAAAGGCCGATTAAATAATTTATCCCTAGAGAGTAACGTCTCAAGACGAAACACAAAATTCTAAAGGTATAAAGTCTAATATATATATATATATATATATATATATATATATATATATATATATATATATATATATATATATATATATATATATATATATATATAGTATATATTAGATTCATGAAGTGATTAAAACTAGTGACTGATATTATATTTTGGCAAATATAACAAAATCTTTAAACATTGTTAAAGCACCGTATTGGATCATATTAAAAAGGACTTAAACGTTGTAATAATCAGCAATTGCTGCAAGCAACAGAAAGCGATGAGTCTTTATGGTCATGGAAACTCACGCAATGAAATGGTGGGTATTGGATAAACATCTTAATAATAATGTCCTTGTTTCATATAATGAAAGCAATTAGGATGAACTATGGGTGTTTAAATTGGCATGTTACCTAATATATACCTTATATGGCTTATATGCTTGTAGTGCTAATGAAAAGAAACTAAATCACTGGAAATACAAAAATGTTTCACTCGTCCAAATAGCTGCTGCAGAAACGATTTTCTCAATTTCAACCATTATCCATGCTATACTAGAATGAATAATATTTTCTAAAATCGAGTAGTACATTTAAAAACCTTTATAAACTTGGAAAATACCAGTTATTTATAAATCTGTTAATCGTCAAATGAATGCAATGATAGCTCCTGTCTCACAGAAGTCGTGGTTCGACATAACAATAGTTATGTTAAATCCATTGCATGGTAGAAGGAAGGAAGACGGTTCTGAAATTCATTGTACGGTTTTAAAGAAATTATACATGCTAACAAGAACGAATAAAATTTATAAAATTGATATACCTGCAATTGATAGAATGCTTTGAACTGAGATGAAAGTAAAACGTTCCTTGCAAAATACCAACCCATGTTTGCAAATCTTGTCCCATCCATTGGAAAATAATAAATGAAAGACATCTGATACCAATCAAATGATTTCTTTAAATAAGACGTTTCGTAAACAAATGACACAGTTACTCATAAGAATCAGAAAGCGACGCCAAGTGAAGTGATACTTTTTGAAAATGAATATATTCTTATATATATATATATATATATATATATATATATATATATATATATATATATATATATATATATATATATATATATATATATATATATACATGAATGTACAATTAAGGTCGGAAAATATGTTCCTATCAATATTACTATATTTAATGTTCATTTCTAAAGATTGTTCTGATAATATATTATTCACCAAAGAATATATCTGATATACGTTTAGAAGTTTATGAAACTTGCCAGCCGATGTGAAGCTAAATATTAAACTGAAGTTAATAATGATGGATAGCGCTGTACATCTTTGATACGAAACAAAGATCTTAATAACTAAAATAATTATCTTATATAAAGTATGCAGAATGGTTGTAAACATTCCACTATTATAAAGCTGCTATATAATTATATGAATATATTCGTCGTATGTATTGCATCTAATTTGATAGATGTTCAAATATTTGTATAACGCACCTTGATAGAACTAACGGCGTAGAACGTTGCGTCAAGTAGTATATATTCACCGAATGGGGACCAATCTTCCTGATTCTTCAAGACACCTTTGCATTGTTGTTTTGACGCACGGATATTGATATGTCCGTGCATTTTAAAGGAAGTGTTCAAACGTATTATATCATTGCATAGCAAATACAAAGTCTAAATGTGAATCATAACGGAAAATTATATTTGAGGCCAGATAACAAGATAATGGTTCATATTTTATAATGATTACGTAAGTGACCAATTTATTGATTGTTGATATTGCCAAACTGGCTCACTACAATACGAGTTTTAAAATAGGGTCGCTTGTAATCTTCTGAAACATCCGGGGTTTTTTCATATTGAACGAATGACATATCTAGGCTATCCCCAAAAGAACATACATAAGTTCGTCTTGTAATCCCTATGGAAATGAAATAAATAGTTTTTGCGTTGAATCTTTCACGACTAGACAATGCTGAAACGAAATCTCCACAGGATTCAATGTATAATATAAAGTTTGAAATATATACAATCTTTGAAATGGAGAAATATGACAATGTATTGACCTTTCAAGTCTACTTTATTGCTCGAGCCAAAAAAGTTTAACCATTAAAGAGAAAATGTGCCCTTTGAATCACGTAGTATCTTTAATTAGACTTTGATAATGTCATTTTCAAATAACGTTATTGACAATATATTTTAAGGTTCTCGGAGTTTGTAATTAACTAATGCATTTTACAAATGAAAGATTAGAAGTATTTTGCACATTTATACGGTACCTGTGTTTGTACAAAGAGTTTTGTATTTAACATACCATTGAATTAAAATGCACTATGCAACACTGTTATAACAATCTGCAACCAAAATACACAATATATAACATTTACAACGTATTTCTATATATATATATATATATATATATATATATATATATATATATATATATATATATATATATATATATATATATATATATATATATATATATATATCATTGGTGCTCTACCTTTTGCTATTCCACGTCCGCAGAGAATACCGGTTTTCCTACACACACACACCTTGTCCGGATGTTGCATACCTCCACCCACCCACCCCTGCTGCGGACGTCCGCATCTATTATTATACACTGCTCTTTAGTCTAGCAGTGTAGTAGCTGGTGCTCTCAAAATACAACGCTCACTGATATCGTCACACTATGTAGCTCAAAACAAAGAAAAATTAAACTGAAAGTTCTTTCTTTAAAAAGTATTTTCTTAGAACATACAACTAAAGTTGTCATTTCACAGAAACCTAAATTCGATAGACTGTCAATGTCTTACTCCACTTCAACAAACGTAGACTGTAGCCAGTCAAATAAGTTGCGAACAACTGGCAGACCATACTCACTACTTTCAGCTGCGTTAGTTGATGATGCAATTAGCAGAAAAACGCTAACAAATTCTGGTTTTACAGCGTCTACATTTGCCACCTCAGCTTGTGTGCTCACAGCTGCATGCCTGTGAATACGGGCATGATTGCACTTCGTAGCCTGAGATGGAAAGTACAGGCCACACTGATTACAAACGCGCTTTTCAAGATTAGAATTCAGAGACGGACAATGGAAATCTAATGGCATCCTCAGGATGTCGTGTAAAGGCTGCAGATGTAAAAGAGCCAGTCGTCGATAAAGCGATCCAAACGTTCCGTTGTTGCTGCCAACTGGTGCATAGGTAATCCCTTTATGTGCTGTAGTGTGGAACAGGTTGTGGTTAAAATCGTCCGGGAAAAAAAAATTGTAGTTAGTGTGATGCTGACCACAACATGAATCACTGCTGCACTTCACAATCTGCAAGCAATACTGCGGCTGTTGAATGTGACAAATTGACCACTCATCTTACAGTGGATCGATGTCCAGTTTTCCTGCATCACATGCTATAAAAGATGCTACCACATTAAATTCACCAATAACCGTTTTGAGGTCCAGATTTCTGCCAGCACTTTACCGGCCTTCTGGAAATTGGCCCTTTCCAACTCTTCATCACACATCTTGCCATTGTCGAAATGAGATTCATGATGACTGTGAGGCAGAATCAATCCTGATAGGTCGCGTAACAGATAATCCATGTGTCGTTCAACGGAGATGTAGCCAGAGTAACCTGGTGCATAACCAGTAGCTTCCTGTGGGTTGTTGGTTTTCAATGGGCTTTCCTCCACTAATTATACTAAGTTGTACTGGCGGATATGTATTGTCTATCGTGTGCTGAAAAATTGTGTCAGACATGGTTCCTACGCTTTTCTAAATACAAATTTGCAGGTCTTTTCCATAACGAAATTAATTTTTTCAAGATTAACATATGACTATTACTGAATGGAATTTTGGATTATAAAACATGCATTTTCTAAATCCAGATGTCTCACTCTCTCTCTCTCTCTCAAGACTCTCCAAAATATATATGTCAGAAAAGATGATCCTGTACAAAATCACAAAATGAGTAACACAAAACAAATCTGATTACATTCCTTATAATTGGAATTTAAAGCCATTTCAATGTTCTAACTTTATTTTTGCTGACCTGCATGATGTTCCTACGTGGAAACAACATAATGAGCACCATTTATTTTGTTTCCTTTAAAACTTTTAATTCTAAAGAATTCTAGAGCAATATATATATATACATATGCATGTTATAAAAAGCAAATATTACCTATCACAATATAAAAGGGAACCAAATAATTGCAAATTAACCCTAAATTTATGTGCACCAATAAAATCTCAAGCAAGATTTTTCAACCAACCTAGCCCTCTTAAGACGGTTTGGTTAAAAAGTCCATCAATTTAAGACATTTACAAAGTGGTTGATTTAAATTTTAACAAAAGACCTTCACAATTATATATTGTTGTATAAACGGGACTGAATCTACTGTAAAATCAACTAGTAGTTTAATAAACAAGTCCCCAAAACTGAATTGATACATGGGCTTTTATCATTTCTTAATATTTAATAAAAGGGACGACAATTTCCCATTTCTCGTGCGTTCTTTCTAAGATATTAAACAAATGATTCAAGCTACATATCACTGTGTAATAGTTTCGCAACAAAGTTCAACTCTGAGATTCGAAATTGTTCTAATCCTGGTTTCCTCAGAATATTCCATCTCTATTTTTCACATTTTGGATTTAATGTGGGTTCAGAGTAATTATATATATATATATATATAATTGTTGTACAAAATTTCATTTATTTTAAATGAAAGTCTGATACCTTTTGTAAAAACCAGAGAGAACAAATAATTCCCAACATATTTTTTTTTAGGAAAACCACAAGAAATTTGGCCAATCTGATTTATCAAGTAGACTGTTTCAATTGCTTCGTATGCTCCCTAGTTGAAAGAGCACATACCAACAAGGTAAACACGTAGTACAACAAAACTCAAGAAGTAATATAGAATTTTGGGCTCTTTCGTTCGTATTTTTATTGCAACCAGTATTTCATTTTTTCCGTACAATATTTGAAAATAACTGTTGTGAGATTATGTGTGCTCATGCTACTAGCAATCTAACTAGCTAGTACCAGCTCAAATTTCATCAGCGCATTAGTTGTGTCGTCTTTCAGCAGATTAAAGACAACAATTTTGATACTCCCAATTGCTTATAAAATAAATAATTTTCATATTGATTTCCTTCAGCTATAACTCTGTTTAATGACGATTAAGTTTGCAAGCCCATCCCTATAGAGGCTTTGCTTTAACGCCACCATGTTAGCCTCTGTTGATGCTGGTTTTCATACCTTCCATATAAAAGATTATACGTACATCGAGCAGACTGTGAAACTAGACGAATTTAACCCACTAAGCATTTGGATTGTCTCAACAAATATTTATGGCAAGTACCCAAATGATCCATACTGCAACCTCTTAATATTCTGGTTAGAACTCAATAAATTTAACTCACAATCAGTTCAGTTACGATTCAATTACATAATTGTTTCGGGCATCAAGTTGTTGAGTACAACTTATGGGGTCTTCCCGACTTTCGTCAATATTTTCACAGTTGGGGAAAAATTATCATTTATTCAGCCTTTTTCCCGAATTCCCGGAACCTTGGTTAAACCCTCAACAATAAAGCACTCTAATCCTAGTTAGGTCCTTCCGTCATGAAACCTGGTTAAAGTTTACACTGCCACACCCAAGTGATCCCATCTACACTCATACACACTATTTCTGGCATTAGTCTCTATTTTAAACTGCTGGCATATCCTATCTAGTCATACGTAATCGATATCGTCTTTTGTCAACTAAATTGATTCTCGACGCATATCAAGCTTTATATTATATAGTTATAACAATAAATACCGTTGCGGCTTCATTAATAATAATAATAATAATAATAATAATAATAATAATAATAATAATAATAATAATAATAATAATAATAATAATAATGAGGACTTTGCATAGCGAATAATCTTTAGAAGCTCTAAGCGCTTTACATCTATAATGATATGACTACACTACAGAAAAAAACACACAAAAAACATGAAATTGGAAAACATAAAAAATGCTGAAACATATAAGGTACAAAACATTAGGTCTCTAAGTTTGTTCGTACAGTCGAAAAAAGCTGAGTTTTAACAACACTCTTAAAAGGGACCACTGTGTTTTTGTGTCTAATTTCAATAGGCAATTCGTTCCACGTCGTCGGGCCCTGGTATGCAAAATAACGTTAACCGTATGATTTCGTTTTCATAGTGGGAACAATGAGTATACGATTGTCAGAAGAGGAGCGTAAATATCTTGCTGGTGTAAGCACATGGGTGAGGCCGGATAGGTACGTTGCACTGGAGTATGTGAGTGAAATGTAGTACAGAGAACAGATTTTATATTTGATTCTGGATTGAATGGATAGCCAGTGAAGGGTAAAGAGCAGTGGTGAGGTGTGTTCTGATCGAGGTACTCTAAAGATGATCTGAGCAACTGTTTTTTGAATTTGTTTAAGTTTCTGGAGTATATATTGTGACGAACCAGAGAGAATTGAGTTACAATAGTCCAGTCTTGAAAGTACTAATGAACACACAAGTGTTTTAGTGGCATCAACTGAAATATATTTGCGAATTGAACTGATGAGTCACAGATCTAGATATGCAGCCTTGCATATGTTCATAACATGTTGGTGCAATGTGAGAATACTGTCTAAAGTAACACCTAGGTTTCGTCCTGTGTGAATTTTTTGTTGTTTTTTCTGATATTTATTGTCTGATGTAAAGGATATGAATGAGAAAGTCTTTGTGATCAGAATGGCCTCAGTTTTATCATCATTCATCTGCAGCTTGTTACATGTCATCCATGACGTCACCTCGGAAATGCACCTCTCTACTCTATGGATGGTAGCATCAACTTCATATGGGTGACTAGACTTGTATACTTGTGTGTCATCAGCGTACAATTGCTGACACAATGTGATGAACTATGACACTTGAGTGTATAGCATGAAGAGAACAGGTCCAATAGCACACCCCTGTGGAATATTACAACATAGATCGACTGGGCTGGAGTTTATTCCATTTGCGAATACAATTTGTGTGCTGTTCACTAAGCAGGACCTGAACCACTGTAAGGCTGTATTCTGAATGCTAACTAAATGCTGCAGACGGTGAAGTAATATAGCATGGTATATTGTATCAAATGCTGCAGAGAAATCAATGAGGGTGAGGACTGTAATCTTTCCACTATCCAAAGCAGAATGTCATTACATACTTTCAGAAGAGAAGTTTCAGTACTATGGCAAGGGCCATATGCAGACTACAAGCATGCCCCAATGTACATTTAAAATAGACGTATTTACAGATAGAACAATAAGAATGTAAAAGTCAGTCAAGTAATCAAAACGCAAGAGTTTGTTCATGTATTATTTAGTAGTAAAACAAAAATAAACAAAAAAGACCAATCAAATAAATTTGGTAGTTGTAAATGCCACTGATTAACTATTTAGCAATTAATAACGTCAAAAACAGCATTAACCATCATGGATACAGGAAGGAGATGCGATCAGGATGAAAAATTTCACCTGAAGAAGTCAAAACGTTTTAACTGTAGCAGCAGGGAGGGCGAATCAGACAACATTTTTAAACAAGTTTTCAATGGATTAAGGCTTAAAACAATGAAATCAGGCAAAAAATCAATGAAATCAGGCCAAAAAATAATAATGAAAAATCAATGAAATCAGTCAAAGAAAAAAATAATGAAATCAGTCAAAGAAAAAATAATGAAATCAAAATAAAGAAAGCCTCCATTCGTCTTCAACCGAATATTTTATCAAGTCCGATACGATATCGTGTCCCAGACCTTGTCTGGGGGGAAAATCCTTTCAGGACGAAAATCCTTTCAGGATGAAAATCCTTAGGACTTTACAAACAGACTAATTTGTAAAACTTCGTCTTGTAAATCAATCAGATTATTAGATTGGTATGTGAGTTTCAAATTAATTCTGGTTAATGAATTATTATGACATCGCATATAGACTGGATTCACCGGGGATTCAATTATTATAAACCCTGGAGGAGCTGTTGGTGCAAATGAATACAAAATATATCCTTGCTGAGCTTGATTTGATCGTTCTAAATTTATTTGATAGCTTCCTTCGATAACATCACATACTAAATTGATCGCTATCACCGATGAAATATTCACATTTTCAGGAGCGATATGCCTGCCGCCACCATCTGGGTCATTATTATGTGTCAGGATTTTTTATTTCCGGTGATGTTTTTTTTTTCCATGCATCATGAATTATTTTAAAACCAATATCGATGGTGTCACTGAGAGATTTTTGTAGTTCTGGTACGTTATATCCTGGTATTTTGAATGCTGGAATATCTTTGACGGAGATTTTATATCCATTTGCAAATAAATCTCTTGTTTGAGGACTACTGTCACCTAATACCTCTCGAATAATTTGTGAATGAAATGTTTCCATATCATTGATGATTTTGTTACATGTTTCTACAACGCTGATAAATTCATATCGGGTGAGAGAGCCTGATTTAAGAGATATTAACAACAGTGAAAAATCATTATTGAACGCTGTGAATTTTTTAGTGATTTTATCCCGTTGAATTAAGTAGTATTTTCTCTTAGTGAAGGGATCTGTCACTCCATTAAAAAAATTCATTATATTGTAATCGCTATAGCTTTTTACTGGATTATCAGATTTTATCCTGTCTGTGATATAATCAGTTTTTTGTGGTTCTGGTAAATCAACGGTTTTCCACCCTGGTGGTAATTCAGGCCATCCTAGTACGGTTCTAATAGAACTCTGATAGATATCTACGACGTATCCTTCTGTGCTTATCTCAATGGCAGATGATAGTGTTGGCTCATGAACCGTTATAGATATTTTTGATTCTGCTCCAGTAATCGATTTTATTCTACGTTGCAAATCGTTATTGATTTGTTCGATTTGGTATGATCCGGTTGGTATGGAAACAACGTTCCAGTCTGGGGTACCGTCGTCTTTATTCTTATTTGCAAATACCAGTGAATTATTCGGTTGTTGACCACCAAATGATTTTGACCTAATATTTGGCCAACTGTGATACACTCGTAATTTTGCTAACGCTATCTCCTTCACTGGGACCGGAGAGGGGAAATTCACACTGAATTCTGGATTCGTTGATGTTATTGAGATCATGCTTGTTTGTACTGGGTTTGTGTTCTCCACTATTTGTTGAGGTAATTCCATCTGTGTTGTCATTGTTATTATATTCATGATGTATTTCTAATTTTGACATCGCAGAATCGTAAATACCTACCATCTCTGAAAACTCACTCTCTGATATAATTGTATCATCGAGAGATGACGATATCAATGAGGATAATTGCGGGTATGCGGTTGATACAACATGAAATTGAATTATGTAGTCTTGTAGTTTCCGTTGGCTGCATGATGATATTTTTTTTGTTATTATTGAAATAATTCCAGCGATTGTTGTTGCCGCAGAAATGCAAATTGGAACAGCTATCGGGGCCATCATTGTCACTGAAGACAGTATAATACCGGCTCCGGTGATTACACCACTCACTGCGTACACAGTAACATCAATTGCGGTAATTCTCCTGCGATATTTTTTAATTTTCATTGCATACTCCTCAGACAGGGTTTTGAGTCTATTTTGATATTCTCTGACCTGATCATAACGATATTGAAATGATGAAATCATTTTTATTTTAAAAACGCTAGCGTTTTCAATTACGATTTCAATTGAAACCGTTAGTGAAATTGCTTTGCAATTTTCAACTTAAATCCGCTACGAATTCCACATACCATGTTGTTGAGACCCTAAGCAAATTTTTATCAGTAGATGTTATTGTGAACTTTTCAGTTGTATTCTTGTCGATGATCGTTGAAATCGTATTGTTAACCCCGGATGAACTCGACGATGAAATATTAAATTGAGTCGTTGTCACTAGTGTTAATCGATAAATACCCTTGACGGTTGCAGTGATATCTAATTTGTTGTTTGTAGGTGTCCACGCAAATCATCCGTGTTGGATCGTGTATACTATATTGTTGGTTCTGTCATGAGGAATTCTTGTTTTTTCAATGATTGTTATCATCCTCGAAAAATCATTTTTGATGGCCTCGGTGAAGATTTTCGTCTCTTTGATGGATTTTTTAATATCAGGGAGTTTTAGTTCAATTTTATCCAACGGGCTTCCAATAAATTTATCCACAATATTTCTTCGAAAATATGAAAACTGTTTTCCGTGTTCTTCAGTTTTAGATTGAAGTGTTGTTAGTTCCAACACAGAATTTTTCAACTCATCGTTGAGAGTTTTTAATCGATCTGTAATCGTCGAAAAAAGTACACCCGGTTTGAGTTTACCCTGATCGGAAAATAACGCAACGGTGTTCTCGATTGCGTTTTGTTGTTTAATCAAAATATCATCCAGAGAAATATTACTAGTTTTCAATTTACCCTGTTTGTCTTGAAATACAACTATTTCATTCGGGTCAACACTTGTAAAATTTAACGTCTCAGCGATTTCATCTTCAATTATTTTTTTTATATCCTTGATAGAATCAGGGGTTGCATTGTCATCGGGTTTGTGTTTCAGAGGTCTTCCCCAAATATCAATCATTGCTATTGTAAAACTCTTTCTCTAAAATCGTTTTTGACGACTCTGTCGTTGCCAGCGATTACTAGTGTATTCATTTACGACAATGTGTGGTGATTTTCTAGATGCTGAAATAGCGTCAAGGACATTTAATACTTCACTGCCGCATATTGGTGGGTCATTGATTTGTTGTGTTGGTAGCGTAGAATACCAAGTCTTCATTGGAAATTTTTTTATGTAACGCATAAACTCTTTAGGCGGTGCTAATCCATATGAATCAAAATAGACAATATCACGTGGATCAATAGCGTATGCAACCCAGTGAGTTCCGGGTCCGGTGCTGTTATCTAAATTAATAATACCGGTTTCAACGCTGTTTGGTTGATGTGGTAATTGATCTTTCATAAAGACACCTCTGAAATTTTTAATCGCGAGTTTTTAGCAGCATCCATTAAATCAAAATTGGACATAGATTTCTCAATTAATAAACCGTTCCTGGGATTCTCAGGCCTTTTCCGCTGTACCTTGAATACGGGGTTCCTGGTAGTCTTAGACCCTTTCCCTTTTTTTTATACCCCTTTCCCGTTGCTTTCTTTAGTGCCATTCCTGCTGCAGTACCAACGGCTCCTAACGCTGCCGCTTTAGCCACCGCTGGGGCTGCTGCTGCAATCAATGCTGGTATTGCAGCTAACAATGGAAATATACCGCCTGTTTTAATCATATTTTTGATAGCAGCCGCAGAAAGAGTAATCTGAACACCTTTTTTTGCTACATGTGCATCATTGAAATGTTTTATTTGACGAGTTGTCAGTGATAATTTATTTGCACCACCAGTCATTTGATTAGGTTTCAACGTGATTGTGGTTCCACATTTTTTAGCTGATTCTGATTGCAATTTTTTGATTTGACCGGGAGTTAACGCAACACTAATAACACTATATGACATTATACATAATAGATTGATTCTAAATCGTTTACAATTTCAATGAAAAATCGTTCAAAGATTTTCCACTGGTGCATCTACCACTCTCATTCTTCCTCCAACACCTTCGAGTAGCATTGATTTGTGGCTGAGAATGACAGCAACCTCTCTATAATTAGCAATACCACCACGAAGCACATTAGCTCTAAAATGTATATCAACGACATATTGTCTTGTTAAATCAAGATGTTCCAGTGAAAAGTAATAGATTGGATATAGATTTTTAAAATCCAACTGTGATATTTGCAGACCGGTATCAACATTTTGATCACGTGCCATAAATGACAACAACCTATGATACACGCGAGCAATATGATTTTCTGTGTAATCAAGTTGTACATCTTCAGATGGTTCCTGATGGCCGTTTATTCTCAGTGAGACGTCTTTAACACCTAATGGATCAAATATCATATGGCTGTAACGCTACGAATATATGACGTGGCGCAGCAGTGTCTTGTTTTGATGCTAGGTTTCAAGTGAATAACCCGTTCAGACTTGATTGTTTAACATCTGTACTCACGGTTAGCCAACTTAGTAATGATTTTCCTCCTTGATCCATAAATGATAGTAATCGTTCTTCTGCGGTGATTGCTGGAGTCAACACTGGCATCCACAATGATATTGTTGTTAAATTGACTTTACCGGCATCAGCATTGGGATTTGCATTGTCTGCTGGAATCCTCCAAATTGCGTCATTATCATCACTCTTTCGTACAAGCGATACTGTATGCTTCGCCCCGTAGATAACTTTTCTGACGTTTCTACAGAATCCAAATATGTGATGCAGTGGAATCGCGCATGAAAATGATTTACGCGCTCCGTGCAACATTGAAATACGTGTTAAAGCTCCTAGATTGAAATTAGCATCGTTGTTTATAATCATATTCTCGGCATCAATATTAGCGGTGCCAGCATTATTCTTTGGTCGTCTTATAATAAATTGATTTCCTCCAGCGGTATTTTTAATATCTTTTGCAAACATCATAGAGGGTCCTGCAGATCTTGTATAATCATCAGAATATCTTGCTAACCCTATGATTGTTGTAGCCACATCAATATCGCGATCTATCGACTCAATTTCTTTTCCATCAATGAGATATTTTGCACTATCGAATAGCGCCAAGGTACCATTATTGACAAAACCGACTTGAGTACCATCTGGATACGGTGCTGGTACAGCAGTAGTATCAGCAGCTGTTACAAGTTCTCCTTCTACTTCAATAAACGCTTCACAAGGCAAAAAGTATTTACTGGTATCATGGACTTGAAGTTCAATTCGCGATCGACTCTTTGGGTCTATTGCATGATAGGCGTAATATTGATAATCGCGTACAGAATCATCCTTCCGCTGGGGGGCGTCTATATCAAACGCTGGATCAGGTGACTTTTTGAACATTTTATTATATTTATCAAAGTCTAAATCGCGATTTTCCATTTCATCGTCGTAGTTTTTTAAAGCCACTTCCTGCTATCATATTTGCGTCGGGGGTTAAAGCCATCGACGCTAGTTTTTCATCTACTGCGTTATTTATAATTTTACTAACACTTGCAGGCATTTCCGCTGTAGACGGTAACGGTTTTGTTTTTTCGTCTCACTAATGATGTTATTTTATCCTTTGCTGCAGAAAACGCTTTTCCAGCAAGATCTCCAACAGCACCAATACCCTTATCACGAATAACATCAACGGCTTTCATTCCTAATTGTTTAGCTAACGGCATCACTTTTGGAGCCATTCTTGAAAATAATCCTAAAATGGTATTACCTAAACCATCTCCGTAGTATGCTCTATAAACTGGAAACCGTGAATTAACTACATAGACGGGGGTTGGTTTATCATGATTGTAGTGTATGATCATTATTATAAAAACACTAGTGTTTTCAATTGCTAGCATTTCATTCAGTCACTATGATACCCATTTTCCGCTAACTCGTCAATGAAATCTCGATATGTTTTGATATCCATGATGCCACCTTGAAATAACCGTCTACATATATCAGCTGCTTCATTAATTATTTCCGGTGAATTATTTCCAGCTCGGAACCCTCCGATTAGAACATCTAATCGTGATATATCATTGATAACACTATCAGGACATACCCTACTTGGGGTTCCTAATCCACTTCCGCTATAACCAGTTGCTTCATCTAGTTTTTCTAAATTCGTTTCTTGTAAATAATCATCATCATTTTCATCAGGTGGTAGATTTTTAGGAGAGAAAGATATTTTCTTTGCAGGTTGCTGTCGCTTTCTTTGCAATTTTGGCGTTTTTTGTTGTTGTTTTAGTTGTTCATATTGATTATACACTATACCCACCGCATTGATATATTCAATGTATGATGTACTATCTGTCTTAATTTGACTTTTTTCAGTTTTGATTTTGTAAAATATATCAGCCCAATGAGTGAAATTCTTAACATACTTATGATGTTCTGGTTTCAACCATTTCTTTCTGTTTTCATAAGACGTAACAACAAGCGCAGGAATTTCTGTTGGATCAGTCTTATCAATTTCTTCTAACCCTTCCTCGTTAAATCTCACGCGTAAATCATCTACTGTTCTTTTTGATTCCATTTTTTGTACAGCCTGTTTTGTTTGTTCAGTTTTCGCTGCTATTTTTTCAAGTTCACCAATAACAGATTTCCCCGTCTCGGGAACATCTCCCCGTATAGCACGCTCTACCCCGTACGTTGCTGTGGTTACTGGTTTAAACAACTCTTCAGACCCCAAAGCAAAATCAGTCTGAAGACTCTGTCGTTGTTGCAGTTTATTCCTTACAGAGTCACGAATTGGTATAAATCTCTTAATTGCATCTAATCGTTCACGAGCCAATCGGGTTGTTAATGCTTCATTGACCATTATTTGAAATCAGAAACAATTTTTCAATTGTAAAACAATTAATACCACACTTTTCCCACTTTTTTGACATCAATGACATGTCGGTGATTTTTAACACCACCGTGGAAGTGTTATTTCATTATAAAACAGCTTCTATCATTGATGGCGAAAGTCACATAATTGCTATAAAAATAAATAATACTGTGACTTTCGCCATTCTATTTTGATCAATCTGACATATCATATCTAGAGAACCATCCATTAACGGTCCATCGATTTTTTATTCAGTGTGTGTGAAATATTTTTTATTCAGTGTGTGTGAAATATTTTTTATTCAGTGTGTGTGAAATATTTTTTATTCAGTGTGTGTGAAATATTTTTTATTCACTGATTTTAACACCACCGTGGAAGTGTTATTTCATTATAAAACAGCTTCTATCATTGATGGCGAAAGTCACATAATTGCTATAAAAATAAATAATACTGTGACTTTCGCCATTCTATTTTTGATCAATCTGACATATCGTCCATCGATTTTTGACATCCCCCTTGAGGGTCGGCTAAAAAAAATGATAATGGTCGGGCAATCAAAAAATGATAATGGTCGGGCAATCAAAAAATGATAAGGGGGTCGGGTAATCAAAATTGTTCATTTTCTTGAATTAACGCCCGTAGATTTCTAATTTTAGAGTTGACTTCTTTTTTCAATTCGTATTCGTTACCTAATTCTTTTCGTATTTGTTCTACGATAGTATACAACGAAATAAACACACTGATGTCACTGGAAAATGCAAGAGAGTTCCTAATAGAATTCTGAATTCTTTTGATGAGTGCATATTTCTTTGGTAGCATATATTTATTGTTGTTAACTCCGTATTCTATATCCTGAAAATCCGACTTGATTTGATCAGGATTTAACCCATCTGATAGTTCAATATCATGACTTTTCAATTTTAAAATTTCAACTATGATGCTATTCATGTTTTCAGAATTCATTATTCTATAACAATGACATATCTCTAATTGAAAAATATGACGTATTAGACATAACTAAATTGAACGTTTTGTCCGTTCTTTTTTGAAATAGCCGTTTTGGTTATTCCCGATGCAACTTTTTGTACCGAGGCTCTACAAATATTGAAATACTTGCCGGCTTCATATAATGATTGAAATATTTTTTCTTCGTTAGTTATTGTATTCAAAGATTTTACTGGTTTCGCTTTTTTCGAGTATTTCCCAGTCTTTCCTCGTTTGGTATTCTCACTTTGTGTGATAGCTTGCAGATTTGATAAAGAATTATTCTTTCGATTAGAATCCTTGTGATCAATAACAAAACCATATTTTATCAATCCATTAAAACATTCAAATCCGAAACGATGATTGCGATATATCTTCTTTCCCTTAACAGTAAACACCAAATACCCCATACCATTGTCAGCACCAACTGGTTTCTTCAGTCTACGGTTTCTGACAGTACCATCACTGGAGGCTTCATAATTTGTAATCACTGGGTGTGGTCTGAATTCTTGGTTCATTGTATGCTGTACTATACTATTTGTCTAATTCATTATTTGGTTTAATGATAAATCTTTCAATATAGTCTTGGGGGGTTCTTATGATTTTATCCAAGACGTTATCAGAGTCAAAGACTTTTTCAGGGTCATAATTTCTGATTGATTGTCCATTTTTTATTCTGTTATCATAATAACGCTTCAACTCCCTTTCTGCATGATTTGTTACACGGGGTTACTGATCAAATCATAAGCCATTTGCAGTGATTCATTATACATAAATCTTTCATTTAAATACTTGTTTTTAGTATAGCATGAGGGAGTTAAAGAGATTGCCTTCGAAAAATGCTAAATTCAATACTGATAAGGAGTTTAAGAGATTATTGAAAATTAATCCTAGATTTAATCGCGATAGACCCAAAAAACGTAACAAAATTAAAAGCAAAAAACGTCCAAGAGACGGAAACATGAAAGAGTTTAAGAGATTATTGAAAATTAATCCTAAATTTAATCTCGATAAACCCAAAAAACGTTTAATAGACAGAAACATGAAGGAGTTTAAGAGATTATTGAAAATTAATCCTAAATTTAATCTCGATAAACCCAAAAAACGTTTAATAGACAGAAACATGAAGGAGTTTAAGAGATTATTAAAAATTAATCCTAAATTTAATCTCGATAAACCCAAAAAACGTAACAATAGATTACCCTGGAAAGATGCTCAATTCAATCTTGATATAGTTTCTAATACACCCAAGAATAAAATTCTTGATAAAGCCATGATTAGTAAAATCAAAGACTGTTTTAATGAATTCAAGCGTGATGGAGCATTTTATTGTTGGTCAACATTTCGAATTGATGGTGTTGTTGACGCTACCATGAATGATGAAAAAGCAGCAGTGATAATTTCACGTCTTGGGGAAGAAAGAAATATTTTTCGAATAAAATTCCTTATCCGTGATGATGGAAAATGGATCATTAGGGATAAATTTGAACCCATTCTCAGGGACAAAAAAACTGTCACCGTGAATCAAGATTCCAAACCAGGAATTTTGACCGGAATTGATAAACCATACTACGAAAGATCTTATCCTGTAACAGCAGTTATTTACGGGATATATCCGATCAATGAAAAACCTGATATTGCAAAACTAGCACCCATGAAATATTCGACAGGGCTCAATTGTGTAGCAGAACGAATAATGGAACACTTCACAAATGCGTCCCGGGGAAATAAACTAACTGATCTAAGACGAAAAAAAATAACCGAGTGGGAATTAACGGTAAAAGAGAATGGGGCAACAATTCAGGATATAATTAAAATAGAAAAATCATTAAGATTTCCAATATCAGTAACGACAATCACCGGTGAAGTATTATACGAATCGAAATATAAATCACAGGGAGCTCCAATTGAAATTATTGATCATAATGAACACGCGTGGTCATCTGCAGTAACAATTTTCCCACGGGATAGAACCGTAAAATATCTATCCCAAACCGAAGAGTGTTTTTCAGAGCAGAAATTATTTGATGCTATTTACAATTTGAGTAAAAACGATCCTGTGTCAATGTGGCTATTTCATAGTACTTCAGACGAAGAATGTAGATTTGATCAGTTTGTAAGGCCCAACGGAGAATTGTACCGTACTGAAGAACTGCATAATCAAATGAAACAACTAGCTAGTGAGTTTTCTGGGGAGGGGGAAGACAACGATCAATTATTAGCAAACTGTTTTACCCTTCCATCAATTGCAGCACATTTTGCTAGAAAGAAAAACGCGTGGAAACCAACAAGAAGTGAGTTTTTATCAGATGTCAGATTGTCCTGTCTTGAATACAGCCATGGAGGATTATGGAATACAAAATACGACCCTGAAACCGTTATTTCCGTTGATATGATTGAGTGTTATCCAGGAAGTTTTCTCGGGTATGGAGAATGCGAGAAATATTTTAAACGATTTGGACACCCCACACACGAAATGACCCGTGTTGCGATTAATGGACCACTGCCTGATTTTGATTTAACCGGATTCGCTCGTGTAGTATCATTTAAAATGGCTACAGGACTTCATCCGTGTAGTTATCTTTGGATTGGTAAACACATGTCTGAAAAACACTGGATGCCAATAGTGTTATTACGGTATATGCTTGATTGTAAGATGTTAAAATCATTAATTGTCAGTGAAGCAATTATATCCTATCGAGCACAGAAATCAGTCTGGTTACCACAACCCGATCTAGAAAAAATAATTAGCGAACAGCGAAAACTGTTTCCTGATTTTAATGAACAACAAATCATGAATTGGTCCAAACAGTTATTTGAAATCAGAAACAACGAAGCAAAAGATCTCAGTAGAAGAATAATCGGTAAATTCACTCAGGGTGGTAAATTCGATAATACAAGATATTCTTCACGGTTAATTATAGACAATGCTAAATACGATTTTGTAATCGCGGATCTAACGAATAAGGGCTTATATGTCAATCGTAAGGACGCATTTCTGTCCGATGGAACCAAATTGGGTACAATTGTTACCTACAACGATGGATACAATCCGCAGTACACACATTTGAGAGCTTCTATGCTTGGTTATGCTTCTATTAATCTGTTTTCAATGATAAATAGATTTCCTAACACCGCAGTTAGAGTTGCCACTGATTCATTTTACATAAATAGCAAAATGGCTGATTTTAAGGCTACTGGCAACGAGAATTGGGGGTCATGGAGAATTAAGAAGGAAATGCTTCATGATTATATTCAATCAGCAGATGTTACAATTGAAAATAATTATCGAAATCTCAAAGAGATTCAATCAGAATTTTCTAATGCACCACCGTTTTCTGATCCGATTTGTAGATATAAAACAGTTTATTTAAACGGCTGTGGTGGGTCAGGAAAAACAACCCGGGCAATTGAGTTATTCCGTGGGAAATCAAATATGATTGTACTAACACCAACTCACAGACTTGCAAGAGAAATGATACAGAGAGGGGTAAATGCCTGTACCTATCAGTTTTTTCCGATGGAAGGGAGATAAATGGACTCCTGAGCGCATGGGAGAGAAATTTATTCCTGAAAATATCATTTGGGATGAAATAGACACAGTGTCAGAAGATGTATTAAAAATATTTCTTGAGTGGTTGTTATTAAAAAATACAAAAATCGTCATGTGCGGTGATCACGGCCAACCACCACCATTTGTCGGTGCATCCCCACATGAATGGCTAAAGAGTTTTGTATACTATTATGAAGAAATTGATACCGATCATAGATCACTTGATGAAAAATTAAAAGAATTTAAGAAACTAATTAGATTACAACCGGATAGAATCCAGTGTGAAATAGCCCGTGAAATAATTTCGGAAACTCCAATGAATGAGTTTTGGGAAGCATGGAGACCAAATGATTTGATAATTGCAAGTAGAAAAATAGTCAGGGACACACTTCAGATGAAATTATTTGAATTGCATAAACAAAAATTTGCAACACTTCCAGTGCCTCTTTGTTATAGGCCATTGGATACACGAAAACAGAACATTGAAGTTGATATTCCAAGACAAAGTGAAAAACAAATTCTGGTATTAAATGATATTGTGCTGGTTGATATCAATGTCGTTGAAGATGCATTGCGTGCTAATAAATCCCCATGGACGCTAGGATACGCAGGAACAATACATTCCTCACAAGGATTGACTATATCGGATATAATTGTTTGGATGGTAGATAATCGCATCGAATGGTCAAATTTAGTCTATCTTGCAGTATCCAGAGTACGAAAAATAAATCAACTTCGAAGAATTGTTTTCGATGATAATGACACAACAATGGATGATATTGATGTTAAAATTATTGATAAAAAACTCTCTGGTTACAAACAACAAGACAAAAAAAAAAACAACGAGAATTTGATATTGATGCTGAATTAATAATCACTTTGAAGAAACAACAGAATAATCACTGCGCAAGTTGCAATTGTATAATGCGTTGGCAGTATTCGGATAAAGATCCTCGCCAAGTTACCGTAGACAGAAAAAATAACAGTCTCGGTCATGTCAGAAACAATGTGATGTTGACTTGTCTTGAGACGCAACGGTGCTAGTTAAGACCATGCGGCGGCAATTGAGTATCGTCAGGAATCACTTGTAATTGTTGTCTAGGAAAACCCCGCTGAGGGGCAGTTGAATCCAGTTTATAGACTGGAGGTCTACCCGTAGATCGTGTTATACTAGATATCTTGTGTGCAGTAACACTCCAAATAGGATCAGTAGCCCTTTTTCTGCCCCCTTCAAGCTCTCCTGGTTCATATAAATACCTCACAATGACATTACTACCAAGAATTGGTTCTTTGAAATCTTTTTGTGAAATTCTTCGAATTTCCATTTCAGGTATTGACTTCTTTTTAATCGCGTTGATAGGTTTCATGTTGATTGTTCTAGTAATCTCGTTATTCAGTGCAGTAATCACAGCTGGTAATCTTTTAACCCATTCACGGGATCTTTTTTCTTGGATGAATTCTTTTGCGTATTGATATCCAAATAACCGCTCAGCAAGGGTTTTATTAAACCGTTCTACAATTGCCTGATCACGATGTAGCGCAGTATGCCCCCGTCTGATAGTGACATTGTGATATTTCATTGTAGATAACACTGCACCCTGAAATTCCTTGCCAGGATCAATTTGTAATAGATTTGGCCAGTGCAGAGGACCCCTTCGATAAATCCTTTCAAATGCAGAAGCCACTTCAGGTGATGATTTTGTTTTTAACGGTTCTGCTTCTTTGTATCGACTTGCAATATCAACTACGGTTAGAGCGTATTTGTAACCGTGGTCATGTGGCAAAAATAATATATCAGCCTGATGAACTTCATTGAGTCCGGTTACATCAAAATGCGAGACATTAATTTGTTTAGGCGGTGGTAGGTAAATTTGCCATAGTGCCTGTTTAGATAACCAATGAGCCGCAGTGGTTTTTTTCACTTTTGCAGCGCTAGCGAGTTTATGGATTGCTGATTTACCCCTCCAGTATCCTCTTGGGGAATAATAAATAGATTCCATGTTGTTATTAATTACCAGCACCTAACATCAATTTACTTTTCATTGCCGATTTTATCAAAAATGAAGCTAATTTTTCTTTGAAGGATTTATCAGGAATAGCATTCAACGCATGAATTAATTTCACATCTGCTAAATGCCTGTGTTGCAGATTGCTGCTTTTATAAGAAACATCATGAAGGTGACAGGCCTTATCAATAGCGTTTATTGGTTCTTCACCGGGGATGGGTTGGTTATGATTATTGAGTCTGATATCTAATCGTGTTCCGGGCCATTGTAGCTATATCATGGAAGGTGTTTTTCTCCAGGGTATTTTGCCCATGAGGTTCCAAGGAATTTTGCTAATTTTGCAGCGATATCACCTCCTCGTTTTTTTTTAAAGGTCCTTTGGGTTTAGAAACAAATCTAAATTTCTTTGTACTACATTGTACGCATTTACCAGAAAGCGCTGATCGGTTATTTTTTGTTGTAATCGTCGTCAAGTCATCTGTGCCAGTACGTTTTTTACACTTCACACAATATAGATCCATAATTTATATATAACGGCATGAATGTAATTGATTATTCAGCTACCCGACGACGGGAACCTATTAAACACCATGAAATGTTACCGAATTCGATTAGAATGATTATAATCGGACCATCTGGAAGCGGAAAGACACAACTGCTACTTAATTTGATAACAAGATGGATGAAATGGGACAAATTGTATTTAATAGCCCCGAGTGTAGACGATCAGCGATGCTATGAAGTGTTAAAAGATTTTAACGAGAAAGTAAAAGAATTTGAAATCGACGATGATTTTATTGAATTTATTACTGATATTGATGAAGCCCCTTCCGTGGAAGACATCGATGGAAGTATTAACAATTTAGTCGTGTATGACAATATCATGTTAGATAATCAAAAGAATCCCGCTAGAATCTTTTCCCGGGGGCGGCACAAAAACACGGACGTGATATATGTCACTCAACGGTACACACAAATACCAAAAGTGATTCGCGATAATTGCAAACTGCTGTGTGTATTTAACGGAGTTGATACTCATACACTACGAAATATTTGGCAAACTTGGTGCTGCGGTGATATGGATCATAATAAATTTAGAAATTTCTTTAGTCACGCTCAGTCAAAACCACACGGATTTGTGACAATAAATTTAGCAGACCCGAGGACACGATATCGTATCGGACTTGATAAAATATTCGGTTGAAGACGAATGGAGGCTTTCTTTATTTTGATTTCATTATTTTTTTCTTTGACTGATTTCATTGATTTTTCATTATTATTTTTTGCCTGATTTCATTCATTTTTTTTGTGCCTGATTTCATTGATTTTTTGCCTGATTTCATTGTTTTAAGCCTTAATCCATTGAAAACTTGTTTAAAAATGTTGTCTGATTCGCCCTCCCTGCTGCTACTGTAAATGATCAAATCTGTTCTCATTGCTCAGATATAGCAAGAAAACATTGAATGTAATGATTTACACGAGTGTGTGCTAGCCCACGAAGTAAAGTTACCAAGAGGTTCCCATGTCAAGTCGTGTGGGATGAAAGACATTAACCTAGTTCAGTAACAAAACCAACAAAGACAAAAAAAACATGATTGATGATACTTTTCCAAATCCTGCAACTATATGAGTGTAGCCTTATAAGTGAAGTTCTTATAAGTTCTTATAAGGAGCTTCAGTTCAGCCATTTATAAGCATTGTACTTCATTTTGCTCGCTAATGCCCCGGTTCCATGTATATACTCAGAGCTGATGGTTTTTCATTTTGACTAGCACAATTTCACACTAAGCCATTACAATAGTTTTATCATCGATTGTCACCTAGACTGTACCGTTTTAAGTATTCTATTGAGAGTGCATAGTGCCACTGTGAGAAGTTCCAAATAATATGAGTGGAGTTAAAAAGACGATACTGTAATAAAAATGATTAAAACACGTTTAATTGCTTTACTTTTATTTTATTTTCTAATGTACAGAAAAAGCATGACCCATATACAAGCAAGCATAACATATAATTTGGTGACTAAAAAGTGTAATGATTATGCAAAAAGCATACTGTATTTACTGCAAATGTTGGGACATGAAAAAATACTAATTTCTTTTGTCCCAAAACTTATGGTGAATTTACACTTAGGAAATAAAAAAAATTGTGTTCAATTTGCGCCCTCACCCCCTACCCCACCCATAGTCACACTGCACATGACGATATAATAGATAAATAAAATGCTTATTTGATAATAATATGAAAGATCTAACCTTGTACAGTTAACATTTATTAACTTTTTTGGTCGACATCAGCATTGTATTAAAAGACAATATATCCACAAACTCTGTATAAGTAGAGCATGCATCCATAGTGCTGTTGCTTTCATCGAACAATGCAACACATGGGTCATTTACATGAATATTGAAAAATGAATCGTGTTTGGTTGTCCTCAAAGGTTTGAATGTTATGAGAATGAAAACTGGATTCTGCAAAATCACAAACGAATGAGAGAAAGAGTGAGAATTATCAATCCTGTTGCTCGAAAGCACCTGCCATTCATGTGTTACACGGTGTAAGGGAAAAAATAGTGTATTATATCCAGGGTAACAATATGACTATATCACAAAAACTTTAACCATTATTAGAAATACATTTACTGTGAGTAAAAATGACAATCTTTTTGATTCCATTGGTTACAAACATTATTATTAAAGCAGGTTAATGCTGTGTATAATATTTAAACTGAACAACATGAAACCAGGATGCGTCAATTATGACTACAGATAGCACATAAATGAAAGCCCAGGTGTTGAATAAACACACCTTGTAACAGCCATAAACTCATTGTTTGAACTTGACGGTAGGATATCAAATAAAATGTTTCATTTTTTTTACAAAGCAAATTGACTACGGAAGCAGACTTTTGATTCCTTTTAGCGTGAAGATTTTTTTTTTTTAAAACTATACATATGCATACAAAGTCGGCCGATATAAGGAAGTCAAGTTTGATTTCTTTCTAACAGTTTTCACTGGGATTTTGAAAATAAATAGAAACAATGCAAAAATGGATTCCTCCCAGTCATATATAAAGGGGAATAAAAATAAAACAAAATAAACCACATTATCGGTCTCTGCGATTATGTATAAGTTTTCAGTGTAATACAAAAGCAGTGAACAGGCCTTGCCTTGTGCATGGAAAGAAAATGTGTTGCCTAAAGCTTTACCTAAGAGGCCCTTAGGTCAGCCAAAAAGTCATGCTAGTGATGAAGAGTGTGATGTAAAAGAAAATGAACCAGCTGCAAAAAGACACAAAACTGGAGACCCCAGTTAGGAGAGAGATGATGCCTATGATAATGATGATGTCAGGCAAGGGCATTACAAGTGTTTTACATTAGAGAAAGTTGTAAATTTCTCAAACTTGCATGGAATTCAAGTAACAGCAAGACATTTCAAAATCCCCAAATCAACCATTGCAAATTGGTCAAAAATAGATTTTTCTCCACAGATGATTGAATGGGGACATTTAGCAAGTAGTGGGAAACCAGTATTATATGGCAACGAGTTAAATGGAAATATTTCGAAGTGGGTCCTCGTCCCAATGCGATCTTCAGATAGATCCCTGTGAGTGGGGGTACTATATGTGCTTATGCCAAGAAATCTGTGTCAAGTGAACATCCAGGAATTGCGTTTCAAGCCAGTAGGAACTGGGCAAATAGTTGACATGTATGGATATAGTAAGAAGTCTTTTGATGAAAACCCTATATGGTTATGTCCAACAACTCTTCTGTAGTAGTGATAACAGTATTTCCAAAGTTGACACACTGATTTTCATAAGAAATCATATCGGCATAATTTACATTCAGGTCTAACTAAATTTTAAGATTTCTTCTGATGAGAAACCATAAGAGATTATGGAGTTAGAATAAGACTTTCAAGATGGCTATTATTATTACCATATTTGAAGCCAGATCAGTATATTTTCAATAAGGACAAATGGATATCATCATCAATCTTGCAACCCCCCCCGCTCCCCCCCCCCCCAGTAATCTTCCATTTATGGAAGAGTCACGATAACAAGATAGTGGATAACAGACATGCATCTTTTTCATTTAGCACCATACACAAAATGTCTTCTGGTAATAACCAAATATTTGCATGACTTTACATCAAGGAGTAATAGGAACACAAACATTTTCAAACTGGCCACTGTAGTAGGCATAGTGGAAGTCAGATCTTCAAAATTTTTTTAACCTATACATCATACGAGTTTTTTGGTAAAACTTCAATGTCAATTTTTGTTCATCGAGTAGCAATAACATTTTCAAGATGACTGCCACATGGGACAGCAGACATACATGATTTTCATTCAGGATACGAGCTGTTTTCTTTTATAGTGAAAATCCCATATTGATATGACCATCCATTCAGGATTAGAGCAACGCAATTTTCAAGACAGTCATCATGGTAGCCATATTGGTTGCCTCAGCAGTACCATTTTTATTTAGGACCAACTAGACTTTGTGATGACTGTGCTTAATGTTTCATGGCTATTACATTTTTAGGAATCTTGTTGACAAGCTTTTGCTTAACAGACAGACAGAAGACAACAGACCATCTAGTTAGCTGTCATGGGCTATGGCTAGTAGAGCTAAAATCTAAATACCTGTATATGTACTATAAATATATACAAACTCCTTAGTATAAATACAAATATTTCGTCTTGTATGGATTAATTTCCTTCATATTTAATTTCCAACATGGATTTTAATGATTTCAAGTATACACAACTGCACAGTTGCATAAACATTAATATGGTTGTGCTGGATATCCTATCTCCCAATGGCAAAATTAAAATGAACAGCATAACAATAATATCCCAGAAATCTGATTATATGTGTTTTCACACACATCATTCTCATGTGTTCACCATACATATTTTCTAATTAGATCTTCATCATCATTGGACCCATCTTTAATTTCTCTGATTATGTAAAAACTGAAACTTGTGCTTCTGCTGCTGGGTACATCATTGCAATCTGATAAAAGAATCCATAAATGCCTGGAACTTATTTTTAAAAAGAAACTGCAGATCTTAACAATATAAACCCATTTCTGTAATTTTGATGAAAGTTATGGCCTCCAGAATGGCAAGTCGCAACTAAATCACATTTAAGACTGACACATAAATATGCATGGATCTCGCTTATTACTTGAAGAGGCCATACTTTTGATAATATTTGTATATTCCATGTCTGCTCAAATCAGTTCACAAATATGGCACCTCAAATGGCAACAACTTCAACCAATCAGATCAAAGATCACATTATTAATGTGAATGGATCTTATTCATGAGCAAATTCATCCAGGATCTGCATCATAGCTGAAATTTTAAGTCTGTTCAAAATAGGACCAGACATGTGGTTGCTAGAGTACCAATATGTCTGGCTAATAAGACGCAAGATGATACCTCCAAAATATTCATCAATCTTAATGAACTTGTTTAATGTCTTAGTGATATAATTTTATCTTCAAGTTGGATCAAAATTGGATCAGAATTCTGACCATCATGGTACAGTGGGACCCCGCTACAACACGGTAGTTGGGAGCCATAGAATCTGACCGTGTTATGAACCGAACCGTGTTATAAGCAACCGAGTACATTACCAGCACATGTTTGGATTTAATTGGGGTGGGGGGGGGGGTACATAAAGACGGGTGCGAAAATGCATGGCACAATTACCATTTTTGATCAATATATATTAAATAAGAAAAACATTTGCTGTGGTAACAGAAATTGCAGATATAAAATATTACTTTATTCAGAGAACCACGCATTGGTACATACATGTGTCTAATTTATATAATACATGTATAATCTATTGCATGAAAAAGAGTATCAACACCGTTTACTCACCACCGAATCTTGTAACATACATTAAATCCAAAATACAAATATTTCCTTCGAAAATATCAACACACCGATGTAAAATATTCAATAATTTTGTCACAGATCATTATGTGACTGAATTCAATGAAAAGAAAATCACAAAAATTATGTAACGGCTGTACGTAATGAATGATGAAATAGTACATGTCCGTAGATTAAATAATGGAAGCTAAAGTGTATTCTTATAATAACTTCATTTGTAACTTTCAGCACATTTTCCCACCCAAGCTGCTAGTCAGAGTCCTTTGAACTTCCCACCCAGCTATTCCGTCATGTTCTTTTGATGTACTCGAATAAATACAGCAGGCAGAACTGGCTGTATTTTAACCACTGAATTATGTCACTGTAAATAGCACAGCTAAATGATAAAGTAATCAACACTAACTTTGTCTCCCAGCCATTTGCATGCGTACGGAGGACTCCTGCATGGTGTGATTTATGTGTCCCAGATCAATTTTGCATTCAAATACGCGTAATTAAGCGTTTCCGAGACCTCTGCTGTCGTATACATTTTATACCATTACATTTCTTATCTGTCAATAGTTATTATTTTTTGAAAAACTGATTTTTAGCTGCTTTCTGCTAATGTCACGTTTGCTCTTGGCAAAGTCAATTATAGTTCTCAGTTGCAGAATTCGAATTTACTAGTCAACAGATTGCATAAAACAACACCGCCTAGCCACGCACACATGTTGGCGGCTTTTTGTTTCTTTGATGCTGTATAAATGGTTTCCCCCTGATTTGAACAAGTTTAGCTCGGCAGTTCACTTTGATGATAAACAATATACTTATATTAATTGATTTATACATTCTGGTGAGAATCTTTTATCAACCCCCGCATTGGCTGTTGCTTAGTTGTGTATGAAATTAAGAGAACATATATCAGAAATTATTAGAGCAACGATTGTATTCGGAATGCATTCAAAGCAAACACAAAGTAGACACGATGGCTTCATTGCTCAGGGATCAGTAATAATAATATTGACACTTATGAGTTGTCATTTTTTCAACAATAAACAAAGATCAAAGTTCTCAGTAGGCCCAGCAATTGGTTCGTATTTCCGATGTTTATTCTGGCACAAAACTAGAAGAAATTTATTAATTTTTGAAATTTTAGGAGCCATAATACGATTATTTTATATTCGATTTTTTGCGATTTCCTCCCCAAAATGATAATACATTTTCTACACGGTTCTTTTTTGCACTTTTTAGACGAATATGAGAATGATAATCAAACTCTTGACGTATTTTTTTTTTCATAATTAAAAGATTTTTTTTGGAGTCTTTGAGAAAAATACCTGTAATAAATTACCCGAAATTTCGGGAGCCATGCCACGACCGTGTTATATCCGAATTAGTGTTATAACGGGGCGGATTATAGCGGGGTCCCACTGTATCAAGGTTAGCCAATCAAATGAAAGATCACTTCATCAAATTGCATACATCTCACTCATTATCAAACCCATCAAACATCTTTGTGATATAAAATCAAGTTTGATCAAGGTCAGATAAGATATATGGCTTCCAGAGGTGCATCTAATTTAGTAAATCAGATGCCAGATTACCTAATTAGTAGCTATGGATTTCGCTCATTATCAAACTCATCTGAGTTCCTGATCATCTAGACATTATTGTTATATGTTTTGTTGCAAATACAAATTCCTAAATACAAGTGTAAATGTCTGACAAACACAACTACAATATAATATATTTTAATATTTTAAAAATCTGATTACATATCTTAATTTTAAAATTGTGGTAAACATATCAATCATTGTTTTACACTATTATTTATATTGTTTGGATTTATCATTGATCTTAATATTGTTTTTACTGCAATCTTAATATTTTAATTACTACTTTGATTCTGTATGCATATGCATATTGTTCATTATCTTGTCTATAGCAATCATAATATGATGCTAATACTAACATCTAAATTGCTTACTTTAAATGTAGTAAAGTTATGGATATTTGAAATGAAATTATAAACTTTAAACAAATATTACACAGCCAATTTTTTCTTCAAACTGCATTAATTTGGAATCTTTGGCATGTAATAAGAAGTGCTAAATTCTGTATTCTATCCGAACTACATTTTTATGATACAGATAATTCCTACACTGTATTCTCAAATCCTTTATCTCAATTTTACTGGATATACATACACGCCAACCCCTGACGATGTAAAAGTGTAGTCCACAATTTCAAAAAACAATGATTTATTTGCCTCTTGCATCTTTTACTGTTTCAAGTTTTCAGATGAAGCAGTTTTAGCTTTACATACACATGAACTAAAATCCATCTTAAGACTTAGCACCAAAAATTAAAATTCTTTCCACACTGTCTTAAATAGATGTCACGTGATGCTGCACTCATGTCTTCATATTAAGAAAATTCTGTTATTTTCAGTTTTAATTTGTTTTTGGCCTTTCTCTAATCCATCTGTGAAATTTTTGAAAGGAGATATTTTTGCTCTCACATATGAATGAATATACATTTTAGCGCTAGATACCTATAGACTGGTTCAGCAGTAAATATGAATTAGAACAAAGAATCTGCATGTAAATATTAAAATTAGAAAACCAGTCTGTTCTCTCCTAAGCCATCCAGATCCTATAAATAGAATTTGAAATCTAAAGTTTAAAAGTAGAAACAGGTTTGATATAAATAGAACATGATACTGTTAGAAAAGTGCATGCAAGTCCACGGACAAGCGTACTCATACACTGTAGCTACATAAAAGCCGTCTTTCCTAACATATGGTCTGTGAGATTAATGAAATGTTATTAAAAACGAGAAAGCAAATAATTAATTTATTTAAAAGGTGGATTCATAAAAAAATTTAATCTATATTCGTTTACGCAAACTTTAGGGAAGAAAAGTGTAATGATTATGCCAAAAGCGTAATGGTTAGCATGTATGGATATAGTATCTTGTATGTGCTAACTTTGTTATTATGCAACCATCCATATCAAAATCATGCTGCACCTGAGGCAACTCCATGTACTAAAACAATATACCAGAACAATGTTTGGTTTGAAATTTGTATGTTATGAATGAATTAAAAAATACTGAGCTCAAATCCAATTGTGCTTTTGGCAAATGCTTTTGAAGACGTGATGTAGTGTACAGTTCATAATGGACAAATATCACTAACACAACTTCATGTTTATTTTGACCCTTTGTATATGATTGTAAACAAAGTCTTTAATATTTTGCCATGATCTTGATCCAAGGCATGGTTCATTTGCAAGAACAATAAGAACATCTTCTTGCCTAGGCACTTTAAGCATCCTGATGAAACAACTGAAGTGTTTGAGCACAGCATTCCTTTCTTGACTTGTCCAAGGTCTTCGCCGAGTTTTAGATGTGGTATTTATATGTTTCCTTGTTGATACTGCAACTGGTACAGTGCTGGTGCATCTTTGTAGATTCAAGAACTGAAAAGTACAAGTTGATTTATGATGTAACAAAGAAACTGTGTTAATATGACCATGAAAAAAACTTTAAACAAAATTCCACCTAACCAGAGAAAACAGCAATTAAGGTCCATATTTTTTACAATTTGTGCCACACATGCCACAAAAAATATCTGCAGAAGATAATTAGAGGAGGGGGCAAATTTAATTGACCTTTAACTAGTTTTGGAAATCGGCTCAAAAAGGAATTTTAAAGTAATATTGGATAGAAGTATAAAGATACCAGTAAGTTATACAACTAACAAAGACATGTTTTGACACCTCTACACCATTCTCATGGAACATATTTTGTTGCCTACTGCAAAAAGCAGCCATTTTGGGCTGGTTTTTATAGTACCAATTTCGTTGGAAAACCCTAAAATTAATACAACATTCAGTGATGTGAATAACCATTATGTCAGATCATACAATCGATGTTTAGGCTCTAGTCCTAATCCGCTATTCAAAGTAACTGGCTCAGACTTTTAACTTTCCAAAACAGAAGCTGTTGATTTTGTTCAGTACTATCTGGAGTTTGCATGATTAGAATCATGACTATGGAAGCTTCAATAACAAAGGCAAGGGCTCTAATGTTGATGCAGGCATCACTGAGTATTTATAATCTATCAGATTCAGATGATTTAGTGATGGAGACAGACAAAGAACTGGTAAAATTAGAGTATGAACAATGGCATATATGTTTTGTTACTAGTGATAGGAATCGGTCATAAATTCATAATCGATAATCGGTTCCCCTTAACCAACTGATCATAGATTATAATTGGTTACTAAGAGCAAATTTTAATTTTTGTTAAACAGTTATATCTTTGATCAAGAGTTCAATATGTTTATAAATGTACGGGAGTAATCTCTTCTAAATTAATGACATGTATAATTTAACCTGACAATATTACATTGTGTGTTATATTTGTTCTACAACTTTGTAAAATGAACACAACATTTTATGGCTGATCAGGCAAATGTAACTGAAATACTGCTACGATCATCCAAAAATTACGTGTCTATCATATAAGGACATGTTTTTCTTGTTTGTCTTTGTTTATGAATACTAACAAAGATGTTTCAATTTAACTGAAACAAATCATCAAAATGTGTTTAAATTTACTAACTCAACAATTTAACAACTTGACATTGTAATAATGACTATATGTTCCTAATTATGAATCATAAGGTTTCATATTTATATTTTTGAAGGGAATTATTAAATTTCAGATCAGCTTTAGTGGCTGGGAGTTTCACTAACCTCTGTGATTTGCATACACCTAAAAAGTAGTTTCCCTTTACACACAATCGATTATGGAGTTCACAATCAATTATCTGCTCAACCAACTAATGATCGATTATAATCGATAATCGGAACACTATTTGTTACATTTAATTTTTTTTCTATTTCTCATGACAACAGCTATCATATTTCCTGCCACAAGACATACTCAAATTGACATGTGATTTCCATTGAAAGTAATTGAATGTCTCTCCATGCCTTTATTCACAAAAATCTGAATATTTAATTTTATTCTTCTGTGCTGATTATTAACACTTTTTTAAAGGCTTAATTTCTGTTTCGTCTTCAACGTGCATATATTGCTGGAGGCCAGGTTTTAAAAATTCTATAATTAGCAGTTTGATAATGCAGACCATTTGAATGAAAAGATATGTGCAATTTAAAGCATCTGAAGTTGGACAGTACACAAATATTTGTGATGTAGAACGTGTGTCTAGAGACACTACACATGTACATAGTCAAGTAGAAACACAGTCTTATTCAGGATAAAATGGGGTACTATGACCACAGGTGTATTCAAGATAGAATGAGGCATTATGACCCTAATCGTATTCAGGATAAAGTGGGTAAACTTAAGGCTCTTATAACTGACTGAAAACAGTTAAAACAATTTTGAACTTTTTGAAGGCATTGAGCCTGAAAAGAATATAATCCTTACTGTATTTGTTATCAACAATTTAGAATGATGGTACCAAATTCAAAGAAAAAGTCAATTGTATAAATATAGCCTTTTAATGGTTAATACCTTGTTGTCAAAACTTAAGAGATCCATGCATGATCTGTAAATTTACGGCTGCCAGTAAGAGTTATATTATATTCATACAGTTTGTTTTATCAAGACATCACATTTTATATTTTCAACCAATATTTTTTTTATACAACACTGATTAAAAGGATATGGCAGAATATGAATGAGGTGATGATAAACAAGAAAATCAATGAAGTGCAAAAACCATCTGGAAACCAAGATATAAATAGATGGATTTTCAAGTTTACAATTTGGCACAGCAGGAACATTATGGACATTCGTGATATTTGGACCTTTTCAAAATTTTATTTGTACGTGCTGAACAAATTAAAAATAAGATTTATTCTTGTACTCTGTAATATTTGCTTCAATGTCTGGTCTAATGTTTTATACCGGGGAGGTGTCTTGTCTGAGAAATCCTTGTCCAAGGAATCTTCAGAATGCTTGGAAACCATGGACATGTCTGAGGATTCCTAGGAAACCTCCGAGTATTGGTTACAAAAACATTGGACGTTCAAGGTCAACATCAGAGGTTTGAGAATAAAAACCTTGGACATTGGTATAAAAAAAATTATCCTTGGACTATTACCTTGGAAAGTCAACAACTAATACTCTGAGGTTTTTCCTAGGAACATTTGTCCAAGGTTTAGTAGTAAACCTTGGAAAATGTACAGCCAGGTTACTACACAAACCACACATTGCCATGGATTTCCATGAGCATTAGGGATCCATGAGCCATTTGCAATTAAACACACATTTCCCCATCAAAACAGACAACTAAGTCAACATTCACAGTAATTTGTTGTAGCTGAATGGGGTGGGTGGCAGCTACATTGGGGAATTAGCTGGTAGAACCAACAAACAAACAGATAGGTTACCATTTTCTTTAATTCAAATTCAAACTCTTCCTAGCCAGTTCTCCTCTGGTAAATATATAAGCCTAGAGCGGACTTCACTGTAGACAACTGATATCTTATTTCTGTAACTGGCTTGAATTGTTTCTGTTACATAGATCTGTGTTTTCTGCATTAACCTAAACATTCTATATCTCACTAATGAGTTGTCTAGAAGTTGATTTAAAAAACATATAAATGATTATGATATATCTGATCAGACTCACACTCACTTTCAACCTCTTCCTCAAAATACAAATGTTAAATAAATGGGGTTTAAGTGTAAAGGTTGACAAAGATTGTCAGAGTTCAATTCTAAAATATCTATTTCTTTAAAATCTATAGCCGAGATATTCTTGCTAATTAGAGAAACATAATCTAATATATTTTCTCTAATATCATAATCATTTTCAAAATCTAAAACTAATTTTAAGTTCTGTAAATAATCACTTAATTTGCAAAACACAACTGAATGTTCTCACTAGACTTAAACCAAAATGATTAATGTCCTTAAGGTCATGGGGTGAGTGTACTGTAAAGATTCCGTTTGTATTGTTTTGGAAGGAAACTGGAAAACAGTCCCTACTACAAATTTATCAGTAATTTGCATGGACTCGTTAACTGATAGTGACCTAAACAAGGTTTGGAAAATTTCAAGTATAACCCTATTGGTCTGGCCATAAAGCATGGGTCCTTGGGATAAGACCATATTTATCTGAAAAAATTGATGTCATGCAAAAAAGCATTAGAATGACTGTTAGGTCTCGGCTTTTCCCCAAAATGATTCAAGAGGCAAATGTGAAACTTAACTGTACTAAATCAGATATTAGACAAATTCAAGATGTTAAAAAAATTAGATGCGAATGCAAGTTTTTCTACTTTTCATGTTCAAGGGGTTTTTATGATGAAACATCAAAATCAAGTTTTTTTTTCAAAACCTGCGTGAAGCTACTCTCTTAATTAATCAGGACTATTATTTTCATGACTAGTTAAATCTCTAGTAATTTAAATGGTTCATATTTTGATTTTAATAATATTACAGTGATGAAAACTCACACTCCAATCTGAAAGTTTGCAACATCAAATCGTATGTTTACTCTAGCATATCAGTCCATATTTTGTTTATCAATTTAATCCATTATGTAGTTGGTGAATTATGCTTTTGGTATACGTCTTTGACAATATTGATCTTGTTTCCGGACAAGTTAATTCTGTCTTCTAGTTTCAATGGTACATATGTATTCCGTAAGTACCCAAAACCTGATAAGAACTACCAACTTTACAACTTGTGTACTAATTCACTGTTCCAATGTGCTAAATCAAAACAAATTTTAGGACAATGACCCTCAAACTTAGATAAGGTCTTGTGGTCATAAACTTTAATACAAATCTTTATTAAAATGATACAACTGTATCAAGAAATTATAGAGAGACATGACAAACTTTTGAAGGAGTTACCTAATATATGTCACTCAAAAAGTCACTGTTATGGGGATAAACAAATATGAATGCGCTACCTTATTCTGCCAGTACAAGTTCTTTCCATCTCCATAGTCGTATCTACTCTCCTCACCACTGTCAATACTTCTGGTTGCAAAACGACAAAGCCTTGGGTAAGAATTGTACACCTCCGATTTCATTCGTGCATTGACCGATTTTGAGCGGTTGGCAGCATTGTTCACCTATTGGCTAACATGTCCTCTTGTATATGTTGCATCTATACTACTAAAGTAACAAACAATGCAACGTACAAAAGGAACCATCTTCCAATCCTTTAAATAGATCAACAATCATATCTGTCAAAACTACCTACTAAAACAAAGCTGTCAAGTCACATTAATCTAGACCCTAGAGATGAATAGGAGATAACATACCAGCCACCCCATGAAAAAAACCAACAATTTTTAAAATTGTAATTACAATGCAACAGGTCTACATCAAATTTTAAGGGACAGATCTGCAAGACACTAGTGGTCGTTTGTCTGAGCTATAATTAATATAGTTTAGCACATGCATAACTATATCTCTGTGCAGATGTCTTTACAATGCAAGTCGTAAGAGTGTTGGACTTGTTTACCGAATTCATAACATCAGAATGGTCTTTAGAATTTATTCTTCTCTCACTTTCATCTGAATCAAACTGCCAAAACAATCCTAACATATGCAGAATGGGCTGTAAAAATATTTCATTATCATCCTGTCCTGTATCAATAGGCTCTTTTCTACACCACTGAATGAATATAAAACATTTCTAAGTCTATGGCATGTATCTTAAGAGAATCTAAATATTCATCAGTGATAATAAACCCATGCTCTCTTCTTCCATGTTCAATATTTGGTGGGGAAGGAGGTCTATTATTGTCAACACCAACAACCCTGATAAATAGAAATCAGCTTGTGAACTCGGTCATCTTAATTAAAGCTGTCCTGAAGAAGTGTTCTTTTGAAATCTGACTAAAAATGAAATGAATCTACCACTAGATTCTATTTTCTGTTTATTTTCCAACTCAGCATGACCTAAATGTTTAGTGCTGTAGATCCACTAGGAGTAAAAAGGGACAGCAACTTTAATTCAGCTAAATTTAGGAGTTATGTATAAATAAACACTGTAGCTATTGGAAAATTGAACAAAGATACTTTCAGTGTAACTTGAAAGGTGTTAAGCATCATGCATACAGCGAGTTAATTTAAACAGGCCCATAAAATCTGATTTAGGCCAAACTAATGGATTACAACTATTATATACAACAAACAGTAGACAATTTCACAAACAATATATCTGGCTGAAAGGATGTTTTTTTTGTCTCTGATATGACCTCTACTCTATACCATGTTTTTTAATGGCATGCAGTGAAGAAGCCTGATTGGTTGCAAGGTTAATTGAGCAACTCTGCTGGTGAAACAGTGTATATTCATTGTAAGCAAACACTAATGAATCAAAACTTAATTGCTGAGTATAGGTTCCATTTCCATGAAAATTTCCAGTTAGTAATACAACTTTCACTAAACTACCTGCATAACCTTGAATTTGTACAGTAATTCATTTCTCATTTGCAACATTAAAAGGCATTTTATGCTAAACACTAAATAATCAAAACAAAAAAAATATATTACCACATATAGCACTCATATTATCGTGCAATTCAAGGCTGAAGCTATTTTTTTATTCAAGGGACAATTTATTCTCAAATGGAAAAGTTTTTGGTGTAATTAGCAGGGCTGTCAACGGGTACCCGGGTACTCTACCATAATGAAAGACCGGATATTGAAAATTAAGGACGAGTACCCGTTCACAAAAATAAGTTGTCGACAACACTATCAAAATATCATACATCATCAGCAGCACACTGGTCTGAGTAGTCCGAGTTTCCTCTGACCCTTGCCGCCCCATTTTTTATATTTGGACATTCTTGTTGGGGTTTAGGGTCAGAGTGCATTTCCTATCAAAAATTTGGCATTCGCCGACACCATTTGATGTCGGCATGGGTAGCAGCTTACATGCCAGCCCAGCAAACTTATTACGACTTATTTTCTCAAACAATCGTGAGTATAGCATTTGTTATGCCTTTAATCTGCTGAAATTTGTCCCGGATCTGGCTATTTGCATTTATAGTCACGTGACTACACAAATCTCGCAACCTAGGTTATACAGTCATGTGATATCGACAATAAGCAAATTTCCAAAAGTTGTTGTACATATATAATTTGGACATATTATATAGTAGCCACATACATATAGTCTGTTCTCTCACTATGTCTGTAACAAGATAACCGGGACGGATATTTCTGATTGATAACAGAACACGTTTTATGATACAGATATAAAAATTATGGTTTAATGTGGCGATATATATATATATATATATATATATATATGCAAAACAATGAAATGCGTGCGTAGTGTAATCCAAATATTGGATTTATTTAAACATAATTACGCACAGACTCGAAGATGCTAACAAATTATACAATGATACAAATCAATGATACAATGATACAAATAAATGATACAACGATACAAAAAACACAGATAAATATACCAAAAAGATGAATACAGTTCACTCACGTAGTAAACAATGCAGAATTACTCATATAGTAAAAATGTATACGCTCAAGTAGCGAAACTAGATTTGAAAATAATAAAATAGGGACAGATAACGACTTATCTTTCCAGTCCGAAAAGATATTCTGGGTTCCACAAACCCATATTAGCCCACGGCTAACAAATTACAAATAATCTAGATATAATCGACTATTGGTATACAGCTCCACAGCTGGTACAATTAATCTTCACAATTTCTACGGACTCCGGACACTCGGAATACTACGAAATATTAGACCCTCCAGACACTTTGGTCATTTAGACAGCTCTACAGCTGGGTCACCCGTGTCACTCTTGACATTAGACACTCTGGACGCTAGACATGAAACACTCCGGCACATCTAACAACTCTGGACACACCAGTGCATTTAAACACAGCTCCCGACGTTTGACAGCTCCGGACACCCCGGACGTTTAACACCCTCGTACCAACAGCTGAAAATATACCCGACACATTGTACTAACCTTGATACAGACATAACGTAATGACGTTATACACGGTAAATTATAAAGACTATATTATTATCACAATTTCAAAATGACAGGTTCTATAGTAAACCTTCCTTGCTTGATAATGCTGATAGTAAACAATTCTATTTTTAAAAAATATAGCTTTACATTACCAATCTATATACCTTGAAAACAAGAGTAGAAAATGCACGCATTATGCTGTGTAAAAACTATACAACAAACATGCAAAGGTAAATATAGTAATACAAAAGCTATCACTCAGTATCAAAAATGTACCTACCCCTACAGCTAAAGCTGTGCCAATCCTCCCTCCCTCGGATCAATAGCCCCACAGCTACAGTCCTTTAAACCAGCCGCTTGTTGACAAAACCCTTAGTAATATGAAGACCCTTCACATGTAGTATAGTATTTATACATTTTCGTTCTCTGTATCGAGAACACCCTGCACGTGCGGCATAGAGCGAATTGTACTCACGATTCCTAAGTACAACTGCCCATATATATATATATATATATATATATATATATATATATATATATATATATATATATATATATATATATATATATATATATATATAAATTACCCTCAGGTATCGTTGCACACGATAAACGAGACCCGAGTACATGTATTTCCTGAATAAAAACTACATCATTCCGTGACAATACCTCCCCCTTAAAAAAAGTGGTATCACTTTTAGAACAATCACGGAATGTGAGAAATGAACCATTATAAACTCCTTCAATTTGTAGAATGAACGAAATCATCTGCCCACTACACCCTACTTAAAAATCAGCCCCTACATTTTCTGACCCTCGAATTGCCTCGATTCGGAAACTATACGGCTGCAAAGATAACGCCCAACGCATCAATCTTGCGTTGGCAACCTTCGCTTTATTCAAATATAAGAGTGGCTGATGGTCCGTTTGCAAATTAAACTGCCTCTCAAAAATGTACGTGTGGAATTTACCTAGTCCCCATACTAAGCCTAAGCACTCCTTTTCAATCACGGAGTAATTTTTCTCTCTAGGGAGCAATTTCCTACTTGCATAAGCAATGGGCAATTTCACTCCCCATTGCTCCTGTAGCAAAACAGCTCCAAGACCCGTATCGGACGCATCAGTCCTCAGTACAAAAGGTTTATCTAAGTCTGACAACTTTAAAATTGGTGCACTCACCAGTTTATGTTTTAAAGCGTTAAAGGCTTTTTCCTGGCATGCACCCCATGAAACTTTATTCGGTACCCCTTTTCTAGTCAAATCTGTTGATGGGCTTGCAATAGCTGCAAAGTTGGGGACGAATTTCCTATAAAACCCGACTAGACCTAGGCATGATCTCACTTGTTTTTTTTGTCTCTGGTCTAGGCGCATCCCTGATTGCTCCTATTTTATCTGGTTAAGGTTGCAACTGGCCTAGTACACTTACCAGATGTCCCAAACATTCTAGACTTGAATACCCTATACTACATTTAGTAGGCCTAACTGAAAGATTTGCAGTGTGAAGTTTAACGACCAAATCCCGCAATACCCTAACATGTTCATCCCATGTATGTGTGTAAACAAAAATGTCGTTAACAAAGCTGTCGACGCTTTCCATTCCGTTTAACAGTTTGCGCATAAGACGGACGCACGACGCTCCGGCATTTACTAAACCAAATGGCATGACTTTAAATTGGAAAAGTCCTTTTGGAGTCGTGAACGCCGTTAATTTGCGGGCATTATCAGAGATTGGTATCTGCCAATATCATTTGCTTAAATTCAATTTGGAAATGTATTTGTGGCCTGCCAATTTTGAAAGTACATCTTCCATATCAGGCATTGGTTCTGCGTCAAATACGGTGATCTTGTTTAATTGCCGAAAATCGATGCAAAACCTGTTGGTCCCATCTTTCTTTTTGATTAACACCACAGGGGACGAGTATGGGGAATTTGACGGTTCGATCACTTCCTGATCTAACATTTTTGTCACTTCTTCGTTGATCGTCTCTCGTGCATTAAAGGGTATCCTATATCCTTTAATCCTGATAGGCTCAGATGTATTCAATTTGATCTCGTGTCGAATTAGATTCGTACGTCCTGGTCTGTCCGTAAACATCTCTGGGTATGTTGAAGAAACCTCCATGATCTGTGTACGCTGACATTCCGATAAATCAGGGCATATATTTATCTGGTCAATACTTTCTTTGCCTACGTCAATAGGGTATTCATATGGCAATCCTTTACTGGAGACTAATTCCCCTTCATCATTAAACCCATCTTCTATCACCGCTACGCATACTACATTCAAGATCCCTTTATCAATTGTTTGTCCAGGTCTCGCTACGTAGAGTTTAAGCATATTGGCTTGAAACGTCTTGAATTTTCCCTCTACATTAACAATATAATCCATTTCGCCTTTCACCTGTTTGACTTCATACATATGGCCCCTTCCATTGAACTAGCAGCTTGTTATTATTCTTTAGAAGAAGCACCAACACTTGATTTCCTACGTCAAACTTTTTACTCCGCGTTCCCCGGTTGTAATACTTGGCGTATCTACGACTTGATTTCACGAGTTCGTCTTGCGCCATCCGACATGTACTTTCTAATCTTTCGCGTAAATCAACCACATATTGGTAAGTGGTCTTAACCTCTTCGTTCACGACCTCGTCCGACAACCATTCGCGAAGTATACGCATAGGACCACGAACTGTCTTACCGTACAATAGTTCAAACGGGGAGAAACCTAATCTTTCCTGAGGAACCTAACGATATGCGAACAGAAGGGCATTCAGATATCTATCCCAATTCTTCGGTCTTTCAGCACATATCCTTCGCAACATTTGCTTCAGTGCCCCGTTAAATTTCTCGACCAACCCGTTGCACATAGGATGGTAGGGTGTGGTACGTAAGGGATAACATCCTATTAATTTCTGCCATGAGATCTGTGGTAAATTGTACTCCACAATCTGTAAGAACCTCCTCGGGCACTCCGACCCTGCTGAACATGTCTACGAGCGCTTCAGCTACACGTTCGGTTTCAATTGATGGCAGAGCTGTGGCTTCGGGATATCTGGTAACGTAATCTACCAGCGTCAAAATGTATCGGTTTTTCCGATCTGTATGTGAAAATATTGGTCCTACAATGTCGATGGCTACTCTTTTGAACGGAGTATCTATCAACGGAATCAGACCCAACGGTACTCTAGTTACCCTACCTTTAAGGGTAGTCTTCTGGCAAATGTCGCACGAGCGATAGAACCGCGCTACATCGCTGTTGACACCAGGCAAATAAAATTCTCTTAATACCCTATCCGTTGTTTTCTTTACGCCTAAATGACCCTCAGGTATCGTTGCACACGATTAACGAAACCCGAGTACATGTATTTCCTGAATAAAAACTACATCATTCCGTGACAATGCCATATATATGCTATAAATAGAACTCGTGGGAAAGTAGAACAAAATTTGCTATAAATAGAACATGTTACTGTAGGAATATACAAGTCCACAGACAAGAGTACTTATATATTGTAGTTACGTAAAGCGGTCTTTTCTAAAATACGGTCTGTGAGATTAATGGAATGTTAAAATAAACACGATTTTTGGAAGGTGCATATACCGAAAAAACGCAATCCATATACGTTTACTCGTAACGCGTAATTTAGTGAGGAAAAAATTTGTTGCTCAAGGGTTGTACATGTCTTTCATGTTCTAACTAGTACCCGGGTACCCGTTAAACGGCTCAACGGGTACCCGGGTAAGTTTTCCTTGGTTTTTGACAGCCCTATTTATTAGCAATTTTGCTCTATTTGAATTTATATCTGTACTCACTACATGAGGTTTTAATTGGAGAATTTTTAGCCCACAAATCCTTGCAGTTTCCACCCTGATAACTGTATTAAATCTTAAATATATAATAATTATATTGGCTGAAATTTACTAATGTTTCTTCTGATGATATTTAAAGTCAAAGACATAACATCTGTTGCATTTATGATGTCCTTGTTTCCTGCTATATTTTTTTCTCTCTTCTCTCAGCTTCTAATCTGTCAATCCTTTCGTTTACATACTCAAGCAGAAAATCACCTCTGTTGAATGCCACTGTTGCAAAAATACCATTATCTATAATGGGCAAAAGCAATAGATTAAAAATTAGAATAAGCATCCTGTACGAAATTTTTCACCCGTAATTTAGACGTACTCCAGGCATCATATTTATAAAAATTTCAGGCGTAAGATTTAATAAAGAACCAACTTATTTGAGACGTAAACCAAGTGGAATTGAGACGTAACTCAGGTGGAATTTGAGGCGAAATATGTAAATTAGCGACGCCCAGAAATACGCTTAATTTTGACGCCTGGAAAAATGCTTTACCTTTGACGCCTGGAAAATAAGCCTCTAGGCTGACGCCTGGAGAAGTGTTTTAGCCTGATCAGAGACGTAAACCAGGCGGCATTGAGACGCAAATCAGGTGGAATTTGAGGCGAAATATGTAGATTAGCAACGCCTGGAAATACACGTTATCTTACACCTACTGACGCCCAGAAATACATTTTAGCTTGACGCCTGGAAAAATCATTTGGGTTTCCACCCCCTTCCTAAAATATGCATCTAGAGTATCATCTGAAAAATGTTATGGTCACATGTTTTCCCGACTAATTTTTAATTCCACTTTTATGAACCTTATTAAACAAGAAAGAAATTTTAAAAAAAGAAACTAATCATTTTACAAACAAATGCTTTTTATTCTTATAGTTAATAAAGGTAATCACATGCAAATTAAAACAATCTCTTCCCCATCATTATTCATTTATTAGTTTAATTTTTCAGCTCCTTCAGTGCCATTTTGATCTCCTTTCTGGCATAGCTTATCCTTTCCGTTATTGAATCATTTATAGATGACTCCAGAGGTGTTGGGTGGCCATTCTTTTTGCACCAAACCACAACGTAATCTAAAAAATAAACAGAACATAAGAAAACAAATCATCCTCCAAATATATTTATATGAAACAATCTGGTTAATGTTCTATTGGTTACTTCATCATACGTATTATGTTAATCAAACTTATCACCCTTGATAAAAGCAAAAATTATTTTTCTGAACGAGCTTATATATATATATATATATATATATATATATATATATATATATATATATATAGTAAATCTAGAAACTATGTTGAGTAATGTTTTTCTAATAAATTATTTGTGATCATAGTTTACTTACGGCTTCAGCTCCACTATATAAAAGCTTTACAATCTTTAATGGAACCACCAAGCCTGTTTCATATCTACAATTTTCACTGTTGCATGTGCTGGGTTCTAATATTAGTTCTGGCTTAATGTTCAGCTACCAAAAGAGCAAGGTGTGCTTCAATGAAAAATATTGAACTGACATTACAATATTACATGTACTGCAATCTTTTGCAAAAAGTAAGAACTTTAAATAAACTATCCATAGAAAACAAACCACAGGCTGTTATCTTAATTACTTTTAATTGCACAGACTTTCGTTTTGTCCAGGCATGGTCGAAGGTCACCTTCCTTGACTGATGTCATGCCCTGTCCTCTTGAATTTGCCAGTATCTCCAGACTAAAAGTTTCTGGCAATAACTTGTAGCAAAGAGTGTAGTCTGGCTTCTGTGACTTCTTTGCAGCTGACATGACCTTTCTAAGTCCATCCTTGTGGACGGTCAAATCATAGGCCTCAAGTAACTTAACTTGCTGAAGTAAAGAAACAATGGAATAAAATTAGCTGGAAAATTCCAGGTCAGATATTTTCGCAAATGTAGCATTGCAATCACACTCTCCCTTGCAGATTAAAAAAAAATGATATATTAAAACTGGTCAAAATTAAATTAAATCAGTTCTATTATTGTTTAATTTTTCAGTTCAAGGTAGGTAATATGCTCCTCCCACCTGAAAAATCTAGCTTAATCCAAATTCATTTATGCCTATCCATTGAGATTGGTTTGAGCAAGCTACATTTTCCAATTTGTTTTCAATTTTCCAAATCTTGCCCCTAAGACAAGCTAAACGTAAAAAATTTTAAAAATCTCTGATATAGATCCAACAAAATGTAACGACTAGTTCAACAGTTTTTTCTATCCTGTTAGAAAAGAATTTGTTCAGAGAAAATGGACATCATCAATTAAATATTAATCTTCTTCAACTATCACAGTAGAATGTATAAGAAAAACAAGCAAAATTACCATGTTTGACTGTGCATCTTCTTGTCCACTGCTAACTTCTTTTCTAGGAGACCTTTCAGGTGCTGCTTTGAAAGTGGCCTTAACCTGGTTTATGCCTCCAAAGTCTGAACTGCTTGGTAGAGGAGTAGTGCATATGGGTCTTTCGAGCACTGTGTCCAGCTGTGTATAGGTCGGCTTAATATTCTGTGTAAAAATATTGCATTTTAAAAAGTGTTTGAACTTCTATGTATTTTCTTTATTTTTTTAAATTAATAGAATTTTCCATCCTACAGTTAGAAAAGGCATAAAATGTTTCCAATTGCCTGACCATCCCCATTTCTCATCATTGACCCTAATACGTTTTTCCCTCGTGGTAAAAAAAAACAACAACAACAAAAACACATTAGAATATGTTTGGAGAATAAAAGAAAACACCTCTCTACCCTAATTTTAAAACCAGTGCAATAGGAAACATATTTTGGGGGTCCTAATATAGTTGCACAGATAGACCGCAATGCACCCAATTAGAAGCCACAATTAGCACTGTAATTGGACAAACAGTATGGTAATCCCATATAGACATATTGACACAACAGAAATAATACTTTTAACGTATGGCAGAGTTCTATCTGAATGTAATCTTGGAGATTTTGCAGCAAACATGATCGATGGATGTTCATGGTTTTCCTTTCAACAGTAACTGCTATACAAAAACTGTACATCCAACATATTGATTACACATTCAATATCATATTGAAGACTCGTTCTTCTTGTAGCAATCAACATACACTTCCATAATAAAATACATTAAGTATTGCATGTTTATGTTTACATATTATATGCCAGCTATTTCATCACATCACTAATTCTAATACTTAACACAAAATTCTAGCTAAGGATAAATAGCCTTGAACACAAATTGACAAAAGTACTCTACAAAAACATGTTAAAAGATAGTCTTGGGTTGCAATTTATGCAACTGTTATGTTAAAAATATATCAGATTAAGTGTCTGCCAAAGATCGATGAGTTTCTAAAACAATAGCACCTTTATTCCCTCTGTGAAGTGTTAGATCAGAGTATTATTTTAAGAGTATTATATCAATTTTGTAAAGATTAAAATAAGCAAAAAAGTATTTACCTCAAAACACTCATTCGCCTGATGTGAGCATGCACCTACACTAAAATGTTCTGTCAATTTTTTAAAAAATTCTTTCACGTCTGGCCGGCACAACTGCTCAAATACATTGACAACTTCAGCTGATGGTACTGGTACTAAATATAATACATAATATTAAGATTGGTGTTGGTAAAACAAATCCCCAATTTGGACTAGAGATATAGAAAAATCCAATTTCAAACAATTCATAAATATTTCAAAAATTGTAAGATGTGAAATTCAACCAGGGTCATATATATATATATATATATATATATATATATATATATATATATATATATATATATATATATATATATATAATGTTTAAAATCATGTCAACTAATTTTCATTTGCCCATCATAAATATTCAGTGGTTTTGAATTTCCGTGTTTATAAAAATTCAATAGATAAAACACAGTTAAACAATCGGGAAATTAATAGTGCAAGTTAGAAATTCACCTTGTTCCTCCAATTAGAATTTACCACACAAGACATGATGTGTTCCAATATTGACCAAGTCAGAACATAACAAAACTGGAGTGTACACAATATGATATACTAAATTATACCTTATACTCCATGAACTAAATGAATTTTCTTATGTCAATGTGAACAAATATAACAATCAATGCAGTGAGCGTAGTGCACACATCTACCATTCACTTAGAGGGAACGTTGAATCCAATCCAACCTGCCCCCAGTCTTAACATACATGTGCATGTAATATTATAATATGGTAAAACAGAATTACAAAATTAAGTTTGCCACACTGAAAGCTGGTAAAAGACAAGTTGTAATTATTTTTAAGCCTAAAATAATGATTTCTTACTCAAATTCCTTTCCCTGGTTTCCTCAAACAATGGCATGACGTGCTGTATCTCAGGATTTACTTGCTCATCTGCCAAATTATTACAGAGTGCCCATGTTTCTGTGAATGGGGTGAACTGGTCTGAAATATTCATGTGTTGCACTGATGGATTATTAAACTGATCTGCCATACATGAATTAAATATTTGTTTGCGAATTTCACAGGATGTAGCTTCTTCGCGTTGGTTTCTTTCTTTTGACTTTTGAGGAAGGGGTGTGAATTTTCAGCGTCTGCTCCGAGTCTGTGCCTTTTCAACTGATCCTAACGTAATTTTGGTCTCCTTGGGGTTCGGTGGGATGGTTTCTGCGCGCTTTCCTAAAGGGACTTTTTGTTTTTTCTATTTCGGACTCAACTTCTCATCTTGAATCATGCTTTCCTTAATTTGTGTGGTCAGAGTTATATGGCGTTTGGTGGGCGATGATTTGTTATCCAGTGTGAAGGAGAAGAGATCTTTGGGAACACTGTCTGGTTTTGTTTCCAGTTTTTGTAAGATTTTTTTTGTTGGCCTCAGTGGCCCATTTGGTGAGAAACTCCTCATCATCTAAAATATAAATTACTTAAAACTGTAGTTATTGTCATATCAAATGAACTCAGTTTTTATTTATGCTTCTTATTATGCTTACACACACACACACACACACACACACGAGATTTTGCAAGATTATAGTAAATGTCATACAGATCATGCATGTGCATTTACTCAACATAAATGTAAATTATTGTAAAAATTAGTATTAATTTTGTGTAACCAAAGTTTATTAAATCCTGATTAATAAATGCTCTGCATATAAGCTGTCATTTTTTTTTAAATCCCAACGAATCTTATACATTTTCCATCAACATATTTTTAACCAGATTCTCACCAACGGCTCCCTTCCAGGCAATGGTAACTTATTAACAATATAATATACTATCAATACCAAAAAGGCATTCATCTTCTGACATGACTGGCGGTGCCATGTCAGTCAAAAAAAAAAAGCAGCAAATAAACTTTTTAAGTCTAGTATGTGCACTGTCATATCAATCTCTCTCTCTCTCTCTCTCTCTCTCTCTCTCTCATATATATATATATATATATATATATATATATATATATATATATATATATATATATTTCTTTGTGATCACATATAAACAGTTTATTCACTTTGTATTATCATTATAATTTATATTTTATTTTGAACTTCTAATTATTACAGATGATCTAAAAAATAACATTTGATTTTGTATTAATTTGGCATACAATATATTGGACTAACATGAGTCAACAAGTATCTAAATGTATGAGTCAACATATTTGATATAAATAACTTATTAAACCTGATTAATAAATGCTCTGCATATAAGCTGTCATTTTTTTTTTAAATCCCGACGAATCTTATACATTTTTCATCAACATATTTTTAACCAGATTCTCACCAACGGCTCCCTTCCAGGCAATGGTAACTTATTAACAATATACTACACTATCAATATCAAAAAGGCATTCATCTTCTGCACATGACTGGCGGCGCCATGTCAGTCAAAAATAAAAAGCAGCAAATAAACTTTTTAAGTCTAGTATGTGCACTGTCATATCAATCTCTCTCTCTCTCTCTCTCATATATATATATATATATATATATATATATATTTCTTTGTGATCACAGATAAACAGTTTATTCACTTTGTATTATCATTATAATTTATTATTTTTTTTGAACTTATAATTATTACAGATGATCTAAAAAATAACATTTGATATTGTATTAATTTGGCATACAATATATTGGACAAACACGAGTCAACAAGTATCTAAATGTATGAATAAACATATTTGATATAAATAACTATTTATATGTATATATATATGTATATTATATATATATATATATATATATATATATATATATATATATATATATATATATCTTTTTCAGCTCATGTCACTGCATAATTTAATGATGGTTTCAATTATAATTTTTGTATTTGATTTGAGCCTCAGGTGATACTCATATAGTTAATTCTGAGATGTAACATCTGTTAAAGAAAACATTCGAATTTCAGTTGGACATTCATTAATAAATAAATTAAAAATGCATTTAGAAGTAGTCATTTGAAGTTTTGTTCGTTTAACTAAGGTTTGTATTTTATAAGAATTTTACATGTTTATTCCATTGTAACCCACATTACATGATTTTAAATTTTATTTGCATTGTAGTGACAGTCATAATTAAACAAAGTGTTATTTTAAACAATTATATTTAAGTTATTATATACATTAAAACATTATATTGGATTATTGTTATAGTGGTTTAATACAAAGGGTTATAATTCAAATTTACACAGTTGAAAGACTAATATATTTGGCACCTACTAATTTGATATTGGCATAAATTATAATTTTAAAACAAAACGGAAAAATAAAAGATAATGAACAATCTTCAGTACTGTATCAATACAAAATAAATTATAACATTATACATACACGTCATAATAAAAAGTAATAAAACCATTATCTATATTCATAATGCCACTTTAATTTTCAATTGAAATTTTTGAATCCTTATGGTCCAAGTTTATCTATCTAAATCTCATTTATCCATATATATTTGCTTTTTTTTCAAGCAACTAATATGCATTTAAGTTTATAATGGTAACGCCCAAAACAAAATATCAGCGTCAGGTCTTACATGTATGACTAGTTTTACGTATATGTGTTGTTTAAACAGTAACAATTCAAATTTAGACTGAAATGCAGACCTATTCCAGGATGAAGAAATCTAATTAGTGTATTCAACTTACCACTGACTATGATTATGGGTCCGAGGTATAATTGCTTTTTACCCTTGCCTTGTTTACCCCAATTCATCTCTACTTTTTCCTCCGTTTTAAAATCTCCGCTTAACTTGAGATTTTTGTCTGCCTTTCCAACCACACTTAAACTGGCATCTTCTTCAAAGAAAATGCACGCAAACATGGTAATATTTATAGAAAATGAAATTACAATATGCTGTGCTTATCCAAAAATGGCGCCAATGAATTCAAATACAAAGGATGCTGGATATAGAATTTTCGCAGCATGGATGGGGGTATATGTTGGGTGATAAAATCATGGAATGTATAATTATAACTGTCATAATGTTTCAAAACACCCATCATTGTCTTTCCTGAGTGAAGAAACAATTTCAAAAATACAATGCATATACCGAGTTGAATTAAACACATGTTTGGGAAAAGTTTTATTTTACAAAATTAAACAAACGCAAATGACATACTCCATTTTTAAAACAAATGGATGCTTGTCCCTTCTTGAGCCCCCAGCAGCATCAACCGGTTCTATTAAACACTGTATAGACGCAAAATTGACGGGGCTAAGACTGAACAAAGACGTTTTAAATTTAAAACTGACAATAGTGGAACATATTTACAGTTGAAACAAACATTATCAAATAAATAAAGAATTACAAATATTATAAATATCTGCTTTGTCAATATATTGGTCGTTTATTTCCTCAAATATCTTTTTACACACAAAATAGTCATGAATTATGAATAGTTTACAAATGTCGAATATACTTAACTTTATTAATTTTCCCCTTGTGGTTCCATTGCATTCTCAAATGATTTTTAAAATTTTAAATACCGATAAATTTCCACAGTTGCAAACTTCTTGATAGGGAACAAAGAGATTATTATCCAATTAACTGTATACTTTTATTAACACCTCAGGATAACTATAGTTTATAATGAAATGTTTAATTGTGTGCGGCTGTCAAATTATGTTGGTTAAACAATCGATTAGATACTCATCTGGTTATTACATCGGCAAATGAGATGATCAAACGCAATTCCTCCACAACCAACGTCGTAATTATTTGATAGTTGTGATCAGACACATTAATTTGTGGTCTTATTAAAATAAAATTTCTTTAATTTACAAAGTTTCAAAGGAATGTTTTTCAGACGGTAAATTATTTCGAACTCGTATTCTTTATCCATATCTGATTTATATATATATTTTTATATAGTTCTTATATGAATAAAGATCACTACCACAAAACAGACCTGCTCAAAGGACTTCGTGCTGTTTGCCTTGCTTTGAAGAAGCACAAACTGGTGGGCATTTTTGCACTTGGACAATTAAATCGGCATGTACTGTACTCAGTAAGAAAAATATAAGTGTAAATTTAAAAGACAACGGAAAACGTGACTACTTAAAGCGCAGCTGTTGACTCCTCACTGACATTACACGACAAAACAACGAAAGGATAACAAGTCAATGAATATCATATGGAAAAATATGGGTATATATGTTCAAACACGTATACAGACTTGAATAAACTGTAAGGATCGGAGTGTGACATTCAAGCAACGAGTGCTGCATCGAAAGTTATGTCAAACGTGTAAATCAGTGTACAACTAACCATTTAAAAATGCATTGGCTGAGTGTGGTAAGCCGTAATGTAATCACCGGACATGTTCTAAATATTATAGTTGGCTTCTTCAAGACAAATTACCTAGTGGGAGAAACTTGTAAAACGTTTTCATCGTGTTGAATAACGAGAACAAACAACATTAAAGTAACAAACAAGAATATTGCAGCGATTGTGCTGTATGGGAAAAAAAGCGAAAACCGTCAAGACGTTTATTCTGTTAGAAAATATTGGAATAAATTTATGTAAAATAGCACATTTAGTAAAGAAGGATGATTGTCCTGTATAGTGGGAAAATAGAGAATGGAAAACTGACGTAAGCACAACCATTATCACACAAGATGTTAAGCAGGACACCATCCACAGAAAATAACAATTTTGAGAAACTACCGAGGAGTTTGACAGCGATGAAAGATGATTGCAAAAAGAAGAATACATGCGGATGCATCATGAACGAGAACTAGGTCACGACAACTTCAAAGTTAACACATAACCGTAAAAACCAACTGATCCGCGTGCATTTTGATCAAGTTCAAAAGAAAATGTAAATTTTCCGAAATCTAGTGATGTCTATGACCGAATGGCTAATCCGTAGGAAAAGGTGGATATTATCAACGATAGTTGATACGCTTAATTCGGTACATTGACGAACAATTGTTTTGAATATTGACAAGTTAATGTTTGAATTCAAACAATAAATAATTCCAATAATATGTTTTCGACAATTTTGGCTTAATAAATTCACAATTTTACAGTTGGCATACATAAAAAACATATAGGACTTATAAAGTAGGGTCCACACTGTGTAGCAAAGACTTAATTAGACCATATAAACTAAACATAGACCAGTAAAATACTATCCAAGATTGTTTCTGATCTCTCTTTGTGTGAGCTGCCCGTCTTTGCATGTCTTTGTTTTTGATGTGCACTCTACAAATTTACAACTATCAATAGATTCAATACATAAATTGTATTCACTTCTCTTATATCTCTTAAAATAGAACATGTATCAGTAACATGAAATTTTAGTTAGGTAAAGTTTTCACTTGTCTTTTAACGCATCTCTTTTCCCAAATACTTAAAAATATGTATATCTAAAATATATGCCTCCGCGGAAACGACTACCTACATCAATATTAAATGAGATATTCAACTGGATAAGAAAATTCATTTGTGTTGACAAATTACATTTCTAAGTATTTACTATAATTTATTGCAACTATTGAATGCAAATAGATATTACTAAACAGAATAATATATGGGCAACAGGAACATTTTATTTGTTCTTATATTTTGAAAAACTGCAAATAACACATTATTTTCAGTTTAAACTTTCTATGTTTCGTCTTTGCCATGTCTCTGCCTGTTTTTGCCCAAGTTCCTTGCCGTGTCTTTGCGCGTCTTTTCTCGTCTGTGTGGTGTTTAGTACGACCCGATTTCTCAAAGACAAATGGACGACTCAACCCTTGGTAGGAAACGAAGAGGTCCTTACGGAAAACGCAAATATTCTGATGATGACTTTGAAACAACGTTTGCAACAAATGTGGTATGTAAGCCCCTTGAATCAGAATTAAATGCACATGCATCCGACCAAAACATAAAAGATGATGCAGGGATTTGCGATATGATATATCCTTCGACATCACATGGATCTGATTATTCGGATACCCATCATGTTTCATCGGAGAAGGCAGTATCAATTCCAGAGGCAACAAGCGGCACTGGATCTGATGATTTAGAGGCAAATATATTTTTTCTTGCTTTTTAAATTAACACAGTAAAATCAGTTATTGTGTGAGCTCACGTGGTGCTTTTTGTTTGTTTTTGCGTTTAGTTCAAATCGCTGGTTCTCAAACGTACACCTACTTTTGAAGTTTTCACCTGCTGAATTCGTGCCGTGAATTGTCACAATTGCTCCTACCCCCTACACCCGCTTTCAGTAATGTCATTAATCATGCCATAAACCCTCGTATTTAGCCAGAAGCTAATCAAAAGTTGAAACTTAAAAAATAGCATGTCACTTTCCAACTTTTTGGATATCATTACTTTTCTTAGTCAAGAAAAAAATGGTAATGTCAAAAAATTAAAGTTTTTATTTTGCCTTAAAGTAAATAATGTTGATATTCATACAGATTCTTCAAGTGAATTAAATAGACAGTTAAACATGTAACCCCATGCTGTAATATAATCTATGGCTGTCATAAGTTTTAACCCCAGTAAAATTTTAATAATAAATTATTTTTGCAGCTGCCATATCCTATGGCTGACAGTAACCACTGTCAGATACAGAGATGTGTTTGATGTGGACCAGATGAAAGAAATTTGTAACAAATTGGAAAGAAGTGATCCTGACCTGGATGAAATTTTCAGTCAGATGTTTGAAGGTAGTTTTCAGGATGAATTGTATGAAGATGATACATTTGATGACTCAGATGTTGAATCTGAGAGACCAACTGAAGATGATACCTGTACAAAAACTAGACCACACACTGTCTGGATCCTGATGAGATTACCCTGGTGCCACAATTACTGTTGGAGCGATTATGTTGTTGATAGCATTATTTTTCACTAAACATAATTTGATTGGAGATGCTGTACTGCAGTTATTAAACATCATATCAGTTGCCCTTCCAAATGGACACCATCTGTGTACTAGTCTTCATGCATTTAAGATGTTTTTCCGAAACCTACAAAGTCCATTGGTCTATCATTATTATTGTTGTTACTGTTTGTGATACATTAAAGACCATACTTTAAATAGATGTCCATATACTTTCTGTAATAAACCTCCTAATCAAAGTGACAAACCATACGTCATGGAAATGCCAGTTGATGTTCAAGAGAAGAACTTGTTTGCCCAAACTGGATTTTTTAACAAGCTTCAAGAAAGATTCAAACACAAAAGTAAGAATGGTTTCTTTCAAGATATTTATGATGGTACACTGTATAAATCATATTCTTGCTTATTCTAAGTTTTAATTTATTGCTCTTGCCCATTATAGATAATGGTATTTTTGCAACAGTGGCATTCAACAGAGGTGATTTTCTGCTTGAGTATGTAAACGAAAGGATTGACAGATTAGAAGCTGAGAGAAGAGAGAAAAAAATATAGCAGGAAACAAGGAAATCATAAATACGACAGATGTTATGTCTTTGGCTTTAAATATCATCAGAAGAAACATTTGTAAGTTTCAGCCAATATAATTATTATATATTTAAGATTTAATACAGTTATCAGGGTTGAAACTGCAAGGATTTGTGGGCTAAAAATTCTCCAATTAAAACCTCATGTATTGAGTACAGATATAAATTCAAATAGAGCAAAATTGCTAATAACTAGGGCTATCAAAAACCAAGGAAAACATACCCGGGTACCCGTTGAGCCGTTAGAAAGACATGCACAACCCTTGAGCAACAAATTTTTTCCCCACTAAGTTACGCGTTACGAGTAAACGTATATGGATTGCGTCTCAATTCCACTTGGTTTACGTCTCAAATAAGTTGGTTCTTTATTAAATCCTACGCCTGAATTTTTTATAAATATGACGCCTGGAGTACGTCTAAATTACGGGTGAAAAATTTCGTACAGGTGACAACAGAGGTCCCCTAGGGTTTCCAGAAAACATATCATTTACCTTCAACACAGATGGAGCACCTGTCTTCAAGAGTAGTAAAGTTTGTCTGGCGACTATTTCTTATTATCAATGAACTTCCTTATCAGATACGTATGAAAAAGGAAAATATGATTTTAGCAGGACTTTGGTTTGGAAGTCAAAAACCATTAATGGGAACTTTTCTTTCCCCTTTTCTTGACAAGTTCAGAAAAATGGATCAGGGAATAGAATGTTTATCACCTGAACGAGGAACATTTGTTTGCAGAGCCTTTTTGTTGTGTGTTACTGCTGATTTGCCAGCCATATGTCTACTCTGTAATTGTATTCAGTTTAATGGCGCTTAATCCTCTTGGAAATGCAAACAGAGGGGTGAAACGGCAAATGTTGGAAAAGGGCATGCCCATGTATTTCCATTCATATTAGATGAACCAAAGGGTCCAGAAAGAACAAAAAGCAGTGTTATTGAGGATGCTCGCAAAGCCTTGGATTATCAGGATTCAGGCTCAAAAACTCAAAGTGTTGATGGAATTAAAGGTCCCTCTTGGCTTACATTTTTCTCAAAGTTTCACATTGTGCATGGAATTGCTATAGATTATATGCATGGTGTCTTACTCGGTATTCAAAAACTACTGTTGCGATTGTGGTTTGCGCCAGAATTCAAAGCAAAATCGTTCAACTATCATAACAAAGTATATGAAGTTGACAAGAGACTTAAGAGTATTCGCCCACTCTTGACATTACAAGGTTACCACGTTCAACACAAAGTGACCTCAAGTACTGGAAGGCATCTGAATTCCGCTCTTTTCTCTTATACTTTGGGCCGGTAGTACTCCATGGAGTATTGGACAATAACAGATTTTTTCATTTTTTGTTGGTGGTAAATGGAATGCATATGATAAATGTTACACGACTTTAAATATGCATCAGTTGGTATATCTGGCAGATAGTGATCGTGTTTGGGACCACTTTACACACACAGCTGTTTCTCATTTGAAGATAAAAATGGGTTTATTCTAAAAATGATTAGAGGTACACAAAATATTGATAATCAAATTATCACTGGAATTTCTTTTATTCAAAAGCTGCCAGAACTTAAAAAAAATGTGTTGCAAAAGGGTCAGATCTTGAAAATTGTACAATTCTATCGAGTCTCCAAATGTTTTAAAAAGGGTGAAAATGATTGATAATGACATCTATGTTTTAGGAGCTGTTAAGATGAGAACTTTGCCTGATGCTGAATATGCATAGATGTGCAAATATCTAGGTCTTGCTCCAATAGGTGATAACTTTAAAAGTTTTAACCTACTTGAGTTAAAAGGAAATCTGATTTATGGCCACGAGTATGGAAGGATGACAAAACGTGACAACTCTTCTATTTTGTATCTAAATAAGGATCTTGTATGTTTTGGCGATGTTAGGTTCTTTGTGATACTTGATGCAAATGATGATAATTATGATACTGTTGCAATTGTAGAAGTTCTGAAATGTCCAAATTAAGACCATAACTGTAATAATCTTAGTGTTGAAAAGACAGACAAACTGCAAATAATCCCTGTGAAGAGTATTAAGGATGTCTGTATGTATGTATCATTTGATGGTGCACAGAGATCTTATGTCTGTAGATTTCCAAACAGACTTGAATCTGATTAAATACAGAGTGATTGTCTTGTATGTCAAATTTGTGAAGAACATTTTCATTGACTCTATAATAATGTAAGTTTTCTATGACATTGCAAAATGTATACCATAAAATACTCCTGGCAGGTATATAGCACTTACTTTGAACAAAACAGGACTGTTATCATTCCAGATAATCTCAATATTATTTATATTCTTATAACAAAACAGGACTGTTATCATTACAGATAATCTCAATATTATATTCTTATAACAAAACAGGACTGTTATCATTACAGATAATCTCAATATTATCTTCTTATAACAAAACACGACTGTTATCGTTACAGATAATCTCAATATTATATTCCTATATCAGCTTCGTAGGATTTATTCAACTGACACTTGGCCACATTTCCAGAGATATAAAAGTTATCTTCTAAATGTTTTAACTTTTTTTGAATTTACAATGATCCAGGTTCAGTTTACCTTAATTAATGTCACTTTATATTAACTAGAAAATAGGGCTGACTTGACCTAATTTGTGTCCAAATGTCTGAATTTCTGACAAAGTTGCATGACAACTCTTGGAACTTCAGATTTACAGTAAGGTGTTGTTTATAAAAAGCCCATATTATATTGGAAATACATTACAACCATATTTATTTGTATGTATATCTGTCTCTCCAAGCATATTGTATATCATTACAACCATATTTCATTGTGTGTATATATATATATATATATATATATATATATATAGTACACTTTGATCTTAACAGTTATAATATATTCTTTGTATCAATGTTTGTACTAATTTTTCTTATAAATTTTAAATGTACATTAATTCTTTTTGAGATATGTTTCTCCAACAGCTAGGTTTTATAAGATTGACTTATTACTTTATCATGATCGACCACATATGAATTACATCCAGTGGAGTATATCACACAAATCATATTACTTATTGAAAAGTATTATTATAACATGTAACAGATTAAAATTATTACATGAAAGTACACAACCTCTAGGAAAGCGAAATGTTCTGTTGTGCTATGTGAAAATGATCAATTCAAATAGGAACATGTACATTACTCATACATTATTGCTCATTGTCTACTTATTTTTTTATAGTTTGACATTAAAACTGACTTTAAATCTTTAAAAGAATATTAAAGGAATTAGGCGCTATAGAAAGTCCTCATTAATATTATTATTATTATTATTATTATTATTATTATTATTATTATTATTATTATTATCTTATATTACGGCTAATATTATTTAAATAAAAGTACATGTATTGTGTATATATAATTATTTAAAGAACTAAAAGTGGTTAATGATGGGTTATACAATTCCTTGTAACAAGTCTTATGTAAATGAATCATACAGGTATCAAAGGGTAGGTCGTGTAAGTCTAAGACCAACACCGTGTTTACCATATTATGATGAAGTTAGAGGAGAACCACAGTTGCGTCTGTGTTGTGGTGGTAAAAAATGCAGAAAGCTTAGACAAATAGTATATAAATAAATGGAACAAAATAATTTGTGAGATATACTATCATCAAGAATTATGAAACATCTCGTGATGATGTTATTAGAAACGAACTTTTACACAGAGCGAGAACTACACAGTTGGAAATACTGGAATGTATGAAACAATTGCAAGGAGGTCGATTAGGTCTGTAAATACAGAGAATGGTGACGAAATAATACTTAAATGAATGTACACAACCTGCAGATAGTTTGATATTACCCCGTGTTTGGTTTGGTGTATGGCAGAAAATATTTACAAATTGGCGTTTTGGAAAGAGTTTCGACAAAAAATAACTTTTCAGTATTGTTAAGAGAGATACATTTTTAAGCAAAGCTATCTCCGGTTAAGTTAAGTATTTAACCCGCTTGTTATATATTACCAACTATTTATTTCTTTTACAAATTGTTATTCTGAAGCTTTTATCGTTTTGGGAGTCCGCGTTCTTATCTAATATGTTACTGCGGACTTACCCAGTCACAAAATAAATAAGATCTAGCTGTTCTTTGATAGTTCTAAAGCGTTGAAACTACTGGAATTACTAGTCAATATATTTTCCAAAGTTTCGCCTGTCACAAAAATATCTAGATATAATAGGTATTTGTTATGAAATGTCAGTATTATTGAAGGGATATAACTCCATTTTCTCGGTTGAGCAAATCCATAGTTACTTTGCTTTTATATTTCTCATGACATAATAACTCATCATTATCCGGGTCATTTATTACTACAATAATGAGGACATTAGTTCTTTTTGTCATCGTAATTTAATTAAGTAACCATCTGTGTGATTAATTAATATCAGTGAGGTAGCATAATTGTAAAGCAGATCAAATTAGAGGAGGGATATTTACGATTTCTAACTTACAAACGAAATCAAGACAGACCACACTGTTACATGTCCAATACAGCTATTTTAGATCTGTTATATAAGAGTACACATGCATTGTAAGGCAAGGCAGAATGTATACACACAATTTTGTATACCATAAATTCACGCCGTAATTGTATTCAATCTATAACAGTCCAGCATGGTGACTCCATTTTTTTAATAACTTTTGAAACTTATATATGTAAGATTAGAAGGTAATGCATTGCTAAAGCGGCTGATTCCCATACTGGCGATCGGCGTTAGAAACCCCGTGACATATAAATATATTTGCTTGCGATTATCGCAATTATTCATTAATAGGTATATGCTCCAGCCCGAAAGGTGAAGTATGCCCCATACAGCATGCAGAAGAAAAAAAAATAACAAAGAATGTCGGGTCATAAGAAAGGCCTTGTATGAAGGGAGACTTGCATAAAAAGTCACACATTTGGTAGTAACCTCTGGATAATGCTATTTATTTGCTAAAAAAAACAAATTTTAATATATATTTATTATATATTGAACTATTTAAATGTTATTATTTCTGCGATTACAAATTTAAAAAACAACGGTATAACAGTATCTGCTGAACTAAATCCTGAAAACAATTCTGATTCATGAGATTAAATAAGGAGATTGATATACACTACCATAAGAATATAAGTTCAAAGAACCAATTCAACAAGCTAAGTGAAAGAAGTAGATATACAAAAATTTGTATCTCTCTCTCTCTTTCTTTCTTTCATTCTCTCTCATATTAGATCAGATGTATCTCGTGAATGCAAAACAAAAACAACTATTAATGCACGTGTAAGTCAACTAAAACAGATTATGGCTGGTTTTTCAGAATGTTAAAGTAGAAAGTGAAAGTAGTAGATGTTGTTTTAATTTTAAAAAATGGCATCACTACAGTATATCCTATTCGGATCAAACATAATCCTCAACATGTTAAAGAAAAGTCTCGACTCATGACATTTTAAAGTATCATTTTTGTGTATAAAAACTTTCATATGTTGGAATTCGCCGTTAAGATTTCTTGTAAAGATTCAAATGTATATTTTCGCTCAATACGTCGAGCAAGTTGCAGCAACGGTCAGTAAGTTTGAAATTTTTTTTGATAATAACAGATAATGACATCTTAGAAAGACCGGATTAATGGGTCAAAGGTCAAAGAGGTACTGGAGGGGTGAATGTACACAGAAGAAATCCTTGCTGAGCCAGATTTGATATATCAGTCTTTATCTAAAAGCGTCCATCAATTACATCACATACAAGATTGACTGCGATCTTACGATTCCTGACGAGATATGCCTTCTACCATCGTATGGCTCATCGTTATATTTGAGAATACCTGCCGGCGGAGCTATTTTTCTCCACGCTTCAGGTATTTAAGGAAAGTATTAATAACTAGATCGCTGATTATTTTCTTTAGTTCTTTGGTTGCAAGTGATGGTATTTCAAATATTGGTAATATCGCCTCGGTAATTTTATATAGATCAAGACATACCTTATTGAACAGAGTATAATTCCACAATAATCATGATGAAATTGAAAAATTAATTACTTTGTCACGACTTTGCTGATTAATATACTCGTTATCGTCTATAACCTGATTTTAATGTTACATTGTTTAGATAATTTGTTGTTTTAATTTATCAGAATAACTTTGTGTAATACTGACAAATACATTTTTTAATTTACCAAATAAACGTCTAACCTCAGGTTAACCTTTTTCAGAAATATATTCTTCGTGTTCAAGTAATCTAAGATTTAAACTCATAAGTAAATTCGCGACTATTTCTAAATTCATTTTATCAAATATCGTTTCTGTAATATGTTCCTTTACAAATCTCTTTTCGTGGGTGGGGAAATCATCCCGCGTTAGTTTTGTTGGTCCTTGCTACTCTGGTGGAATTTCAGGCCATCCTAACACTGATCGGATCGACGACTGATAGACAGATTTGGAAACTCCATTAAATATGTTTATTTTAAGTAGGACGTAGTGTAGAGACTAATTCAGTATAATAATAGTAAATCAAGCCGAGTCTTTCTTTCTTCCGGTTTCACTTCGAATGTTACATCGTCATTTTGATCAAGTAATACTAACATAGATCCAGAAGTAGATAACACCGTGGTATTTGTGGTGGATATTGTAAATAATGTAATACCGATTACGGACAAGCTGTATTACCAGGTAACCTCAGCGCTGAGTTAAATAATTGTATTGGGCGGTGACTATAATACTTGTCCAGACTCTATTGTATATACTACGCTATCGGTGATCCTTTTAATATCAGCGAGTTTAATATCAACGACCGCTGGATTTCAGATACGTTCAGTCATGTTCCTAATAATGTCTATACGAAAACTCAAGAACATGTTTACACGATTAGAAAACTCAGTTCTAAAATGTTCATTCCAATATTGATTGTGGTTAACGAGTCCGTCATTGGTAGGTTTTTATCGTCGACTGATTTCATTGTTGCAGCGAAACGTCTGATTCTTGTTCTCCAAGACCAGTACAAATATTATTAGTTATGTTGAGAGGACTGGTCATTGAATCGCTGGATTGTTTTACTTGAATGCGAATATTATCTGATATCGTTGACATTATATCACCGGGCTTAATTTGTAAGTTACTATCACACATCGCTATGCTGGTTTCGTTTACTCCATTAATTCTGACAAGAATATTTTGTCATGAAAGAGTACTGGCTTTAATTTTCTTTGCTAATCTTGAAACACAACCACTTTGTTTGGATCACATTTACATGATTCGGTAATTAGGATATTTCATCGTTAATGGTCTTATTTATGTCTTCGTGCAATATTCCATCAGATGTAAGTTTTCGTTTAGAAAAGATCTTGCGTAAATATCTACCATTATATTTTAAGATCTTTTTAAAACGATAAGTTATTCGTGTACTCATATACAACTTTGGCTTGTTAGTTGATTTTTATACGGCGTCGAGTGCAGCAATTGCTTCATGGCCGCATATTGGTGGGTCAGTTATTGTGTGCCTTGATAATGTTGAATACCAGACTGGAGTTCCTCTTATATATTTTAAAAACTCTCTTGGTATAAATCGAAAAAAACCCAGATCCACTTATATCAATCGCATATGCAACCCAGTTAGTAACAGGACCAGAACTATTGTCAATTTAATCATACCGGTTTCACTGGGCTGGTTAGGTAATTCTTATCGTTTCTATTTTTAATTTGTCAGAAATATTAATTAAATCGAATTTGACATCCGTGAAAACTTAACCAACTGTCCCTGGACGTCTCAGATCCTTTCCGTACCATGCGTGCGGAGTTCCTGGATGTCTTCGACCATTTCCTTGGTATAAGCCCTGCCTTAGACGGCCCAGTTGAGGCATACTTCAAATTGTTTGGACGTCTTCCTGGGGTTTGTTGGCGTGATCTTTATTAGGTTTTCTGCGTGTACAATTGCCTTTCCATTTGCTTTCTTTCATTCCATTCTGGAAGCTATTCCAACTGCGACCGGCGCCGCACCTTTTGCGACAGCAATGGTGGCAGTGGCTATTAATGCTGATAACGCAAACATATACTGCCTGATTTGCTTATATTTGAAATATCAGTCGCGGGTAGAATATTCCTTATTCCAGTCTTGGATTGTATAGCGTTATTTATTTTTTACGTTGACGTTTTGGCCGCTATAACTTATTTTTACCGCCTAAAATCTGATTGGTTCTTTTTAGCGTTATTGTAGTTCTTTATTGTTTTCACCGACCCGGTTTGTAATATATATATATATATATATATATATATATATATATATATATATATATATATATATATATATATATATATATATATATATATATATATATATATCTTAATACCTGTTTAAAGAGTTTAAGACTTAACAGAAAATTGTTTATCACACACACGCAAGTTTGCATCTGTCACACAATGTCTATAAATTTCTCAGAAGAATAGGTGTTAAACGTTGTATCTTTAACGTAATTTCATTCGTTGGCTTGTTAGGAAATAATTAGTTTGATAGTTTGCCATAGACCCATCGTTCGAATTGAATTATTCTGATTTATCTTCCAACAGAGCTAATATTAAAATTGAAGTGAAAATATGTCCACAACATAGTGTCTGATTCAAATGACAAGCAAATTTCTTTTTGTATAGATTAATTAATAGGTGGGCAGCTAAATATGACCATGAAAATCGTTACTATTAGCTCGCTTAATTTTATTCAGACATCTCCCTGGGTATGTATGTATGTATGTATGTATGTATGTATGTATGTATGTATGTATGTATGTATGTATGTATGTATGTATGTATGTATGTATGTATGCATGTGTGTGTGTGTGTGTTTATATATGTGCGTGTACGTTTTATTCATTTCGTTTCCTGCGGAAGACCTCCTTACCTGTAATAGCGTTCTTATGTACTTGTCCATGAAAAACAGGTATTTGAAGAACTAGACCCTTGTGAATTTTGGAAGAACGAATGTTCTAATCGATTTAGGATTACACACTGAGAGGATTTTTTTTTTTTAATTGAGAAAGTTGATTGTAATAACGGAACATAATATATGTTGAGTCTATTCGTTCTACTCCGATGCAGCAGGTTGTGTGAATATTATCATAAACTGTTAATGTATGCGTTGATTTTCGTCTTTCCTTTTGTTGATACAAGGGGAACCTAACACGGAGACCTGGTTCTCTGAATAATGTAGTATATTAAACAACAGATCAATGTTCATGTTATATTGACAGGTATAATTATAAGAATACGTATAATTAATACAGGTATATCTTGACCACCTAAATGGATTTTTCGATGACATTTATGTGAGAAATATTTAACAATATTTGTACACCGGGAAAAATCATTTAGGGATGTCGTTCGTCGTGACAAGTACTGTACGAATTTTATTTACAACGGTTCCTACGTCCTTTATAGCTGTATAAAACAAACATTATTATCTTTGGATTTCCCATTTGTAATTGATTATCCTAATTTACAGTCAATGTTATCCATGTGGATGAAATCGATTTATGAATCCTATATTCCACATTATGGCATTAACATTTGGAACAGATTGTCAATATGATTGTTTTTGAGAAGGTACGTTACCCCACTTAACTAAGAATAACTAGCTCCTTTAGCATATTCGAGTTATCTTATCTTGCCATTTTAACTTTGTATGTGTGGCTAAATAGCTTGCGAATTGTCTTTTCATTACTTGTTTCGTAAAATTTGAGATATTTCTCTTTCTGTTTATCTAATTGGCACTTGCTGATAATTATTTGCAGAGCAATTAAACAAGTTATTGTCCAACGTTCAGCTTTTCTTTTCATATGGCCAGAATGTTTGTCGGTAGTTTGCCATTGACCCATCGTTGTACTTGAATTGGTCTGATTTATCTTCGAACAGAGCTATTAATAAAATTGAAGTAAAAATATGTCCACAATATAGGTTTTGATTCAAAAGACAAGCAACGTACTTTTTAAATTGATTTATTAATAGGTGGGCAGCTAAATATGACCATGAAAATCGCTACTATTAGCTCGCTTAACTTTTTCAGACATCTCCCTGGATATGTATGTATGTATCTAATTATGTATGTAATTATGTATGTATGTATGTATGTATGTATGTATGTATGTATGTATGTATGTATGTATGTATGTATGTATGTATGTATGTATGTATGTATGTATGTATGTATGTGTGTGTCTTTGTGTGTGTGTGTGTGTGTGTGTGTTTGTGTGTGTGTGTGTGTGTACGTTTTATTCATTTCGTTTTCTGCGGAAGACTTCCTTACCTGTAAAAGCGATCGATGTACTTGTCCATAAATAAAAGGTATTTGAAGAACTAGACCATTGAGATCATTGTTAGCACGAATTTTCTAATCGATCTTGGATTCCAAGGTGTGTGGCTTTTTATTTGGATAAAATTGAGAATGTACAGTTTATATAACGGAACATATTATATGTTGAGTCTATTGATTTCACTCCGATGTAGCAGGTTGTGTTAATATTATCATAAACTGATAGGTTATGCGTTGATTTTCCTCTCTCCTCTGGTTGATACAAGCGATATATAACAATGAGACCTGATTATCTGAATTATGTAGTATATTAAACAAACATATAAAACTTCATGTTAAATTGACAAGTATAATTATAAAAATACGTATTATTAATTCAAGTATATCTTGACTACCTAAATGGATTTGTCGACGACATTTATGTCAGAAAAATTTAACAATATTTGTGCTACGGGAAAACAATCATTTAGGGATGTCGTTCGTCGTGACAAGTACTGTAATATTTTAGTTTACAACGGCTCCTACACCCTTTATTGTTTTCTATACCAACCATTGCTCACTTCAGCTTTCCCAATTGTAATTGATTATCCTAATTTACAGTCAATCCTATCCATGTGGATCAAATTGAGTTATGAATCCGATATTCCACATTATGGCAGTAACATTTTATAACAGATTGTCAATATGATTGTTTTTTGAGAATATACGTTACCCCACTGAACTTAGAATAAACAGCTCTTTTAACGTATGCAAGTTATCTTCTCTTACCGTTTAAACTTTGCATGTGTGGGTCAAGAGGTTGCGAACTTTGTGATCATTTCTTATTTAGTATAATTTGAGATATTTCTCTTTTTGTTAATTTCATTGCCACTTGCTGATCATTATTTGCCGCAAAATCAAACTCTTTATTGTGCGTAGTTTAGTTTTTCTTTTCTCATATGGCCAGAATCGTTGGCTGTGTTATACTTCTTGACTGCAATTAACGGCAGTGAGCGGTAAATGATATCATTCACAGTAAAGTGAAGTAACTCGAGGCATCCAAAAATGATTTGTTGTTTTGATGTATCTGAATTACTTTCCCTTGATGTGTTGAATACGTTTTATATATCACATAGGTATAGTTTAATACATATTTAGGTGCGATGTGTGTATATATATATATATATATATATATATTTATTCAAAGAGTTTAAGACTTAACAGTACATTGTTAATGACATGCAAGTTTGCATGTGTCACATGTGTCACACGTTGTTTATAAATTTCTCAAAAGAATTGATCCTAAACGTTTTATCTTTAACATTTTTTCATTCGATGGTTTGTTAAGAAATAATTATTTTTTTAGTTTCCCTTTCAATCATCGTTTCAAATGAATTATTCCGATTTCGAAGATAGCTATTATTAAAATTGAAGTGAAAATTTGTCCAGAACATTTTGTTTGATTTTACTGAGAAAGAAGTTACTTTCTATATAGATTAATTTAAAGGTAGGCAACTAAATATGACCATTAAAATCAAAACTATTATCTCGCTAAACATTTTGAGATATCAACCTAGGTATGTACGTATGTGTGTGTGTGTGTGTGTGTGTGTGTGTGTGTGTGTGTGTGAGGGAGGAATTGGCTCATCCAGCTACCTGCTTCCCCATAGAACTCTACTGTGAAGGGTGGCTTACTTGTGTATGTGGATCATCGTGATGACTGATGGAGGTAATGGCTAACTATTGTTTTGTGTACTGTATGTTAGAAACGTGATTGTAGTGTAGTGAAGATATAATTCCATGTTATCATTGGAGCATCGATCCATTTGGATCTTTTGATGAGGTTTTAGTAACATTCCAATAGTGGAATTAAATGAACAGGAATATACGGAGTGGATTTAACGTACAACGGAGCTTATTTGCGCATCCGAATCTGGACTTGAATTATATTCTTGCGATGATATATTGTCATGCTATAGTTACTAGCGTCTGGTGTAGCGTACCATCAGGAATACTAAATACAGAATAAACTGAAGCGTTTTTATATAACAACGCTGCAACAAGATACATTTGCGTCAGTTCTGAATCACAAAACATGAGTATGTATTCAATAGTGTATGTGTGAGAGGATGGGTCTTCATGAGCATGCAGAGTAATTTAAGAAGGTATCTGATAAGGTATATGATAAGATTGTTACTTAGGTGTTGTGGTCTAATGAGTTAATGGTTTCAGTGCTTCTGTTGAGATACACGAGTTAAATTGTTCAAGATAACCTATGGTGGAGATCATTGTTTTGACTCCGAATAGTGTTTGTTTGTTGTAATTCTTACTCATAAAAGCAGCCTTAGGGATTACGGAAGAATCTTTGGGCGTGTAGGTGGCTGGTGTTGTTTTTATTCAAATGGAATTTACGATGAACACTTCTTCGATTAGGCTATTGGTGTATCACTTTTCCAAGGTAGCTTTTCATCTGCTAATTATGACGCGCTCACCTACTTTAAATATGGATTGAGAAAACAAAACGTATGCGATCTGTGTTTTCTTGTCTTTAGTCGAACATGATGTCGTGGGAGTCATTGTATAACTGCTATGGAATGTGTATTAGTCAACAGTTTTCTGGCAAAAGATCTAAGTATCGTTTTGGGTTATTGCTGGGCAATATCTTCCACATGCTATATTTGAGAGTTATGTTACACCTCTCAACGACGGTCGCATTAATTGGATAATATATAGTAAATAATATTATTCTGTTGAAGCCAACCTGAGATGGTTTTGCTACAACATACACTACCGTTATCTGTCCATAATTAATTGGGCTTTTGTTCACTTACTGTGTTCTCAAAGGCTTCAACGATTGAATTTATTTTTGTACTATTGAGATGATCTGCCCATGCATATTTATTGAACATATCGAATACCGTCATGATATATTTTAAATGATCGTTGTACCAGTTGTAATGACTCGTGTAGACAAGATCTGCTGACCGGATATCGTCTCTCACGACAGCGATGGCTGCGCCTTGGAAATGCATGCGTGATGGGTTAAGCACATTTGCAAAGCGTTAAAAGATCTTTCACAGCTGACGTTTTTAACTTAGAATTTGGCAATGACGCTATGCACAAGAACTCTGTCTACACCTTCTCTGAAAATTCTTAGGCTGAAGTGTTTAATATGTCCCTCAGCATGACTCATATCTTGCTTTGTTGTCGGGATGACATCTGTAACACATATCAAGTCTCCTCACGGTGTCATCAAAGCTTCGTTTTCTTATCTGTTTATCGTCTAGTTTTTGGAGTGATTCGGCTGTTTCTTTTTTCTGTTTCCTTGTTTTTAGTTCGGTATTCCAGGCTTTTTTATATAGTTCTGCATCAACCAACTTCTTCATGTCGGAGACTTCACATTCCGGAGCAGGAACCAACTCTTTCAGTAATCTCATCTTAATTTCCTGAGTCGATTTAAGCAAGAACATCAACGGATCCTGTTTTGTATTGTATTTCGTTTTCGCCTTATTGGGTTTAGTGAGAATTGGCAGGATCCATCCCCGGGGACATCTCATTGAAAGAACTGCTTGTCCATCTTGTTCTAGAGATCCTTCAAATGACTTGGTATATCAGACGTTTCCTAAGCTAACGCTGCTCAGAAGTGTGTATTTATTCTAACCCGGGATGTAACGGTCATCAAAACATTTTTTATATCATTCAGGGATAGTATCCACATCGCGATGGCCATATCTGGATCCAGACGTCTGCTGTGGCTTAGCAGTCTGTGCTGACGCTGCAATGGTCTCTCGTATTATGAATTTAGGCACATCGTAGTGCGACTAAGTAAGAAAAATGCTGTTGCAGCGCTAGTGTCTTGTAAACGAAAATTACTTTCAGATGTGGTTCAGGCTTCGCAATCATTTTTAACATCATCGAACAAGATGATATTATGCCTGTCCGAATACAGTTGGTATGCGAGTTGTACATGATCCGGATATGATATGGTGAAACCATAGTTTTCCATTGAATCGTCAGCAATGCAGTATCCGAATCCGTTTAATATCCTGTATTTGTCATGGTAAAGATTGAGTCAATAAAGGATTACTCCATCGTAAATCAATCTACATGCCCTTCAACAACAACGTATTCACAACACGCGAGCATCAAAAGAGTTATCCACTTCACCGTTCCATCTAAACATACCGAAAAAGCGTACGGAGGCCCCGATAAGGATTTATGTACGTTGATTATCACGTGCTTGAGCTCAGAGTTGATTAAAGAATCTGATGAAGCTCATTCATCCGTGGACCGAAAACTTTGCGTACATACGGCCATCAAATTTTCTGTCGCCCTCAATGTTGATTTTGGTCAAGCAACGAACCAAAGCGGCAACGACGTGTGGATGAAATTTAAAATCGTCGATCGTGTATCCAAGTAATGATTTTAAACACATCGTTGACATCGTATTTATGTTTCTCTAATGTTACATCTAAGATTATAGCTAATTAGAACCGGCAGGGGTCTTTTCCGGAGTCAATTCTGACTCGTTTCAAACCACCAAAGTTAGACATCTGCTTAGAATTAAATCAGTGCCACTTCTAAGACAGGTCCTGAAAAACGAAATCGTGCATCAACTTCAGAAACAAAGAAGTTGTAATGTGGGTTATCTTTTCAGCATTACATCCAGAAGTGCACAATAAAGATAGCGTGCCAATGAACAAGTTGTAATGTGATGCCATCAAACCACTGGGATCATTTTTCCGGTGGCGGTTAAAGATGTTCCGAAACTGAAGCGCTCAAAGATGGACTCTATCACCGTGATGGGCTTGATAAAGAGAAAACAGATCATGAACAGTTTGTCGTCCTGTTGCTAATCTTAGAAAAGCCTTAAAATGTTGATTCAATTTACTTTATTACGAACACCATTGTTTTTGTACATCAAAGTCTTCAATCGGTTATGCCGATCTCAGTACATGTAATATAAGAATCATGTATTATTCTATTATCGTTGGTTGCAATGTTTCCCGCAATTTCAGCAACGTCAGGACTAGGTGTTGTTGTATTATTGTCACGAAGTACAAACTGTTTAGATGCTATGCAAGAGAAACCTACAGTTCGAAGACCACTATAAAACTACACGCATACCATTCATATCGTTGTTTACATTGAATTGATCCTTGAAAAAGTACAACGAACCTCACCTGATCCAGGCCCCTCTTTCCGTAAGGTAGATCAGTAACACGTCCCGTGCTCGATTGGATATAAAATATTTTGCTCGACAAAAGTATGTCTTTGCCGTATCAACATCATCAAGACAAGGATTGTATGCTCTAGTTTTTGTTATAGCAAATAGGAGATGAATGCAAACTAATCAGTAACACCTGGAAAAATGCAACACCGATGATTCCACTCATACCGTCGCAAATGCGACGATACAAATCAGCAAAGAAATAATAAGCCACAGGATGACAAGGTCAGAGATCATTCTCATGACACTGGGAAAAAAATAGAGGATCACCTCATGCGGAGTTTAATCTACGCTTCACAGCGCTCAGTCATCCACCTGTAAAAACATATTCTCGCTGAGGTGGGATCCAAAATTAAATACATCCCCAACAGTTGTGAAGATTATATATCGTTATCGATTGTTCATGTCATCATCTCTTGACGAACTCGCTCAAAAACGCCGTACTCCACTCGATGAAGACAATCCAATAAATTTAAAACTACTACAAAAAGAAAGTTATCCCTACAGGTAGACATACGTGATCAAAATTGTATGATGCCTCATTTCCGCCAAGAGACGCCTTTTACTTTAACTTATACGTCTCATCGACGTCAATGATGAGTAATACCTACGAGTAATTGAAGTGTGGAACACCATTGGATGCCACACTCTCAAGGATTATCACGATGTCTATCTAAAAAAGGATATACTCTTAGTCACGGATGTGCTCGACCATTTCAGAAAACACGTGCTTGGCACATTATCAACTAGATCAACTCTGGTATTTCCTAGCACCAGGTCTTTAATTAGCTGACTATGTCACAATTTGTTCCATTGGAGATTTTCAGCGGATCACCATGACAATATTTGATGAAGAACTTGCCGCTGTCGAATGCGGAAAAAACATATTGTGTTGGGCAAACACATCCACGTCGGAGCGTCCGTTGCAATCGTTCCAAAATGCTTATGGTCTAGTTTCATCATGGTTTCATCGAACGTTAATACGGTGCGAACGTCATGCTGCTCATCAGCTATATTGATTAACTCATCTACGAAATTCTCACCGATGAAAAGCAAACCACCAAAATCGGTTCTATATCAGTACCGAGAACTCTTCGATCATAACAATTCCCCTCAACACCACCCCTTCCACTGCAAAGGTAATAAAAAGTATCCTCAAAAGTTCAACGCTGAAACTAGTATCTACTACTACTGAAACTACATCACATACTTCATCAGAAATAGATCCAAAATGAAAATTTTAACCATACCCTATGATAATTCATGAAAACACCAAGGTGGTAAAATACCTGTCATGGGTCACATTGTCACCATGAATAACTAGAGACAGCCACTACAGGTACATATACGATATTACTCCATATGAACTCCCGATCGCAATGATACAACAAGAGAGGACATTGTCTCTTTGATGTTAAGTTTTAGGTCACAGATGGCATTGATTCTCTCGCAAACGGACCCAACAGAAGTAGTGAATCAAAGCGCCATCATTCACGTCGGTGATCCACAAAGAAATGAGCCAGACCACATAGAACTAGAAATCAATTAGAACGCAGAGACCTTTCTGAGCGAAAACCAAACCCACACCGTAGTGTATATATTGATGGGGAGTTGCTCATCTAGCCCAAGTAAAGAGATAGGTGGGCCAAAGCCTGCATTTGTTTTATACAACTAATGGTCTCACGTTTTATTTGTCTTACGTGTTGTTCTTATTATTAATTTGATTTGCCGTAGATCATTGTGTAACTCTAGCCTCCTAAACATTTTACAAATGTCCATTGTCTATTTTGTCATTTAACTGACGAAAGTTAGGTTTCATTATTTAATTGCCTATCTTGTCCATATGTGGGACACAATATGGTATGGGCAAGAGAGACAACATTATATCACGAGGCTGATAACTCATTTCCTTTGTATTTTTTCTACTTTAATTTCATTTTTGATTGAGATGATTACATATTAGTTCTTGCAACAAGACACTGATAAGTTATGATCGAAATCAGATAAGAAGCTGAAATGGTGATCTTTATTCGAAACAAGTTTCCCTTTAATAAAATCAATGGTCCACCGACAGTATGTCCACAGACTTGATCGACGGGTCTAGAATCTAATGATTCTTGAACTGATTTTATAGCAGCATACAACAGGAAATTAACATCTTTGTCAAACCATTTCGCTTGTTTACCCCTTGATCAAAGTGAACATATTTGGAAAGTCTAATCAAATCTGTTAAAAACTGTATCAAAGCTTCTACTATGGACATTGTGTGAACGTACACATTATGGTCAGCACGTATTGATTGCCTGGATTCGTATTAAATAAGAGCTGACACGTTCTTCCATTACTATACTAAACAAATCGTCAAATGCAGAAAAAATATTGCATTTAAAACACACGTATTGGGTTTTTGTACAATTTGCCACGTGTGAAAAGATGTAAAAGTTTTAGAAGCATCACTTTTAATTTTATGCCAATATCAATGATTCAAGATTTTATGTTTAGTCTTATTCATGTCTCAATGACGTTCAAAAGCATTTTCGATGGGCAAAACCAAGTATTAGCTGTCGTAATGAGTAACAAGCAACAAGTGAATATATCATTGACCACTGCTAATCGGAGGGTACCTTTGGTGGGCTTCCGTTTCTCATAAAGATCCCATTTTTTAAAAAAGAAAAGAAAGGTGGTACTTGTAAATCCTCTAAATCCAATAGATATCAGTCTTGTTCCTGTTCGACAATGAGTTATTGTCTTTTGTAAGTTTGATTAAATAAGGAAAATGAGCATTAAAAAGAGGATCACTGCGATCAATACCATTCGATTGATTAATATGGGCAGCAACAGCGACCTCGTCGACAGACTAACCGGTAAATGTGTCAGCTAAATGATTATTCTTGATCAATGTTGTTCACAATAGCTCATTTTCCCTTAGCTATAATGTATACATACAATGCCTCATATTCGATTAAATCAACCTTTGGAAACAAAACAATCCCTTCTGTTACAAGTTGGGTAACCAAAACAGTTCTCTCTGATAAGGTCATTCCATATCATTTAATGAATACTGTCGACGGGTAAATATTCCACTGTTTCGACAGTAACATGTCTTTAAAAGAAACCTGAGACAAAATGTTCACTTTGTATTTGAGACATAAACTATTCGTTGAATTTTACAAAACTTGCTGACTTTCAATCTTTTCTATTACTGACTATAATGCCATAGAGTCGCAATATGAATTTTGTGAACAAACGAATAAATCATATGTATTGTTTGGTGATTTCAGCGGTGTCTTGATACGCGTCTATTCTGCTAAAACAAAACCGTCTAATATTGTTCTTCTCTTTCACTAACGAAACGTTGGCAACATACTGCTATCCCATTCTTTTAAAAAAATTATTAGGAAGGCCATTTATAAAGAAATAGTGAATTATTAATAATTTTGTAGTCATGTTAGCTCATATTAGTTGTTACATTAACCAGACGATATTTTCTAACAAAATGTTTTCGTTATTCATTGTATTCAATTCTATTTGTAATAATAATAATAATAATAATAATTATAATAATAACAATAATAACAATAATGATAAATGTTATTTTTTCTATTATTATTATTATTATTATTATTATTATTATTATTATTATTATTATTATTATTATCTTGATGCTGAATTGCTTCATCTGCTTTGTCAGCATGAAAATAATGTCTGGCGAGATTTGTTTGTGCGATATGAACTCCTGTGTATGGAATTGCAGGCTACATATAAATTTACACTTATGCTTTGTCAATTGTTTTCGTCTTCTTCATAAAAATATATTCTAATATTGTACAGATTAGTCAGGTATTGCTGTAGATCTGATTGGTTTCTTAGTATAGAGATTAATTATGGAATATAATCGTGAAATATAATTAGAAACATGAACTCTAAACGAACTTCGACTACTTACCTTATCCCATTTTCGAATACGCAGCAGGGTTTGGTTTAAGTTTCAGTAAGGTTTAAGATTATAAGGTGATTTTATTTTTTTCCAAACTTAATTTAAATTTCAAAAATATATATTGATCATATTTATTTTTATTGGTAGAGGGAGGTAGCAATCTAAATTTATATTACGATATTAGCCAAATGTTCGTCTCCTTAATACCGTTTGTTTAATTTTGAATATATTCAGTTTTGATTGGATTATTTTTTATTCTATTATAAGTATCAGTTTTTTGTTAATTCACACGTTTTAACTACATCCGCACAGAACTTTATTTATACTAGATTTTATTGATGATACATGAAATTTTTAAATATTCTCGATCAATGTAGAATACTTAATATTTTTTGAGCTAAGTAATCTTCATCTAATGCGTAGCAGGGGATTTTATATTTATTTAATTACAATCGATTAAAAACTTTGAGTATAATGTAAAAATATGTCATATCAATTTTACGTTCTTGCATCGTGTCTTCGATAATCGATATTTAATATCTCTTACACAGATGAATGCGAAAGTAGTTTTAATCATGGTTTGTATTAAGTTATGAGTTCGTTTAGACGGTATATGGAACGAAGTGATAATAAAGTCTATAGTATGAATGACAAATGAAACGTCTGTGGATCCTTGATGTAACCAAGTCAACAAGGCGACACCAGATCTTTTGAAGATCAAAACTATTTTTAAGATTTTGGACTGAATTGATGTTGCTGTTCAGTACATTTTCATTTCAATACGTCTAACTCAAGGATTTTCTGTTCCAAACTATCATTTTGCATTCAGATATAATTATATTCAGACCAATTTGTCTGAACTGCAAGTAAAATGTCTCAATAATGTTGCCTTAAAGACACAGTCATAAGTTTAGAGTGAAAGGATTACATAAATCCGAAGTAGAAACAAATAAAAAGTATGTTACCTCTATTATAAGATTCAATATATCACATATTTCCCCTCTTCTCTGCCAACCAGACTTAAAGGCTTTGGCTTCCATTCTATTAAAATCAAAAATTTTGCAAGCTGAAACGTAATAAAGTATGTAAAGAAACAAAATTTTGGCGTAGGAAATAAACGAAAAATATTTTTAAAAAAATAAATTTTAGTTTACACGAGAACAAAAAAAAAAACATGAAAGCTAGAAGAAAACAAAATAATTTTTCAAAAAATGGAACTCTAAGAAAGTTTACTCATCTGGAATAGTAGCAATTTAAAACAAAATGTTTGAATATATCTTGTTTGATTAATTCTGATAACTTGTGCTCGTTATCACTTAAAAAGCTACCACGCAGCTTAAACGTCCGATTATAATTACAACTTTAGTGGTAAAAATACCACAGTGAAAGGAACGCAGTGATATTAACGGACGGTATGAAGAGGATTATACAATCACTAATCAAGCACATTTTAATTATTGATTTTCTGTACCACTAATTTAAAGTGATTGTAATAAATGTTTAATAATGGTTCAGTTCACTCAGTAATAAGATCACAAGCATGTACGATAACCATATGGCCTTTCTCCAGTATAAATGTGATGAAGTTTTAAAATTCGCCCATAAGTGAGAATCATTATGCAAATGTTACATTCTGCAGTGCATACTGCAAAGAAAGATGTTAAATTGAATAATTATTTCAAGTTTACTTTTATTTTGTTTGTTTTCATGCATATAGGGACATTTAGGATGACATTTCTATTGACTTTTATCAAAGTGTACATTTTGGTATAATTCAACAGAATTTAGTTTCTACAAATTAGATCCATTGCCAGTTTATGGAAATGTAAACCACTAGAAACAATGTCTTAATTCCAAAAGAGCAAATAAATCCAATTTGCAAGAGACAGATTTGTTTCTAACGTTATTTTGCTAGTAGAGAAGTGTCAACTAATGAAGAAGAGTTGAAATACACGGCGATTTCCTAGCAGATCTGACATATTCACAAGCGCGCGAGAAGACGATTTGCTACTTAATCACAGGTGAGTAAAATACTTGTATCCATTGAAAATCAATGAGTAAATGTGGCTTTTAAAAATATTTCATTGTTGCCATCCTTGGGAAAGGCATCTATGTCAAACGGATGGTTAATTTGCCCTGATATCTAATTTTTTAAAAACGAACTAAACAAGTACTATTGTTCAAGTCCATATGTGAAAGTATTAATTCACAATTAGATAATAGCAGATATAACCACACGTTGCTTAAGGTTTGCTCTTTGTAAGGCCCAGCGAATTTAGATCAGCCGATTATCAGTTCTAATTTGTACCGACGAGGAGGTCAAGCGTTATTGCAACCTCGCATTACCTTTTTATCATTTTTCGGGTATATGTCTGAATGACACGCATTATATCGTAGTTGCACACCGTACGTTCTTTATTCTAGACATTTAAAAAACAACCTGTAAATTTGAAGCGAATTTCGTTTCTATGGAAGCAACTTCCATGGGAAAAATAATGAAAATGACGGATTTTGTTTTTTTATACAAAACATTTCCTTTACTGTAAGATATTTTGCATTTATATATTAAAACTGCATTGGATGGTACTGAATGGCCTGTTCTTACTGCAACATTTCAAAATGGTTGAAGGCTACATAACTCTTAATGATACCTTCGTTTTGGATGAGATAACAACTAATGACTTCCATGCAATTTTATAACATTTTATTTTGTTCTTCATGTTAGTTCAGTAATCAATGTAACTGAATGTTTCTATATATAACGTCGAATGTATGTTATTATCATTCAAAGGTAATAATGAGAACGTTTCATATTTGCAAATCACCAGTTTCTTAAAATTTAGTCTTGCTGCTTCATATACCCGTTTTTCTTTGTTTTTTAGTGTTGATGTTTTTTTCTGTCTCAGTCTGGTTCCAACACATTTCATTGTCACATATTTGTTGAACAATAACATATTATATTTCATGGTATAGCAGCTACCATAGTAGTACACATGAAAACATTTATGCAAAGCATGGAATGTCAATAAACAAAGTGATCTACTATCAACAGTCAATTCGTCGCTTTCCTTTCCAAACATTAAAACATGAATAAAATCTCTAGTATCGCAATGACAATATCTTATCTTCCATCTTAATTAATGATGAAAACAATGAAATCCAATATGAAGAGGTGGCAAATCTAAACCATGATTAAGTTTAAACTAAGCAATTAAGCCCTAGTATCTTGTGTCAATGAATTCTCGGTCAAATTATGTAAGTTGTGTACATTTTGTTTCTTTATTAAAAATATTGTACACATACTAGACAGAGGTAATATAAATCAAATAGTATAATCTAAATAATTAAGTATGCCTAATAAAAGAATCAGCGATCGGAATTATTATTTCATGCAAATCAGTTCGCTCCTTGGAAACATAAACTAAATCTATTGGGTTTAAATAATGAAAACACTGCATATTTGTATTTATACGTTCATTAATATTTTTAACCTGACAATGTGGAGAACGTTCTTCCAACATATGACATGTATATTGAGAACATCCGACGCGCTGACGCCATACGTTACATTATTCTCTACGAATATGGTGGAGTATACGCTGATATGGATATGGAAAGTTTACAAACGTTAGATCCTATAATTAGGAAATAGTATAGTAATCTCGCACAAGAGCCATATGAACATACAATTATGGATGGAAACTTTGAACATTTAGTCTTCAATACCTTTTTGGCATGCGCCAAAAAAGATCAATTTATGAAATTAGCAATCAATAGACTGGTGGATTTTAGTCATTTTTAGAACGTTCTTGACAGTACTGGACCTCACTTTTTAACCTCTATTTACAGAGTATATTTATCACAAAGAAACATTACCAGTGATGATAAAGAGGGCGTATATCTTGCATCAGCGAAATACTTTGTACCTACTGTAGATCCAGCTAAATTTCCTTACATTAGAAACATTTGCCAAAATTTCTATCATTTGAACCAACTAACAAAAACGAACGTGTGTTTCACTAAGTTTAATGGGACTTCAACGAAGTCCCTGTATGATGTCCTTTACAAATCATCACTGGTTACACACTTCTTTTAATGGTGGATTTGCAGAAGGTACCACACGAGACCTTTTCGAAGTAGTTCCCGGAGCTGTGATATATAACTGCAGTAATTAAAAAAATACCAGGTGACTTGTTTGTTTCATTTCTAGTTCTAATTATAATAATGTTCCTCTGTATTTATAGTTTTATTTTTAAAAAACTGCAGAATTGATTTTTAAGTTTATATTTCATTGGGGGAATAGGTTTTGATGGTAACTAAATATGTCCTTATGTACCTCAAACCCTTCAGAGTATCATAAATTATGTTTTCACCGATTCATAGCCCTTCCACTGCTATATTGCGCAATCGGGTCATCAATTAGGATCATTCAGATCAACTAACATCTCAATATAGAAATTTTTGCGTTATTTGTGCTATGTTTAAATCTGCATATGTTCAATGACTCGTAACGTGTTATTAATACCATATCGTCATAAGTTTGCTATAGAAATGTACACACAAAGTCTGTCAGCATCATGTAACGCTCAGAAATGACAGAGTAATCAATAACATATTTAGGATATCTATCTATCTATCTATCTATCTATCTATCTATCTATCTATATATATATATATATATATATATATATATATATATATATCTGCATAAGTTTAGATAGTTCATTTCAAGAACGTTTTCAGTAGAAACACAAGATTTATGTAAATTGTAGTTGATTGCACTAAAATTTCGGTTGACTATGAATGAGCGAGCGTAAGTTATATTTGCAATTAAGAAGTATAACCAAACTTGCAAATACAACATCCAAAAAGACAGAAACGAATCTAATACTTATGAAAAAAATCATACATCCTTAAAATCTATATTTAATCGAGTAACCGTGCAGCAAAATGAATAATTTGTAAAAGTACGTTGTGTAGCGTATCCATTAACGTGCATGGTCAAACTGAAATATCCAATGTATAGTATAGTAAAGACAAACATCATTTTATTTTGCAAAGCTATTAATTTTAAATGAACGTTAATATATATCGCTATTTCAAACTTATTGCTACTCATTATTATCATTCTTAGGCTTCAACTATTTACATTTACACGAAGAAGATCATGCACACAGTAATCAATTCAGAAAATAAAATAACTTTAACAAGGAGAACAATATAGAGCATGCACAAACAACGAGCACATTTTTGCCCATTTGGTCAAACATTATCTGTATCCTCTTATCACATATTCTGACCATCATCCAACTCTACCGCTTTAAATAAATGTTTCCCGGTTAGATTATAAATCTAATTAATTAGCGAATAGACTGTGTTGTTGATAATATTTACATAAGCGTGCTGTATCTATCTACAAAAATGACAGTATTAAATTATTTATAACTAACATCATCATCATCATCATCATTAGATAAAAAAATGTCAGAGTTCAACGCCATTCACGTCTGTAGTCCAAATGTAATTACCATTTAATGTGCATTCCCTAATTAACATATCTGCATATATGCATGTATAAACATGAATTTAATTAAAATTTGGTAGTAATATATGTATTTAGTTATTTTTTAATGTTTGTATGCATCATGTTTTAAATAAAGTTTGTCAAAAACGATAAATCTTGAGCAAAGTGCAATTAGAAAGCTTTAAACTCGAAACATTTTATTATGCAAATTCGTCCGCATCCTCACAATTTGTCTTACCAACCAAGTTTATCCCCTGTCCCCATAAACGAGTGTATAAACAGTATTTATTTAATACGAGTCTAACAAAGGTCACATAAACACTTCTTAACGTTTATATTTTATGTCGGGATTAAGCATGATCGTCGCTTGACCATATCTTGTTGATTTACAAGATGACTATTCTCACAAATATTCATCTACATGCAAATATATCTATCTACATATTTCCATCTACTACCATATATATATATATATATATATACATATATATATATATATATATATATATATATATATATAGATATATATATATATATATATATATATATATATATATATATATATATACATGCTCACTGTTCATAAACAAATCTGAAAAGCCTCTGCTGAAATAATTAACATTCGACCTAGACGATGTAAGAACTACCATCCATTTTCAACTCTCCCATTCATATAACAAATCTTACAAGAAATTGTTCTAACCCTACTTGTATCTCATCTTAATTGAAAGAGTCTTTTTAGCAATTGACGGTCTGCATTTCGCCGTGGACACATTACTGACAATACCTGTCTGATTACAGTTCTCACCGTCTTTTATTTCTCTGTAGCATTTGACACAATAGTTGATGCCACGAAAACGCTTGCACACGTTCATTAATACTTACAATAGTGGACTACTGTAACTCAATTTTGTCTTGTTCTTCTCAATATCTACTCCAGAAATTCAAACAGTTAAAAACATAGCTGCACGTATCATCTTTAAAGTACAACACTCAGAGCACATCTCCCGGCTGCTCCGTACCCTACAATGGCTATTCATTTGATCCATAATCAAATACATTTGTTCTCTGTGCTACGTTTCACTGATGGCCTCGATTTCAGCACACCTATATGGCCTCATTCAGTATATTGGTGTAATCTTAATAAGTCTATTTACAAAAAGTGCCGTTTGCAAAAAAATGTCTTAAAATGTTATGCTCTGTTATACTTGATTGCTATGATACCTTCCTATTGTTTGCGAGCTGACGTTAATACTTATAAGTGTTCTATATTGTTCCGACCATGTCAATCCTATAATTTACTTCTGTATCCACAGGTGTTAATTAGTTTGGAATGTATCTCAATATATTGCAATTTTCAATCCATGAAAAATCGTGCCATCATGACCCGGTCCTTAGGTATCAACATAAAATCTATTAATTTTCATTGGTCAGTACACTCTAATACGATAAAACAATGTGTACTAATATCTTTCTATAATGTAATTTTACAGATGCGATTAATGTTATAACTGCTTTTTTCGTATCTTTGTAACCCTATTATTTGTCTTATCCTTTGAGAATATCGTGTTATAAGAGGAATAATGAAGCGTTGAAAATTATTAAACCATGTTACAAAGTCTGCTTAGTGTTTTACAAAGACTAAAGCAATAACACCTTCACCTTAATGAAAGAAAAATCAATAAGAGGATGATAATGTGGTAATATTAATAAACTTTGTGATCGATTCCCAAACATCTGTCGGACTATACAACGAGACTTGTCATCTCCAATCGCAGTGTGACATATGATAAGATTACTTGTGTGTCTATATTTTAAAAACATTAATCATTCATTTATTATTATTATAAGAGAAACGCGCAATACAAAAATATATGCTTTCTTTACATTTCAATCCATACAACAAAACATTAGTACACACTTTGTCAGGTTATATATTGGTCAATTATTATTAATCGAATTTATTATTAATCTTACACTGCCGAGAAATATTGTGATTTCTGAACGATTGTTTATTGAAATCGTTTCATATATATTCAAAATTATGTTATTGATTAATATGTAATGATTGATGGACGATAAAACCAGACTAATGAGAAAGCCACAGAAGGCTTGAGTTGTCCTTAAATTTATCGAAAATCTCCAACATATATAAAATTCACTTGTATTATGGAGAATCTCGAATTTATCTAATGTTTTAACGCAATAATGAAATGGAGAATATCAAGCCATGTTTTAAAGACATTATAAAGTTTAGCTTGGGTACGAATGAATAGAATGAAGTTGATTCACTCAAAATATTTCAATTGATATTGAGTTGTATAAAACAATTAGACACAATGGACTAAACCTGTTTAGGATATGACAACAGAAGTTAATGATAGGCTGGGAATGGGGGAAGCATTACGATACCATTTAACACGAGTACCAAATGTAAAGTTTATAAGTACAAACGTCATCTTTATCAAGGATATTATCAGACCGAAGTTCATATAATATTTAGTAAGAAAATGTGAGCACTTCGCAATTTTAGCTAGTCAATAGCTTATTCGAAGGATCGGAAAGATGTTCGTAATGCGAATATACAGGGCACACGTCTGCATTGGTGCGAAATCGTAACAAGCACAAGGATGATGAGATTTGTATAGGTCTTTTCCACACATTCATTTGACTTATAATGCTACTTAAAATAAACTTTTGAATGTAAAACTTTCGGGACATTTAAATACAAAACCTTGCTCAATCTATGATTTATTATTGTAACAAATTTGATCAGACGATCAATATTTGTATCCTGTGGTTAAAGCTGAAATGTAATATCAATAGTAACATGCGCTGTTCTGATCATATAATTAACCAAGTAATATGTATACCAAAATAAATTCCACGTCAAATATTCAAAACATCCATAATCTGTAAAAAACATAATGTCATATCGAAATTGAAAAACTTAAAAAGTGAAGGAAGGAAATAGAACATAACGTTATTCAAGCAAAGTATAATTGCAAACAAACTCAATAAAAGAACACGACATTAATGTGTATCCCATGGAAACGTTTGTATCAAGGATCAAACTGTAATTGATGACCTTATGTTAAAGATATTTCAGAAAAGTCTGTGCTAGAATATTTCAATAAACGCAGCGTCAGGAATAAGTCTTTATACATTATCACATCTGCCTGGATTTTGAAACGTTTATTTAAACATGACTTTATGACAAAGATCCTGTATCAACCATATTATATTAACGCACACGATACTCGATGGGCTTTAATTCTTTAAACAAAATGAAATTATATATCGGTCTGAATTTATATCTTCTTTGCTTTTTTAACCTTACATTAATTTCAGTATGTTCATACCTTTCGTTTCATAGCTAAGCTGTTGCTGGATTTAACGCGTCCTTTGTAACTAATATGTGGAGGATGATTGCGTTGAGAGGGAAGATATTTATTAGCGTTATGTTGATATTTAAATGAGACAAAAATCGATTCTCAAGTATATGTACAACCAGATATCAATATCAATGATAAAATAATCAAGGAGTGTTTTGAAACTAGAATATATTAGATGACATGGTATGAAGAGCAATATTTGCAAAGCAATTACCACCCTCACCCGCTCGTGAAAAAGGGTTGATTATTTTTTTCTTAATCGTTGCCTGTATTTAGGCTGTAGTACATCAACTCATATCAATTTCGATGGAAAATGTATCAAGGAATCGTTTGGAGAAGGAATATTTGAGATGACGCTGTGTAAATCGTGCAATATTATCAAAATACCGTTGCGTGTACCCTTTTCATTCATCTTTGCCTACTAATATATATCTTTGTCAAAATAATTGTATGACGAATTGGTGGCTACACTCGAACACAATATAACGACTAATATAGTTCAAATCAAAATTATTAGTAAAGTTCATATTGTATCATTAAGAAAAAAATATTAAAGGAATAAATGTGACATGGTTAGATTAACTAGATCTCTCCATGTGAGGCCGATTGTTTGATCACGTGACAATATGGCGTCGGAGTTCGCCTGAGTATGTATCAGCGGAGTGCAACGTAGAAATCAAACAAAGCAGGGAACCAGACTAAATATATATAAACGGTGACGTGATACTGAGCATGAATGTTTTATATATCGAATTAATCTGGTTAATATGAAATGAAGTTTTATTTGTACTACGAACTTCTACCATCATAATAAACACACCAACCACCCACATTAACGTTTCACGATTAAAATATCCCCTTAGAGATATAGAACATATAATTATAAGTCATTTCTTCATTCCAAAACACAAACCATTTGCCAAAGCAAAACTATGTGAGGTTTTACAAACCAATCTAGAGAAATTATTGCATAGTGATTAATCAATATTTCATCGGCTGTGGTTCATAGTCAGTTTCACATGTCGAGCAGTAAATCTCTCTAAACTTGGAGACCATTTGGTTAAGGAAAGATTGAAAATGGATAGAAAAACACGAAAAAGGATTATTTGAACAACAGGTGCCATTAACAAGGGTAATGTTAAAAAATAATGAATAGATGGGTATAACAAGTATCAATCAATTTGCTAAATATAAAAACATTGATAAGAACAACTACATACTATAAGTGGCTGTTCCCGCTTTGCCTTTCTACCTGTATTACTATATAATGATTCCATGTTTTGACCTATGTATTCAGCTGCAATGAAGAAGCTAATGAAAAGACTATAACATACCTAAAAGTGAATGTTTTTGTAGACATCACTTGATATATTGACAGAAAGGATATCAAGTTAGAATTATAAGGATACGGTGTTTAGAGTTGGGATTTTATCGATGTGTAAATGTTACCTAATCACTGACAAAGTTAAAGAAAAAGTCTTCTGGACTTATTTACTTTGTAAGACATTTGATTAAAAAGAGATTTGGCAACAATCACATTGTATTCCTCCTGCCAAATGTTTTAAATCGTCTACACAGCTTCTATAATGCTTTCAGAGTTTTCGTCCTTTACTTCATGTATGTCACAATAGATTACAACGCTGTATTGTAGCTTTTTGTTTTTTGAAGGTCCGGTCTATTGTTTGACAATGCCTGAGTCGCATCAGATTTCTTCCTTTCAAGATTACCCAAGATTTCTCAGTAGAAAGGTTATGAATATGCATTGCTCTTGTCTGACCCTATAACTTTTTCTGTCCTGAAATAGATTTTCTCAACGGATCGGATGTATTCAAAACTTTTCGTTTTTTGAAATTATTGAATTATTTGTATTCGTTACATGTTTTGAAAGTTTATTTCAAACCCTTTATGAAGTCTAACCAATCAATTCACCGCTACCTGGATGAAATATTGAACAAATTTATTTGTCAACAAGGAGGTCGGTTGCTAGGAGATTGAAACATTCATCTGATATGTCTATTTCTAAATAAATATTTGTAATAAGGTTGTCAATGATGTTTTTAAAGTAATACTGCTTTGGAAATGGTTTACTAAGCGGCATTTCGTTCTGTGACACAAGTTAGATTTGAGATAATCAAACTGTAATATAGACGAAATATTTGGGCGAGTGAAGAAATGTTTAAAATTAATTAATTGTATTGCATTTACTAGCCTGACCAGCAAAGCTGCCGCACTGGTTTTGCAATATTTTGGCAATGTTGTTCAAGGTACTTGAGCATAATGGTGTTCTTTTCATGACATTATTCGGAATATATCGTCCTGCAAATATGAACTAGTGATAAAGTCAAAGTTTGAAATTCTTTTACATGGTATTCTAACTGTCGATACACCACGTTTATCATAAATATATACAGACCAATATTCCTTTCTTTGCACAATTAGGTAGCAATGCCTGTTTATGAGATATTTGATTCAAAACGACTAAAGAATAATTTTTTTCCCAAAGTGGGGTTAGTACTACAAGCAAATGTTTGCTCAGTTGAAACAATTAAACGGATATTGATTTTAAAACGAGTGTTTTAGAGAAGATCAATAAAACGTTTGGAACAAATATAAAGCTGTCCCATAGCACAAGTTGAAAGAGTAAATCTGAAAATTTTATCATGAAAAGTACTATATTTTAAACATCTGAGTATACAATGACGTTAGCGATCGATGCCCTAGAGGTCTTACACATATAACGTACATATAACAAGGATCATATAAAATACCTTAGAATGTCACTGCTAACAGAGAAGAACGAAATTGCTCAAACTACTTAGAGACAACTAAGAAACAAATAATGGGCACCATCAATATTCAAATTGATAGAAATATACAGGCTTTAATTACAATAATGCATTGAGACAATCAAAATAGAGTTGGAAGTAAAACTTTACTTTGAAAGTATCAATCTCTGCCAGTCTTTTAAAGTCAGTTTGAGTTCTAATGAATAGAAGAAATCTAATACCGCTCAATGGTATTAATCGACGAACTTGTCGCAAACAAACGAAAACAATGCCACATTCCTTACTATGTTTACAGAAGGCATTGCAAAGATGAGCATGGTGGAAGTATTATGATATTTTCAACATGATCAGGAAAAAAATATTGCCTTGTCCTCTATGAATTTTTAATGAAATCCTACAAAATTGTAACTTGTAATTGCAAACCAAAATGGACTAAATGAATGTATTAATTTTGAGTCTGTTTAGATCAATTAAATCGACACGACTTATTCAAAATTGAATGCTATTATACTCAGTGACACAAGCAAACGACAGCAATTAGTATATATAGCCCCAAGTAACCGCTCTGATAGAAATGGTGGACTTGAGGGAACATCATCATAAACTTATATTACAAGTTTCAAAAACTCGAACAAACCTAACCACCACGCTCTGCTTGCACGCGCTTAATTTATGCTAATTGTAATTCGTCTGTTGTGTAAAATGTGATGATTGTGCCACTTAATTAGTTGTTGCAAATAAATACATCCATTCTTGGATGTTTCTTAACAAATCCTAATCTATTCTGTTTGAAATAAATAGAAGAATATAAATTCAAGGAAGATATAAATTTATTATCTAGTTAGACTTGGCTATATTAATAAACGTATCAGCTGCTAAACTAATCCTTATTCGGACATTTGTAATAAATCACATGAATGAAACGGTTGTAATTGTATCAGAGCATCTTTCTGCATATATTCAATCTATTTAGATAAAATCGGTCACGTGATACTGGAAAAAATTATTACATACATATAAATATTCCGCGGATTACATTTGGATCGCATTTACCTGACAATATTAAGTGAAGTTTTATCTGTACTAACGTCCCCCAACACAATAATAACAAACCCCACCAACCCACATTTACGGTTTCAGACGAAAATGTCCATCCTTGACCAAAATGTGCCGACAGATTTAAACAAAATATAATTATTCAATGATTCTTGAATTCCAAGCCTCACCCCATTTCCCAAGAAAAAAATATGACACGATTTACAAAACAATCTTGAGAAATTATTGCATTATGATTCACCAATGTGTCACAGGTTGCTATTCACAGTAAGAGTCACATGTCTAGCAGGGACTCTCTCTAAACATGAAGACGATTTGGATTAGGAACGAAGATTGAAAAGACATATGTAAATGTTACCTAATCACTAACAAATTCAAAGTAAAAGTCTCTTGGACTTTATTTACTTTGTAAGACATTTAATTAAATTGAGATTTGGCAACAATCACGTTATATACGTCCAGCCAAATGTAAATCGTCTACACAGCTACCATAATGCTTTCAGAGGTTTCGTCCTTTACTTAATGTATGTGACAATGGATTACAAAGCTGTATTATAGCTATTTCGTTTTTTGAAGGTACGGTCTATTGATTGAAAATGCTTGAGTCCCATCAGATTTCTGCCCTTCATGATTACCCAAGATGGTTCAGTAAAACTGTGATACATAGATATACATTGATCTTGTTCTACTCAATCATAACTAATATACTTAAAAAGATTTTCTCAACAGATTGGATGTATTCAAGGCATTACATTTTTCCAAACTGTTAACATATTTGTGTTCTTTACGTTACCTTCAAAGTTATATTAAACTTTCTATACATTTGTATCTATTGTTTCGCCGCTACCTGGATGAAATATTTATAACATAATTTTCAACAAGGACGACGGTTGCTAGGAGACGAAAGGATTCGTTACATTAATTTCCTGTATCGGCAATTCCTCATTAAACATTTTTTATTAAGATTGTCAGTAGTGGCTTTAAATTAATACTCCTTTGGGCATGTTTTATTCAGATGTAAATACTAATTAAAGAAAATTGTGTTCTAATTTTATGACATTACTCGGATTATATCGTACTGCAAATACGAATAACTGATCCATTCCAAGTTTTAAATACCTTTACATTTTTATTTTTATTTTCAATACATTAAACATGTGAAGTTATTAAATATGTCGCTGATCACATATAGCCATATTTCGAAACGCTTTTTTCCACCCGACATTGTATTGGCATTATTTAGTCTCTATCTAACTATATTATGAATATTGTCTAAACTTATGAGACCAAATAATGATTATATTACCATATCGGGAGTGAAATTTAATTTTCTTCAAAACTCATATTCGTACAAGGATTCAAGTTTAAACTGCATATTTCTGTTCCATTGATCGTTTCATCTAGTAACTTTTAACTGTAATAATATGTACCGAGGTTTTTTTTATAAATTGTCACGTGATACCGGCAGAGAATTGTTATATATATATATATATATATATATATATATATATATATATATATATATATATATATATATATACTCTGCGGATTATATTTGGATCGCAGTTACCCAACAATATTAAGTGAAGTTTTATCTATACTAACGTCTTCCACTACAATAATAACAAGCCCCAACAACCCACATTTACGATCTGAGACTAGAATATCATCCCTCATTAAAATGTCCTCATAGAATTATACAAATTATAATTAGTAAATAATTCCTGCATTCCAAGATTCACCCTATTTGCCAAGAAAAGAATATGACATGCTTTACAAACAAATCTTGTCAAATTATTGCATTGTGATTCATTAATGTGTCACCGTTTGTTATTCACAGTCAGGGTCACATTTTACATTAATTTCCTGTCTCAACTCTTCCTCATTAAACATTTTTATTAAAATTGTCAGTAGTGGCTTTAAAGTAATACTGCTTTGGGCATGCTTTGGGCATGTTTTACCCAGATTTACACAACTGTGTTTTCTTTTTATGACATAACTCGGATTATAACGATCTGCAAATATGAATAACTGATCCATTCAAAGTTTAAAATGCCTTTACATTTGTATTTTCATTTTTAATACCTTAAATATGTAAAGTTATTAAATATGTCGCTGAGCACATATAGAAATGTCTCGAAACGTTTATTTGTCCACCTGACATTGTATTGGCATTATTTAGTCTCTATCATACTCTATCATAACTGTCATCTTGAAATAGATTTTCTCAACGGATTGGACGTATTCAAGGTATTACATTTTTCCAAACTATTAAGATATTTGTGTTCTTTACGTTAAATCAAAGTTATCTTAAACAATATGTACATATGTATCTATAGATTCGCCGTAACTGGTGGAAATATTTATAACATTTAATTTTCAGCATTAACGACGGTTGCTAGGAGTTGAAAAGACTCGTTACATTAATTTCATTTCTCACCTTTTAATCATGAAACATTTTCTATGCTTTGGGCATGTTTTACTCAGGTGTATATATAACTTAAAGACAACTGTGTTCTCTTTTTATGACATTAATCGTATTATATCGATCTGCAAATATGAATAACTAATCCATTCAAAGCTTGAAATTCCTTTACATTTTTAATTTCATTTTCAATATATCAAATATGTAAAGTTATTACATATGTCGCTGAGCACATATAGTCATGTTTCGAAACGCTTATTTGTCCACCTGACATTGTGTTGGCATTATTTAGTCTCTGTCTACTTAAATTGTAATTTTAAATAAACTTATGAGACCAAATAATGATTATATTACCATCTCGGGAGTACAATTTATATTCGTCAAAAGCTTCCATAATGATTTCAGAGTTATTGTTCTTTACATAATGTATCTGTTAATGGATAACAAAGGTGAATTGAAGCTATTTCCTATTTTGAAGGTGCGGTTTATTTCTTGAAAATGATTGAGTCGCATAAGCTTTCTACCTTTTATAGATTTCCCTAAGTGTTTCAGTAAAACGGTGATATATATGCATTGATCTTGTCCTACTCTATCATAACTACTTTCTTGAAATAGATTGGATGATTCAAGGTATTACATTTTTCCAAACTATTAAAATATATGTGTTCTTTAAGTTACATTCAAAGTTATCTAAAACCCTAAGCACATTTGTATCTATTGATTCGCCTTTTCTCGATGAAATATTTGTAACATTTAATTTTCAACATGGTCGACGGTTGCTAGGAGTTGAAAAGATTCGTTACATTAATTTCCTGTCTCAACTATTAACCATTAAACATTTTTTATTAATATTGTCAGTATTGGCTTTAAAATAATACTGCTTTTGGCATGTTTAACTCAGATTTATATACTACTTAAAGACAATTGTGTTCTCATTTTATGACATTATTCGGATTATATCGTAATCCAAATATGAATAACTGATCCATTCAAAGTTTGAAATTCCATTACATTTTTATTTTCATTATCAATATAATAAATATGTAAAGTTTTAAGTATGTCGATGAGCGGATATAGCCATGTTTCGAAAGCTTTTTGTCCAACCGATATTGTAATGACATTATTTAGTCTCTATGAACTTGTATTTTGAATATTTTATAAACTTATGAGACCAAAGAATGATTATATTACCAACTCGACAGTACAATTTAATTTCTTCAAAACTCGTATTCGTCCAAAGACGCATGTTTAAACTGCATATTTCTGTTCCATTGATACTTTTCATCTAGCTATTTTAAACTGCAATAAATTGTACCGAGGTATCTCCAATATATTTAGTTATTACATATAAATACTCTGCGGATTACATCTGTATCGCAGTTAACCAACAATATTAAGTGAACTTTTTATCTCTACTAACGTATTTCAACACAAATCTAACAAGCCCCACCAACCCACATTTACGGTTTGACACTAGAATCTTATCCCTGATTAAAATGTCCCCTTAGAATTATACAAAATATAATTATTAAATAATTCCTGCATTCAAAGGCTCACACATTCGCCAAGAAAAGAACATTACATGCTTTATAAACCAATCTTGAGAAATTATTGCTTTGTGATTCATTAATGTGTCACCGCTTGTTACTCACGGTCAGGGTCACATGTCTAGCAGGGATTCTCCCTAAACAAGGATGGTAGCGATTTGCTTTAGGAAGGATCTACAATGGATGTGTAAATGTTACCAAATCACCCCCAAAGTTAAACAAAAAATCTCTTGGACTGTATTTACTTTGTAAAACATTTCATTGAAATGCGATTTGTCAATATTACTAAAGATGGTTCAGTAAAACGTTGATAGATAGTTATGCATTGATCTTGTCCTACTCTATTATAACTACTGTCCTGAACTAGTGATTCTCAACGGATTGGATGTATTCAAGGATTTACATTTTTCCAAACTGTTAAAATATTTGTGTTCTTTACGTTACATTCAAAGTTATCTTAAACCTTATGTACATTTGTATCTATTGATAGCCGCTACCTGGATAAAATATTTATAACATTTAATTTTCAACATGGACGACGGTTGCTAGGGGATGAAAAGAATCTTTAAATTAATTTCCTGTCTCAACCATTCCTCAGTAAATCTTTTTTATTAAGATTATCAGTATTGGCTTTAAAAGAATACTGCTTTGGGCATGTTTTACCTAGATGTATATACTGCTTAAACACAATTGTGTTCTCTTTTTATGACATTAATCGTATTATATCGCACTGCAAATATAAATAAATGATCCATTCAAAGTTAAAAATTCCCTTACATTTTTATTTTGATTTTCAATCCATTAAATATGTAAAGTTATTAAATATGTCGCTGAGCGCATATAGCCATGTTTCGAAACGCTTTTTGTCCACCCGTCATTGTATTGGCATTATTTAGTCTCTATCAACTTATATTTTGAACATTTTATAAACTAATGAGACCAAATAATGATTATATTACCATCTCGGGAGAACAATTTAATTTCTTCAAAACTCATACTCGTCCAAAGACACGTTTAATCTGCATATTTATGTTGCATTGATACTTTTCATCTAGTTACTTTCAACTGCAACAAATTGTACCGAAGTAAGAATTGTTGTATTACATAAAAATACGCTGCGGATAAAATTTGGATCAAAGTTACCCAACAATAGTAAGTGAGGTTTTTATCTGTACTAACGTTTTCCACCACAATAATAACAAGCTCCACCCACCCACATTTACGATTTCAGACTATAATGTCATCCCTGATTAAAATGTCTCCATAGAATTATACCATATAGAATTTTTAAATAATTCCAGTATTCAAAGTCTCACCCCATTAGCCAATAAACCAATATGACATGCTTTACAAAACAATCTTGGGAAATTATTGCTTTGTGATTCATTAATGTTTCACCGCTTGTTTTCACAGTCAGGGTCACATGTTTAGCAGGGAATCTCCCTGAAAAAGGATGGAAGCGATATGGTGTAGAAAGGATCTAAAATTAATATGTAAATGTTACTGAATCACTGACAAAGTTAAATAAAAAGTCTCTTGGACTGTATTTACTTTCTAAGACATTTGAATCAATTGCGATTTGGCAACAATCACGCTATATACGTCCAGCCTAATGTTGTAAATCGTCTACACAGCTTCCATAATGCGTTCTGAGTTCTCGTCCTTTACTTAATGTATGTGATAATGGAATACAAAGCTGTATTAGAGCTATTTCGTTTTTTAAAGGGGCAGTATATTGATTGAAAATACTTGAGTCGCATCAGATTTCTCCTTTCAATATTACCCAAGGTGTTTCAGTTAAACGGTGATAGATAGCTATGTATTGATCTTGTCCTACTCTATCATAACTACTATCTTGAAATAGACTTTCTCAACGGATTGGATGTATTCAAGGTATTACATTTTTCCAAACTATTAAAGTATATGTGTTCTTTACGTTACATTCATAGTTATCTTAAACCCTATGTACATTTGTATCTATTGATTCGCCGTTACTGGAGGAAATATTTATAACATTTAATTTTCAGCATGGACGACGGTTGCTAGGAGTTGAAAAGACTCGTTACATTAATTTCCTGTCTCAACTATTAATCATGAATCATTTTTTTATTAAGATTGTCAGTGTTGACTTTAAAATAATACTGCTTTGGGCATGTTTTACTCAGATGTATATAAAACTTCAAGACAATTGTGTTCTCTTTTGATGACATTAATCGTATTATATCGATCTTAAAATATGAATAACTGATCCATTCAATGTTGGAAATTCCATTACATTTATAATTTTATTTTCAATATATTAAATATGTAAAGTTATTAAATATGTCGCTGAGAACATATAGTCATGTTTCGAAACGTTTAATTGTCCACCTGACATTGTATTGGCATTATTTAGTGTCTATCTACTTATATTTTAATGTTTTATAAACTTATGAGACAAAATAATGATTATATTACCATCTCGGGAGTACAATTTATATTAATCAAAATTCATATTCGTCCAAGGACTCAAGTTTAAATTGCACATTTCTGTTGCATTGATACTTTTCATCTAGGTACTTTTAACTGCCGTAAATTGTTCCGAAGTATCTCCAATCTTTTTAGTTATATACGGTCTAGTGACACCGGCTAAGAATTGTTATATTACATATAAGTACTCTGCGGATTACATTTGTATCGCTGTTACCCAACAATATTAAGTGACGTTTTATATGTACTCACGTCTTGCACCACAATAATAAAAAAATCCCACCAACCCACATTTACGGTTTCAGACTAGAATGGCATCCATGATTAAATTGTCCCCATAGAATTATACAAAATATAATTATTAAATAATTCCTGCATTACAAGCCTCACCCCATTTGCCAAGAAAAGAATATGACATGCTTTATAAAGAAATCGTGAGAAATTATTGCATTGTCATTCATCAATGTGTCGCCAGATGTTATTCAGTCAGGGTCACATGTCAAGCAGGGACACTGCCTAAACATGGAGGGAGGCGATTTGATTGAAGAAGAATCGAAAAGTGATATGCAAATGTTAAATAATCACTCACAAAGATAAAGACAAAATCTCTTGGAATTTATTTGCTTTGTGAGACATTTGATTCAATTGCGATTTGACAACAATCATGTTATATACTTCCATCCAAATGTTGCAAATCGTCTACAAGCTTCCATAATGATTTCAGAGTTATTGTTCTTTACATAATGTATCTGTTAATTGATTACAAAGGTGAATTGAAGCTATTTCCTTTTTTGAAGGTGCGGTTTATTTCTTTAAAATGTTTGACTCGCAAAACATTTATATCTTTTATAGATTTCCCTAAGTGTTTCAGTAAAACGGTGATAGATATATACGCATTGACCTTGTCCTACTCTATAATAACAACTGACCTGAACATGATTTTCTCAACGGATTGGATGTATTCAAGGCTTTAAATTTTTCCAAACTATTAAAATATTTGTGTTCTTTACGTTAACTTCGAAGATAACTTATACCTTATGTACATTTTGCTGTATTAAATCGCCCCTTTCTGGATGAAATATTTATAACATTTAATTTTCAACATGGAAGACGGTTGCTAGGAGTTGAAAAGATTCGTTACATTAATTTCCTGTCTCAACTATTAATCATTAAACATTTTTTATTAATATTATCAGTATTGCCTTTAAAATAATACTGCTTTTGGCATGTTTTACTCAGATGTATATACTTCTTAAAGACAATTGTGTTCTCATTTTATGACATTATTCGGATTATATCGTACTCCAAATATGAATAACTGATCCTTTCAAAGTTTGAAATTCCTTTACATTTTTATTTTCATTTTCAATGCTTTAAATATGTAAAGTTTCAAATATGTCGCTGAGTGCATATAGCCATATTTCGAAACGCTTGTTGTCCACCCGACATTGTAATGGCATTATTTAGTCTCTATTAACTTGTATTTTGAATATTTTATAAACTTATGAGACCATATAATGATTATATTATAATCTCGGCAGTACAATTTAATTTCTTCAAAACTCATATTCGTCCAAAAACGCATGTTTAAACTGCATATTTCTGTTCCATTGATACTTTTCATCTAGTTACTTTTAACTGCAACAATTTATACCTAGGTTACTCCAATATATTCAGTTATAAACCTGTCTCGAGATACCGGCAAAGAATTCTTTTATTACATATAAATTCTCTGCGGATTACATCTGGATCGCAGTTAAACAACAATATTAAGTGAACTTTCTATCTCTACTAACGTAATCCACCAAAAATCTAACAAGCCCCACCAACCCACATTTACGGTTTCAGACTAAAATCTTATCCCTGATTAAAATGTCCCCATAGAATTATACAAAATATAATTATTAAATAATTCCTGCATTCAAAGCCTCACCCCATTCGTCAAGAAAAGAATATGATATGCTTTACAAACCAGTCTTGAGAAATTATTGCTTTGTAGTTCATTACTGTGTCACCGCTTGTTACTCACAGTCAGGGTCATATGTCTAGCACGGATTCTCTCTAAACAATGATGGAAGCAATATGGTTTAGGAAAGTTCTAAAATGGATATGTAAATGTTACCCAATCACCCCCAAAGTTAAATAAAAAATCTCTTGGACTGTATTTACTTTGTAAGACATTTGAATCAATTGCGATCTGGCAACAATCACGCTATTTACGTCCAGCCTAATGTTGTAAATCGTCTACACAGCTTCCATAATGCGTTCAGAGTTCTCGTCCTTTACTTAATGTATGTGACAATGGAATACAAAGCTGTATTATAGCTATTTCGTTTTTTAAAGGGGCAGTATATTGATTGAAAATACTTGAGTCGCATCAGATTTCTCCTTTCAAAATTACCCAAGGTGTTTCAGTTAAACGGTGATAGATAGCTATGTATTGATCTTGTCCTACTCTATCATAACTACTATCTTGAAGTAGACTTTCTCAACGGATTGAATGTATACAAGGTATTACATTTTTCCAAACTATTAAAGTATATGTGTTCTTTACGTTACATTCAAAGTTATCTTAAACCCTATGTACATTTGTATCTATTGATTCGCCGTTACTGGAGGAAATATTTATAACATTTAATTTTCAGCATGGACGACGGTTGCTAGGAGTTGAAAAGACTCGTTACATTAATTTCCTGTCTCAACTATTAATCATGAAGCATTTTTTTTATTAAGATTGTCAGTGTTGACTTTAAAATAATACTGCTTTGGGCATGTTTTACTCAGATGTATATAAAACTTAAAGACAATTGTCTTCTCTTTTGATGACATTAATCGTATTATATCGATCTTAAAATATGAATAACTGATCCATTCAATGTTGGAAATTCCATTACATTTATAATTTCATTTTCAATACATTAAATATGTAAAGTTATTAAATATGTCGCTGAGAACATATAGTCATGTTTCGAAACGTTTATTTGTCCACCTGACATTGTATTGGCATTATTTAGTGTCTATCTACCTATATTTTGATTTTTTATAAACTTATGAGACAAAATAATGATTATATTACCATCTCGGGAGTACAATTTATATTAATCAAAATTCATATTCGTCCAAGTACTCATGTTTAAATTGCATATTTCTGTTGCATTGATACTTTTCATCTAGGTACTTTTAGCTGCCGTAAATTGTTCCGAAGTATCTCCAAATCTATTTAGTTATATCCGGTCTCGTGACACCGGCCAAGAATTGGTATATTACATATAAGTACTCTGCGGATTACATTTGTATCGCTGTTACCCAACAATATTAAGTGACGTTTTATATGTACTCACGTCTTGCACCACAATAATAACAAAACCCCACCAACCCACATTTACGGTTTCGGACTAGAATGTCATCCATGATTAAAGTGTCCCCATAGAATTATACAAAATATAATTATTAAATAATTCCTGCATTACAAGCCTCACCCCATTTGCCAAGAAAAGAATATGACATGCTTTATAAACAAATTGTGAGAAATTATTGCATTGTCATTCATCAATGTGTCGCCAGATGCTATTCAGTCAGGGTCACATGTCAAGCAGGGACACTGCCTAAACATGGAGGGAGGCGATTTGATTTAAGAAGAATCGAAAAGTGATATGTAAATGTTAAATAATCACTCACAAAGATAAAGAAAAATCTCTTGGAATGTATTTGCTTTGTGAGACATTTGATTCAATTGCGATTGGACAATAATCGTGTTATACACTTCCAGCCAAATGTTGCAAATCGTCTACAAGCTTCCAGAATGATTTCAGAGTTATTGTTCTTTACATAATGTATCTGTTAATGGATTACAAAGGTGAATTGAAGCTATTTCCTTTTTTGAAGGTGCGGTTTATTTCTTGAAAATGTTTGACTCGCAAAACATTTCTATCTTTCATAGATTTCCCTAAGTGTTTCAGTAAAACGGTGATAGATATATACGCATTGATCTTGTCCTACTCTATAATAACAACTGACCTGAACTAGATTTTCTCAACGGATTGGATGTATTCAAGGCTTTAAATTTTTCCTAACTATTAAAATATTTGTGTTCTTTACGTTAACTTCGAAGATAACTTATACCTTATGTACATTTTGCTGTATTAAATCGCCCCTTTCTGGATGAAATATTTATAACATTTAATTTTCAACATGAAAGACGGTTGCTAGGAGTTGAAAAGATTCGTTACATTAATTTCCTGTCTCAACTATTAATCATTAAACATTTTTTATTAATATGATCAGTATTGCCTTTAAAATAATACTGTTTTTGGCATGTTTTACTCAGATGTATATACTTCTTAAAGACAATTGTGTTCTCATTTTATGACATTATTCGGATTATATCGTACTCCAAATATGAATAACTGATCCTTTCAAAGTTTGAAATTCCTTTACATTTTTATTTTCATTTTCAATGCTTTAAATATGTAAAGTTTCAAATATGTCGCTGAGTGCATATAGCCATGTTTCGAAACGCTTGTTGTCCACCCGACATTGTAATGGCATTATTTAGTCTCTATTAACTTGTATTTTGAATATTTTATAAACTTATGAGACCATATAATGATTATATTATAATCTCGGCAGTACAATTTAATTTCTTCAAAACTCATATTCGTCCAAAAACGCATGTTTAAACTGCATATTTCTGTTCCATTGATACTTATCATCTAGTTACTTTTAACTGCAATAATTTGTACCTTGGTATCTCCAATATATTCAGTTATAAACCTGTCTCGAGATACCGGCAAAGAATTCTTTTATTACATATAAATTCTCTGCGGATTACATCTGGATCGCAGTTAAACAACAATATTAAGTGAACTTTCTATCTCTACTAACGTAATCCACCAAAAATCTAACAAGCCCCACCAACCCACATTTACGGTTTCAGACTAAAATCTTATCCCTGATTAAAATGTCCCCATAGAATTATACAAAATATAATTATTAAATAATTCCTGCATTCAAAGCCTCACCCCATTCGTCAAGAAAAGAATATGATATGCTTTACAAACCAGTCTTGAGAAATTATTGCTTTGTAGTTCATTACTGTGTCACCGCTTGTTATTCACAGTCAGGGTCATATGTCTAGCACGGATTCTCTCTAAACAATGATGGAAGCAATATGGTTTAGGAAAGTTCTAAAATGGATATGTAAATGTTACCCAATCACCCCCAAAGTTAAATAAAAAATCTCTTGGACTGTATTTACTTTGTAAGACATTTGAATCAATTGCGATCTGGCAACAATCACGCTATTTACGTCCAGCCTAATGTTGTAAATCGTCTACACAGCTTCCATAATGCGTTCAGAGTTCTCGTCCTTTACTTAATGTATGTGACAATGGAATACAAAGCTGTATTATAGCTATTTCGTTTTTTAAAGGGGCAGTATATTGATTGAAAATACTTGAGTCGCATCAGATTTCTCCTTTCAAAATTACCCAAGGTGTTTCAGTTAAACGGTGATAGATAGCTATGTATTGATCTTGTCCTACTCTATCATAACTACTATCTTGAAGTAGACTTTCTCAAGGGATTGAATGTATACAAGGTATTACATTTTTCCAAACTATTAAAGTATATGTGTTCTTTACGTTACATTCAAAGTTATCTTAAACCCTATGTACATTTGTATCTATTGATTCGCCGTTACTGGAGGAAATATTTATAACATTTAATTTTCAGCATGGACGACGGTTGCTAGGAGTTGAAAAGACTCGTTACATTAATTTCCTGTCTCAACTATTAATCATGAAGCATTTTTTTTATTAAGATTGTCAGTGTTGACTTTAAAATAATACTGCTTTGGGCATGTTTTACTCAGATGTATATAAAACTTAAAGACAATTGTCTTCTCTTTTGATGACATTAATCGTATTATATCGATCTTAAAATATGAATAACTGATCCATTCAATGTTGGAAATTCCATTACATTTATAATTTCATTTTCAATACATTAAATATGTAAAGTTATTAAATATGTCGCTGAGAACATATAGTCATGTTTCGAAACGTTTATTTGTCCACCTGACATTGTATTGGCATTATTTAGTGTCTATCTACCTATATTTTGATTTTTTATAAACTTATGAGACAAAATAATGATTATATTACCATCTCGGGAGTACAATTTATATTAATCAAAATTCATATTCGTCCAAGTACTCATGTTTAAATTGCATATTTCTGTTGCATTGATACTTTTCATCTAGGTACTTTTAGCTGCCGTAAATTGTTCCGAAGTATCTCCAAATCTATTTAGTTATATCCGGTCTCGTGACACCGGCCAAGAATTGGTATATTACATATAAGTACTCTGCGGATTACATTTGTATCGCTGTTACCCAACAATATTAAGTGACGTTTTATATGTACTCACGTCTTGCACCACAATAATAACAAAACCCCACCAACCCACATTTACGGTTTCGGACTAGAATGTCATCCATGATTAAAGTGTCCCCATAGAATTATACAAAATATAATTATTAAATAATTCCTGCATTACAAGCCTCACCCCATTTGCCAAGAAAAGAATATGACATGCTTTATAAACAAATTGTGAGAAATTATTGCATTGTCATTCATCAATGTGTCGCCAGATGCTATTCAGTCAGGGTCACATGTCAAGCAGGGACACTGCCTAAACATGGAGGGAGGCGATTTGATTTAAGAAGAATCGAAAAGTGATATGTAAATGTTAAATAATCACTCACAAAGATAAAGAAAAATCTCTTGGAATGTATTTGCTTTGTGAGACATTTGATTCAATTGCGATTGGACAACAATCGTGTTATACACTTCCAGCCAAATGTTGCAAATCGTCTACAAGCTTCCAGAATGATTTCAGAGTTATTGTTCTTTACATAATGTATCTGTTAATGGATTACAAAGGTGAATTGAAGCTATTTCCTTTTTTGAAGGTGCGGTTTATTTCTTGAAAATGTTTGACTCGCAAAACATTTCTATCTTTCATAGATTTCCCTAAGTGTTTCAGTAAACCGGTGATAGATATATACGCATTGATCTTGTCCTACTCTATAATAACAACTGACCTGAACTAGATTTTCTCAACGGATTGGATGTATTCAAGGCTTTAAATTTTTCCTAACTATTAAAATATTTGTGTTCTTTACGTTAACTTCGAAGATAACTTATACCTTATGTACATTTTGCTGTATTAAATCGCCCCTTTCTGGATGAAATATTTATAACATTTAATTTTCAACATGAAAGACGGTTGCTAGGAGTTGAAAAGATTCGTTACATTAATTTCCTGTCTCAACTATTAATCATTAAACATTTTTTATTAATATGATCAGTATTGCCTTTAAAATAATACTGTTTTTGGCATGTTTTACTCAGATGTATATACTTCTTAAAGACAATTGTGTTCTCATTTTATGACATTATTCGGATTATATCGTACTCCAAATATGAATAACTGATCCTTTCAAAGTTTGAAATTCCTTTACATTTTTATTTTCATTTTCAATGCTTTAAATATGTAAAGTTTCAAATATGTCGCTGAGTGCATATAGCCATGTTTCGAAACGCTTGTTGTCCACCCGACATTGTAATGGCATTATTTAGTCTCTATTAACTTGTATTTTGAATATTTTATAAACTTATGAGACCATATAATGATTATATTATAATCTCGGCAGTACAATTTAATTTCTTCAAAACTCATATTCGTCCAAAAACGCATGTTTAAACTGCATATTTCTGTTCCATTGATACTTATCATCTAGTTACTTTTAACTGCAATAATTTGTACCTTGGTATCTCCAATATATTAAGTTATAAACCTGTCTCAAGATACCGGCAAAGAATTCTTTTTATTACATATAAATTCTCTGCGGATTACATCTGGATCGCAGTTAAACAACAATATTAAGTGAACTTTTTATCTCTACTAACGTAATCCACCAAAAATCTAACAAGCCCCACCAACCCTTATTTACGGTTTCAGACTAAAATCTTATCCCTGATTAAAATGTCCCCATAGAATTATACAAAATATAATTATTAAATAATTCCTGCATTCAAAGCCTCACCCCAATCGACAAGAAAAGAATATGATATGCTTTACAAACCAGTCTTGAGAAATTATTGTTTTGTAATTCATTACTGTGTCACCGCTTGTTATTCACAGTCAGGGTCACATGTCTAGCACGGATTCTCCCTAAACAATGATGGAAGCAATTTGGTTTAGGAAAGTTCTAAAATGGATATGTAAATGTTACCCAATCACCCCCAAAGTTAAATAAAAAATCTCTTGGACTGTATTTACTTTGTAAGACATTTGATTCAATTGCGATTTGGCAACAATCACGTTATATACGTCCAGCCAAATGTTGTAAATCATCTACACAGCTTCCATATTGCTTTCAGAGTTTTCGTCCTTTACTTCATGTATGTGACAATGGATTACAAAGCTGTATTATAGCTATTTCGTCTTTTGAAGATGCGGTCAATTGATTGAAAATACTTGAGACGCATCCGATTTCTTCCTTTTAATATTAATCAAGATGTTTCAGTGAAACGTTGATAGATAGTTTTGCATCGAGCTTGTCCTACTCTATAATGACTACTGTCCCTGAACTAGTGATTCTCAACTGATTGGATGTATTCAAGGATTTACATTTTTCCAAACTGTTAAAATATATGTGTTCTTTACGTTACATTCAAAGTTATCTTAAACCTTATGTACATTTGTATCTATTGATAGCCGCTACCTGGATAAAATATTTATAACATTTAATTTTCAACATGGACAACGGTTGCTATGGGATGAAAAGAATCTTTAAATTAATTTCCTGTTTCAACCATTCCTCAGTAAATCTTTTTTATTAAGATTATCAGTATTGGCTTTAAAATAATTCTGCTTTGGGCATGTTTTACTCAGATGTATATACTACTTAAACACAAATGTGTTCTCTTTTTATGACATTAATCGTATTATATCGCACTGCAAATATCAATAAATGATCCATTCAAAGTTAAAAATTCCTTTACATTTTTATTTTGATTTCAATACATTATATATGTAAAGTTTTTAAATATGTCGCTGAGCGCATATAGCCATGTTTCGAAACGCTTTTTGTCCACCCGACATTGTATTGGCATTATTTAGTCTCTATCAACTTATATTTTGAATATTTTATAAACTAATGAGACCAAATAATGATTATATTACCATCTCGGGAGAACAATTTAATTTCTTTAAAACTCATACTCGTCCAAAGACACATGTTTAATCTGCATATTTATGTTGCATTGATACTTTTCATCTAGTTACTTTCAACTGCAACAAATTGTACCGAAGTATCTCCAATCTATGTTTTATAAACGGTCACTTGATACCGGAAAAGAATTGTTATATTACATATAAATTCTCTGCGGATAAAATTTGGATCAAAGTTACTCAATAATATTAAGTGAAGTTTTTATCTCTACTAACGTCTTAGACCACAATAATAACAAGCCCCACCCACCCACATTTACGGTTTCAGACTAAAATGTCATCCCTGATTAAAATGTCCACATAGAATTATACAAAATATAATTATTAAATAATTCCAGTATTCAAAGCCTCACCCCATTCGCCAAGAAAAGAATATAATATGCTTTACAAACCAATCATGAGAAGTTATTGCTTTGTGATTCATTAATGTGTCACCGCTTGTTATTAAAAATCAGGGTCCCATGTCTAGCAGGGATTCTCCCTAAACAAAGATACAGACGATTTGGTTTAGGAATGATCTAAAATTGCTATGTAAATTTTACCCAGTCACTCACAAAGTTAAATAAAAAGTCTCTTGGACTGTGTTTACTTTCTAAGACATTTGATTCAATTGCGATTTGGCAACAATCACGTTATATACGTCCAACCAAATTCTGTAAATCGTCTACACCTCTTCCATAATGCTTGCTGAGCTTTCGACTTTACTTAATGTATGTGATAATGGATTACAACGCTGTATTGTAGCTATTTCGTTTTTTGAAGGTACGGTCTATTGAATGAAAATGCTTGAGTCGCATCAGATTTCTTCCTTTCAATATTACCCATGGTGTCTCAGTTAAACGGTGATAGATAGTCATGTATTGATCTTGTCCTACTCTATCATAACTACTATCTTGAAATAGATTTTCTCAACAGATTGGATGTTCTCAAGGCGTTATATTTTTCTAAACTATTAAAATATTTGTGTTCTTTACGTTACCTTCAAAGTCATATTAAACCTTATGTACATATGTATCTATTGATTCGCCGCTACCTGAATGAAATATGTATAACACATAATTTTCAACATGGACGACGGTTGCTAGGAGATGAAAAGGTTCGCATTACATTAATTTCCTGTCTCAACTATTCCTCATTAAACATTTTTATTAAGATTGTCAGTAGTGGCTTTAAAGTAATACTGCTTTGGGTATGTTTTACCCAGATTTATATACTACATAAACACAGCTGTGTTTTCTTTGTATGACATTACTCGGATTATAACGATCTCCAAATCTGAATAACTGATCCATTCAAAGTTTGAAATTCTCTTACATTTTTATTTTCATTTTCAATACAGTAAATATGTAAAGTTATTAAATATGTCGCTGATCACATATATCCATGTTTCGAAACGCTTTTTCTCCACCCGACATTGTATTGGCATTATTTCCTCTCTATCTAGTTATATTTTGAATATTGTATAAACATATGAGACCAAATAATGAGCATATTACCATCTCGAGAGTGAAATTTTATTTTCTTCAGAACTCATATTCGTCCAAGGATTCAAGTTTAAATTGCATATTTCTTTTGCATTGCTACTTTTCATCTAGTTATTATCAACTGCAATAAAATGTACTGAAGTATCTCCAATATATTTTGTTATAAACGGTCACAAGATACCGGCAAAGAATTCTTTTATTACATATAAATACTCTGCGGAGTACATCTCGATCGCATTAAACAACAATATTAAGTGAAGTTTTTATATGTACTAACGTCTTCCACCACAATAATAACAAGCCCCACCCACCCACATTTACGGTTTCAGACTAAAACGTCATCCCTGATTAAAATGTCCCCATAGAATTATAACAAATATAATTATTAAATAATTTCAGTATTCAAAGCCTCACCCCATTCACCAAGAAAAGAATATGACATGCTTTACAAACCAATCTTGAGAAGCTCACGCTTTGTGATTCATTAATGTGTCACCGCTTGTTGTTCACAGTAAGAGTCACATGTCTAGCAGGGATTCTCCCTAAACAAAGATGGAGGCGATTTGGTTTAGGAAGGATCTAAAATTGCTATGTAAATGTTACCCAGTCACTCACAAAGTTAAATAAAAAGTCTCTTGGACTGTGTTTACTTTGTAAGACATTTGATTCAATTGCGATTTGGCAACAATCAGGTTATATACGTCCAACCAAATGCTGTAAATCGTCAACACATCTTCCATAATGCTTTCAGAACCTTCGTCCTTTACTTAATGTATGTGATAATGGATTACAAAGCTGTATTATAGCTATTTCGTTTTTAGAAGATGCGGTTTATTTCTTGAAAATGTTTGAGTCGCGTCAGATTTCTACATTTTATAGATTTTCCAAAGTGTTTCAGTAAAACGGTGATAGATAGATATGCATTGATCTTGTCCTACTCTATAATAACTACTGTCCTGAAATAGATTTTCACAACAGATTGGATGTATTCAAGGCTTTACATTTTTCCAAACTATTAAAATATTTGTGTTCTTTACGTTACTTTCAAACATAACTTAAACCTTATGTACATTTTGCTGTATTAATTCGCCGATACCTGGATGAAATATTTATAACACATAATTTTCAACATGGACGACGGTTGCTAGGGTATGAAAAGATTGGTTACATTAACTTCCTGTCTCAACTATTTTTCATTAAATTTTTTTTGTTAAAATTATCAGTATTGGCTTTAAAAGAATACTGCTTTGGGCATGTATTACTCAGATGTATATACTACTTAAACACAATTGTGTTCTCTTTTTATGACATTACTCGGATTATATCGCACTGCAAATATCAATAAATGATCCATTCAAAGTTTAAAATTCCTTTACATTTTTATTTTGATTTCAATACATTATATATGTAAAGTTATTAAATATGTCGCTGAACGCATATAGCCATGTTTCGAAACGCTTTTTGTCCACCCGACATTGTATTGGCATTATTTAGTCTCTATCAACTTATATTTTGAATATTTTATAAACTAATGAGACCAAATAATGATTATATTACAATCTCGGGAGAACAATTTAATTTTTTCAAAACTCATACTCGTCCAAAGACACATGTTTAATCTGCATATTTCTGTTGCATTGATACTTTTCATCTAGTTACTTTCAGCTGCAACAAATTGTACCGAAGTATCTCCAATCTGTTTCATAAACGGTCACATGATACCAGCGAAGAATTGTTGTATTACATATAAATACTCTGCGGATAAAATTTGGATCAAAGTTACCCAACAATATTAAGTAAAGTTTTTATCTGTACTAACGTTTTCCACCACAATAATAACAAGCTCCACCCACCCACATTTACGGTTTCAGACTAAAATATCATCCCTGATTAAAATGTCCCCATAGAATTATACAAAATATAATTATTAAATAATTCCTGCATTACAAGCCTCACCCCATTTGCCAAGAAAAGAATATGACATGCTTTATAAACAAATCGTGAGAAATTATTGCATTGTCATTCATCAATGTGTCGCCAGATGCTATTCAGTCAGGGTCACATATCAAGCAGGGACACTGCCTAAACATGGAGGGAGGCGATTTGATTTAAGAAGAATCGAAAAGTGATATGTAAATGTTAAATAATCACTCATAAAGATAAAGAAAAATCTCTTGGAATGTATTTGCTTTGTGAGACATTTGATTCAATTGCGATTGGACAACAATCGTGTTATACACTTCCAGCCAAATGTTGCAAATCGTCTACAAGCTTCCAGAATGATTTCAGAGTTATTGTTCTTTACATAATGTATCTGTTAATGGATTACAAAGGTGAATTGAAGCTATTTCCTTTTTTGAAGGTGCGGTTTATTTCTTTAAAATGTTTGACTCGCAAAACATTTCTATCTTTCATAGATTTCCCTAAGTGTTTCAGTAAAACGGTGATAGATATATACGCATTGATCTTGTCCTACTCTATAATAACAACTGACCTGAACTAGATTTTCTCAACGGATTGGATGTATTCAAGGCTTTAAATTTTTCCTAACTATTAAAATATTTGTGTTCTTTACGTTAACTTCGAAGATAACATATACCTTATGTACATTTTGCTGTATTAAATCGCCCCTTACTGGATGAAATATTTATAACATTTAATTTTCAACATGGAAGACGGTTGCTAGGAGTTGAAAAGATTCGTTACATTAATTTCCTGTCTCAACTATTAATCATTAAACATTTTTTATTAATATGATCAGTATTGCCTTTAAAATAATACTGCTTTTGGCATGTTTTACTCAGATGTATATACTTCTTAAAGACAATTGTGTTCTCATTTTATGACATTATTCGGATTATATCGTACTCCAAATATGAATAACTGATCCTTTCAAAGTTTGAAATTCCTTTACATTTTTATTTTCATTTTCAATGCTTTAAATATGTAAAGTTTCAAATATGTCGCTGAGTGCATATAGCCATGTTTCGAAACGCTTGTTGTCCACCCGACATTGTAATGGCATTATTTAGTCTCTATTAACTTGTATTTTGAATATTTTATAAACTTATGAGACCATATAATGATTATATTATAATCTCGGCAGTACAATTTAATTTCTTCAAAACTCATATTCGTCCAAAAACGCATGTTTAAACTGCATATTTCTGTTCCATTGATACTTTTCATCTAGTTACTTTTAACTGCAATAATTTGTACCTTGGTATCTCCAATATATTCAGTTATAAACCTGTCTCAAGATACCGGCAAAGAATTCTTTTATTACATATAAATTCTCTGCGGATTACATCTGGATCGCAGTTAAACAACAATATTAAGTGAACTTTTTATCTCTACTAACGTAATCCACCAAAAATCTAACAAGCCCCACCCACCCACATTTACGGTTTCAGACTAAAATATCATCCCTGATTAAAATGTCCACATAGAATTATACAAAATACAATTATTAAATAATTTCAGTATTCAAAGCCTCACCCCATTCGCCAAGAAAAGAATATAATATGCTTTACAAACCAATCATGAGAAGTTATTGCTTTGTGATTCATTAATGTGTCACCGCTTGTTATTAACAATCAGGGTCCCATGTATAGCAGGGATTCTCCCTAAACAAAGATACAGACGATTTGGTTTAGGAATGATCTAAAATTGCTATGTAAATTTTACCCAGTCACTCACAAAGTTAAATAAAAAGTCTCTTGGACTCTGTTTACTTTCTAAGACATTTGATTCAATTGCGATTTGGCAACAATCACGTTATATACGTCCAACCAAATTCTGTAAATCGTCTACACCTCTTTCATAATGCTTGCTGAGCTTTCGACTTTACTTAATGTATGTGATAATGGATTACAACGCTGTATTGTAGCTATTTCGTTTTTTGAAGGTACGGTCTATTGAATGAAAATGCTTGAGTCGCATCAGATTTCTTCCTTTCAATATTACCCATGGTGTCTCAGTTAAACGGTGATAGATAGTCATGTATTGATCTTGTCCTACTCTATCATAACTACTATCTTGAAATAGATTTTCTCAACGGATTGGATGTTCTCAAGGCGTTATATTTTTCTAAACTATTAAAATATTTGTCTTCTTTACGTTACCTTCAAAGTCATATTAAAACCTTATGTACATATGTATCTATTGATTCGCCGCTACCTGAATGAAATATGTATAACACATAATTTTCAACATGGACGACGGTTGCTAGGAGATGAAAAGGTTCGCATTACATTAATTTCCTGTCTCAACTATTCCTCATTAAACATTTTTATTAAGATTGTCAGTAGTGGCTTTAAAGTAATACTGCTTTGGGTATGTTTTACCCAGATTTATATACTACATAAACACAGCTGTGTTTTCTTTGTATGACATTACTCGGATTATAACGATCTCCAAATCTGAATAACTGATCCATTCAAAGTTTGAAATTCTCTTACATTTTTATTTTCATTTTCAATACAGTAAATATGTAAAGTTATTAAATATGTCGCTGATCACATATATCCATGTTTCGAAACGCTTTTTCTCCACCCGACATTGTATTGGCATTATTTCCTCTCTATCTAGTTATATTTTGAATATTGTATAAACATATGAGACCAAATAATGAGCATATTACCATCTCGAGAGTGAAATTTTATTTTCTTCAGAACTCATATTCGTCCAAGGATTCAAGTTTAAATTGCATATTTCTTTTGCATTGCTACTTTTCATCTAGTTATTATCAACTGCAATAAAATGTACTGAAGTATCTCCAATCTATTTTGTTATAAACGGTAACAAGATACCGGCAAAGAATTCTTTTATTACATATAAATACTCTGCGGAGTACATCTCGATCGCATTAAACAACAATATTAAGTGAAGTTTTTATATGTACTAACGTCTTCCACCACAATAATAACAAGCCCCACCCACCCACATTTACGGTCTCAGACTAAAAAGTCATCCCTGATTAAAATGTCCCCATAGAATTATAACAAATATAATTATTAAATAATTTCAGTATTCAAAGCCTCACCCCATTCACCAAGAAAAGAATATGACATGCTTTACAAACCAATCTTGAGAAGCTCTCGCTTTGTGATTCATTAATGTGTCACCGCTTGTTGTTCACAGTAAGAGTCCCATGTCTAGCAGGGATTCTCCCTAAACAAAGATGGAGTCGATTTGGTTTAGGAAGGATCTAAAATTGCTATGTAAATGTTACCCAGTCACTCACAAAGTTAAATAAAAAGTCTCCTGGACTGTGTTTACTTTGTAAGACATTTGATTCAATTGCGATTTGGCAACAATCAGGTTATATACGTCCAACCAAATGCTGTAAATCGTCAACACATCTTCCATAATGCTTTCAGAACCTTCGTCCTTTACTTAATGTATGTGATAATGGATTACAAAGCTGTATTATAGCTATTTCGTTTTTAGAAGATGCGGTTTATTTCTTGAAAATGTTTGAGTCGCGTCAGATTTCTACATTTTATAGATTTTCCAAAGTGTTTCAGTAAAACGGTGATAGATAGATATGCATTGATCTTGTCCTACTCTATTTACTCAGATGTATATACTACTTAAACACAATTGTGTTCTCTTTTTATGACATTACTCGGATTATATCGCACTGCAAATATCAATAAATGATCCATTCAAAGTTTAAAATTCCTTTACATTTTTATTTTGATTTCAATACATTATATATGTAAAGTTATTAAATATGTCGCTGAACGCATATAGCCATGTTTCGAAACGCTTTTTGTCCACCCGACATTGTATTGGCATTATTTAGTCTCTATCAACTTATATTTTGAATATTTTATAAACTAATGAGACCAAATAATGATTATATTACAATCTCGGGAGAACAATTTAATTTCTTTAAAACTCATACTCGTCCAAAGAAACATGTTTAATCTGCATATTTGTGTTGCATTGATACTTTTCATCTAGTTACTTTCAGCTGCAACAAATTGTACCGAAGTATCTCCAATCTGTTTCATAAACGGTCACATGATACCAGCGAAGAATTGTTGTATTACATATAAATACTCTGCGGATAAAATTTGGATCAAAGTTACCCAACAATATTAAGTGAAGTTTTTATCTGTACTAACGTTTTCCACCACAATAATAACAAGCTCCACCCACCCACATTTACGGTTTCAGACTAAAAAGGTCATCCCTGATTAAAATGTCTCCATAGAATTATACCATATAGAATTATTAAATAATTCCAGTATTCAAAACCTCACCCCATTAGCCAATAAACGAATATGACATGCTTTACAAAACAATCTTGGGAAATTATTGCTTTGTGATTCATTAATGTTTCACCGCTTGTTTTCAGTCAGGGTCACATGTTTAGCAGGGAATCTCCCTGAAAAAGGATGGAAGCGATATGGTGTAGAAAGGATCTAAAATGGATATGTAAATGTTACCGAATCACTAACAAAGTTAAATAAAAAGTCTCTTGGACTGTATTTACTTTGTAAGACATTTAAATCAATTGCGATTTGGCAACACTCACGCTATATACGTCCAGCCTAATGTTGTAAATCGTCTACACAGCTTCCATAATGCGTTCAGAGTTCTCGTCCTTTACTTAATGTATGTGACAATGGATTACAAAGCTGTATTATTTTTATTTCGTTTTTTAAAGGGGCAGTATATTGATTGAAAATTCTTGCGTCGCATCAGATTTCTCCTTTCAATATTACCCAAGGTGTTTCAGTTAGGCGGTGATAGATAGCTATGTATTGATCTTGTCCTACTCTTTTATAACTACTATCTTGAAAAAGACTTTCTCAACGGATTGGATGTATTCAAGGTATTACATTTTTCCAAACTATTAAAGTATATGTGTTCTTTACGTTACATTCAAAGTTATCTTAAACCCTATGTACATTTGTATCTATTGATTCGTCGTTACTGGAGGAAATATTTATAACATTTAATTTTCAGCATGGACGACGGTTGCTAGGAGTTGAAAAGACTCGTTACATTAATTTCCTGTCTCAACTATTAATCATGAAACATTTTTTTTTAAGATTGTCAGTATTGGCTTTAAAATAATACTACTTTTGGCATGTTTTACCCAGATGTATATAAAACTTAAAGACTTTTGTGTTCTCTTTTGATGATATTAATCGTATTATATCGATCTGAAAATATGAATAACTGATCCATTCAATGTTTGAAATTCCATTACATTTATAATTTCATTTTCAATACATTAAATATGTAAAGTTATTAAATATGTCGCTTAGCACATACAGTCATGTTTCGAAACGTTTATTTGTCCACCTGACATTGTATTGGCATTATGTAGTCTCTATTTACTTATATTTTGATTTTTTATAAACTAATGAGACAAAATAATGATTATATAACCATTTCGGGAGTACAATTAATATTAATCAAAATTCATATTCGTCCAAGGGCTCATGTTTAAATTGCATATTTCTGTTGCATTGATACTTTTCATCTAGTTACTTTTAACTGCCGTAAATTGTACCGAAGTATTTCCAATCTATTTAGTTACATACGGTCTCGTGACACCGGTAAAGAATTGTTATATTACATATAAGTACTCTGCGGATTACATTTGTATCGCTGTTACCCAACAATATTAAGTGACGTTTTATATGTACTCACGTCTTGCACCACAATAATAAAAAAACCACCAACTCACATTTACGGTTTCAGAGTAGAATGTCATCCATGATTAAAATGTCCCCATAGAATTATACAAAATATAATTATTAAATAATTCCTGCATTACAAGCCTCACCCCATTTGCCAAGAAAAGTATATGACATGCTTTATAAACAAATCGTGAGAAATTATTGCATTGTCATTCATCAATGTGTCGCCAAATGTTATTCAGTCAGGGTCACATGTCAAGCAGAGACACTGCCTAAACATGGAGGGAGGCGATTTGATTTAAGACGAATCGAAAAGTGATATGTAAATGTTAAATAATCACTCACAAAAATAAAGAAAAAATCTCTTGGAATGTATTTGCTTTGTCAGACATTTGATTCAATTGAGATTTGACAACAATCATGTTATATACTTCCAGCCAATTGTTGCAAATCGTCTACAAGCTTCCAGAATGATTTCAGAGTTATTGTTCTTTACATAATGTATCTGTTAATGAATTACAAAGGTGAATTGAAGCTATTTCCTTTTTTGAAGGTGCGGTTTATTTCTTGAAAATGTTTGACTCGCAAAACATTTCTATATTTTATACATTTCCCTAAGTGTTTCAGTAAAACGGTGATAGATATATATGCATTGATCTTGTCCTTCTCTATAATAACAACTGACCTGAACTAGATTTTCTCAACGGATTGGATGTATTCAAGGCTTTAAATTTTTCCAAACTATTAAAATATTTGTGTTCTTTACGATAACTTCGAAGATAACTTATACCTTATGTACATTTTGCTGTATTAAATCGCCCCTTTCTGGATGAAATATTTATAACATTTAATTTTCAACATGGAAGACGGTTGCTAGGAGTTGAAAAGATTCGTTACATTAATTTCCTGTCTCAACTATTAATCATTAAACATTTTTTATTAATATTATCAGTTTTGCCTTTAAAATAATACTGCTTTTGGCATGTTTGACTCAGATGTATATTCTTCTTAAAGACAATTGTGTTCTCATTTTATGAAATTATTCGGATTATATCGTACTCCAAATATGAATAACTGATCCATTCAAAGTTTGAAATTCCTTTACATTTTTATTTTCATTTTCAATACCTTCAATATGTAAAGTTTCAAATATGTCGCTCAGCGCATATAGCCATGTTTCGAAACGCTTGTTGTCCACCCGACATTGTAATGGCATTATTTAGTCTCTATTAACTTGTATTTTGAATATTTTATAAATTATGAGACCATATAATGATTATATTAAAATCTCGGCAGTACAATTAAATTTCTTTTAAATTCTTATTCGTCCAAAAACGCATGTTTAAACTGCATATTTCTGTTCCATTGATACTTTTCATCTAGTTACTTTTAACTGCAACAATTTGTACCTAGGTATCCCCAATATATTCAGTTATAAACCTGTCTCGTGATACCGGCAAAGAATTCTTTTATTACATATAAATTCTCTGCGGATTACATCTGGATCGCAGTTAACCAACAATATTAAGTGAACTTTTTATCTCTACTAACGTAATCCACCACAAATCTAACAAGCCCCACCAACCCACATTTACGATTTCAGACTAAAATCTTATCCCTGATTAAAATGTCCCCATAGAATTATACAAAATTTAATTATTAAATAATTCCTGCATTCAAAGCCTCACCCCATTCGCCAAGAAAAGAATATGATATGCTTTACAAACCAATCTTGAGAAATTATTGCTTTGTTATTCATTAATGTGTCAACGCTTGTTATTCACAGTCAGGGTCACATGTCTAGCACGGATTCTCCCTAAACAATGATGGAAGCAATTTGGTTTAGGAAAGTTCTAAAATGGATATGTAAATGTTACCCAATCACCCCCAAAGTTAAATAAAAAATCTCTTGGACTGTATTTACTTTGTAAGACATTTGATTCAATTGCGATTTGGCAACAATCACCTTATATACGTCCAGCCAAATGTTGTAAATCATCTACACAGCTTCCATATTGCTTTCAGAGTTTTCGTCCTTTACCTAATGTATGTGACAATGGATTACAAAGCTGTATTATAGCTATTTCGTCTTTTGAAGATGCGGTAAATTGATTGAAAATACTTGAGACGCATTCGATTTCTTCCTTTTAATAATAATCAAGATGATTCAGTGAAACGTTGATAGATAGTTTTGCATCGAGCTTGTCCTACTCTATAATAACTACTGTCCCTGAACTAGTGATTCTCAACTGATTGGATGTATTCAAGGATTTACATTTTTCCAAACTGTTAAAATATATGTGTTCTTTACGTTACATTCAAAGTTATCTTAAACCTTATGTACATTTGTATCTATTGATAGCCGCTACCTGGATAAAATATTTATAACATTTAATTTTCAACATGGACGACGGTTGCTATGGGATGAAAAGAATCTTTAAATTAATTTCCTGTTGCAACCATTCCTCAGTAAATCTTTTTTATTAAGATTATCAGTATTGGCTTTAAACGAATTCTGCTTTGGGCATGTTTTACTCAGATGTATATACTACTTAAACACAATTGTGTTCTCTTTTTATGACATTAATCGTATTATATCGCACTGCAAATATCAATAAATGATCCATTCAAAGTTAAAAATTCCTTTACATTTTTATTTTAATTTTCAATACATTATATATGTAAAGTTTTTAAATATGTCACTGAGCGCATATAGCCATGTATCGAAACGCTTTTTGTCCACCCGACATTGTATTGGCATTATTTAGTCTCTATCAACTTATATTTTGAATATTTTATAAACTAATGAGACCAAATAATGATTATATTACCATCTCGGGAGAACAATTTAATTTCTTTAAAACTCATACTCGTCCAAAGACACATGTTTAATCTGCATATTTCTGTTGCATTGATACTTTTCATCTAGTTACTTTCAACTGCAACAAATTGTACCGAAGTATCTCCAATCTATGTTTTATAAACGGTCAAGTGATACCGGAAAAGAATTGTTATATTACATATAAATTCTCTGCGGATAAAATTTGGATCAAAGTTACTCAATAATATTAAGTGAAGTTTTTATCTCTACTAACGTCTTAGACCACAATAATAACAAGCCCCACCCACCCACATTTACGGTTTCAGACTAAAATGTCATCCCTGATTAAAATGTCCACATAGAATTATACAAAATACAATTATTAAATAATTCCAGTATTCAAAGCCTCACCCCATTCGCCAAGAAAAGAATATAATATGCTTTACAAACCAATCATGAGAAGTTATTGCTTTGTGATTCATTAATGTGTCACCGCTTGTTATTAACAATCAGGGTCCCATGTCTAGCAGGGATTCTCCCTAAACAAAGATACAGACGATTTGGTTTAGGAATGATCTAAAATTGCTATGTAAATTTTACCCAGTCACTCACAAAGTTAAATAAAAAGTCTCTTGGACTGTGTTTACTTTGTAAGACATTTGATTCAATTGCGATTTGGCAACAATCACGTTATATACGTCCAGCCAAATTCTGTAAATCGTCTACACCTCTTCCATAATGCTTGCTGAGCTTTCGACTTTACTTAATGTATGTGATAATGGATTACAACGCTGTATTGTAGCTATTTCGTTTTTTGAAGGTACGGTCTATTGAATGAAAATGCTTGAGTCGCATCAGATTTCTTTCTTTCAATATTACCCATGGTGTCTCAGTTAAACGGTGATAGATAGTCATGTATTGATCTTGTCCTACTCTATCATAACTACTATCTTGAAATAGATTTTCTCAACGGATTGGATGTTCTCAAGGCTTTATATTTTTCTAAACTATTAAAATATTTGTGTTCTTTACGTTACCTTCAAAGTCATATTAAACCTTATGTACATATGTATCTATCGATTCGCCGCTACCTGAATGAAATATGTATAACACATAATTTTCAACATGGACGACGGTTGCTAGGAGATGAAAAGGTTCGCATTACATTAATTTCCTGTCTCAACTATTCCTCATTAAAAATTTTTATTAAGATTGTCAGTAGTGGCTTTAGTAATACTGCTTTGGGTATGTTTTACCCAGATTTATATACTACATAAACACAGCTGTGTTTTCTTTGTATGACATTACTCGGATTATAACGATCTCCAAATCTGAATAACTGATCCATTCAAAGTTTGAAATTCTCTTACATTTTTATTTTCATTTTCAATACAGTAAATATGTAAAGTTATTAAATATGTCGCTGATCACATATATCCATGTTTCGAAACGCTTTTTCTCCACCCGACATTGTATTGGCATTATTTCCTCTCTATCTAGTTATATTTTGAATATTGTATAAACATATGAGACCAAATAATGAGCATATTACCATCTCGAGAGTGAAATTTTATTTTCTTCAGAACTCATATTCGTCCAAGGATTCAAGTTTAAATTGCATATTTCTTTTGCATTGCTACTTTTCATCTAGTTATTATCAACTGCAATAAAATCTACTGAAGTATCTCCAATATATTTTGTTATAAACGGTCACAAGATACCGGCAAAGAATTCTTTTGTTACATATAAATACTCTGCGGAGTACATCTCGATCGCATTAAACAACAATATTAAGTGAAGTTTTTATATGTACTAACGTCTTCCACCACAATAATAACAAGCCCCACCCACCCACATTTACGGTTTCAGACTAAAAAGTCATCCCTGATTAAAATGTCCCCATAGAATTATAACAAATATAATTATTAAATAATTTCAGTATTCAAAGCCTCACCCCATTCACCAAGAAAAGAATATGACATGCTTTACAAACCAATCTTGAGAAGCTCTCGCTTTGTGATTCATTAATGTGTCACCGCTTGTTATTCACAGTAAGAGTCCCATGTCTAGCAGGGATTCTCCCTAAACAAAGATGGAGGCGATTTGGTTTAGGAAGGATCTAAAATTGCTATGTAAATGTTACACAGGCACTCACAAAGTTAAATAAAAAGTCTCTTGGACTGTGTTTACTTTGTAAGACATTTGATTCAATTGCAATTTGGCAACAATCAGGTTATATACGTCCAACCAAATGCTGTAAATCGTCAACACATCTTCCATAATGCTTTCAGAACCTTCGTTCTTTACTTAATGTATGTGATAATGGATTACAAAGCTGTATTATAGCTATTTCGTTTTTAGAAGATGCGCTTTTTTTCTTGAAAATGTTTGAGTCGCATCAGATTTCTACATTTTATAGATTTTCCAAAGTGTTTCAGTAAAACGGTGATAGATAGATATGCATTGATCTTGTCCTACTCTATAATAACTACTGTCCTGAAATAGATTTTCACAACAGATTGGATGTATTGAAGGCTTTACATTTTTCCAAACTATTAAAATATTTGTGTTCTTTACGTTACTTTCAAACATAACTTAAACCTTATGTACATTTTGCTGTATTAATTTGCCGATACCTGGATGAAATATTTATAACACATAATTTTCAACATGGACGACGGTTGCTAGGGTATGAAAAGATTGGTTACATTAACTTCCTGTCTCAACTATTCTTCATTAAATTTTTTTTATTAAAATTATCAGTATTGGCTTTAAAAGAATACTGCTTTGGGCATGTATTACTCAGATGTATATACTACTTAAACACAATTGTGTTCTCTTTTTATGACATTACTCGGATTATATCGCACTGCAAATATCAATAACTGATCCATTCAATGTTTGAAATTCCATTACATTTATAATTTCATTTTCAATACATTAAATATGTAAAGTTATTAAATATGTCGCTTAGCACATATAGTCATGTTTCGAAACGTTTATTTGTCCACCTGACATTGTATTGGCATTATGTAGTCTCTATTTACTTATATTTTGATTTTTTATAAACTAATGAGACAAAATAATGATTATATAACCATTTCGGGAGTACAATTAATATTAATCAAAATTCATATTCGTCCAAGGACTCATGTTTAAATTGCATATTTCTGTTGCATTGATACTTTTCATCTAGTTACTTTTAACTGCCGTAAATTGTACCGAAGTATTTCCAATCTATTTAGTTACATACGGTCTCGTGACACCGGTAAAGAATTGTTATATTACATATAAGTACTCTGCGGATTACATTTGTATCGCTGTTACCCAACAATATTAAGTGACGTTTTATATGTACTCACGTCTTGCACCACAATAATAAAAAAACCACCAACTCACATTTACAGTTTCAGACTAGAATGTGCCATCCATGATTAAAGTGTCCCCATAGAATTATACAAAATATAATTATTAAATAATTCCTGCATTACAAGCCTCACCCCATTTGTCAAGAAAAGAATAAGACATGCTTTATAAACAAATCGTGAGAAATTATTGCATTGTCATTCATCAATGTGTCGCCAAATGTTATTCAGTCATGGTCACATGTCAAGCAGAGACACTGCCTAAACATGGAGGGAGGAGATTTGATTGAAGAAGAATCGAAAAGTGATATGTAAATGTTAAATAATCACTCACAAAAATAAAGAAAAAATCTCTTGGAATGTATTTGCTTTGTCAGACATTTGATTCAATTGAGATTTGACAACAATCATGTTATATACTTCCAGCCAATTGTTGCAAATCGTCTACAAGCTTCCAGAATGATTTCAGAGTTATTGTTCTTTACATAATGTATCTGTTAATGAATTACAAAGGTGAATTGAAGCTATTTCCTTTTTTGAAGGTGCTGTTTATTTCTTGAAAATGTTTGACTCGCAAAACATTTCTATATTTTATACATTTCCCTAAGTGTTTCAGTAAAACGGTGATAGATATATATGCATTGATCTTGTCCTTCTCTATAATAACAACTGACCTGAACTAGATTTTCTCAACGGATTGGATGTATTCAAGGCTTTAAATTTATCCAAACTATTAAAATATTTGTGTTCTTTAAGTTAACTTCGAAGATAACTTATACCTTATGTACATTTTGCTGTATTAAATCGCCCCTTTCTGGATGAAATATTTATAACATTTAATTTTCAACATGGAAGACGGTTGCTAGGAGTTGAAAAGATTCGTTACATTAATTTCCTGTCTCAACTATTAATCATTAAACATTTTTTATTAATATTATCAGTATTGGCTTTAAAATAATACTGCTTTTGGCATGTTTGACTCAGATGTATATTCTTCTTAAAGACAATTGTGTTCTCATTTTATGAAATTATTCGGATTATATCGTACTCCAAATATGAATAACTGATCCTTTCAAATTTGAAATTCCTTTACATTTTTATTTTCATTTCAATACTTTAAATATGTAAAGTTTCAAATATGTCGCTGAGCGCATATAGCCATGTTTCGAAACGCTTGTTGTCCACCCGACATTGTAATGGCATTATTTAGTCTCTATTAACTTGTATTTTGAATATTTTATAAATTATGAGACCATGATAATGATTATAATGATTATATTAAAATCTCGGCAGTACAATTTAATTTCTTTTAAATTCATATTCGTCCAAAAACGCATGTTTAAACTGCATATTTCTGTTCCATTGATACTTTTCATCTAGTTACTTTTAACTGCAACAAATTGTTCCTAGGTATCTCCAATATATTCAGTTATAAACCTGTCTCGAGATACCGGCAAAGAATTCTTTTATTACATATAAATTCTCTGCGGATTACATCTGGATCGCAGTTAACCAACAATATTAAGTGAACTTTTTATCTCTACTAACGTAATCCACCACAAATCTAACAAGCCCCACCAACCCACATTTACGATTTCAGACTAAAATCTTATCCCTGATTAAAATGTCCCCATAGAATTATACAAAATATAATTATTAAATAATTCCTGCATTCAAAGCCTCACCCTATTCGCCAAGAAAAGAATATGATATGCTTTACAAACCAATCTTGAGAAATTATTGCTTTGTGATTCATTAATGTGTCACCGCTTGTTATTCACAGTCAGGGTCACATGTCTAGCACGGATTCTCCCTAAACAATGATGGAAGCAATTTGGTTTAGGAAAGTTCTAAAATGGATATGTAAATGTTACCCAATCACCCCCAAAGTTAAATAAAAAATCTCTTGGACTGTATTTACTTTGTAAGACAGTTGATTCAATTGCGATTTGGCAACAATCACGTTATATACGTCCAGCCAAATGTTGTAAATCATCTACACAGCTTCCATATTGCTTTCAGAGTTTTCGTCCTTTACTTAATGTATGTGACAATGGATTACAAAGCTGTATTATAGCTATTTCGTCTTTTGAAGATGCTTTCAATTGATTGAAAATACTTGAGACGCATCCGATTTCTTCCTTTCAATATTAATCAAGATGATTCAGTGAAACGTTGATAGATAGTTTTGCATCGAGCTTGTCCTACTCTATAACAACTACTGTCCCTGAACTAGTGATTATCAACTGATTGGATGTATTCAAGGATTTACATTTTTCCAAACTGTTAAAATATATGTGTTCTTTACGTTACATTCAAAGTTATCTTAAACCTTATGTACATTTGTATCTATTGATAGCCGCTACCTGGATAAAATATTTATAACATTTAATTTTCAACATGGACGACGGTTGCTATGGGATGAAAAGAATCTTTAAATTAATTTCCTGTTGCAACCATTCCTCAGTAAATCTTTTTTATTAAGATTATCAGTATTCGCTTTAAAAGAATTCTGCTTTGGGCATGTTTTACTCAGATGTATATACTACTTAAACACAATTGTGTTCTCTTTTTATGACATTAATCGTATTATATCGCACTGCAAATATCAATAAATGATCCATTCAAAGTTAAAAATTCCTTTACATTTTGATTTTGATTTTCAATACATTATATATGTAAAGTTTTTAAATATGTCGCTGAGCGCATATAGAAATGTTTTGAAACGCTTTTTGTCCACCCGACATTGTATTGGCATTATTTAGTCTCTATCAACTTATATTTTGAATATTTTATTAACTAATGAGACCAAATAATGATTATATTACCATCTCGGGAGAACAATTTAATTTCTTTAAAACTCATACTCGTCCAAAGACACATGTTTAATCTGCATATTTCTGTTGCATTGATACTTTTCATCTAGTTACTTTCAACTGCAACAAATTGTACCGAAGTATCTCCAATCTATGTTTTATAAACGGTCACGTGATACCGGAAAAGAATTGTTATATTACATATAAATTCTCTGCGGATAAAACTTGGATCAAAGTTACTCAATAATATTAAGTGAAGTTTTTATCTCTACTAACGTCTTAGACCACAATAATAACAAGCCCCACCCACCCACATTTACGGTTTCAGACTAAAATGTCATCCCTGATTAAAATGTCCACATAGAATTATACAAAATACAATTATTAAATAATTCCAGTATTCAAAGCCTCACCCCATTCGCCAAGAAAAGAATATAATATGCTTTACAAACCAATCATGAGAAGTTATTGCTTTGTGATTCATTAATGTGTCACCGCTTGTTATTAACAATCAGGGTCCCATGTCTAGCAGGGATTCTCCCTAAACAAAGATACAGACGATTTGGTTTAGGAATGATCTAAAATTGCTATGTAAATTTTACCCAGTCACTCACAAAGTTAAATAAAATGTCTCTTGGACTGTGTTTACTTTGTAAGACATTTGATTCAATTGCGATTTGGCAACAATCACGTTATATACGTCCAGCCAAATTCTGTATATCGTCTACACCTCTTCCATCATGCTTGCAGAGCTTTCGACTTTACTTAATGTATGTGATAATGGATTACAACGCTGTATTGTAGCTATTTCGATTTTTGCAGGTACGGTCTATTGAATGAAAATGCTTGAGTCGCATCAGATTTCTTCCTTTCAATATTACCCATGGTGTCTCAGTTAAACGGTGATAGATAGTCATGTATTGATCTTGTCCTACTCTATCATAACTACTATCTTGAAATAGATTTTCTCAACGGATTGGATGTTCTCAAGGCTTTATATTTTTCTAAACTTTTAAAATATTTGTGTTCTTTACGTTACCTTCAAAGTCATATTAAACCTTATGTACATATGTATCTATTGATTCGCCGCTACCTGAATGAAATATGTATAACACATAATTTTCGACATGGACGACGGTTGCTAGGAGATGAAAAGGTTCGCATTACATTAATTTCCTGTCTCAACTATTCCTCATTAAACATTTTTATTAAGATTGTCAGTAGTGGCTTTAAAGTAATACTGCTTTGGGTATGTTTTACCCAGATTTATATACTACATAAACACAGCTGTGTTTTCTTTGTATGACATTACTCGGATTATAACGATCTCCAAATCTGAATAACTGATCCATTCAAAGTGTGAAATTCTCTTACATTTTTATTTTCATTTTCAATACAGTAAATATGTAAAGTTATTAAATATGTCGCTGATCACATATATCCATGTTTCGAAACGCTTTTTCTCCACCCGACATTGTATTGGCATTATTTCCTCTCTATCTAGTTATATTTTGAATATTGTATAAACATATGAGACCAAATAATGAGCATATTACCATCTCGAGAGTGAAATTTTATTTTCTTCAGAACTCATATTCGTCCAAGGATTCAAGTTTAAATTGCATATTTCTTTTGCATTGCTACTTTTCATCTAGTTATTATCAACTGCAATAAAATGTACTGAAGTATCTCCAATATATTTTGTTATAAACGGTCACAAGATACCGGCAAAGAATTCTTTTATTACATATAAATACTCTGCGGAGTACATATCGATCGCATTAAACAACAATATTAAGTGAAGTTTTTATATGTACTAACGTCTTCCACCACAATAATAACAAGCCCCACCCACCCACATTTACGGTTTCAGACTAAAAAGTCATCCCTGATTAAAATGTCCCCATAGAATTATAACAAATATAATTATTAAATAATTTCAGTATTCAAAGTCTCACCCCATTCACCAAGAAAAGAATATGACATGCTTTACAAACCAATCTTGAGAAGCTCTCGCTTTGTGATTCATTAATGTGTCACCGCTTGTTATTCACAGTAATTGTCCCATGTCTAGCAGGGATTCTCCCTAAACAAAGATGGAGGCGATTTGGTTTAGGAAGGATCTAAAATTGCTATGTAATTGTTACCCAGTCACTCACAAAGTTAAATAAAAAGTCTCTTGGACTGTGTTTACTTTGTAAGACATTTGATTCAATTGCGATTTGGCAACAATCAGGTTATATACGTCCAACCAAATGCTGTAAATCGTCAACACATCTTACATAATGCTTTCAGAACCTTCGTCCTTTACTTAATGTATGTGATAATGGATTACAAAGCTGTATTATAGCTATTTCGTTTTTAGAAGATGCGGTTTATTTCTTGAAAATGTTTGAGTCGCATCAGATTTCTACATTTTATAGATTTACCAAAGTGTATCAGTAAAACGGTGATAGATAGATATGCATTGATCTTGTCCTACTCTATAATAACTACTGTCCTGAAATAGATTTTCACAACAGATTGGATGTATTCAAGGCTTTACATTTTTCCAAACTATTAAAATATTTGTGTTCTTTACGTTACTTTCAAACATAACTTAAACCTTATGTACATTTTGCTGTATTAATTCGCCGATACCTGGATGAAATAATTATAACACATAATTTTCAACATGGACGACGGTTGCTAGGGTATGAAAAGATTGGTTACATTAACTTCCTGTCTCAAGTATTCTTCATTAATTTTTTTTTATTAAAATTATCAGTATTGGCTTTAAAAGAATACTGCTTTGGGCATGTATTACTCAGATGTATATACTACTTAAACACAATTGTGTTCTCTTTTTATGACATTACTCGGATTATATCGCACTGCAAATATCAATAAATGATCCATTCAAAGTTTAAAATTCCTTTACATTTTTATGTTTGATTTCAATACATTATATATGTAAAGTTATTAAATATGTCGCTGAACGCATATAGCCATGTTTCGAAACGCTTTATCCCCAATCTGTTTCTTAAACGGTCACATGATACCAGCGAAGAATTGTTGTATTACATATAAATACTCTGCGGATAAAATTTGGATCAAAGTTACCCAACAATATTAAGTGAAGTTTGTATATGTACTAACGTTTTCCACCACAATAATAACAAGCTCCACCCACCCACATTTACGGTTTCAGACTAAAATGTCATCCCTGATTAAAATGTCTCCATAGAATTATACCATATAGAATTATTAAATAATTCCAGTATTCAAAACCTCACCCCATTAGCCAATAAACGAATATGACATGCTTTACAAAACAATCTTGCGAAATTATTGCTTTGTGATTCATTAATGTTTCACCGCTTGTTTTCACAGTCAGGGTCACATGTTTAGCAGGGAATCTCCCTGAAAAAGGATGGAAGCGATATGGTGTAGAAAGGATCTAAAATGGATATGTAAATGTTACCGAATCACTAACAAAGTTAAATAAAAAGTCTCTTGGACTGTATTTACTTTGTAAGACATTTAAATCAATTGAGATTTGGCAACACTCACGCTATATACGTCCAGCCTAATGTTGTAAATCGTCTACACAGCTTCCATAATGCGTTCAGAGTTCTCGTGCTTTACTTAATGTATGTGACAATGGATTACAAAGCTGTATTATAGCTATTTCGTTTTTTAAAGTGGCAGTATATTGATTGAAAATTCTTGCGTCTCATCAGATTTCTCCTTTCAATATTACCCAAGGTGTTTCAGTTAGGCGGTGATAGATAGCTATGTATTGATCTTGTCCTACTCTATCATAACTAGTATCTTGAAAAAGACTTTCTCAACGGATTGGATGTATTCAAGGTATTACATTTTTCCAAACTATTAAAGTATATGTGTTCTTTACGTTACATTCAAAGTTATCTTAAACCCTATGTACATTTGTATCTATTGATTCGTCGTTACTGGAGGAAATATTTATAACATTTAATTTTCAGCATGGACGACGGTTGCTAGGAGTTGAAAAGACTCGTTACATTAATTTCCTGTCTCAGCTATTAATCATGAAACATTTTTTATTAAGATTGTCAGTATTGGCTTTAAAATAAGATTGCTTTTGGCATGTTTTACCCAGATGTATATAAAACTTAAAGACTTTTGTGTTCCCTGTTGATGATATTAATCGTATTATATCGATCTGAAAATATGAATAACTGATCCATTCAATGTTTGAAATTCCATTACATTTATAATTTCATTTTCAATACATTAAATATGTAAAGTTATTAAATATGTCGCTTAGCACATACAGTCATGTTTCGAAACGTTTATTTGTCCACCTGACATTGTATTGGCATTATGTAGTCTCTATTTACTTATATTTTGATTTTTTATAAACTAATGAGACAAAATAATGATTATATAACCATTTCGGGAGTACAATTAATATTAATCAAAATTCATATTCGTCCAAGGGCTCATGTTTAAATTGCATATTTCTGTTGCATTGATACTTTTCATCTAGTTACTTTTAACTGCCGTAAATTGTACCGAAGTATTTCCAATCTATTTAGTTACATACGGTCTCGTGACACCGGTAAAGAATTGTTATATTACATATAAGTACTCTGCGGATTACATTTGTATCGCTGTTACCCAACAATATTAAGTGACGTTTTATATGTACTCACGTCTTGCACCACAATAATAAAAAAACCACCAACTCACATTTACGGTTTCAGACTAGAATGTCATCCATGATTAAAGTGTCCCCATAGAATTATACAAAATATAATTATTAAATAATTCCTGCATTACAAGCCTCACCCGATTTGCCAAGAAAAGTATATGACATGCTTTATAAACAAATCGTGAGAAATTATTGCATTGTCATTCATCAGTGTGTCGCCAAATGTTATTCAGTCAGGGTCACATGTCAAGCAGAGACACTGCCTAAACATGGAGGGAGGCGATTTGATTTAAGACGAATCGAAAAGTGATATGTAAATGTTAAATAATCACTCACAAAAATAAAGAAAAAATCTCTTGGAATGTATTTGCTTTGTCAGACATTTGATTCAATTGAGATTTGACAACAATCATGTTATATACTTCCAGCCAATTGTTGCAAATTGTCTACAAGCTTCCAGAATGATTTCAGAGTTATTGTTCTTTACATAATGTATCTGTTAATGAATTACAAAGGTGAATTGAAGCTATTTCCTTTTTTGAAGGTGCGGTTTATTTCTTGAAAATGTTTGACTCGCAAAACATTTCTATATTTTATACATTTCCCTAAGTGTTTCAGTAAAACGGTGATAGATATATATGCATTGATCTTGTCCTTCTCTATAATAACAACTGACCTGAACTAGATTTTCTCAACGGATTGGATGTATTCAAGGCTTTAAATTTTTCCAAACTATTAAAATATTTGTGTTCTTTACGTTAACTTCGAAGATAACTTATACCTTATGTACATTTTGCTGTATTAAATCGCCCCTTTCTGGATGAAATATTTATAACATTTAATTTTCAACATGGAAGACGGTTGCTAGGAGTTGAAAAGATTCGTTACATTAATTTCCTGTCTCAACTATTAATCATTAAACATTTTTTATTAATATTATCAGTATTGGCTTTAAAATAATACTGCTTTTGGCATGTTTGACTCAGATGTATATTCTTCTTAAAGACAATTGTGTTCTCATTTTATGACATTATTCGGATTATATCGTACTCCAAATATGAATAACTGATCCATTCAAAGTTTGAAATTCCTTTACATTTTTATTTTCATTTTCAATACTTTAAATATGTAAAGTTTCAAATATGTCGCTGAGCGCATATAGCCATGTTTCGAAACGCTTGTTGTCCACCCGACATTGTAATGGCATTATTTAGTCTCTATTAACTTGTATTTTGAATATTTTATAAATTATGAGACCATATAATGATTATATTAAAATCTCGTCAGTACAATTAAGTTTCTTTTAAATTCTTATTCGTCCAAAAACGCATGTTTAAACTGCATATTTCTGTTCCATTGATACTTTTCATCTAGTTACTTTTAACTGCAACAATTTGTACCTAGGTATCTCCAATATATTCAGTTATAAACCTGTCTCGAGATACCGGCAAAGAATTCTTTTATTACATATAAATTCTCTGCGGATTACATCTGGATCGCAGTTAACCAACAATATTAAGTGAACTTTTTATCTCTACTAACGTAATCCACCACAAATCTAACAAGCCCCACCAACCCACATTTACGATTTCAGACTAAAATCTTATCCCTGATTAAAATGTCCCCATAGAATTATACAAAATATAATTATTAAATAATTCCTGCATTCAAAGCCTCACCCCATTCGCCAAGAAAAGAATATGATATGCTTTACAAACCAATCTTGAGAAATTATTGCTTTGTGATTCATTAATGTGTCAACGCTTGTTATTCACAGTCAGGGTCACATGTCTAGCACGGATTCTCCCTAAACAATGATGGAAGCAATTTGGTTTAGGAAAGTTCTAAAATGGACATGTAAATGTTACCCAGTCACCCCCAAAGTTAAATAAAAAATCTCTTGGACTGTATTTACTTTGTAAGACATTTGATTCAATTGCGATTTGGCAACAATCACGTTATATACGTCCAGCCAAATGTTGCAAATCATCTACACAGCTTCCATATTGCTTTCAGAGTTTTCGTCCTTTACTTAATGTATTTGACAATGGATTACAAAGCTGTATTATAGCTATTTCGTCTTTTGAAGATGCGGTCAATTGATTGAAAATACTTGAGACGCATCCGATTTCTTCCTTTCAATATTAATCAAGATGTTTCAGTGAAACGTTGATAGATAGTTTTGCATCGAGCTTGTCCTACTCTATAATAACTACTGTCCCTGAACTAGTGATTCTCAACTGATTGGATGTATTCAAGGATTTACATTTTTCCAAACTGTTAAAATATATGTGTTCTTTACGTTACATTCAAAGTTATCTTAAACCTTATGTACATTTGTATCTATTGATAGCCGCTACCTGGATAAAATATTTATAACATTTAATTTTCAACATGGACGACGGTTGCTATGGGATGAAAAGAATCTTTAAATTAATTTCCTGTTTCAACCATTCCTCAGTAAATCTTTTTTATTAAGATTATCAGTATTGGCTTTAGAAGAATTCTGCTTTGGGCATGTTTTACTCAGATGTATATACTACTTAAACACAATTGTGTTCTCTTTTTATGACATTAATCGTATTATATCGCACTGCAAATATCAATAAATGATCCATTCAAAGTTAAAAATTCCTTTACATTTTGATTTTGATTTTCAATACATTATATATGTAAAGTTTTTAAATATGTCGCTGAGCGCATATAGCCATGTTTCGAAACGCTTTTTGTCCACCCGACATTGTATTGGCATTATTTAGTTTCTCTCAACTTATATTTTGAATATTTTATAAACTAATGAGACCAAATAATGATTATATTACCATCTCGGGAGAACAATTTAATTTCTTTAAAACTCATACTCGTCCAAAGACACATGTTTAATCTGCATATTTCTGTTGCATTGATACTTTTCATCTAGTTACTTTCAACTGCAACAAATTGTACCGAAGTATCTCCAATCTATGTTTTATAAACGGTCACGTGATACCGGAAAAGAATTGTTATATTACATATAAATTCTCTGCGGATAAAATTTGGATCAAAGTTACTCAATAATATTAAGTGAAGTTTTTATCTCTACTAACGTCTTAGACCACAATAATAACAAGCCCCACCCACCCACATTTACGGTTTCAGACTAAAATGTCATCCCTGATTAAAATGTCCACATAGAATTATACAAAATACAATTATTAAATAATTCCAGTATTCAAAGCCTCACCCCATTCGCCAAGAAAAGAATATAATATGCTTTACAAACCAATCATGAGAAGTTATTGTTTTGTGATTCATTAATGTGTCACCGCTTGTTATTAAAAATCAGGGTCCCATGTCTAGCAGGGATTCTCCCTAAACAAAGATACAGACGATTTGGTTTAGGTATGATCTAAAATTGCTATGTAAATTTTACCCAGTCACTCACAAAGTTAAATAAAAAATCTCTTGGACAGTGTTTACTTTGTAAGACATTTGATTCAATTGCGATTTGGCAACAATCACGTTATATACGTCCAACCAAATTCTGTAAATCGTCTACACCTCTTTAATAATGCTTGCAGAGCTTTCGACTTTACTTAATGTATGTGATAATGGATTACAACGCTGTATTGTAGCTATTTCGTTTTTTGAAGGTACGGTCTATTGAATGAAAATGCTTGAGTCGCATCAGATTTCTTCCTTTCAATATTACCCATGGTGTCTCAGTTAAACGGTGATAGATAGTCATGTATTGATCTTGTCCTACTCTATCATAACTACTATCTTGAAATAGATTTTCTCAACGGATTGGATGTTCTCAAGGCGTTATATTTTTCTAAACTATTAAAATATTTGTGTTCTTTACGTTACCTTCAAAGTCATATTAAACCTTATGTACATATGTATCTATTGATTCGCCGCTACCTGAATGAAATATGTATAACACATAATTTTCAACATGGACGACGGTTGCTAGGAGATGAAAAGGTTCGCATTACATTAATTTCCTGTCTCAAATATTCCTCATTAAACATTTTTATTAAGATTGTCAGTAGTGGCTTTAAAGTAATACTGCTTTGGGTATGTTTTACCCAGATTTATATACTACATAAACACAGCTGTGTTTTCTTTGTATGACATTACTCGGATTATAACGATCTCCAAATCTGAATAACTGATCCATTCAAAGTTTGAAATTCTCTTACATTTTTATTTTCATTTTCAATACAGTAAATATGTAAAGTTATTAAATATGTCGCTGATCACATATATCCATGTTTCGAAACGCTTTTTCTCCACCCGACATTGTATTGGCATTATTTCCTCTCTATCTAGTTATATTTTGAATATTGTATAAACATATGAGACCAAATAATGAGCATATTACCATCTCGAGAGTGAAATTTTATTTTCTTCAGAACTCATATTCGTCCAAGGATTCAAGTTTAAATTGCATATTTCTTTTGCATTGCTACTTTTCATCTAGTTATTATCAACTGCAATAAAATGTACTGAAGTATCTCCAATATATTTTGTTATAAACGGTCACAAGATACCGGCAAAGAATTCTTTTATTACATATAAATACTCTGCGGAGTACATCTCGATCGCATTAAACAACAATATTAAGTGAAGTTTTTATATGTACTAACGTCTTCCACCACAATAATAACAAGCCCCACCCACCCACATTTACGGTTTCAGACTAAAAGTCATCCCTGATTAAAATGTCCCCATAGAATTATAACAAATATAATTATTAAATAATTTCAGTATTCAAAGCCTCACCCCATTCACCAAGAAAAGAATATGACATGCTTTACAAACCAATCTTGAGAAGCTCTCGCTTTGTGATTCATTAATGTGTCACCGCTTGTTGTTCACAGTAAGAGTCCCATGTCTAGCAGGGATTATCCCTAAACAAAGATGGAGGCGATTTGGTTTAGGAAGGATCTAAAATTGCTATGTAAATGTTACCCAGTCACTCACAAAGTTAAATAAAAAGTGTCCTGGACTGTGTTTACTTTGTAAGACATTTGATTCAATTGCGATTTGGCAACAATCAGGTTATATACGTCCAACCAAATGCTGTAAATCGTCAACACATCTTCCATAATGCTTTCAGAACCTTCGTCCTTTACTTAATGTATGTGATAATGGATTACAAAGCTGTATTATAGCTATTTCGTTTTTAGAAGATGCGGTTAATTTCTTGAAAATGTTTGAGTCGCGTCAGATTTCTACATTTTATAGATTTTTCAAAGAGTTTCAGTAAAACGGTGATAGATAGATATGCATTGATCTTGTCCTACTCTATTTACTCAGATGTATATACTACTTAAACACAATTGTGTTCTCTTTTTATGACATTACTCGGATTATATCGCACTGCAAATATCAATAAATGATCCATTCAAAGTTTAAAATTCCTTTACATTTTTATTTTGATTTCAATACATTATATATGTAAAGTTATTAAATATGTCGCTGAACGCATATAGCCATGTTTCGAAACGCTTTTTGTCCACCCGACATTGTATTGGCATTATTTAGTCTCTATCAACTTATATTTTGAATATTTTATAAACTAATGAGACCAAATAATGATTATATTACCATCTCGGGAGAACAATTTAATTTCTTCAAAACTCATACTCGTCCAAAAACACATGTTTGATCTGCATATTTCTGTTGCATTGATACTTTTCATCTAGTTACTTTCAGCTGCAACAAATTGTACCGAAGTATCTCCAATCTGTTTCATAAACGGTCACATGATACCAGCGAAGAATTGTTGTATTACATATAAATACTCTGCGGATAAAATTTGGATCAAAGTTACCCAACAATATTAAGTGAAGTTTTTATCTGTACTAACGTTTTCCACCACAATAATAACAAGCTCCACCCACCCACATTTACGGTTTCAGACTAAAATGTCATCCCTGATTAAAATGTCTCCAAAGAATTATACCATATAGAATTATTAAATAATTCCAGTATTCAAAACCTCACCCCATTAGCCAATAAACGAATATGACATGCTATACAAAACAATCTTGGGAAATTATTGCTTTGTGATTCATTAATGTTTCACCGCTTGTTTTCACAGTCAGGGTGACATATTTAGCAGGGAATCTCCTTGAAAAAGGATGGAAGCGATATGGTGTAGAAAGGATCTAAAATGGATATGTAAATGTTACCGAATCACTAACAAAGTTAAATAAAAAGTCTCTTGGACTGTATTTACTTTGTAAGACATTTAAATCAATTGCGATTTGGCAACAATCACGCTATATACGTCCAGCCTAATGTTATAAATCGTCTATACAGCTTCCATAATGCGTTCAGAGTTCTCGTCCTTTACTTAATGTATGTGACAATGGATTACAAAGCTGTATTATAGCTATTTCGTTTTTTAAAGGGGCAGTATATTGATTGAAAATACTTGCGTCGCATCAGATTTCTCCTTTCAATATTACCCAAGGTGTTTCAGTTAGGCGGTGATAGATAGCTATGTATTGATCTTGTCCTACTCTATCATAACTACTATTTTGAAAAAGACTTTCTCAACGGATTGGATGTATTCAAGGTATTACATTTTTCCAAACTATTAAAGTATATGTGTTCTTTACGTTACATTCAAAGTTATCTCTAACCCTATGTACATTTGTATCTATTGATTCGTCGCTACTGGAGGAAATATTTATAACATTTAATTTTCAGCATGGACGACGGTTGCTAGGAGTTGAAAAGACTCGTTACATTAATTTCCTGTCTCAACTATTAATCATGAAACATTTTTTATTAAGATTGTCAGTATTGGCTTCAAAATAATACAGCTTTTGGCATGTTTTACCCAGATGTATATAAAACTTAAAGACTTTTGTGTTCCCTGTTGATGATATTAATCGTATTATATCGATCTGAAAATATGAATAACTGATCCATTCAATGTTTGAAATTCCATTACATTTATAATTTCATTTTCAATACATTAAATATGTAAAGTTATTAAATATGTCGCTTAGCACATATAGTCATGTTTCGAAACGTTTATTTGTCCACCTGACATTGTATTGGCATTATGTAGTCTCTATTTACTTATATTTTGATTTTTTATAAACTAATGAGACAAAATAATGATTATATAACCATTTCCGGAGTACAATTAATATTAATCAAAATTCATATTCGTCCAAGGACTCATGTTTAAATTGCATATTTCTGTTGCATTGATACTTTTCATCTAGTTACTTTTAACTGCCGTAAATTGTACCGAAGTATTTCCAATCTATTTAGTTACATACGGTCTCGTGACACCGGCTAAGAATTGTTATATTACATATAAGTACTCTGCGGATTACATTTGTATCGCTGTTACCCAACAATATTAAGTGACGTTTTATATGTACTCACGTCTTGCACCACAATAATAAAAAAACCACCAACTCACATTTACGGTTTCATACTAGAATGTCATCCATGATTAAAGTGTCCCCATAGAATTATACAAAATATAATTATTAAATAATTCCTGCATTACAAGCCTCACCCCATTTGCCAAGAAAAGAATATGACATGCTTTATAAACAAATCGTGAGAAATTATTGCATTGTCATTCATCAATGTGTCGCCAAATGTTATTCAGTCAGGGTCACATGTCAAGCAGAGACACTGCCTAAACATGGAGGGAGGCGATTTGATTTAAGACGAATCGAAAAGTGATATGTAAATGTTAAATAATCACTCACAAAAATAAAGAAAAAATCTCTTGGAATGTATTTGCTTTGTCAGACATTTGATTCAATTGAGATTTGACAACAATCATGTTATATACTTCCAGCCAATTGTTGCAAATTGTCTACAAGCTTCCAGAATGATTTCAGAGTTATTGTTCTTTACATAATGTATCTGTTAATGAATTACAAAGGTGAATTGAAGCTATTTCCTTTTTTGAAGGTGCGGTTTATTTCTTGAAAATGTTTGACTCGCAAAACATTTCTATATTTTATACATTTCCCTAAGTGTTTCATTAAAACGGTGATAGATATATATGCATTGATCTTGTCCTTCTCTATAATAACAACTGACCTGAACTAGATTTTCTCAACGGATTGGATGTATTCAAGGCTTTAAATTTTTCCAAACTATTAAAATATTTGTGTTCTTTACGTTAACTTCGAAGATAACTTATACCTTATGTACATTTTGCTGTATTAAATCGCCCCTTTCTGGATGAAATATTTATAACATTTAATTTTCAACATGGAAGACGGTTGCTAGGAGTTGAAAAGATTCGTTACATTAATTTCCTGTCTCAACTATTAATCATTAAACATTTTTTATTAATATTATCAGTATTGGCTTTAAAAAAATACTGCTTTTGGCATGTTTGCCTCAGATGTATATTCTTCTTAAAGACAATTGTGTTCTCATTTTATGACATTATTCGGATTATATCGTACTCCAAATATGAATAACTGATCCATTCAAAGTTTGAAATTCCTTTACATTTTTATTTTCATTTTCAATACTTTAAATATGTAAAGTTTCAAATATGTCGCTGAGCGCATATAGCCATGTTTCGAAACGCTTGTTGTCCACCCGACATTGTAATGGCATTATTTAGTCTCTATTAACTTGTATTTTGAATATTTTATAAATTATGAGACCATATAATGATTATATTAAAATCTCGGCAGTACAATTTCATTTCTTTTAAATTCATATTCGTCCAAAAACGCATGTTTAAACTGCATATTTCTGTTCCATTGATACTTTTCATCTAGTTACTTTTAACTGCAACAAATTGTTCCTAGGTATCTGCAATATATTCAGTTATAAACCTGTATCGAGATACCGGCAAAGAATTCTTTTATTACATATAAATTCTCTGCGGATTACATCTGGATCGCAATTAACCAACAATATTAAGTGAACTTTTTATCTCTACTAACGTAATCCACCACAAATCTAACAAGCCCCACCAACCCACATTTACGATTTCAGACTAAAATCTTATCCTTGATTAAAATGTCCCCATAGAATTATACAAAATATAATTATTAAATAATTCCTGCATTCAAAGCCTCACCCCATTCGCCAAGAAAAGAATATGATATGCTTTACAAACCAATCTTGAGAAATTATTGCTTTGTGATTCATTAATGTGTCACCGCTTGTTATTTACAGTCAGGGTCACATGTCTAGCACGGATTCTCCCTAAACAATGATGGAAGCAATTTGGTTTAGGAGAGTTCTAAAATGGATATGTAAATGTTACCCAATCACCCCCAAAGTTAAATAAAAAATCTCTTGGACTGTATTTACTTTGTAAGACATTTGATTCAATTGCGATTTGGCAACAATCACGTTATATACGTCCAGCCAAATGTTGTAAATCATCTGCACAGCTTCCATATTGCTTTCAGAGTTTTCGTCCTTTACTTAATGTATGTGACAATGGATTACAAAGCTGTATTATAGCTATTTCGTCTTTTGAAGATGCGGTCAATTGATTGAAAATACTTGAGACGCATCCGATTTCTTCCTTTCAATATTAATCAAGATGATTCAGTGAAACGTTGATAGATAGTTTTGCATCGAGCTTGTCCTACTCTATAATAACTACTGTCCCTGAACTAGTGATTCTCAACTGATTGGATGTATTCAAGGATTTAAATTTTTCCAAACTGTTAAAATATATGTGTTCTTTACGTTACATTCAAAGTTATCTTAAACCTTATGTACATTTGTATCTATTGATAGCCGCTACCTGGATAAAATATTTATAACATTTAATTTTCAACATGGACGACGGATGCTATGGGATGAAAAGAATCTTTAAATTAATTTCCTATTGCAACCATTCCTCAGTAAATCTTTTTTATTAAGATTATCAGTATTGGCTTTAAAAGAATTCTGCTTTGGGCATGTTTTACTCAGATGTATATACTACTTAAACACAATTGTGTTCTCTTTTTATGACATTAATCGTATTATATCGCACTGCAAATATCAATAAATGATCCATTCAAAGTTAAAAACTCCTTTACATTTTGATTTTGATTTTCAATACATTATATATGTTAAGTTTTTAAATATGTCGCTGAGCGCATATAGCCATGTTTCGAAACGCTTTTTGTCCACCCGACATTGTATTGGCATTATTTAGTCTCTATCAACTTATATTTTGAATATTTTATAAACTAATGAGACCAAATAATGATTATATTACCATCTCGGGAGAACAATTTAATTTCTTTAAAACTCATACTCGTCCAAAGACACATGTTTAATCTGCATATTTCTGTTGCATTGATACTTTTCATCTAGTTACTTTCAACTGCAACAAATTGTACCGAAGTATCTCCAATCTATGTTTTATAAACGGTCACGTGATACCGGAAAAGAATTGTTATATTACATATAAATTCTCTGCGGATAAAATTTGGATCAAAGTTACTCAATAATATTAAGTGAAGTTTTTATCTCTACTAACGTCTTAGACCACAATAATAACAAGCCCCACCCACCCACATTTACGGTTTCAGACTAAAATGTCATCCCTGATTAAAATGTCCACATAGAATTATACAAAATACAATTATTAAATAATTCCAGTATTCAAAGCCTCACCCCATTCGCCAAGAAAAGAATATAATATGCTTTACAAACCAATCATGAGAAGTTATTGCTTTGTGATTCATTAATGTGTCACCGCTTGTTATTAACAATCAGGGTCCCATGTCTAGCAGGGATTCTCCCTAAACAAAGATACAGACGATTTGGTTTAGGAATGATCTAAAATTGCTATGTAAATTTTACCCAGTCACTCACAAAGTTAAATAAAAAGTCTCTTGGACTGTGTTTACTTTGTAAGACATTTGATTCAATTGCGATTTGGCAACAATCACGTTATATACGTCCAGCCAAATGTTGTAAATCATCTACACAGCTTCCATATTGCTTTCAGAGTTTTCGTCCTTTACTTAATGTATGTGACAATGGATTACAAAGCTGTATTATAGCTATTTCGTCTTTTGAAGATGCGGTCAATTGATTGAAAATACTTGAGACGCATCCGATTTCTTCCTTTCAATATTAATCATGATGTTTCAGTAAAACGTTGATAGATAGTTATGAGCAGCAGAGAGTGTGAACAGACCACACGTTTCCGACAAAATTTTGATTGAATCTTTAAAACGAAAATAGAGCCTTCCTAGGAAATCTCATATTTTAACCAACAAAAAATAAGTCTCCATTTAGGAAACGGAGATTTTACGATTTTTCAATCAATTTTGGTCGCGACGATGTGGTCATCTGCTGCTTTAAGTTAACAAAAATAATAAATGATTTCAACCAAATATTTGATCGAGTCTTTAGGACTTTACAAACAAACTAATCGCTAACACCTCATCTTGTAGATCAATTAAATTATTTGACTGGTCGGTGAGTCGGAAATTAATTCTCGTTAACGAATTATTATGGCATCGCATGTAGACAGGATTAATTGGGTTTTCAATAATTAGGAATCCTGGAGGAGCTGTTGGTGCAAACGAATAAAGAATATATCCCTGCTGAGCTTGATTTGATTGCTCTAGATTAATTTGATAGCTTCCTTCAATTGCATCACATGTTAAATTGAGCGCAATCACCGTTGAAATATTTACATGATGAGGGGCAATATGCCTACCGCCACCATCTGGATCATTATTATACCTGAGGAGGACAGTTGAATCTGGTTTTTGTAGCGCCTTGATATCGGTTCTAACAATTCTTGCTAGTTCATCAGAGTTGTATTTGGGAAACTTGAAATTACGCAGATTATCTTTTGTGATATTGTAATTGGTTAGGAATCGTTGTTTACTGTCACTGTTGTCATTAATTATTGTTTGAATAATTAGTTCAAAGATATATTCCATGTCAGATATAAGTTGATTTATTATTTCAACGTGTTTTTGCGATTTTGTTTTCCGTAGTTGTTCTAGTTGTGTTTCATATAATTGTTTAATTTCATTAAAATAGCCACGGATGTCAGTTAGCGTAAATGAAATAGTAACAGATGAGTCGGCTGTTCTTTTAATGATAAAATCCCATTGCAATGTGTCTTTGTTGGTAAATATAAATCTATCGGCGATTTTTCCTTTTCTTATATCAGGTAAATTATCTCGATAACTGGGATTGATTTCATGATATGATTGTACGTCCGTGGTTAAGTCGGTGGCGGATTTTTCCGGTGGTTTTTCAGGCCATCCTAACACTGTTCTTAACGAGCTGTTATAGATATCTACAATGTATCCCTCTGTGCTTATTTCGATCGACGACGAGAGCGTCGGTTCATGAAGTTTAATAGCTATGTTTGATTCTTTTCCAGTGATTGATTTTATTCTACGCTGAATTTCAGCATCGATTTGCTCAATTTCGTACGACCCAGTTGGTAACGAAACAGTTTCCCACGCTGGAGTACCATCGGGTTTATTCTTATACGAGAACACCAGTGCGTTATTGGGTTGCTGACCACCAAATACAACCGATCTGATATTAGGCCAGCTATGATATACTCGTAATTTTGCCAGCGCGATCTCGCGCACTGGAATCGGAGAAGGGAAGTTCACACTAAATTCAGGGTTTGTTGATGTTATTGATATCATGCTTGTTCGTATTGGAGTGGTATTCTCCGCGATTCGTTGAAGCAGTTCGAGTGACATTATTGTTAACGCTGTCTTCAATTTCCAATTTCAACATCGCGGAGTTATACAACTGGGTCATCGTGGAAAATTCGACATCGGATATGAACGAATTATCTATCAACAGCGAGATCAACTCGGATAATTTCGAGTATGCGTCAAATACCACCCGGTACCGAGCTGTATAATCACTGAGTTTTTTCTGGGAACACGATGATAACTTTTTAGTTATCGCGGTGGCGACTGCCGCAATTGTTGTTGCCGCGGAGATAGCAATTGGAACTGCAGTCGGAGCCATCATGGTCACCGTCGACAAAATAACCCCGGCACTGGCCATCACACCGGACACCGAGTACACGGTGATGTCGATGATTGCTATGCTGCGTCGGTATTTTTTTCATTTTTTCACGATAGCGCTCAGAAAGTGATTTCAAGTTCGCGGAAAACTCTTTCACGGTATCATATCGATATCGATGAGATTGTGATACCTCTGGGACTATTATCGGTTCAATTGATTTCATCGATGTCATTGTTATTAGTGTTTTCAATTATTCGCCATCGCCCGGGTAGTAGATCAGGGGGTAGTCTACTTCACCTACAAATTCTAAACACCAGGTTATTTTTTTTCTAATGGTGTTATCAACCGCGACAATCTCAAATTCTTCTTCACCCCCGATAATTACTGTCGCGGTGCCACCAAAGTAGGTTTTACCGCTCACGATGATATCAAATTGCTTGTTAGAGATTAACGTCATCCTGTAGATACCATGGGGCCACTCCCCGATATTGACTTTCAATTTAGCATTAGAGTTTTTTACCAAATCAAAGGTCCCATGATCAACCGTATACACGATATTTTTAACGTCTATGTTTGGATGTGGAATCTTTACCTTTTCAGAGGCTTCTTTTAGTTTAAGAATATCGTCGTAAACGTCCAGATAGTTTTTTTTTATTTCGGTATCTTTCATCATCGTTTTATCGCGGCGTTTAAAAAATGAAAACAAAAGGAGGCTAAATTCCAAACCTTTTTGGGTGCCATAATGCCCGTTGAGTTGATAATATGTCGTCGTGATATTGTAACTTTCAGAGCCCTCAAAGAAATTTTTAGCCTTTTCGCTGATGCGTTTTTGTTCGTCAATAGCTTTTTTAACTTCAGCGAGAGTCGGGCCTGTCAACGATGTGGTTTCAGACACAGGTGTTCTCCCTAAAAATTTATCTACGATGGTATTAAGTGTTGTTTGTCTCGCCATAAACATATTAATATCTTTGAGAGTCATCGTAGATATAGCCGGGACACCAACGAAATTATTAGAGACGTAGGCATTGTGAGTATGCTTGCCGATAAACTCGCTAATTTCAGCGAGAGTCATGCCTGCCACAAGTGGGGTTCCCAAAAACTTTACAACGACGTCGTTAGTGGGTTTTTGTACCTTTTCAAAATTTTCTATTAGTTTAAAAATATCGAGATAATTTGCCTTGATTTCATTTTCATTCATCATCCTCCCCGCGTTCTTGTTAAAAAATAATAAATTCAGAAGGTCTTTAATTTCAGCGAGAGTCATGCTAACCACAAGCGGGGTTCCAAAGAATTTATGTACGACATTTTTGCGAAGACTATTATAACCTCGTATATGATCAAATAGCTCACGGCCGCGGGTGGCAATCATGCTGTCGTGGGCGTCAATCGCGTCGGTGATCGTAGACACAAGTTCGCCTGGTTTAAGTTGTCCATCGTTGGAATACAGCGCAATAGAGTTTTCAGCGGCATTGCGCTGCCGTATCAAAATGTCACCCGCGGATATATTACTGCTTTTCAATTTACCCTGGCGATCTTGAAATACAACTATTTCGTTCGGGTCAACACTTGCTAAATTTAACGTCTCAGCGATTTCATCTTCAATTATTTTTTTTACATCCTTGATAGAACCCGCAGATGTTTCCGCGGTGGGTTTCGACATTGACAGAGATCGTCCCCAAATATTAATCATTATTGTAAAGACTCTAGTATTTTTAATTTATTGATTCTCTAAAATTACTTTGTAATTTCCCACTCGTGTATTTATTTACAACCAGATGAGTTGGTTTCTATGACGATGAAATCTCCGCGAGGACATTTAATACTTCACGGCCGCATATCGGTGGATCATTTAATTGTTGTGTTGGCAGCGTGGAATAAAAAATTGGAAACTCTTTGAGTTTCATCGAAGAATTTATATACCGCATAAACTCGCTTGGCGGAGCTAACCCATATGAATCGAAATAGACAATTCCACGTGGATCAATCGCGTACGCAACCCAGTGAGTTCCCGATCCGTTACTGTTATCAAGATTGATGCTACCGGTTTCAACGCGTTTAGGTTTTCTCGGTAATTGATCTCTCATAAAAAACCCTCTGAAGTTTTTTATCGCTAGTTTTTTAGCAGCATCAATTAAATCAAAATTGGACATAGGGAGAATTGGGCGTTCAACTAATAAACCGTTCCTGGTATTCTCAGGCCGGATCCGTGAACGGATCTCTCGCTGTACCATGAATACGGGGTTCCTGGTAGTCTTAGACCCTTTCCTTTTTTTTATATCCTTTCCCAGTTGCCTTTTTAAACGCCATCCCTGCCGCGGTCCCAACGGCTCCCAACGACGCCGCAATCAATGCTGGTATTGCAGCTAACAATGGAAATATACCACCTGATTTTATCATGTTGGCGACTGCAGCTTTCGAAAATACAATTTGAACCCCTCTCTTATTCTTTAGCGCATCATTGAAATGTTTTACTTGACGATCCGTCAGTGATATTTTATGTGTACCGCCGGACATCTGCGCTGGTTTTAACGTTATTGTGGTTCCACATTCTTCAGCGGATTTTGATCGCAATTTCTTGACCTGACCATCAGTCAGCTTGACACTAACAACACTATATGTCATTTTATTGTAAAACACATTTATGCTTTCAATTGATCTAATTGGAAACTCTTCAAGTTTCATTTACATATTTTCCACTGGTGCATCAACGATTCTCATTCGTCCACCAACACCTTCAAGTATCATTGATTTGTCGCTGAGAATGACAGCAACTGCTCGATAATTAACACCACCAGGATCTATACGAGCCAGAAAATGAATGTCAACAACGGATTGTCTTGTTAAATCAAGATGTTACAGCGAAAAGTAATAAATCGGATAGAGGTTTTTAAAATCAAGTTGCGATATTTGCAAACCGGTATCAACATTTTGATCACGGGCCATAAATGACAGCATCCGATGATACACACGTGCTATGTGGTTGTTGTCGTAATCAAGCTGTATATCCTCGGATGGTTCTTGTTGTCCGTTTATTCTCAGCGAAACCTCATTTACTCCTAATTGATCGAATATCATATGACTGCATTCTTGGGAACCTAACCTATCCCTATTCTGTAGAGCTACAAATATGTGGGGTGGAGCTGAAACCCCTTGTTTTAATGCCAAATGCCATGTAAATGTACCAGCGACATTATCATCTTTGGAATCAGTTGTTGTTGTTAGCCAACTTAGCAATGATTTGCCGCCTGTGTCCATAAATGAGAGTAGTCGCTCTTCTCTGGTAATTGATGGGGTCATTACTGGCATCCATAGTACCAATTTAGTTATAACAACTTTACCATCACGTCACCAGTACGCCAAATTGCATCATTGTCATCGCCTTTTCGTACTAATGCGATTGTGTGTTTAGCTCCATAAATAACTTTTCTAACATTTCTGCAGAATCCGAAAATATGATGCAACGGAATCACACATGAAAACCGTCGGCGTTGTCCTTGTAACGTCGCTACTCGTGTTGCAAACCCTAGATTGAAATTGCGATTAATGTCTACGACATCAAAGGTACCAGCTGGTCTAGTATATCCGGCTGGTGCTGAATCAACTGCGGCATCTGGTGTTGCTTTTACCCTAGTATGATTAATGTGATCAGCGTGATTATTAATATCCTTTGCAAACATCATAGATGGACCAGCCGACCTTGTATAATCATCGGAGTATCTTGCTAGCCCGATTATTGTTGTTGCAACATCAACTTCACGGTCTATTGATTCACTTTCTTTTCCATCAATGAGATATCTTGCACTTTCAAATAACGCCATTATGCCATTGTTGACGAAACCAACTCGGATATTTGGATCATCTGCATATGGGGTATCAGCTGCATCATTTGTTACGAGTTCTCCTTCTACTTCAATAAATGCTTCACATGGCAAAAAGTATTTACTGGTGTCTTGAACTTGAAGTTCAATTCGCGATCGTAGGTTGGGTTGTATAGCATGATAGGAATAGTATTGATAATCGCGGACGGAATCGTCCTTGGGTACTGGGGCTTCTATATCGAAGGCCGGATCAGCTTGTTGTTTAAACATTTTATTAACATACTAGTGTTTTCAATTGTGAAACTCTTTGTAATCATCGTCGTTTTTGTTTTCGTTTCAAACCACTTCCTGCTATCGCGTTCATGATAGCGCTATCTGTTACCGATGAAGCCGTCAATGGCGACGGAGTCACCGAAGCAGCCAACGACGCTAGTTTTTCTTCCACTGCGCTATTTATTGCTTTGCTGATTTTTGCAGGCATCACTGTAGTTGATGGCATCACCGTTGGTTTCTTTCGCACCAATGATGCTATTTTATCTTTCGCGGCAGAAAATGCCTTTCCGGCAAGATTTCCAACAGCGCTGATTCCCTTATCACGAATAATATCAATGGCTTTCATTGATAATTGTTTAGCTAACGGTGCCACTTTTGGGGCCATTCTTGTAAATAGCCCCGCAATGGTATTGCCGAAACCATCTCCGTAATATGCTCTATAAACAGGCAATCGTGAGTTCACCACGTAGACGCTTACGGGTTTATCATGGTTGTAGTGTATAATCATCTTGTTATACAACTAGTAGTTTTTCAATAAGTGATCAATCGCTGTAATAACCATGGGCATCTTTGTGATTTTCAACTAATTCAGCAATGAGTTCTCGATATACATTAATGTCCATGATACCGCATTAATTACTTCTGGTGAGTTGTTTCCGGCTCGTTTCCCTCCGATGAGAACTTCCAGCCGTGATATATCACTGAGAATGTTACCAGGACAAGTAACGCTAGTGTTTTCAACTATGCCGCTACCTAAATATTCATCTTCAGTTGAATCCTCTTCAACTAGATACATTTGATCTATTCTACTCAATACTTCGTCTTTAAAACTCTCAAAATCATTGCGGTTACTGTCTGTGATTCTAAATCTATCATGGTTTGCCAGGTATACTTTTTTTATCCAATTCTCGTCGTTTTTTATATACTCTTTATACCCTTTGTTTACAGCTCTTTCTCTTTGATCTAGTGAAAACTTCCGCACGGTAAAGTTAATTAAATCATTGTCATCTTTAATTTTTTTAATTATGTTGTATGCATCGTATGTAAATATACTTTGCGGTGAATACATTTTTTCTATAGTAGCGTCTTCTTCCTCTTCTTCTGGTTTTCGTGCAGTAGCACCTAGTTCTTCTAGCACTCGCTCTTTTTTGTGTTGTTGCCGTGAAGTAGTTACTATATCTACTGGAAGTGTTTCTAAAGACTTTTTTGTTTGTTCGGTCTCTGCTGCAATTTTTTCAAGCACACCAAGAACAGGCACTTCTCGTCGCTTGCCTTCCTCAGGAATATCCCCAAATATTGCTCGTTCAGTTGCTGTTTTCACATCTTTGGTCGCCTTAGTTACCGGGGCGAACAAGTCTGCGCTTGTTGTCGTTGTTGAAGTTTCCCACGAAGTCTGTCTCGAACCGGTATAAACTTTTTAATTGCTGCTAGCCGCTCTCGGGCTAATCTAGTTGTAAGCGATTCACCTACCATATAGTGTTTGTGAACTGAGTTTTCAAATGTGAAACTATCACAATTAAAAGCTGAGTTATTAAATAATGTACCATCAAGCTAACGTATCCATCTCGGACAAGGTTAAACTGTACGACGCTATCCGCGAGTGTTTCAGAAATAACATCGCTGGGGGTTTCAGAATTGTAATATCTGAGAACGGCGATGAACGATTTTTGTTAACAACAACAACTACGTGAAAATGGAGGCGTCGCGGTGATTACTTGCTACCACAACCAGATCATCCAGTACGCACATAACTGCATGAGCAAGCCCAAACTGCTGAGTATCCTTTCAGGAGAAAATCCCATGTGAGTGTTACGAAAAACGCTAAAAAAAAAAAAAAATTTAAATTATTTACTGAAAGCCTTTTTTTTTAGTAACGCTCAGGTGGTTAAGATACTGGTTTTTCCTCGTTTAATATTTTTCTAAGATCACGAACTTTAGAACTAATTTCAGCTCGTTGTTGATACTCTTGGCCGAGCTTTTGACGTATTGCTTCAACGGTGCTAAATAGCGTTATAAATACATCAATATCGTTACCGTACAAACAAGCATATATGGACTTTTGAATTCCTTTCACGAGTCTGTACATCTTAGGTAAAACATAACGACCCTTACTAGACTGATACTCAATGTCTTCATATTCCGAGGCAATCCTGTCACAGTCGAGATCTTTAGATAATATTATCCCTCGATTCTTTAAAATTGAAATTTCAGCAATTATAGAATTTACATCTTTGATATCCATATTTTTATAAAAATATAAATATAATAAATTTTACGACTAATTATTAAAAAAAAAACACTCATTTGGCAATCCCGCTGGCGCCTTATGACGTCAGAGAGACCCAGAGGTTACTTAATTAACTTAATTAAGGACAGCACATACATGAAAACCCCATTTGGCAATCCCGCTGGCGCCTTATGACGTCAGAGAGACCCAGAGGTTACTTTATTAACTTAATTAAGGACAGCACATACATGAAAACCCCATTTGGCAATCCCGCTGGCACCTTATGACGTCAGAGAGTACCCAGAGGTTACTTTATTAACTTAATTAAGGATGGATATTCAATGAAACGATGATGGAATTTGTGATGTAATGATGTGGGACGGCACAAACATGAAATGACGGGGCAGATTTTCTACGGCCAATCCAACCAATCAAAAGCAACCAAACTAAATTAACCCGGTTGCATGATTGAGAAAAGACAACCACACGCCCGGGTTAATGGCGTGGGTTAGTTTTGATCGGTCGAACTGGCCTTCGAAAGCCCCAGGCTTATTACGAGCCAAAACGTATATAAGGTGACTAATACAGCAGCGTTGATTCACGGGTGTGTTATTTTATTTCCTCGAATTACTTATTAATGCTGTTTCACAACATTTAAATGAGAAAAAATATTTTAAATAAAACATTAAACAAAATAATACAGTTGTTAGATAACAGCGTATATTTACTATGTTCTAATTCTCTAGACAAAATACATTATCGATTAGATCACAAAGAGCTGTATACAGAGGAATTTTAACCACGCCCACCTACTTCAATGAATGGGAAACACTGTTCTGGCTGAGCGAACATAGGTAATGCGCTGGATTATAAAGAACGTCTGTACTGAAAGTGTATTAATAGCTAAATTTGGATGGTCTAAATAAACAGCATTATCCCATATTATTCAGAAATCCAACCCGTTTTTTTAGTCTGCGGTGCCTGACAACACCATCACTGGAGGCTTCGTAATTAACAAGCACTGGATGGGGTCTGAAATCTTGGCTCATTTGTATAATAATACTACTTATCTAATTTATATCTGCTTTAATTATAAACCTCTGGATATAATCTTGAGGGGTTTTGATGACCTTGTCATCGTTAGGGTCAATGACGGTATCTTTTATTCATTTGTCATAATAGCGTTTTAGTTCCCTGTATCGTTTGCCGCCGCAACTGAGACATAATTGTGATTTTCCTCTAACGCCCACCCCACATTGGAGGCATGGGAGATGACCGAAAGAACCGTTGCGAACGCTTTGTAAATTATACCCACAGAATTCGCTTCTGCATGATTTGTTACACGGGGTTGTTGATCCAATCATTAGCCACTTGCAGTGATTCATTATACTATATTTTTCTATTTAAATACTTGTTTTAATTATAACATGGAGGAGTTCAAGAGATTATCGAAAATTAAGCCCTGGAAAAATACTGAATTCATTGATTATACCATGAAAGAATTCCAAAGATTATCGAAAATTAAGCCCTGGAAAAATGCTAAATTCAATCTTGATAAGGAGTTCAAGAGATTATCGAAAATTAAGCCCTGGAAAAATACTAAATTCAATCTTGATAAGGAGTTCCAAAGATTATCGAAAATTAAGCCTTGGAAAAATAATAAATTCAATCTCGATAGAGTCTCTGATACACCAAAACGTCTAATCGATGATAGAACTATACTAGGTAAAATCAGGGAGTGTTTTAATGAATTCTACCGAGACGGTGCAGTATACTGTTGGTCGACATTTCGAATTATTGATGAAGATGTCAATGTACCCAACATCGATGCTACTATGAACGATGAAAGAGCAGCTGAGATAATTTCACACCTTGGCCCGCCAACGGGCTGGAAATCCAAGGGTAAATTGCAAAGCAATTCCCAACAGAAGTATTTTTTCAGAATAAAATTCATTATCGAAGTCGAAGGCAAATGGATTATCAGGGATAAATTTGAACCAATCCTCAAGGATAAAAAACTGTCATTGTGAGTAGAGATTCCAAACCAGGAATTCTAACTGGAATTGACAAACCATACTACGAGAGATCTTATCCTGTAACAGCAATTGTTTATGGGATATATCCGTTAAATGATAAACCCTATATTGCAAAACTAGCTCCTATGAAATATTCTAGTTCACTGAATTGTGTAGCAACACGGGTAATAGAACACTTCACAAATGCATCCCGAGGAAATAAACTAACTGATCTGCGACGTAGGAAAATAACCGAATGGGAACTGACAGTGAAACAGCACGGTGCAAAGATTTCTGATATAGCTAAATTAGAAGCATCATTAAAATTCCCAATATCAGTAACGACAATAACCGGAGAAGTATTATACGAACCGAAATATCAATCGCGAGGAGCTCCAATTAAAATTGTTGATCATAACGAACACGCGTGGACACCTGCAGTAACAATATTTCCACGAGATAGAACCGTGAGATATATCCCTAAGGAGTTCGTCGGGGATGTTTTTTATAATGAGAAATTATTTGATGCTATTCATGCGTTGTGTAAAGATGATCCTGTGTCAGTGTGGTTACTTAGAAGTGATGAAAATCCCGAAATAGGATTTGATCAATTTGTAAGACCAAATGGTGAATTATATCGCGTTGAAGAATTAGATAACAGAATGAGAAAAATCGCTAGTGATTTTTCACTGGAGAGTTCCCATGAAAAACTATTAACGGATAGTTTTACTATTCCATCAGTGGTAGCTCACTTCGCAAGAGAAAAAAACTCATGGCGTCCAACACGAAGTGATTTTCTCGAGGACGTTAAATTGAGTTGCGTCGCATTTGGTCATGGAGGACTGTGGAATACAAAATACCATCGAGGTGGTATGATTTCAATTGATATATCCGCGTGTTATCCTGGATGTTTCCTCGGGTATGGAGAATGTAGTAACTATTTTAAACGATTTGGACACCCCACGCATGAAATGACTCGTATTGCGATTAATGGTCCATTGCCTGATTTTGATTTATCTGGATTCGCTCGTGTGATATCATTCGAATTCGCTACAGGGTTACATCCGTGTAGTTATGTTTGGCTTGGTAGACATATATCTGAAAAGGCCTGGATGCCAATAGTGTTACTACGATATATGATTGATTGTGGTATGCTAATATCGTTGATTGTTTCCGAAGCTATTATATGCTATCGAGCTCAGAAAGAAGTTTGGCTACCACAACCCGATCTAGATCGTATAATTAGCGAACAGCGAAAACAGTTTCCAGATTTCAATGAAGAACAAATCATGAATTGGTCTAAGAAGTTATTTGAAATTAAAAAAGAACAAGCAAAAGATTTTGGACGAAGAATAATCGGTAAATTTACCCAGGGTGGAAGATACGACAATGCAAAATATTCTTCGCGGTTGATCATAGACATCGCTGAATACGATTTTATTGTAACGGATTTAACGAAACAGGGAAAACTTGTAGATCGTAAAGACGCTTTCCTATCCGATGGGAGACGATTAGGTACAATTGTTACCTATTGTGATGGATATATTAAACAATATACGCATTTGAGAAGTTCTATGCTAGCTTATGCTTCTATCAATTTATTTTCGATGATAAATAGATTTCCTAATACCGCAGTTAGAGTAGCCACTGATTCTATGTATATCCACGAGAAATACAAATCAGATGTAGCTAAATTCACAGATCCGGAGGCAAATTGGGGATGTTGGAGATTTAAAAAGGAAATGCTACATGAGTATTGTGAATTGGCAGATGTTACCATGGATGAAAAGTACTTAAAGTGTGATGAGATTCAATCCGAATTTTCTAATGCACCACCGGTATCTGATCCAATATGTAGATACAAGACAGTTTATTTAAACGGTTGTGGTGGGTCAGGAAAGACAACTCGTGCAATTGAATTATATCATAGAAACGCTAGTGTTTCAAAATCAAACATGATTGTCCTAACACCTACTCACAGACTCGCCAGAGAGATGAAACAACGAGGAGTAAATGCCTGTACTTATCATAGTTTCTTTCGATGGAAAGGCGATGAATGGTGATAAATTCATTCCTGAAATCATAATCTGGGATGAAATATGCACGGTATCGTTGAGAGTATTACAGACATTTCTCGAGTGGTTGTTAAACAAAAACACAAAGGTCTTCATGTGCGGTGATCACGGCCAACCACCACCATTTATCGGTGCATCCCCACATGAATGGCTAAAGGGTTTTGTAGACTATTATGAAGATATTACCACTGATTATAGATCACTTGATGAACAATTACGAGAATTCAAAGCGCTAATTAGATTACAGCCGGATAAAATCCAATGTGAAATAGCGCGTGAAATAATTTCAGAAACTCCCATGAATGATTTTTGGGAAACGTGGAGACCAAATGATTTGATAGTAGCAAGTAGAAAAATAGTCAGAGACACACTTCAGATGAAGTTATTTGAAACGCATAAAGAAAAATTTGCAACACTTCCAGTACCGATGTGTTATAGGCGTTCGGATACACGAAAGCAGAATATTGAAGCTGATATTCCAGGGAAGAGTGAAAAGCAGATTCTCGTGTTAAATGATATTGTGCTGGTTGATATCAGCGTCGTCGAAGATGCATTGCGTGCTGATAAATCCCCATGGACGTTAGGTTACGCAGCGATAATACACTCTTCACAGGGATTGACTATATCAGATACAATTGTTTGGATGGTGGATAATCACATCGAATGGTCGAATTTAGTCTATCTTGCAGTATCCAGAGTACGAAGAATAAATCAACTTCCAAGAGTTGTCCTGGATGATAATGACACTACAATGGATGATGCTAGCACCGTTGATGTTAAAATTATTGATAAAAGAACTCTCCGGTTACAAACAACAAGACAAAAAAAACAACGAGAATTTGACATTGATACTGAATTAATAATTACGCTGAAGCAACAACAGAATAATCACTGCGCGAGTTGCAATTGTATAATGCGTTGGCAGTATTCGGATAAAGATCCTCGCCAATTTACCGTAGACAGAAAGAATAACAGCATTGGTCATATCAGAGATAACGTTATGCTGACTTGTCTTGAGTGCAACAGAAAAAGGGGTGCTAGTTAAGACCACGCGGTGGTAATTGAGTATCCTCGGGAATTACCTGTAGTTGTTGTCGAGTAAATCCTCGCTGAGGAGCAGTTGAATCCAGTTTATATATTGGAGGTCTACCAATAGATCGTGTTATACCGGATATCTTATGCGTAGTGACGCTCCAAAAAGGATCGGTAGCTCTTTTTTTACCACCCTCAAGCTCTCCTGGTTCGTATAAATACCTAACAGTGACATTACTACCAAGAATTGGTTTTTTGAAATCTTTTTGTGAAATTCCTTCGATTTCCATTTTTGGTATAGACGCTTTCTTAATCGCGTTGACAGGTTTCATGTTAATTGTTCGAGTAATCTCGTTATTGAGCGCGGTAATCACAGCTGGTAATCTCTTAACCCATTCACGGGATCTTTTATCCTGAATAAACTCCTTCGCGTATTGATATCCAAATAACCGTTCAGCAAGAGTCCGATTAAATCGTTCAACAATTGCCTGATCGCGATGTAGCGCAGTATGCCCTCGTCTGATGGTGACATTGTGATCTTTCATCGCAGATAAAACAGCGCCTTGAAATTCCTTGCCAGGATCGACTTGTAATAGATTTGGCCTCGTCGATAAATCTTTTCAAATGCAGAAGCAGCTTCAGGTGATGATTTTGTTTTTAGCGGTTCTGCTTGTTTGTATCGACTCGCAACGTCAACTACGGTTAGCGCGTATTTGTAACCGTTGTCATGTGGTAAAAACAATAAATCAGCTTGATGAACTTCATTGGGTCCGGTTACATCAAAATGCGAGAAATTAATTTGTTTAGGACGCGGTAGATAAATTTGCCATATATCCTGTTTGGATAACCAATTAGCCGCAGTGGCCTTTTTCACTTTTGCGACGCTGGCGAGTTTACTGATTGCTGCTTTACCCCGCCAGTATCCTTTTGGAGAATAATAAATAGATTCCATGTTGTTATTAATTACCGGCACCTAACATCAATTTGCTTTTCATAGCCGATTTTACCAACCACGAAGCCAATTTTTCTTTCAAAGATTTATCAGGAATAGCATTTAACGCATGAATTAATTTCACATCCGCGAGATGCCTGTTTTGCAGATTGCTGCTTTTATATGCAACATCATGAGCATGACACGCCTTATCAATAGCGTTTATCGGATACTCGCCGGATCGGGGCTGATTTTGATCATCAAGTCTGATATCTAATCGTGTTCCGGGGCCACAGTAGCTATATCCTGGAAGGTGCTTTTCTCCGGGGTACTTTGCCCATGGGGTTCCAAGGAGCTTTGCCAATTTGGCTGCGATATCACCTCCTCGTTTTTTTTAAAACATTTCCGGAATTCATAGAAATAAATCTAAATTTTTTTTGTACAACATGTTGCACATCTACCAGTAAGTGCTGATCTGTTATTTTTAGTTGTAATCTTTGTCACATCATTTGTGCTAGTACGCGTTTTACACTTCACACAATATAGATCCATAATTTATGTATAGAGATATGGATATAATTGATTTTTCAGCGACTAAAACAAGAGAACCAGTTAAGCATCATGCAGCGCTACCAAACTCTATCCACGCAATTATAAACGGGCCATCTGGATCCGGCAAGACAAAATTGTTGCTCAATTTAATAATGAGATGGATGAAGTGGGATAAATTGTATTTAGTTGCTCCTAGCGTATATGATCAACGATGCTATGAAGTGCTAAAAGATTTTAATGAAAACGCTTCAGAGATTAAAGGTGAGAACGTCGTTGATTTTATAACTGATATTGACGAGGCACCATCCGTGCATGACCTTGATTTGAACATTAACAATTTAGTCGTATACAACGATGTGATGTTAGACAATCAAAAAAACCCAGCTAGAATATTTTCCCGAGGCAGGCATAAAAACACCGACGTGATATATGTCACTCAACGCTACACTCAGATTCCAAAAGTGATCAGAGATAACTAATATTCTTGCTGTGTTTAACGGCGTTGATACACATACGCTACGAAATATTTGGCAGACATGGTGTTCCGATATGGACTTCAATCAATTTAAAAATTTCTTTAGTAACGCTCAGTCGACTCCGCACGGATTTATAACAATAAATTTACATGATCCTCGGACACGATATCGTATCGGACTCGATCAAATATTTGGTTGAAATCATTTATTATTTTTGTTAACTTGTAGCAGCAGAGAGTGTGAATGACCACATCGTTGCGACCAAAATTGATTGAAAAATCGTAAAGTCTCCGTTTGCTAAATGGAGACTTATTTTTTTTTTTTGGTTAAAATATGAGATTTCGTAGGAAAGCTCTATTATCGTTTTAAAGATTCAATCAAAATTTTGACGGAAAAGTGTGGTCTGTTCACACTCTCTGCTGCTTTATGCATCGAGCTTGTCCTACTCTATAATAACCACTGTCCCTGGACTAGTGATTCTCAACTGATTGGATGTATTCAACGATTTACATTTTTCCGAACTGTTAAAATATTTGTGTTCTTTACGTTACATTCAAAGTTATCTTAAATCATATGTAAATTTGTATCTATTGATAGCCGCTACCTGGATAAAATATTTATAACATTTAATTTTCAACATGGACGACGGTTGCTAGGGGATGAAAAGAATCTTTATATTAATTTCCTGTCTCAACCATTCCTCAGTAAATCTTTTTTATTAAGATTATCAGTATTGGCTTTAAAAGAATACTGCTTTGGGCATGTTTTACTCAGATGTATATACTACTTAAACACAATTGTGTTCTCTTTTTATGACATTAATCGTATTATATCGCACTGCAAATATCAATAAATGATCCATTCAAAGTTTAAAATTCCTTTACATTTTTATTTTGATTTTCAATACATTATATATGTAAAGTTTTTAAATATGTCGCTGAGCGCATATAGCCATGTTTCAAAACGCTTTTTGTCCACCCGACATTGTATTGGCATTATTTAGTCTCTATCAACTTATATTTTGAACATTTTATAAACTAATGAGACCAAATAATGATTATATTACCATCTCGGGAGAACAATTTAATTTCTTTAAAACTCATACTCGTCCAAAGACACATGTTTAATCTGCATATTTCTGTTGCATTGATACTTTTCATCTAGTTACTTTCAACTGCAACAAATTGTACCGAAGTATCTCCAATCTATGTTTTATAAACGGTCACGTGATACCGGAAAAGAATTGTTATATTACATATAAATTCTCTGCGGATAAAATTTGGATCAAAGTTACTCATTAATATTAAGTGAAGTTTTTATCTCTACTAACGTCTTCCACCACAATAATATCAAGCCCCACCCACCCACATTTACGGTTTCAGACTAAAATGTCATCCCTGATTAAAATGTCCACATAGAATTATACAAAATACAATTATTAAATAATTCCAGTATTCAAAGCCTCACCCCATTCGCCAAGAAAAGAATATAATATGCTTTACAAACCAATCTTGAGAAATTATTGCTTTGTGACTCATTAATGTGTCACCGCTTGTTGTTCATAATCAGGGTCCCATGTCTAGCAGGGATTCTCCCTAAACAAAGATAGAGGCGATTTGGTTTAGGATGGATCTAAAATTGCTATGTAAATTTTACCCAGTCACTCACAAAGTTAAATAAAAAGTCTCTTGGACTGTGTTTACTTTGTAAGACATTTGATTCAATTGCGATTTGGCAACAATCACGTTATATACTTTCAACCAAATTCTGTAAATCGTCTACACCTCTTCAATAATGCTTGCAGAGCTTTCGACTTTACTTAATGTATGTGATAATGGATTACAACGCTGTATTGTAGCTATTTCGTTTTTTCAAGGTGCGGTCTATTGAATGAAAATGCTTGAGTCGCATCAGATTTCTTCATTTCAATATTACCCATGGTGTCTCAGTTAAACGGTGATAGATAGTTATGTATTGATCTTGTCCTACTCTATCATAACTACTATCTTGAAATAGATTTTCTCAACGGATTGGATGTTTTCAAGGCTTTATATTTTTCTAAACTATTAAAATATTTGTGTTCTTTACGTTACCTTCAAAGTCATATTAAACCTTATGTACATATGTATCTATTGATTCGCCGCTACCTGGATGAAATATTTATAACATAATTTTCAACATGGACGACGGTTGCTAGGAGATGAAAAGGTTCGCTTTACATTAATTTCCTGTCTCAACTATTCCTCATTGAACATTTTTATTAAGATTGTCAGTAGTGGCTTTAAAGTAATACTGCTTTGGGCATGTTTTACCCAGATTTATATACTACATAAACACAACTGTGTTTTCTTTTTATGACATTACTCGGATTAAAACGATCTCCAAATATGAATAACTGATCCATTCAATGTTTGAAATTCTCTTACATTTTTATTTTCATTTTCAATACAGTAAATATGTAAAGTTATTAAATATGTCGCTGATCACATATATCCATGTTTCGAAACGCTTTTTCTCCACCCGACATTGTATTGGCATTATTTCCTCTCTATCTAGTTATATTTTGAATATTGTATAAACATATGAGACCAAATAATGAGTATATTACCATCTCGAGAGTGAAATTTTATTTTCTTCAAAACTCATATTCGTCCAAGGACTCAAGTTTAAACTGCATATTTCTTTTGCATTGCTACGTTTCATCTAGTTATTTTCAACTGCAATAAAATGTACCGAAGTATCTCCAGTATATTTAGTTATAAACGGTCACAAGATACCGGCAAAGAATTCTTTTATTACATATAAATACTCAGCGGATTACATCTCGATCGCATTTAACCAACAATGTTAAGTGACGTTTTTATATGTACTAACGTCTTCCACCACAATAATAACAAGCCCCACCCACCCACATTTACGGTTTCAGACTAAAATGTCATCCCTGATTAAAATGTCCCCATAAAATTCTAACAATTATAATTATTAAATAATTCCAGTATTCAAAGCCTCACCCCATTCACCAAGAAAAGAATATGAAATGCTTTACAAACCAATCTTGAGAAGCTCTCGCTTTGTGATTCATTAATGTGTCACCGCTTGTTATTCACAGTAAGAGTCCCATGTCTAGCAGGGATTCTCCCTAAACAAAGATAGAGGCGATTTGGTTTAGGAAGGATCTAAAATTGATTCAATTGCGATTTGGCAACAATCACGTTATATACGTCCAACCAAATGTTGTAAATCGTCAACACATCTCCCATAATGCTTTCAGAACCGTCGTCCTTTACTTAATGTATGTGATAATGGATTACAAAGCTGTATTATAGCTATTTCGTTTTTAGAAGATGCGGTATATTTTTTGAAAATGTTTGAGTCGCATCAGATTTCTACATTTTATAGATTTTCCAAAGTGTTTCAGTAAAACGGGGATAGATAGATATGCATTGATCTTGTCCTACTCTATAATAACTACTGTCCTGAAATAGATTTTCACAACAGTTTGGATGTATTCCAGGCTTTACATTTTTCCAAACTATTAAAATATTTGTGTTCTTTACGTTACTTTCAAACATAACTTAAACCTTATGTACATTTTGCTGTATTAATTCGCCGATACCTGGATGAAATATTTATAACACATAATTTTCAACATGGACGACGGTTGCTAGGGTATGAAAAGATTGGTTACATTAACTTTCTGTCTCAACTATTCTTCATTAAATTTTTTTATTAAAATTATCAGTATTGGCTTTAAAAGAATACTGCTTAGGGCATGTATTACTCAGATGTATATACTACTTAAACACAATTGTGTTCTCTTTTTATGACATTACTCGGATTATATCGCACTGCAAATATCAATAAACGATCCATTCAAAGTTTAAAATTCCTTTACATTTTTATTTTGATTTTCAATACATTATATATGTAAAGTTATTAAATATGTCGCTGAGATGCAGGCGATTTGGTTTAGGAAGGATCTAAAATTGCTATGTAAATGTTACCCAGTCACTCACAAAGTTAAATAAAAAGTCTCTTGGACTGTGTTTACTTTGTAAGACATTTGATTCAATTGCGATTTGGCAACAATCACGTTATATACGTCCAACCAAATGTTGTAAATCGTCAACACATCTTCCATAATGTATGTGATAATGGATTACAAAGCTGTATTATAGCTATTTCGTTTTTAGAAGATGCGGTTTATTTCTTGAAAATGTTTGAGTCGCATCAGATTTCTACATTTTATAGATTTTCCAAAGTGTTTCAGTAAAACGGGGATAGATAGATATGCATTGATCTTGTCCTACTCTATAATAACTACTGTCCTGAAATAGATTTTCACAACAGATTGGATGTATTCAAGGCTTTACATTTTTCCAAACTATTAAAATATTTGTGTTCTCTACGTTACTTTCAAACATAACTTAAACCTTATGTACATTTTGCTGTATTAATTCGCAGATACCTGGATGAAATATTTATAACACATAATTTTCAACATGGACGACGGTTGCTAGGGTATGAAAAGATTGGTTACATTAACTTTCTGTCTCAACTATTCTTCATTAATTTTTTTTTATTAAAATTATCAGTATTGGCTTTAAAAGAATACTGCTTAGGGCATGTATTACTCAGATGTATATACTACTTAAACACAATTGTGTTCTCTTTTCATGACATTACTCGGATTATATCGCACTGCAAATATCAATAAACGATCCATTCAAAGTTTAAAATTCCTTTACATTTTTATTTTGATTTTCAATACATTTTATATGTAAAGTTATTAAATATGTCGCTGAGATGGAGGCGATTTGGTTTAGGAAGGATCTAAAATTGCTATGTAAATGTTACCCAGTCACTCACAAAGTTAAATAAAAAGTCTCTTGGACTGTGTTTACTTTGTAAGACATTTGATTCAATTGCGATTTGGCAACAATCACGTTATATACGTCCAACCAAATGTTGTAAATCGTCAACACATCTTCCATAATGTATGTGATAATGGATTACAAAGCTGTATTATAGCTATTTCGTTTTTAGAAGATGCGGTTTATTTCTTGAAAATGTTTGAGTCGCATCAGATTTCTACATTTTATAGATTTTCCAAAGTGTTTCAGTAAAACGGGGATAGATAGATATGCATTGATCTTGTCCTACTCTATAATAACTACTTTCTTGAAATAGATTTTCACAACAGATTGGATGTATTCAAGGCTTTACATTTTTCCAAACTATTAAAATATTTGTGTTCTTTACGTTACTTTCAAACATAACTTAAACCTTATGTACATTTTGCTGTATTAATTCGCCGATACCTGGATGAAATATTTATAACACATAAGTTTCAACATGGACGACGGTTGATAGGGTATGAAAAGATTGGTTACATTAACTTCCTGTCTCAACTATTCTTCATTAATTATTTTATATTAAAATTATCAGTATTGGCTTTAAAAGAATACTGCTTAGGGCATGTATTACTCATATGTATATACTACTTAAACACAATTGTGTTCTCTTTTTATGACATTACTCGGATTATATCGCACTGCAAATATCAATAAACGATCCATTCATAGTTAAAAATTCCTTTACATTTTTATTTTGATTTTCAATACATTATATATGTAAAGTTATTAAATATGTCGCTGAGCGCATATAGCCATGTTTCGAAACGCTTTTTGTCCACCCGACATTGTATTGGCATTATTTAGTCTCTATCAACTTATATTTTGAACATTTTATAAACTAATGAGACCAAATAATAATTATATTACCATCTCGGGAGAACAATTTAATTTCTTTAAAACTCATACTCGTCCAAAGAGACATGTTTAATCTGCATATTTCTGTTGCATTGATACTTTTCATCTAGTTACTTTCAACTGCAACAAAATTTTACCGAAGTATCTCCAATCTGTTTTATAAACGGTCACATGATACCAGCGAAGAATTGTTGTATTACATATAAATACTCTGCGGATAAAATTTGGATCAAAGTTACCCAACAATATTAAGTGAAGTTTTTATCTGTACTAACGTTTTCCACCACAATAATAACAAGCTCCACCCACCCACATTTACGGTTTCAGACTAAAATGTCATCCCTGATTAAAATGTCTCCATAGAATTATACCATATAGAATTATTAAATAATTCCAGTATTCAAAACCTCACCCCATTAGCCAATAAACGAATATGACATGCTTTACAAAACAATCTTGGGAAATTATTGCTTTGTGATTCATTAATGTTTCACCGCTTGTTTTCACAGTCAGGGTCACATGTTTAGCAGGGAATCTCCCTGAAAAAGGATGGAAGCGATATGGTGTAGAAAGGATCTAAAATGGATATGTAAATGTTACCGAATCACTCACAAAGTTAAATAAAAAGTCTCTTGGACTGTATTTACTTTGTAAGACATTTGAATCAATTGCGATTTGGCAACAATCACGCTATATACGTCCAGCCTAATGTTGTAAATCGTCTACACAGCTTCCATAATGCGTTCAGAGCTCTCGTCCTTTACTTAATGTATGTGACAATGGATTACAAAGATGTATTATAGCTATTTCGTTTTTTAAAGGGGCAGTATATTGATTGAAAATAATTGAGTCGCATCAGATTTCTCCTTTCAATATTACCCAAGGTGTTTCAGTTAGACGGTGATAGATAGCTATGTATTGATCTTGTCCTACTCTATCATAACTACTATCTTGAAATAGACTTTCTCAACGGATTGGATGTATTCAATGTATTACATTTTTCCAAACTATTAAAGTATATGTGTTCTTTACGTTACATTCAAAGTTATCTTAAACCCTATGTACATTTGTATCTATTGATTTGCAGTTACTGGAGGAAAGATTTATAACATTTAATTTTCAGCATGGACGACGGTTGCTAGGAGTTGAAAAGACTCGTTACATTAATTTCCTGTCTCAACTATTAATCATGAAACATTTTTTTATTAAGATTGTCAGTATTGGCTTTAAAATAATACTGCTTTTGGCATGTTTTACTCAGATGTATATAAAACTTAAAGACATTTGTGTTCTCTTTTGATGACATTTACGTATTATATCGATCTGAAAATATGAATAACTGATCCATTCAATGTTTGAAATTCCATTACAATTATAATTTCATTTTCAATACATTAAATATGTAAAGTTATTAAATATGTCGCTGAGAACATATAGTCATGTTTCGAAACGTTTATTTGTCCACCTGACATTGTATTGGCATTATTTAGTCTCTATCTACTTATATTTTGATTTTTTATAAACTTATGAGACAAAATAATGATTATATTACTATATCGGGAGTACAATTTATATTAATCAAAATTCATATTCGTCCAAGGACTCATGTTTAAATTGCATATTTCTGTTGCATTGATACTTTTCATCTAGTTTTTTTTAACTGCCGTAAATTGTACCGAAGTATTTCCAATCTATTTAGTTATATACGGTCTCGTGACACCGGCTAAGAATTGTTATATTACATATAAGTACTCTGCGGATTACATTTGTATCGCTTTTACCCAACAATATTAAGTGACGTTTTATATGTACTCACGTCTTGCACCACAATAATAAAAAAACCACCAACTCATATTTACGGTTTCAGACTAGAATGTCATCCCTGATTAAAGTGTCCCCATAGAATTATACAAAATATAATTATTAAATAATTCCTGCATTACAAGCCTCACCCCATTTGCCAAGAAAAGAATATGACATGCTTTATAAAGAAATCGTGAGAAATTATTGCATTGTCATTCATCAATGTGTCGCCAAATGTTATTCAGTCAGGGTCACATGTCAAGCAGGGACACTGCCTAAACATGGAGGGAGGCGATTTGATTTAAGAAGAATCGAAAAGTGATATGTAAATGTTAAATAATCACTCACAAAAATAAAGGAAAAATCTCTTGGAATGTATTTGCTTTGTGAGACATTTGATTCAATTGAGATTTGACAACAATCTTGTTATATACTTCCAGCCAATTGTTGCAAATCGTGTACAAGCTTCCATAATGATTTCAGAGTTATTAATCTTTACATAATGTATCTGTTAATGGATTACAAAGGTGAATTGAAGCTATTTCCTTTTTTGAAGGTGCGGTTTATTTCTTGAAAATGTTTGACTCGCAAAACATTTCTATCTTTTATAGATTTCCCTAAGTGTTTCAGTAAAACGGTGATAGATATATACGCATTGATCTTGTCCTACTCTATAATAACAACTGACCTGAACTAGATTTTCTCAACGGATTGGATGTATTCAAGGCTTTAAATTTTTCCAAACTATTAAAATATTTGTGTTCTTTACGTTAACTTCGAAGATAACTTATACCTTATGTACATTTTGCTGCATTAAATCGCCCCTTTCTGGATGAAATATTTATAACATTTAATTTTCAACATGGAATACGGTTGCTATGAGTTGAAAAGACTCGTTACATTAATTTCCTGTCTCAACTATTAATCATTAAACATTTTTTTATTAATATTGTCAGTATTGGCTTTAAAATAATACTGCTTTTGGCATGTTTGACTCAGATGTATATTCTTCTTAAAGACAATTGTGTTCTCATTTTATGACATTATTCGGATTATATCGTACTCCAAATATGAATAACTGATCCTTTCAAAGTTTGAAATTCCTTTACATTTGTATTTTCATTTTCAATACTTTAAATATGTAAAGTTTCAAATATGTCGCTGAGCGCATATAACCATGTTTCGAAACGCTTGTTGTCCACCCGACATTGTAATGGCATTATTTAGTCTCTATTAACTTGTATTTTGAATATTTTATTAACTTATGAGACCATATAATGATTATATTAAAATCTCGGCAGTACAATTTAATTTCTTCAAAATTCAAATTCGTCCAAAAACGCATATTTAAACTGCATATTTCTGTTCCATTGATACTTTTCATCTAGTTACTTTTAACTGCAACAAATTGTTCCTAGGTATCTCCAATATATTCAGTTATAAACCTGTCTCGAGATACCGGCAAAGAATTCTTTTATTACATATAAATTCTCTGCGGATTACATCTGGATCGCAGTTAACCAACAATATTAAGTGAACTTTTTATCTCTACTAACGTAATCCACCACAAATCTAACAAGCCCCACCAACCCACATTTACGATTTCAGACTAAAATCTTATCCCTGATTAAAATGTCCCCATAGAATTATACAAAATATAATTATTAAATAATTCCTGCATTCAAAGCCTCACCCCATTCGCCAAGAAAAGAATATGATATGCTTTACAAACCAATCTTGAGAAATTATTGCTTTGTGATTCATTAATGTGTCACCGCTTGTTATTCACAGTCAGGGTCACATGTCTAGCACGGATTCTCCCTAAACTATGATGGAAGCAATTTAGTTTAGGAAAGTTCTAAAATGGATATGTAAATGTTACCCAATCACCCTCAAAGTTAAATGAAAAATCTCTTGGACTGTATTTACTTTGTAAGACATTTCATTCAATTTCGATTTGGCAACAATCACGTTATATACGTCCAGCCAAATGTTGTAAATCATCTACACAGCTTCCATATTGCTTTCAGAGTTTTCGTCCTTTACTTAATGTATGTGACAATAGATTACAAAGCTGTATTATAGCTATTTCGTCTTTTGAAGATGCGGTCAATTGATTGAAAATACTTGAGTCTCATCCGATTTCTTCCTTTCAATATTAATCAAGATGTTTCAAAATAACGTTGATAGATAGTTATGCATCGAGCTTGTCCTACTCTATAATAACTACTGTCCCTGAACTAGTGATTCTCAACTGATTGGATGTATTCAAGGATTTACATTTTTCCAAACTGTTAAAATATTTGTGTTCTTTACGTTACATTCAAAGTTATCTTAAACCTTATGTACATTTGTATTTATTGATAGCCGCTACCTGGATAAAATATTTATAACATTTAATTTTCAACATGGACGACGGTTGCTATGGGATGAAAAGAATCTTTAAATTAATTTCCTGTCTCAACCATTCCTCAGTAAATCTTTTTTATTAAGATTATCAGTATTGGCTTTAAAAGAATACTGCTTTGGGCATGTTTTACTCAGATGTATATACTACTTAAACACAATTGTGTTCTCTTTTTATGACATTAATCGTATTATATCGCACTGCAAATATCAATAAATGATCCATTCAGAGTTAAAAATTCCTTTACATTTTTATTTTGATTTTCAATACATTATATATGTAAAGTTTTTAAATATGTCGCTGAGCGCATATAGCCATGTTTCGAAACGCTTTTTGTCCACCCGACATTGTATTTGCATTATTTAGTCTCTATCAACTTATATTTTGAACATTTTATAAACTAATGAGACCAAATAATGATTATATTACCATCTCGGGAGAACAATTTAATTTTTTCAAAACTCATACTCGTCCAAAGACACATGTTTAATCTGCATATTTCTGTTGCATTGATACTTTTCATCTAGTTACTTTCAACTGCGACAAATTGTACCGAAGTATCTCCAATCTATGTTTTATAAACGGTCACGTGATACCGGCAAAGAATTGTTATATTACATATAAATTCTCTGCGGATATAATTTGGATCAAAGTTACCCAATAATATTAAGTGAAGTTTTTATCTCTACTAACGTCTTCCACCACAATAATAACAAGCCCCACCTACCCACATTTACGGTTTCAGACTAAAATGTCATCCCTGATTAAAATGTCCCCTTAGAATTATCCAAAATACAATTATTAAATAATTCCAGTATTCAAAACTTCACCCCATTCGCCAAGAAAAGAATATAATATGCTTTACAAACGAATCTTGAGAAGTTATTGCTTTGTGATTCATTAATGTGTCACCGCTTGTTATTCATAATCACGGTCCCATGTCTAGCAGGGATTCTCCCTAAACAAAGATAGAGGCGATTTGGTTTAGGAAGGATCTAAAATTGCTATGTAAATTTTACCCAGTCACTCACAAAGTTAAATAAAAAGTCTCTTGGACTGTGTTTACTTTGTAAGACATTTGATTTTTTAAACCGCTCCGGTGGCCTAGTGGTTAGAGCGTCCGCCCCGGAAGCGGGAGGTCGTCGGTTCGATCCCCGGCCGAGTCATACCAAAGACTTACAACAATGGTACTAACAGCTGCCTCGCTTGACGCTCAGCATAAAGAGGTTAGTGTTAGGACTGGTCGGCCTGATGTCAGGATAATGTGACTGGGTGAGACATCATGCTTCATGTCTGCGGCATGATGTCTCAGTGCTAGACATCACTATAAACTACCTCACTGCAGACATCGTAGCGATATAACTGAAAAATTGTTAAAGCTACGTTAAAAATCCTAATCAAACAAAAAAGACATTTGATTCAATTGCGATTTGGCAACAATCACGTTATATACGTTCTACCAAATTCTGTAAATCGTCCACACCTCTTCCATAATGCTTGCAGAGCTTTCGACTTTACTTAATGTAAGTGATAATGGATTACAAAGCTGTATTGTAGCTATTTCGTTTTTTGAAGGTACGGTCTCTTGAATGAAAATGCTTGAGTCGCATCAGATTTCTTCCTTTCAATATTACCCATGGTGTCTCAGTTAAACGGTGATAGATAGTTATGTATTGATCTTGTCCTACTCTATCATAACTACTATCTTGAAATAGATTTTCTCAACGGATTGGATGTTTTCAAGGCTTTACATTTTTCTAAACTATTCAAATATTTGTGTTCTTTACGTTACCTTCAAAGTCATATTAAACCTTATGTACATATGTATCTATTGATTCGCCGCTACCTGGATGAAATATTTATAACACATAAATTTCAACATGAACGACGGTTGCTAGGAGATGAAAAGGTTCGCTTTACATTAATTTCCTGTCTCAACTATTCCTCATTAAACATTTTTATTAAGATTGTCAGTAGTGGCTTTAAAGTAATACTGCTTTGGGCATGTTTTACCCAGATTTATATACTACATAAACACAACTGTGTTTTCTTTTTATGACATTACTCGGATTATAACGATCTCCAAATATGAATAACTGATCCATTCAAAGTTTGAAATTCTCTTACATTTTTATTTTCATTTTCAATACAGTAAATATGTAAAGTTATTAAATATGACGCTGATCACATATATCCATGTTTCGAAACGCTTTTTCTCCACTCGACATTGTATTGGCATTATTTCCTCTCTATCTAGTAATATTTCGAATATTGTATAAACATATGAGACCAAATAATGAGTATATTACCATCTCGAGAGTGAAATTTTATTTTCTTCAAAACTCATATTCGTCCAAGGACTCAAGTTTAAACTGCATATTTCTTTTGCATTGCTACTTTTCATCTAGTTATTTTCAACTGCAATAAAATGTACCGAAGTATCTCCAATATATTTAGTTATAAACGGTCACAAGATACCGGCAAAGAATTCTTTTATTATATATAAATACGCTGCGGAGTACATCTCGATCGCATTTAACCAACAATATTAAGTGACGTTTTTATATGTACTAACCTCTTCCACCACAATAATAACAAGCCCCACCCACCCACATTTACGGTTTCAGACTAAAATGTCATCCCTGATTAAAATGTCCCCATAGAATTATAACAAATATAATTATTAAATATTTCCAGTATTCAAAGCCTCACCCCATTCACCAAGAAAAGAATATGATATTCTTTACAAACCAATCTTGAGAAGCTCTCGCTTTCTGATTCATTAATGTGTCACCGCTTGTTATTCACAATAAGAGTCCCATGTCTAGCAGGGATTCTCCCTAAACAAAGATGGAGGCGATTTGGTTTAGGAAGGATCTAACATTGCTATGTAAATGTTACCCAGTCACTCACAAAGTTAAATAAAAAGTCTCTTATACTGTGTTTACTTTGTAAGACATTTGATTCAATTGCGATTTGGTAACAATCACGTTATATACGTCCAACTAAATGTTGTAAATCGTCAACACATCTTTCATAATGCTTTCAGAACCGTCGTCCTTTACTTAATGTATGTGATAATGGATTACAAGCTGTATTATAGCTATTTCGTTTTTAGAAGATGCGGTTTATTTCTTGAAAATGTTTGAGTCGCATCAGATTTCTACATTTTATAGATTTTCCAAAGTGTTTCGGTAAAACGGGGATAGATAGATATGCATTGATCTTGTCCTACTCTATAATAACTACTGTCCTGAAATAGATTTTCACAACAGATTGGATGTATTCAAGGCTTTACATTTTTCCAAACTATTAAAATATTTGTGTTCTTTACGTTACTTTCAAACATAACTTAAACCTTATGTACATTTTGCTGTATTAATTCGCCGATACCTGGATGAAATATTTATAACACATAATTTTCAACATAGACGACGGTTGCTAGGGTATGAAAAGATTGGTTACATTAACTTCCTGTCTCAACTATTCTTCTTTAATTTTTTTTTTTAAATTATCAGTATTGGCTTTAAAAGAATACTGCTTTGGGCATGTATTACTCATATGTATATACTACTTAAACACAATTGTGTTCTCTTTTAATGACATTACTCGGATTATATCGCACTGGAAATATCAATAAACGATCCATTCAAAGTTAAAAATTCCTTTACATTTTTTTTTTTGATTTTCAATACATTATATATGAAAAGTTATTAAATATGTCGCTGAGCGCATATAGCCATGTTTCGAAACGCTTTTTGTCCACCCGACATTGTATTGGCATTATTTAGTCTCTATCAACTTATATTTTGAACATTTTATAAACTAATGAGACCAAATAATAATTATATTACCATCTCGGGAGAACAATTTAATTTCTTTAAAACTCATACTCGTCCAAAGACACATGTTTAATCTGCATATTTCTGTTGCATTGATACTTTTCATCTAGTTACTTTCAACTGCAACAAATTGTACCGAAGTATCTCCAATCTGTTTTATAAACGGTCACATGATACCAGCGAAGAATTGTTGTATTACATATAAATATTCTGCGGATAAAATTTGGATCAAAGATACCCAACAATATTAAGTGAAGTTTTTATCTGTACTAACGTTTTCCACCACAATAATAACAAGCTCCACCCACCCACATTTAGGGTTTCAGACTAAAATGTCATCCCTGATTAAAATGTCTCCATTGAATTATACCATATAGAATTATTAAATAATTCCAGTATTCAAAACCTCACCCCATTAGCCAATAAACGAATATGACATGCTTTACAAAACAATCTTGGGAAATTATTGCTTTGTGATTCATTAATGTTTCACCGCTTGTTTTCACAGTCAGGATCAAATGTTTAGCAGGGAATCTCCCTGAAAAAGGATGGAAGCGATATGGTGTAGAAAGGATCTAATATGGATATGTAAATGTTACCGAATCACTCACAAAGTTAAATAAAAAGTCTCTTGGACTGTATTTACTTTGTAAGACATTTGAATCAATTGCGATTTGGCAACAATCACGCTATATACGTCCAGCCTAATGTTGTAAATCGTCTACACAGCTTCCATAATGCGTTCAGAGTTTTCGTCCTTTACTTAATGTATGTGACAATGGATTACAAAGCTGTATTATAGCTATTTCGTCTTTTGAAGATGCGGTCAATTGATTGAAAATACTTGAGTCGCATCCGATTTCTTCCTTTCAATATTAATCAAGATGTTTCAGTAAAACGTTGATAGATAGTTATTCGTCAAGCTTGTCCTACTCTATAATAACTACTGTCTCTGAACTAGTGATTCTCAACTGATTGGATGTATTCAAGGATTTACATTTTTCCAAACTGTTTAAATATTTGTGTTCTTTACGTTACATTCAAAGTTATCTTAAACCTTATGTACATTTGTATCTATTGATAGCCGCTACCTGGATAAAATATTTATAACATTTAATTTTCAACATGGACGACGGTTGCTAGGGTATGAAAAGAATCTTTAAATTAATTTCCTGTCTCAACCATTCCTCATTAAATCTTTTTTATTAAGATTAGCAGTATTGGCTTTTCTTTTAATGACATTACTCGGATTATAACGATCTGCAAATATGAATAACCGATCCATTCAAAGTTTGAAATTCTATTACATTTGTATTTTCATTTTCAATACAGTCAATATATAAAGTTGTTAAATATGTCGCTGATCACATATATCCATGTTTCGAGACGCTTTTTCTCCACCCGATATTGTATTGGCATTATTTCCTCTCTATCTACTTATATTTTGAATATTGTATAAACATATGAAACCAAATAATGAGCATATTACCATCTCGGGAGTGAAATTTTATTTCCTTCAAAACTCATATTCGTCCAAGGACTCAAGTTTAAGCTGCATATTTCTGTTGCATTGATACATTTCATCTAGTTTTTTTTTTAACTGTAATAAATTGTACTGAAGTATCTCCAATATATTTAGTTATAAACGGTCACGTGATACCGGAAAAGAATTCTTTTATTATATATAAATACTCTGCGGATTACATATGGATCGCATTTAACCAACAATATTACGTGACGTTTTCATATGTACTAACGTCTTCCACCACAATAATAACAAGCCCCACCCAACCCACATTTACGGTTTCAGACTAAAATGTCATCCCTGATTAAAATGTCCGCATAGAATTATACCAAATATAATTATTAAATAATTCCAGTAGTCAAAGCCTCACCCCAATCACCAAGAAGAGAATATGATATGCTTTACAAATCAATCTTGAGAAATTATTGTTTTTTGATATTTTGATGAAGTTCGAATGTATAATAATCGACAAACTATCGTAATAGTCACCCCACCCCCATCCAACCCCCGGGGAATAGGTTGCGATTTCGATCCTAATATTTGGCTAAGTCTACTGTCTCATGTACAACGAGATATCAAAATCAATGTTAACATAATCAAGGAGTTCATTGCAACTAGAATATATTATATGGCATGGCGTGAAGTGAGCAATATTTGCAAAGCAATCAGTACCCTCACTCCCTCGTGAAATAGGGTTGATTATGTTTGTCTTAATCTTTGCCTATATTTAGGATGTCGTACATCAACTCATATCATAAAATCATGACGTAAAATGTAAAATGTATCAAGGAATCTATTGGAGAAGGAATATTTGATTCGACGATTGTAAAATGTGCAATATTATTAAAATACCGTTGTGTGTACCCTTATCCCTTGCCTACTAAATAAGTAAATATCTTTGTCAAAATAATTGTATGACGAATTGGTGGTTACACTCGAACACAATACAACGACTAATATAGTTCAAATCAAAAGTATTAGTAACATTCATATTGTATCAGTAAGAAACAGAATATTAAAGGAATAAATATGACACAGTTAGATTAACTAGATCTCTCCATGAGAGGCCATTCTTTTGATCACGTGACAATATGGCGTCGGAGTTCGACTGAGTTAGCGTCAGCGGAGTGCAACGCAGAGAGCATGCTAAGCAGGGAACCAGACTATAAACGGCGACGTGATACTGAGCAGGAATATTTTATACATCACATAATCTGCAGATTACAGTTGTTTCGCAGTTACCCATTATTATTAAGTGAAGTATTGTTTGTACTAACGTCTTTCACCACAATAATAACAGACCCCACACATACACATTTATGGTTTCAGGCTAACATGTTAACTCCCAATTCAAATCTCCCCTTAGAGGTATAAAAAATATAAGCATGAGACACATTACCAAAGCAAGACTAAGACATGATTTACAACCCAATCTTGAGAACGAATTGCCTTGTGATTCATCAATGATTCATCGGCTGTTATCCACAGTCAGTGTCACATGTTGAGCAGTAAATCTTTGTGAACATGGAGACGATTTAGTTTAGGAAGGATAGAAAAATGATAGAAAAACAAGAACAAAGATTTCTTAAACAACACGTGCCATTAGCAAGGGTAAAGTTAGAAAATAAGGAATAGACTTGTGTAAACAGTATCAATCAATTTCCTAAATATCAAAACAGTGATAAGAACAAGCCCCTAATATGAGTGGTATGATACGCTCTGCCATTCTACCTGTATTACTATATAGTGAGTCCATGACCTGACTTATGTATTCAGCTGCAATGAAGAGGCTAATGAAAAAAACTTCAACCTACCTAAAAGTGAATTTATTTTATGATGACATCTGTTTATATGTTGACAAAAGAAAAATATAATAAGATACAATGGTCAGGGTTAGGATTTGATCAATGTGCAAATGTTCTCTAATCACTCTCAAAGTTAAAGCAGACGTCTTTTGGACTGTATTTAATTTGTAAGTCATTTGATTCAATTTAGATTTGACAAGAATCACGTCATATTCGTCCTGACAAATGTTGTAAATTGTCTACACAGCTTCCATAATGCTTTCAGCGTTTTCCTCCATTACTTCATGCATGTCACAACGGAGTACAAAGATGTATCTAAAGCCGATAGTAACCGCTCCGATAGAAACGGTGGAGATGAGGGAACATAATAAACGTATATTACATGTTTTATATACTCAAACAAACATAACCACCACGTTCTGCTTACACACGAAAAAGAAATGTAAATTGTAACTCGTAAGTTGTCTAGAACGTAATAATTGTACCGCTTAATTAGTTGTTGCAAATAAAAAAAATCCATTCTTTGAATGTTTCTTAACAAACCCATATGTATTCTAGTTTGAAATAAAGTGAAGTATATAAATTCAAGGAAGATTGAATGTAGTATCTAGTTAGACGTGTCCATTTTAATAAACGTATCAGATGCTAAACTGATCGTTATTCGGAAATTTGTAATACATCATATGAATGGCACGGTTGTAATTGCCTTACATCATCTTTCTTCATACAGAACAACAAACAAGATAAATATAATAAACAATGAGTCTTTCGCAGAGATTAAGCAAATAGTCTACATTAGTGCCCAAAATATAAACAGACAAAAAATAAATGCTATCAACGGAAAAGAAAATTTTTATGTTTATTTCAAAAGTAACAATTCCTTGAAATCTTGAATATTTTGAGAAATTCAGATTTGATATTGATGTTAAAACGTCTCGGAGAACATATAGCCATATTTGACACTCGTGTTGTCCAGTGAAGCATTATAAATTGTAATGGTATTATTCGGTGTCTAACAATCGACTGATATTTTGAATATTGTACAAACTTATAAGTGACCAATTAATTACATCTTACCAACAAGAGTGCAATTTAGTACTCTTCGCAAGACTCATATTCTTTCAAGGAACCATATTTAAGGTTCATATGTCCGTTACATTAATATTTGTAATGTAAATAATTACAATTTTTATCAATGTACCGAAGTATATCCCATATATTTAGATATAAAAGGTCACGCATTACTGGCAAAGAATTATTATATTCATATAAATACTCTGCGGATTACGTTTGGATCGCAGTTACCCAACAATATTAAGTGAAGTTTTATCTGTACTAACGTCTTCCACCACAATAAAAACAAGCCCTACCAACCCACATTTACGGTTTCAGCCTAAAATGTCCATCCCTGATTAGAAATGCCCCATAGAAGAATACAAAATATAATTATTCAATGATTCCTGGATTCCAAGACTCACCCCGTTTGCCAAGAAAAGAATATGACAGGCTTTACAAACCAGTCTTGAGAAATTATTGCATAGTGATTCATCAATGTGTCACCGGTTGTTATTCACAGTCTGGGTCAACTGTCGAGCAGGTTATCTCCCTAAACATGGAGACGGTTTGGTTTAAGAGGGATCGATAAGGGATATCTAAATGTTACCTAATCAATCAAAAGGTTGACGAACAATTCTCCTGGACTCTATCTGCTTTGTGCGTCATTTGATTAAATGGAAATTTGTCAACAATCACCTTTAATTCGTACTGCCAAATGTTGTAAATCGTCTACACAGCTCCTACAATGCTTTCAGAGTTTTCATCCTTTACTTCAATTATATCACACTACATTACAAAGCTGTATTGTAGCTATTTTGTTTTTCAAGGTTCGGTATATTGATTGACAATGCATGCGTCGCATCAGATTTCTTCCTTTCAAGGGTTCCCAAGTTGTTTTTGTAAAAAGGTTATAAATATGCATAGCTCTTATGCTACTCTGTAACTACTACTGTCCTGAACTAGATTTCTTCAACGGTTTGGATCTATTCAAGGATTTACATTTTTCCAAACTATTCAATAGTTTGTATTTTTCACTTTACCTTCAAAGATATGTTGAATCATATGTAAACTTTTATCTATTGATTAACCGCTACCTGGATGAAATATTTTTATAACACTTAATTGTCAACATGGACGACGGTTGCTAGGAGATGAAATGATTCGTGACATTCATTTCCTGTCTCACCCATTCCTAATTAAACAATTTTATTAAGATTGTCAGTGAAGGCTTTAACGTAACACTGCCTTGGGCATGTTTTACTTAGAGGTATATACTATTTAAACACAATAATTTTATCTTTTCTACATGACTCGGATTATATTGTCCAGCAAATATGAATAACTGATTCATTCAAAGTTTGAAATTTCTTTACATTTGTATTCTAATTTTCAATACATTAAATATCTAAAGATATTAAATACGTCGCAGAGCACATATAGCCATGTTTCGAAACGCTTTTTGTCCAATCGACATTGTATTGGCATTACTTCGTCTCTATCTACTTATATTTTGAATATTTTATAAACTGGTAAGACCAACCTATTACCATTACCATTTCTCTCTCTCTCTCTCTCTCTCTCTCTCTCTCTCTCTCTCTCTATATATATATATATATATATATATATATATATATATATATATATATATATATATATATATATATATATATATATATATATATTGCCATCTCGGGACAGCAATGTATTTTTCTTGAAAACTCTCATATTCGTCAAAGGACTCAAGTTTAAACTGCATATTTCTGTAGCATTGATGCATTAATCTAGGTATTTTTAACTGCAATAAAGGTACCGATGTTTCTACAATCTGTTTAGATATAGACGATAACGTGATACAGACCACAATTATACATCGGAATATTCTGCGGACTACGTTTGGTTCCCACTTACGCAGTAATTGTATATGAAACTTTATCTGGATAACGTATTGCACCACAATAGTAACAAGCCCCATCCAGCCACATTTATCAGAATAACGTTCATGCTTTATTAAAATCGCCAAATAGAAGTATACTGTCATTCCTGCATTCCCAGACTGACCCCATTTCCCCAACAATGCATATGACAGGATTTACAAACCAATCTCGAGAAATTATAGCACTTGATTCAACAATGTTTCTCCGGCTGATATGTAAGGTCAGGGTCTTATGTCGAACAGGACATCTCTCTACACATGGAGACGATTTGATTTAGGAAGGATCACAATTAGTACAAAAACAAGAACAAAGATTACTTGAACAACACCAGCCATTAGTATGGGTAATGTTCGAAACTAAGGAATAGACTGGTGTAAACAGTAATTTTTTCTACATGTCATAATGGAGGTCAAATTGGAATTGTAAGGATACAATGTCCATAATTTGGATTTTATCAATGTGTATATGTTACCTAATCACTAACGACTTTAAAGCAAAAGTCCTCTGAACTGTACATACATTGTCGGGCATCAAAGTAAAATGAGATTTGGCAACAATCACGTTATATGAATCCTGCCAAATGTTTTAAATCGTCCACATAACTTTCATAATGCCTTAAGTGTTTTCATCCCATGTCACAATGGATTACATACACGTTTTTAGCTTTTACTTTGTTAAAGGTGCAGTCTATTGAATATGCTTGAGTCGCATCAGATCCATTTATTTCAAGATTACCTAAGATGTTTCAGTAAAATTTGCTCAACAAATATAATGTTTTTAAGGCTTTTCATGTTTCCAAACTATTCAATTGGTAGTTTTCTTTACAATTGTATAAATTATTTTTAAAGCATTTTTTGAAATCTTACCTGTCAATTCGACGTTACCTTGATGAAATATTGAACACATTTATTTTTCAACATGGACGACGGTTGCTAGTCGATAAAAACATTCGTTACATTCATTTGATTCACCTATTCCTAAACCGACATTTTTAGTCAGGTTGTCGGTGATGGTTTTAAAGTAATACTGCTTTGGACATGTTTTACTCAAAAGTATATACTTCTGAAACACAATTTAGATTTAAATTAATTACAGTAATAAACACGATCTATTTGGGTGAGTGAGGAACTGTTTAAAACTAATTCATTGTATTACGTCGCTTGCCTGATCTACTAAGCTGATATAATGGATTATCAATATTGATGTTACCTGAGCATAGTGGTGTACTATTGTGGTGATTTTAAGTTTGTAATATAACTTTCAATACACCACTTTATTATACAGATGTAATGACCAATATTACACAGGCAGCAATGCACGTGTATGTAATATTTTATTCAAAACGCCAAAAGACCAATTATTTGCGGAATTTAGGTCAGATCTACATGCAAATATTTGCTAACATATTGTCCTTTGAAGCATTCCTCAACGTTCATATCTGTCTTTCCCTTTTGAAACGAAGAAAACGGGTTTTTGCTAATAACATCGAGTACGCTTTATGCTCAATAGTTTGATGGTAATTTTCTATATATTTAAATCTCTCATAAAATGTTTCACTCGTCCATAAAGATGATCAATCCAAACATTTATCAGTTGCAAACAACTCAGTGCTATCATGCCTTGAACTGTTTCCCAAAACAAAACAAATTATATAAACAGCGTGATCAAGTGTCTGACATATTGTTCACTAATAAGCCTCCAAACTACCATTTATGTATAAATATATATGAAATCAAACTAACGTGATGATTCTAAAGCTTTTTTTTTATCAAAGTATTGACTATAATGCAAACTTATAATATAATTGGTATGCTAGTGGAGTAACTAATGTTACAAATACCTTGAGAATTCAGCAATTATACTCTAACTTAAATGCTTTCTTTCTACCGCCCTATTTCGAGTGTCAGTTTGAACGTTGTATACTTTTATCATAATGACATTCATATACGCTCAAATGATAACCATCTATTGTACCTATACTAACTGGATATCAAGTACTTTCTTAGCCTCCAGATCCTTCAAAGTCCAAGAACATATTTGGCTGCAAATCTTGATGAATCGCAGTGAGCATCACCTAAACACAATATTTTCTTTCCAGTGCGTTCTTGAAATTAAAGAACCATTGTTGTTTCCCTTAAACCACAACAAGTGCAGGAACAATACAAGATGTTTGTAACTTTGCAAATGTACGTTTACTGAAATTTTGCATATTCATTTCCTGAATAAGAGAAAAGATTTTGCCCAGTTGATACCAGAGAACAATATTGCTCATGCAGTTAACATTACTCCATAGCATTCTTACATCACAGCGCTGACGTTTACATTATGTAATGTGCCTATTGACACAAACTAATTTGTTGTGATCATTGTTCCTCGAGAAAATTTCACAAAGGTCTGAGTTGACAAAGAACATGATCTACATGCACTCGTCAATCCTGCCAAAGCAGTATCAGACACCAGAATATGTTGCTGGTCTTCTGGTTTTGCATCTTTATCAAGCTTGTAACAGATGTACATAGCTTCAAATTCACTATCGTCTTCATCATCAGCATCTGGATGTTTTTCATATTCGGAATTATGGTGTGTCTCAGGATCAATCTCGTCCTCACTGTTTGGTTCAGGTCCATTATCTGGATACTATGTTGGTTTTAGAACCTCACACTGCATTGCTATCGATCTCGTTGCCACTCCAAACTGCGGACCTGGTGCGAAAGCTGGTATTCTGAGTTCAGTATCATCTACCTCAATCCGATCACATGCACTTGCCGTTATATAAAGTACATAATTTGCATTGTAGCTTTGCATTGCTTTTGCATTACCTGAATAATAAAATAACAACCAAAAAATGAGAAATGTTGACTAGAAAATGCATTTTTCGTATATTTATATATATATATATATATATATATATATATATATATATATATATATATATATATATATATAGTAGTATCCTTGAAACATTTGAATAGTTACATCGCAACAACTAATTCATTAAATTTATGGCCGCACATAAGGGGTAAAGGAATTATCATAGCCTAAGGCTCGTATATCTCTGATGATAGTGAAATTATGCAATCCACTCTATTTTATATACACAATACTGTTACTATAACATTAGCATCATACGAAACTTTTTCTTATTGTTTAATTACCTCAGTTACCTTATGGACATTACATCGATGGGCATGAGAGTGCATACAATATATTTTTACCTCTGCATTCCGCCGTTTGTGAGAGTCTCCTCTTACCCATTACGATTTGACAGTTGTGGTGCTGATGCCACTCGGATATGTCGGTAGATCTTCGCCCAGGCCCAGGGATAGAAAAATGTCTGGTACTGCTGTTGGCTTTATTCTTTAGTCTTGTACTGGCATTGAAAAATGCTTGCTGAAAAGTCTATGAGTTACCGGCTCAAAGTTCTCACGGCGACAGTAATAGATCCAAGCCGTTCGTCGGATATTGTATTTCGGAAATCGAATTGTTGTTGCTTGCAAACGCTGCACAGTGGGGCGTTATAGAAGATTCTTGGAAAACAAATTCGAATACAACCACTAAGAAGCTGCCTACTCTCAAGCACAATGGATCAACAGGATGCAGAGCAAAGGTTGATATCTGCAAAAGATCACGTAACTACACATTAATTCAGCATCGACTCTACTCAAAAATATGCATATCGGAACACTCATGCAATCCATTATCTATAATGTACTTTAAACTTTCTTCGGTCTAAATGGGTCGCCAAAAAACTAGTATTTCATTTATCTTGGGCAACAAATGCGCAATATAACCCCAACCTTTCATGTATATTCCCTATTTCTTTAAAACTGAAACGGTTCAATGAAAATTACAAGGGATATAAAGACCTATGACAAATCAATTTTCTAAACCTGTTAAATCATGTAGTTATGTAATGCTTGATAAAATCCTATGGGAGACAGAAGTAAAATGTCACTTACTAAATATCATCCCACCTTAAAACTTCTTTTGAAATCATCTGTTGTAATGTTCAGTACAATAAACCACTCAATGGGAATCAATAGAATTGACGCTTAGAAACAAATGAACACATTAACTCTGTATATCCCACGGTAACAGACGACACTGATATGATGAGCGTGATCCAAGCTTTGTAATTATTTTATACAAGTATCTTTGTTTAAAAAGAGCGAGAGTTGTCATCGTAACTAATTTAAACGTAGTATCATGTGAAAATACTTAAAAATGCTTCTTGCAAACCAACTTTTCAGTAAAGATTTTATCGTTTTCGATTTCATTCAGTCTAATATTTTAAAAATGTGCAAGCTTTTCATAATACGCATATTATTGACAAAACTCGTCATTGATATCTAATTGCAACAAACACTTGAATTTTTGGATTTGGGCATGTCGCTTGCACTAATGAATTTAACTTAACTGTAAGTCAAGATGAAATGTACAATCTAAGATCTGGCTTAGTATTTCATTCAAATTATGGTGCTACTATTTTGCTTCCAATTAATATCAGAGTATATGAATGCAATTTACATCCACGTTAAGACGAAATGCACTGGGTTAGTCTCCAAACGTTCGGGATAATTATATGCACATGAAACAATCCTGTAGAATTTGTTGCAGTATAAAGATTTTAGAATATATATATATATATATATATATATATATATATATATATATATATATTATCTTTTATGATGATATGCCAAGGCATTGTTGCATCATATATTGCAAAAAGGATGTAGCTGACAACCGACTTAGATCTTTATAAAGCCACCTGAAACTCCCTCACACATGTTACACTGAGTATCACATATATTTCATACTGCCAATGCGATTAATGTAAGCAGCCAAACTATATGCAATGATTCGATAGCCCAAATAGCAACTGCATATGTTTTGATATCAATATGCCAGTCTCACAATCTTAACCTATCTATATGTTTAGAACATTTATTTAAAATGTTGCGTCCATGTACCTCGTTTCCAATGAGTATGTAGGCTTGAGACGGCCCCTCAAATTGCGGCTTTGAATGAGATCAACGTTACTCCTTTCCTCCATCGTGATGATTGCTCTCACCATTATATGCTGCTGAGCGCGAGAGGTTAGAGTTCCAGTTTCTAACCTGAATAGGAGAGCCTATTATATGATTTATAGTTGAAGGTTGTATTTTAAGGACGTTTCTACATATACTGGAGTACAAGTCTCCACCAACAAGAGAAAACAATCTTCATCTTATCAAATTTATTTTAAGAAACATGTATAAAATTGGTGTTTCCTAAGTATACATGAAACAGTGTATATAGGAAAACAATCTTGTTTGACGCTTTATAGTAAATGTATGGACGCGAAGTAAAATTATTATTGCGTATGTCGCTGTAAGTATGATTGTGACTTTTAGAAAAAAAGAAATAAGACAACACAATCAAAAATAAAGCCTAATTTATTCTGTATTCATTTATATCAGTAATAGCACACATTTCGTCGTTCTTTATCATCACTTCTGCCGTTCTGGCATTTTAATGTACAGTTATATCAATACCGACACCACTAGCAAATTGCTACATTCCTGACATCTCAAACCTGTACCAGACGAACCTTTGACGGAAAGAACCCTAACAAACAGTTTAAGCAATATTAACTAGAAGCAAAACAATAACAATATCGTGTAAAGGAAAGACTAAGCTAGATATAAGAAATAATTATGTTATAATTTTAAAAACAACTGGATATTAACAAATAAAAAAGTACTCATTTAATGTGATGACTCCTCCTATTTCTTAGCAACGATAATCCACAATGGTAAATACACATGTGGAAAGTATTAAAAATGCAAATCAAGATAAAACATAGAAATTTAAGACCACTGCTTAGAAGGGTACATATTAAGAAGATGGGATTAATGACTTTTTAGTAAAAGGTTTGAGAAAATAGTGCATTGTCTAATCGCCTTTTAACCCCACATTTGATAATGTTCAATTGAAGAAATGCTTCAATAGGCAAGTAGCTCCAAAAGCAATAAAACAGTATTAACTTTTGCAGGAGATGGTAACCGCACTCAATGAAATGATTGATGTGGAGTATACATAATGACAGTATTGTACATGTTTAGTAAAACACAATTTTAGCAACTATTAAAAGTAGCACCTCTTACGTAACACCGACTAGGAAAGTCGGAAGTTAATATTTTCCTCCATTAGATATTGTAGGAAATATGTTCATGCATTTTGATACCGAGTATATATTGGATTATAAACAATCCACTGAAATAGGAGCAATAGTGTTGTTTGCTATCTTCGGTAACTCGGAAGGCTTGCTCTTTAATTGAGACAAAAATTTAGATATTCAGATATGTATTTAGTTAAAATCTGAATACAAATATAACGCAAATACAAAGTTTTAATGTGAGATCCTTTTGGAAAATTATTATGCAGGCCGAACATGAAGTTCTTATTTCATATTATGAAAGAAAGATATATGGTTATAGAAAAACACAATAAATAGTGTATGATGTTAATATTTTATGACTTCCTATCGAAAATATGAACGCTTAAATATAGTAACTTGTAATCATCTGAATATATATTGATTTTTTTCACAAGACGATACAACGTCATTGTTTTCCATAGCAAAGAGCATGCTTTAAGCCCAATATGTTGGTGAAAACCAATACATTTAAGACCCGCTGTAGTCTCTAATTTTAACGCTAATAAAACCAGAGTACATCAGTAGATATATAATATTTTACTCGTCCCAATTGCTGCCAAACTGAAACTTGTACTAATTTCAAACAACTCTGTCCTTTAGTGGCATGAACTATATTTACTAAAAGAAAGATCACAAATTGAAAATTTGTGTCTGACACATCAAACACTAGCTTTCAACCTACCCTTTATTAATAAAAAATATAAGACATCAAACGACTGTAAAGACTGTTCCTGACTCGTATCAGCTATCGTTCATGATCGTGATGGATCGTATTAAGTGCAAATAGAGAAGTAAATAAACTGATGGTACAGTGTACAAAGGAATACAAAGAGCCAGGAAAAATTCAAACATTTTTTTAAAACTGTACAGCCTGTAATTCATATAATGGTTTAAGATGATCAGACTGGAGATAAAATGTTACTTTCAAATAAATAACCCATACAATAACTTGGGTAATATTTAATTGAGAAATATGATTCCACACAATAGGTTGCAAACGACAAGATGTTTCATAGTCAATCGAACACAACAACTCTTAATATTCCATGGTGACAGAAGGCAATGAAACGATGAGTATAGTAAAAGCATTATTATACATTTAAAACGATTAAAATGTTTACAACGCTAGCATCAGTTGAAAAAGTCTATCATTATAATCAATCTAAACCTAGTATATAAGTACAAACATGTATAACAGAACTAATCATTGGTATATAAATGCAACGAATGTGAATGTTGGTATTTAACAATTCACTATACCTGCCGCTAAAAAGGAAATGCACGGAATTAGTTTCAAACATCTCGGTATAATTAATTTTCAGCTTCAACCATTCTAAAAGATGTAAACCATTAAAAGGTATATATATATATATATATATATATATATATATATATATATATATATATATATATATATATATATATATATATAATGCAATCTATCCAGTGATTCAAAGATTAAAGTTGCATCTGTATGTGCAATTATATTCATTAAAGAATTAATTTGCTAAAAATAACAGAGTAATGTTTGAAAAAAGACCAATATATGTGTAAGTAATAATCACCTTACAATTTCATAAATAAGCGAACATTCGCCACTAGAAAAGATCATGCATTTATTTTGTGACGTCATATTTCATTGCAATGATAGTCCATAAAAGCCAATATACGCAATATATGTATTTGCAAGGCAGATATAAAGCAAGACTAAAGACTCAATCAAAAGGCGGATTAAATAATTAATCTGTAGAGAGTAATGTTTCAAGATGAAACACATTTCTAAAGGTATAAAGTCTAATATATATTAGATTCATGAAGTGACTGATATTATAATATTTTTGGCAAATATAACAAAATCCTTAAACATCTTTACAGCACCGTATTGGATTATATTAAACTGGATTTGAACGTTGTAATAATCAGGAATTGCTACAAGCAAAAAAAAAAACGATGAGTGTTTATGGGTATGGTAACTCACGCAATAAAAGTATGAGTATTGGATAAACATCCTAATAATATTATACTTGTTTCATATAATGAAAGCAATTAGGGTGAACTAAGCGTTTTTTAATTTGTATGTTACCTAATATATACCTTATATGGTTTATATGATTTTAGTGCTAATGAAACGAAACTAAATAAATTGAAAATAAAATAATGTTCCACTTTTCCAAATAGCTGCTGCAGTAAAGATTTTCTCAATTTCAAACTTTATCCATGCTATTCTAGAATAAATAAGATTTTCTAAAATCGAGTTGTACATTTAAAAACAATTATGAACTTGGAAAGTACCAGTTATTTATAAATCTGTAAAGCGTCAAATGAATGCAAAGATAGTTTCTGTCTCACAGAAGTAGTGGTTTAACATAACAATCATTATGCTAAATCCATTGCATGGTAGAAGGAAGGAAGAAAGTTCTGAAATTCATTGTACGGTTTTAAAGAAATCCCACATACTAACAAGAACGAAACTACATTTGTAAAATTGGTATGCCTGCAATTGATAGAATGCTTTGAACGCATCTAAACTGAGATGGAAGTAACTCGTTCCTTGCAACAACATAAAAACAACAAAGTTTACAAATCGTTTAAAATCCGCTTGTAAAATAATAAATGAATGAAATCTGTTACGAATCAAAAGATTTCTTTGAATAAGACGTTTCATAAACAAATGACACAGTAACTCATTCTACCACATGGTAACAGAAGGTATTGAGAAATTTGAAGATTTGAATAATCAGGAAATGACGTATGGGAAGGTTTTTCAGACGCATTATATCATTGCATAGCTAATACAAAGTCTTAATGTGAATCATAATGGATAAAATATATTTTTAAGACAGATAACACGATATTAGTTCTTGTTTTATAATGATTAAATAGGTGAACAATTTATAGTTATCGATTGTATGTTAATATTGTAAGACTGCCTCACGACAATACGAGTTTAATATAGTGTCGCTTGTAATCTTCTGAAACATTCTGTTGTTGTGTTTTTTATATTGAACGAATAATACAACCAAGATATCCCCAATGAAACATAAATCGATTCGTCTTATAATCCCTATCAAAATGACAGAAAAAGTTTTTGTGTTGAATCCTTCACGACTAGCCAATCCTGAACAGAACTCTCCACATGATTCAACGTATAATATAAATTTTTAAATATATACAATCTTTGAAATGGAGAAATATGACCTTTAAAGTCTAATTCATTGCTGGAGCAAGAAAGGTTTAACACTCAAAGAGAAAATGTGCCCTTTGAATCAGGTTGTATCTTTAATTAGACTTTGATAATGTCAATTTTAAATAATGCTAATGACAATATATTTAAGGTCCTCTGAATATCTAATTAATTCATGCATTTTACAAATGTAAGATTAGAAGTATTCTGTACACTTATACGGTATCTGCGTTTGTATAAAGAGTTTTGTATTCAACAAAATACCATTGAATTAAAATACACTATGCAACACTGATATCACAATCTGCAACAAAAATACACAATAGATAACATTTTATCACATTTAACGCATTTCTTAAGATTAACTTCTATAGGATCGGTAAAGATCAAACGACCAAACCAAAATATGTCTTAACAAGACCCCAAAACCATATTTCCGAGATTAACTTCAGTTTTCTGGGCGTTTCCAAAGGAAAGCTGAATGTCGGACAATAAAGATATGCTTTAATTCTACTACAAAATATATAACCAGAGTTATAAAGGTTGGCATCCTAGTCAAACGAGAACGCCTTCTCTGACGAGTTATCTCTTATTTGTTTTATATACGAATATAAGTACAACTGCACGATTTGGAAATAGAGATAATAGTTTCGTTAATACAAACTTTGCAATGTCATCCAAGAACACTTAGCAGAAATAGTATTTCAAGTTTATTTTAATTAAGATCATGCAAAATAATAAAAGTTTTGAAAATTCCCAGACCTCATCCCTTCATATTAGTTTAGATAGCAGCAATGCTTTTAGTACCAGCATGGTCGTAAAATATCATTTCGCATTCATAACAGCAAGAATGTTAAAAAAAACGAAATAATGTCCCTGAATAAAGTGGGACTAAATTAGCACTTTACAAAAGAAATACATTATTCTTTAAATTTTTAAACAATTCAGTATATTTAAGGGAAAATGAATTTTGTAAATGAAATCTCATGTGTGAAAATCATTATTTTAATTATATGACAAGAACATGATAGGCACGTCGTAGAGAAATGAACACAAAGAAAAATATTTAAACATTTCAATGCAGGTATTTACAAGATTATTAGTAATTGTACGAAGATAAACACAAAGAGAAATAAATTAAAAAATACAAAGTAGGTATTCGTAGCATCGTAGCAGAGATTCGGAACCCATCTACCGGCACATGGATAAATTAGAATGACTAAATAGGATTACTCGCGTAAAACAGAAGTTATATAATCGAATTTAAAGGAGTTACGCACCTTAAACTATCATATTGCAAACAACACTGTTGTAAATGCCATAAGTGACTTCGATTTCATGACTCGATTTTGATCAACAGATAGCATTGACTATTTCATGATAATTCAATACAATTGGGATGCCAAATATAACAATGATTACTTTAGACAACCATAACAGATGTAAGGTGTGTTGTAATAATTTAATTATTTTACATGACAACATAAATAACATTACTAAATTATTTCTTCCAGGTGTACAAATATTGATAACAAAATCTATCTCATAAATATCATTGAAACTTCCTTTTAAGTTGTCATCCTCTATGCATATTAATTGTTAATTCCAAGTCCTGAAATGTTTGTTATACAAGTTTCTTTATCTACTACAATTTTAATTTTCCGTTTAAGATAAAAAGTTCTGTTTAATATACTACATAATTCAGATAACAAGGTGTCCTTATTATGTTTCACTTGCATCAACCAGACGACAGAATAAAATCAACGCATACCTTAACAGTTCTTGCCAATATTTACATAGCAGTCTGTATCGGAGTAAAATGAATAGACTCAGCATATATTATGTTTCGTTATATTCACCCAGCTTTGTTAATTGAAAAACAATAGCCCCTCATGCAGAATCCCAACCGGATTAGAACATTAGTGCCTCCAAACTTGTCAAGGGTCTAATTATTTAAATTCCTGTTAATTATGGACAACTTTATGGAGTTTTATTACAGGTAGGGCAGTCTTCGCAAAAACATACGTGTGTCCCAAGGGAGATAACTCAAAAACATTAAGCTGCTAATATTCTGGATATTTGAGGCCAATTTGAGTTGCTTACCTTTCAAACGACCCACATGGCAGTCACTTGATTGTCAGTGTAATCAAACAAGACGTCGTGGATATTTTTAAGCGGCATTGATATGATACCAATGTTTAAAAAAACAATTAAGAATAATTCATTTAAAAGGATGGGTAAAGGGCAAACCACGAAACTAAATTATGTCTTAACAAGACACCAAACCAAACTACCTTGAAAAAGATGAAATGTTTAGCATTAGTTCCTTTTTATGAAATTTATAAACATAGTGTAATAGACATAACCTACATCTACCAATATCAAGTATCCTTTCTGTGTATAAATAGTCTACTAGTATATAATTGTATTATAAATATCGAACAGCATTCAAGATGTGATAGTATGTGTATTCTAACTGAAACACGAACATAACCCATATCAGGGATAGGCTCAACCACATTACGTTTAATGGAAAGATATTTACCTATATTATCAATTAATATTTGTCTAAATTACAAACTCTGACAAGACGAAAGCCAGCAGACACAAATTTGTTATCTCTAATTGATTTTAGACTCCACTCCTTCATCGAATAGAATATTGAATAGATTTAACCTATAGATAGAACGTATATGACCATACTCCTAAAACGTTTTCCAAAATGATATTTTAAAACTGACAGCAAATAGACACATGTACACACATAGATATATATGTCGCACATAAATAGATATGATGCGTAATAAATATATTAAACTGATTCAACATTTCAAGGGGAAGTAAATCAGATACATCGAAATAACAATTAATTATTGTTTGATCCGAGTTACCTAAGTGTACAAGGAATGATATCGATTACAGCTGACTGAATGTATATGCAACCAATAAGAATAACAGAGCCAATTATATATCATATCTGCCAACATGATGTGATAAGACAATGTAATCAAGATTAACTTGAGCTGTCTCTGTGTGCCCAAACGAAAGCTGAATTTCGGAGAATAAAGATAAGGTTTAATTATAATTCAAAATATGTAACCTGAGTTGTTTGATTTAGATACTTTATAGATATTCAACTGCAAGTACTTTGGCATTATAGTGAAACGAGAATTATTTCTCTGAAGTGTTATCACTTATTTGTTTCATATACGAATATAGGTACAAATACATAAGTAGGATGATAAGATAACAGTTTCCTTAATACAAACTTTGCAATGTCAGCCAAGGAAACGTAGCAGAAATAGTATCTAAAGGTAATTTTAATTAGGATTATGCAAAATAATAAAACTTTATTAACTTCACAGACTTTTTCCTTTCATATTCTATTGTATAACAACAATGTTTTCAATACCAGCATTGTCGTATAATTTTATGTTTAGCTTTTTTAACAGCAACAATGTTTTTCTCATCATTAAAACGAAATAATGTCCCTAAATCAAGTGTTAGAAAAATAAGCACTTTACAAAATAAATACATTGTTATTAAATTTTAAAGATATTAATTATATTTAAGAGAAAATGAATCATGTAAATGAAATCTCATGTGTGAAAATCATTATTTTAATTATATGACAAGACGGTGATAGGCAAGTGGTAAGGACATGAACACAAAGAGAAACGATTACACATTTCAAAGCAGGTATTTTAAAAATTATTAGTAATGTTAAGGAGATGAACACAAAGAGAAATAAATTAACAATGTAAAGTATGTATTCATAGCAGAGATACGGAACCCCTCTACCGGCACATTGATAAATTAAAATGGCTAAATAGGATTACTCGCATACATAAAAGAAGCTATATCTTCGAATTTAAAGGAGTAACGCACGTTACAAATCATATTGGCAAACAATACTGCTGTAAATGCCATAAAGTGACTTCGATGCAATGACTCGATTTTGATCAACAGATAGCATTGACTATTTCATGATAGTTCAATACAAGTGGGGAAGCCAAATATAACAATGATTATTTTAGACAACAATAAAAGATGTAAGGTGTGTTGTAATAAATTAATTACTGTACATGACAATAAGATTGCCATGCATAAACTATATCTTCCAGGTGTACAAATATTGTCAAACATTTATCTGATAAATATTATCGATACATCTTTATACGTTGTCATCCTATATATGTATTAATTCTTAATTCCAAGTCCTGAACATGTTTATTATACAATTTTCTTTTTCTACTACATTTTTAATTGTCCATTTTACATGAAAATGTGTCTGTTTAATATACTACATAATTCAGGTAACAAGGTCTCCTTATTATGTTTCACTTGTATCAATCACAGGACAGAACAAACCCAATGCATAACTTAACCGGTCATGCCAATATTCACATAAGCTGCTGTATCTGAGTAAAATGAATAGAATCAACATATATTATATTCCGTTAAATTCATTCACCTTTGTTAATTGAAAACAAACACAATAAACCCTTGTGTGGAATAAGAAATGAATTAGAACATTCCTGCATACAAACTTGTCAAGGGTCTAATTCTTCAAAATTCACTTTACTCATGGAAAACTACATGGAATGTTATTACAGGTAGAAAAGTATTCGCCAAAAAATGAGAAAACACACACACACAAACAAACACGTACCAAGGGAGATAACTCAAATACATTAAGCTGCTAATATTCTGGATATTTGAGGCCAATTTGAGTTGCTTACCTTTCAAACGACCCACATAGCTGTCACTTGATTGTCAGTGTAATCAAACAAGACGTCGTGGACATTTTTAAGCGGCATTGATATGATACCAATGTTTAAACACAAGTAAGAATAATTCATTTAAAAGGATGGGTAAAGGGCAAACCACGAAACTAAATTATGTCTTAACAAGACACCAAACCAAATTACCTTGAAAAAGATGAAATGTTTAGCATTAGTTCCTTTTTATGAAATTTATAAACATAGTGTAATAGACATAACCAACATGTGCCAATATCAAGTATCCTTTCTGTGTATAAATAGTCTACTAGTATATAATTGTATTATAAATATCGAACAGCATTCAAGATGTCAAAATATGTGTATTCTAACTGAAATTCGAACATAACCCATATCCGGGATAGGCTCAACCACATTAAGTGTAATGGAAAGATATTTACCTATATTATCAATTAATATTTGCCTAAATTATAAACTCTAACAAGACGAAAGTCAGCATACACAAATTTGTTATCTTTAATTGTTTGTAGACTCCACCAGTTCATCGAATATTAAATAGATGACACCCATAGATAGAAACTATATCATCGTACTCATAAAACGTTTTCCAAAACAATTTAAGCATATTTACACATGAATACACATAAATATATGTGTCGCACATAAATATATATGATGTGTTATACATATATTAAACGAATTAAACATATCAAGTAAATCAGATACATCGAAATAACAAAAAATTGTACAAGGTATGATATTGATTACAGCTGATTGAATGTAAATGCAACCAATAAGAATAACAGAGCCAATTATATATCATATCTGCCAACACGATGTGATATGACACTGAAATCAAGATTAGCTTCAGTTTTCTGGGCGTGTTCAAAGGAAAGCTGAATTTCATACAATATAGATAGGGTTTAATTATACCTCAGAAAATATAACCGGAGTTATTTGATTTGTATACTTTATCGTAAATCAACTGTAAGTACTTTGGCATAATAATGAAACAAGAATTATTTCTCTGAAGATTTATCACTTATTTGTTTCATATGTGAATATAAGTACAAATACACACTTGTGCAATAATGATAATGGTTTCCTTAATACAAACTTGGCATTGCCATCCAAGAAAACTTAGCGGAAATAGTATCTCAAGTTTATTTAAATAAAACATATGCAAAATAAAAACCTTTTTGAACATTCACAGTCTTCATCCTGTCATACTCTTTTGGGTAACGGCAATTTTTCAGTACCAGTCGTATAATTTCCTTTCGCTTTTTAACAGCAATAATGTTTTTCTCTTCTTAAAACGAAAAAATTCCCTGAATCAAGTGGAAAAAAATTAGCACTTTACAACATAAATACATTGGTTTTAATTTTAAAAAATTAGGTAGCATTAAGGGAAAATGAATTTTACAAATGTAGTCGCAGGTGTGAAAATCATTATGATAAACATATAACAAGAAGATGTTTGGCAATTGGTAATGAAATGAACATAAAGAAAAATAATTAAACATTGTAAAACAGGTATTCATAAGATGATTTGCAAATGGTAAGGAGATGTAAACAAACAGAAATAAATGAAACAATACAGAGTAGGTATTTATTACAGAGTTTCGGAACCCATCTACCGGCACATGGATACATTTAAATGACAAGGTAATGTTGCTCGCGTACATTAAAGACGTTATATATGCAAATATAAAAGGGTAACACGCCTTAAACAATCATATTGGCAAACAATAATGTTGTAAATGCCGTAACGTGGAGTTTATGACTCGATTTCGATCAATCAAGATAGCATTGACTATTTCATCATATTCAATACAACTGGGAAAACCAAAGATAACAATCACTGTTTTAGACAACTACAAGAGATTTAAGGAGTGTCGTAATAAAATGCATATTGTACATGACAGCAAGAATAATATCCCTAAATTATTTATTCAAGGTGTACAAATATTGTTAAGAATTTGTCTGATAAAAATCATCTAAAGTTCCTTTTACGTTGTCTTCCTCTATGTGTATTAATTTTTATTTCCATGTCCTGAACATGTTTATTATACAATTTTCTTTATCTACTACAATTTTAATTGTCCGTGTTACACGAATATTTCTCTGTTTAACATACTGCATAATTCGGCAAACTAGGTCTCCTTATTATGTTTCACTCGTATCAACCAGACGACAAAACAAACTCAACACATACCCTAACAGGTCATGCCAATATTTACTTAACCTGCTGTGTCGGAGTAAATTGAACAGACTCAACATATCTTATCTTCCGTTATATTCACTCAGCTTTTTTAATTGAATACAAATAAAATATCCCCTCATGTAGAATCCCAACCGGATGAGAACATTCGTGCTTCCAAACTTGTCAAGGGTCTAATTATTTAAATTTATGTTAATTATAGACAACTTTATGGAGTGTTATTACAGGTAGGGAAGTCTTCGCAAAAACACTACATGAGACATACATACATACATACATACATACATACATACATACATACATACATACATACATACATACATACATACCCAGACAGATAACTCAAATACATTAAGTCTGCTAATATTTTGAATATTTGTGGCCATATTGAGTTGCTTACTTTTCAAACGACCCACATGACAGTCACTTGAATGTTAGTTTAATCAAATAAGACGTCGTGGACATTTGTAAGCCAGCAGACACAAATTTGTTATCTTTAATTGTTTTTAGACTCCACTCCTTCATCGTACAAAATATTGAATAGATTAAGATAGAACTTATCTGACCATCTTCCTAAAACGTTTTCCAAAACGATGTTTAAAAAAAGACATCAAATATACATATGTACACACATAGATTATTTGTCGCACATAAATATATATGATGCATAATACATATATTAAACTGATCCAAACTATCAAAGGGATGTAAATCAAAAACATCGAGATAACAAATAATTCCTGGTTGCCCCGAGTTACCTAAGTGTACAAATGATACCCATTACCGCTGACTGCCTACAAATGTAATCAATAAGAATAACAGAGCCAAATATATCATATCTGCCAACACGATGAGATAAGACAATGTATTCGAGATTAACTTCAATTTTCTGTGCGTGTCCAAATGAATCCGAATTTTGTACAGTAAAGTTAGGGTTTAATAATAGTGCAAAAGATGTAACCGTATTTTTTGTTGATTGTTTTGTGTGGATACGTTATCGTTATTCAGCTGCATCTACTTTGGCATTATAATGAAATGAGAATTACTTCTCTGAAGAAATATTACTTTATATGTTTCATATAGGAATATAATAACAAATGCACACTTGGGCAATAGAGATAATTGTTTGCTTAATAAAGGCTTTGTAATGCTTTCCAAGGTAATTTAGGGACAATGTCCAGAATTAGTATCTCAATTTAATTTTAGATTAGATTCTGCAAAATATTAAAAGTGTAATACATTCTCAGGCCCCATCATTGTTCTACTGTTTTGGATAAAAAGGAAGTTTTCAGCAATCGCATTGTCTTAAAATTTCTTTCCATTATCTTGGCGATAAATGCGTGTTGTAAATGCCGTAAAGTGGAATGTGGAAGTTATAACCTCGATTTGATCAAATGAGATAGACTGACTTTATTTTATGATATTTAAATAAAATTGGGAAGCCAAAGATAACAATGATTATTTTATACAACTAAAAAGAACGTAGATAGCGTTGTAATGTACATGTCAGCAAGAACGTCATCCATAACTTAGTAACAAGTGTACGAATATTGACAAACATTTATCACAGATATCATCGATAAAATTCCGTCCTGTTGTCATGCTCTGGGTGTATTAATTATTAATTCCTGAGCATCTTTATAATACATTTTATTTTATCTACAACACTTTTAATTGTCATGTTTAGATGAGCCAGTATGTGTTTAATATACTACATATTTCAGATAGTTAGGTCTCTTTATTATGTTTCAATTGTATCAACCAGAACAGAATAAAGTAAATGACCACTTAAAAAGCTCATGACAATATTCACATTGCCAGCTGTAGCGAGGTGACACGTATTGCATTCAGTTAAATTACAGCCACTTTCCTACTAAAAGGAATAAAGTAATCGCTCTTGTGGAATCCCAAACGGAGTAAAACTTTAGTGCTTTCAAACTTGTCAAGGGTCTAATTATTCATATTCCAGTTAATATTCCGGATGTAAGTAGTCTTATTGAGTTGCTTGCCTTCAAACGACCGACATAGCCTCTCAACCGATTCTCAGTTCAATCAAACACGACGATGTCGTGGACATATTTCAGCATCAATATTAATAATAACAATGTTAAATTACAATTCAGAATAGCTCATTATAATGGATGCGTAAAGGGAAAACCACAAAACTAACTTATTTCTTAACAAGATACCGAACCAAATTACTTTCAAAAAGATAAACCTTTAACATGCATCATTTTGTGAAAATTATAAACTGTGTTATACATCTATTCTAGAAGTACCAATATAAAGTATCCTTTCTGTGGATAACTATTTTAAATGATTGCCACTAACATCATTCAAGATGTAATATTATGTGCATACAATTAGAACTTGTATTATAACTCCTAAATTGATCACCTCAACAACATTGAATTTATTTATATTATTAATTTAATTTTATCTAAATTACAAGTTCTACAAGGGAGAAAGCAAGCGGACTCAAATTTGTTCTCTAAACTTGTTTTTTTTACACTAAACGCATGTTCATAAAATGTTTTCAAAATAAAATTGGCAAACAAATCTACACATAATATGACGATTATTATCGATACTACTTTCCTTCATAACTAATCACATACTCATCTGTATGAAGTAAAATGAATAGACTATCCATATATTTTGTTCACTTAAATTAGATCAGCTTTCTTGCTCCAAAATGAATAAAGACAAAGTAGTCCATCTTGTTTAATTGCAAGTGCAATAGATCTTTAGTGCTTCCAAACTTGTCAAGGTTCTAATTATTCATATTCCAGTGCTTTATAGAATGCTATTATAGATAAGGAATTCGTCCCTAGAACCCCAAATGAATAAAACATACATACATACATACATACATACATACATACATACATACATACATACATACATACATACATACATACATACATACATACATACATACGCGTATTATCAAACTCTGGGTTGATCTTGGCCATCTAAGTATGTATCTTACGTTTTATGGAAATCAGGCCAAAATCAAAATACAGAAGGGGGTTTCATCTTCAGTCAGTCTGATGCAAGATTACGTGATTAATACCGAGGTCGCCAAGGGAAATGTCGAAGAGCTTTAAATTATAAACATATTCTAACTTTACTATAAATCGGAGTGGCAATTTGTTCAACCAATCAGCCGCCATATTTTCTCATTAGTAAACATGCATCTGGCTCAGTGTGAACTCATCCTTGATTTTGATGATATAAACCCTTATTCCAATCATGACTCTAATCAAGCCAGACATATAGACTGAATAATGCTTTCTGACATACGACGACGAAGAACGCATGATTAGAAATGGTCATTTCATGTCCAACGAAATGCGACTCCAAGCAGCCGGGCAACATTGTACAAAGCGACGGATATGTAATCGAGAATATGACTTAGAAGGATGAAGTGTGCACAATATGTATAATGGTAAACATATTTCCAATGATAATGGTTGCCCTATCCAGATACATATTTGTGTTTTATTGAAATGTTTCGATTATGTTTTGGAGTGAGTGAAATGCATGTAAAAATCTTACTAGAAACAAAAATAACATTTTATGTGCTTTTAATGATTTTCTTTACAAATGAAACGTGAAAATAATAATAATAATGTATTAATAGTAATGTCCGGATAACAAATAAATAATCTGTTACAACTATCTGGTCTTAAAGTAAGTAACAGAAGAGAACAAGCCATCGTATTTAGTAAATTTCAACAAATAAGTTTTTTCCTAGAACATAAAAGGAAACTTTACATATACCGTACAGTATTGTAAATTAAATCTAGAATAGTCCTAAAGTTGTATCGCCAGTACAAAAGTATTAATCATTCCTAACGAATTCGAAGTGTTCCTTATGAACTCCAATATTCCATGTGTTAATGTACCAGTAGCCTTGAAAAGTGTTGATGTGCTAAGTGTACTGATGTATCACATTTATTAATTCGAAAATGTTTAAGTGATTTTAAAAGAATCCCAAAATAATGATTTATCCTGAAAGTATTATGAGCATTTTATAATTCCAATGAATAATTTAAATGAATAAATTCTCTGACCACAGCTGTAACACAGATTCAGCTGAAAACGTGGTAGAATAAGAATGAGTAATTCTGATATAAGCAACCGTAATGTTAAAACCTAAGACACAATATGTGTACCAGGAAGAGGGTCGAAAGTTCACTTCCAGAACATACAAATATGTAAACAAGTCATATATGGAGCAGAAGTATGGTCACTAAAGAGAAAAAAAGAAAAGCTCCTAAAGCAAACAGAAAATAAGAATGCTTCATTGGATACTTTGGATCTCACTTAAAGATAGAAAGATAAATAAAGATATCCACCGAATATTTCCAATAGCATGTATTACAGACAAGGTACGGGAAGCCAGACTTCGGTGGTATGGACACGTGGGACGAAAGGACAAAATCGCTGCATTACCAAGACACGAAGGCAGAAGTGTATGAACAACGGAGCCGAGGTCACCAAAGAAGATGGAATTAAGGATCTGAAAAAATTCAGACTCACTGCAAAAGACACTGTTGACAAAGAAGAATGGAGAAGGAAAACCCATGTGGCTGAACCCTTCTTTGAGAGGGTCTAACAGCCAGAAAATGAGACCGATAACTTTTCGCAAGTAATATATTTCATCTTATATTTGTAATGCATAATAATTACAACTACTTGTACCTTAACATTGATCGTCATTACCATTCTTTCAATGTCACATTATTGATGTCTTGTTTAAGAATATGTATCAAATAGAGAGTTTTCACTTTTATCGTTAAAATGTTTCTCCTAAAAACATTTTGAAGTCACTACAGACTTTGACAATTCATCACAGATAACACATCCCTCTAAATATAAATATAAATACAGACTCAGCAGATAATGTATTTCATTAAAACCTATTTTATCTATAACGAATTTAATATTCCTTCATTAATACGTCATCTGAATCTCAGTTATGTCAGTTTTTGTTTAAACTAATCTAACGAGTACAATATTTAGGGATTAGAAACTTGTTTGAAATTACAGATATGAAATAATTTGAACAAGTTGATAAATATATTTCGAAAAGATCACAAAAACGAAATATAGGTATACACATACTATACATACTTAGATGAATGTGTTTGTACAGTCATAAAAACATGCATACATTTATTAATACATACTGTCAAACATAAATCATTAAATTACTTACATCAGAATAAGTCAACATATTGATATCACACAAAGATATATTAGACCACTACAGATGTTTTCATTCTTAAGGGAGTTGTTAAATGATCATTTTTAATCAAACTTGCGAAATATTGTTTATGGGTTTTTTTTGTTTATTTTTTTTTTGGTTTTACTTATTGTAATTTCGTTTATATAACTCTGAGGAACTGGCAGCAATTCAATAATTTAACAAATATTGAAAACATATAACGATATGATAACTTTAAGCTTGAAACAAAACTGTGACCTGCGTTTCTTACCAACCGATGAGTTGCAAACCAGTGCAAAAAGATTTAAGGGTGAAAATTAATTCGGGAACATATTTATACTTTCCATAATAATTAAGTCAGCAACGATAAAGATATTATGAATGTTTGAAAATGCATACATACATACATACATACATACATACATACATACATACATACATACATACATACATACATACATACATACATACATACATACATACATACATACATACATACATACATACATACATGGAATTGTATAAACCGTTTTTATTTATTAAATACATGTACTCGAGATTCTTTTATGATGTACAACGATACCATTTCAAAATAGTGAGAAGCGAATGCTTCCAATGCACAGACGATATCTATACAAAAATACCTCACCGTAGGTAAAACCTTTTACATTACGGAAAGTCTTGTCAACGGGATGGTCTACTATAAGGACTTGAACATCTTCTGATGTAGAGGTATGTATGTTTATTAATTTCTTGTATATAAGATAAGAATGTTGTATTACTACGTTTATTTTGTATGTTAACTATGCAGCGTTGGTCTACGTAGTATAATGTACATATTTCTATTTTTGTTTGCGACTTAGCAAGGATTTATATTAGTAATAAAAGGTCTTTTTTTTAAGAAAAGTTTAGTACAGTAGGACTCTTATCGAGCAGAGTTAGGTTTACATCTGAACTTGTTGTTATGTAATTATTGTGCCGGTTATGTAATCGGTATAACTTACTGTGTATAACATTTTATGTTTTCATGACCTTGTCATGTATAGTACACGGTGTTGGATATGTGTTCAGCTGTCCGGAGAGTGTATACCTGTGTTGTGTAGAGTTGTGTAGAGCCGTCCAAATTATCTAAAGCGTCCAGACTATTTGGAGTGACACGAGCGGTCAAAGTTATCGGAGTGATCGGGAAGACGTGGTGCAAGCTGTAAAGCCAACAATAGGAATATTAACCGTAGCAGCTGTGAAGCTGAACGATAGCAGCCTTGGAGCTGAAATAAAATGTGCTGATGACGGAGTGAATATCCTTACATAGAATCTATTAGCTGTGGGCTACTTTTGTGGTTCGTAAAACGCATAGTATTTTTCGGGACTGTAAAAATAAGTTGTAAGTCCCTTTCTGTTTGCATAATTTCACTATCTGAGTGAATTCATTTTACTACATGAGTAAAGTTCTACAGTGTTTGCTAGCTGAGTAAACTATATTCATCATTTTATGGCAAAGTCACTTTGAATCATGCACGCCTTTTCTTTGTATTTTGTATGTAATGTATTTGTATTTATCATTATTACATTTGTGCGTTCTAATGTTAATTAATCCATTATTTGGATTATATATACATGCACGCATTCATAATTAATAGTTCATTCAAGTCATTCAAATGCATGCATACAATCACAGTTTCTTGCTTTTAATGAAATTCATCAAAGGTTGTGACGATATCAACATATTTAATATTTAGTAGGGAGGTTTCTTCTATAGGAAATGAATCATACATATAATTTAAAGAGGAAACAAGTTTAGACAATCAGATCAAGGTATCTAATTGACATGAGTAAATATCACATAACATATACAGTGCCTACGACAATTATAATATAAGCTTAATAAGGATTACCGGTAACATCCAATTGGTATTCGGTTTACAGAATAGTAACAAGCTGAACCAATCTGATTCAAGATCACTGAATTAATACACGTAAGTCTGTCTCGTAATCAAATTTATGTAACATCTTGTTAAATAATAACATCTTAATAAGATTTTTTTCAAAGTCGGGTTAAAGAAAATAGTTGCTAAGTTAATGATAAATGTAGCAAATCGGATTCGATATCACATCATTGATATGCATGAATTTAAATCTTGATCATTCATAAAACAAACAGCAGATATCAAATGAATATTTGCAAATCCTATCCAAAAATACAGACTATATAATAATGAAGAAAATAACATTAGAAGATGAATAATAACCTTTGAAAATGTAAATGTATCACTAATGATATGAAAATAATATTGGTGCGATGTTAACCTTTATAACGAGAGGAGGCGTTGCACATCACCTCTTCAATATGTCACGATCATGCTCATAATAAGTCACACTATATGTGTCATGGGCATATTCACCAAGAGTTATAAGCATACCATTTATGATATATGATTCGAAATAGAATCGCTAAATTTGTTATAAGCTCAACCTTTCAGATGTCATGTAACCTCATTAATATCTTGAATCAGTCTCGTTATTGATTTAAGCCTAGTTACCAGGTAGGATCAAACGTGATTCAGAAATGCTGTCTTTATGGCGGTAACATGCTCAACCGGTCAAATGCAAGACCGCCTCATTGATATACACCGATTTAGCCCATTATCGAATTCCTGCAAGATTTTATCATATAAGCCTTTTTTTCAATTCAGATAAAATTTAAAAATTCTACTTCCAAACTGAGATCAAGTTGAACCAGACATATGCATGATCATCTGGTGAATATGCCAAATAATCGTCAAAAAAACATAATGTTATCACGTTTGATCAGAATCAGATATCCAAAGACAAGAAAACTCAGCCAAGCAGCTGAGAAATCGACATATCATTATGAGTGTATTGAGTTCATTTATGATACAAATCTGTATGTTAAATTTGATCTAAAACAGATTAGAGGTATCGACTGAAAAGCAAGTAGGTGTTAGATGGCAAAGGAAGCAGTTTAAAAATTGATGTAAAATCTTACGGTTTCCATTGAAAAATATCCATGTAATGATACCCAGAATTCTTCTTTCTAGGACATTCCTTCCCTCCACAAATGAAGATGAATTTAAAATAATCTTCCTATACGCACTAGCGATATGAACAACCACAGAGATGAATGACACATGTATTTCCTCTCGACCGTAGTGGTCTTACACCGATCGAATTTCAATGACACATATATTTCCCATTTTTCGTAGTGATCTCACACCGATCGCATTGAATGACATATATTCCCCATTTTTCGTAGTGCCTTGGTGATTTTCCATCCACTGAGATAAATGACACACTCCATTCTTGCCGTATTTCCGTATTGAACTTACACTGATAGCGATGAATGGCATATTTCCTCCTTGCTGTATTGATCTCCTTCACAGGAATAGAAAAACAAAATGTATAAATTCCCATTAAGTTAAACACACACACACACACACAAACAAACACAAACAAACACACACATATATATTTCACACACAGATGCATACATACATACATACGTACGTACGTACGTACGTACGTACGTACATACATACATACATACATACATACATACATACATACATACATACATACATACATACATACATACATACATACATACATACATACATACATACATACATACATACATACGTTCCCGTTAACTAGGTTCGGGTGGAGTGTTCCCAGTATTACATTTTGAAACTGAAGTAGTGATAGAGAAATGCAAAGCTCCGAGCCCCCATTCAGCGATGCCGACAGTAAAATTACTGAATACACAAAAGGTGAAATTCAAGTAAACAAGATTTTAATACCATTCAATAACAGATAGTCATTTCTCAACTGCATATCAATATTTAAAACCCTATCACTCGTCTTTCACTCGACCAAGTGACGGCCTATTTCATCATCTGACATAGTGTGATAGATTGTTCTCCTGTCCTTTGTTTCTTCTTATCTGTATTATGCTTTTTCTGGACTGGTTTTACAGTTCCCCTCCAGTCAATCAACGTCTGTCAAACACTACAAAGTAATCAAACCCTACAAATCTACAAATGGTAATTCTATGTACTAACGATTATAGTAATGAAGTACACACACACACACACACATATATATATATATATGTATATATATATATATATATATATATATATATATATATATATATATATATATATATATATATATATATATATATATATATACTAGATATAATTAAATTACAATTACTTCGCCTTAATAGATTACAACAACATACATACATGCATACATACATACATACACACACACACACACACACACACACACACACACACACACACACACACACACACACACACACACACACACACACACACATACATACATACATACATACATACATACATACATACATACATACATACATACATACATACATGCATACATATATAGTTTTAAAAGAGAATCCAAAAAAATGGTATTGCATTGGCAAAAAATATTTATTAAGATAGCCGCAGATCTTTATAATGGTTCTTTTTTATTTTTATTTTCTCTGTTCTATTGTACGTAGAAAAAGAAAAACCTATAGGTAACTAGTACTGTCTGCATTTTGAATCATGCTTTTAAAAACACTGCTAATGCAAGTATTATAGGTAAGCACAAAAACGATATAAGATAGATTAAATAATAATAATAATAAGCTTGCGCATGCTAGGCTATAAAGATCTAACGTCGGGCCTTCTCTGCGAGAACCATGCAACAACAAACTCTTTGACGAGATTCATCCGCTGCTTGGTTGGCTACTGTAGCACGAAAAGCTCGTTCCCAGCTGAAACATATTAATAAACTGGATCGTATGTGTCTTGTAAGACTGATGGGTTTATGCCTGACGATAGTTGCACACCACTTTGTCATGCGTACAAAGAGACCTCCAAATTTGGTCTATCCTCTAGTCTGGATGTAGAGATGTCTTGCAAAGGTTACTTGTTTGGTAATTGGGTCAAGTCGACTAGGAGACATCAAGCGTTCCCGTACCTCATCTGAAATTAACGGTCATGACAATGTCTCCTTTTTCTCACATTTCATCGGTACTGCCAATAGACCTGGCTCGTCAAGAAGACCGGATGAATCTCGCTTGTAGGCAATTGGATAGATACCAGTGATGTGGAAGAAAATATGTTGTATGAAGACTGTAATACAAACCTGGAACTCGTCCATACAAATCTCGCAAACTTTGAATTTTGTACAAATAGTGACACGTGTTCATCTATGTGAACGGAGTTATAGCATACCTCCAGTGCTCAGAACGTGAAATATAACAGCTCGATGCATAGAGGACTGATGGACGCCTTGCAGAGCAAGACAAGCAGCACAGTAGTTTTGGTGGTGAGCTGGAGGCTCTGATATACACATCGATGAGTTGGCAACATAAACCTCATGGGGTATTAAAAACTACAATAGCCCTAAAGATTTTGTGCAATAGTATGTAACACGGGGAGCTACAGAGTCATCATTTATGCTGATTATGAAGTGCAGAATAGTATTAAATAAGCATGGCTCTACTACAAAAGTGCATGTCGAGATGTGTAAAGAGTGATATTTAAACAATTATAGTCTTTAGTTAGTCATTGGGGAAAGGTAATAATGTTAGTCAAAAGAAGAAACATTATTTGACTAATTTGCAATGCTAATCAAATATTTAAGACTTGTCTTAACAGTCAGTTAACCAACCTACCCATAAACTTGGTCATATTTTAGACTGGTTTCTTTATAGACCTGATGATAATATTCTGCAATCAATTATTGTATCCCACGAACTTGCATCGGATCACCTCTGCATTGTATGCCATCTCAACTATCAGTCCCTAACCCTCCACCTCTATTTGCTACTAAGAGAAACCTCCGTTTAATAAATAGAACCAAATTCATGCATGACATCCAAGAAAACCTAACAATTTTCTTACATCCAACAGCGGAACAACTTGATAACTGCCTGCGTTCATTGCTTGAAAAACATGCCCCAGCCACCAAATGCAGAGTATCAATAAAAAAGTGTTCTCCTTGGTATAGCAGTGTTAGGGACATACTTCGTCGAAAAGCAGAGAGGCTTTGGCTATCCACCAGACTCACTATTCATAAACCAAGCAAAGAAAGCCGCTAAGAAGAACGTAACAAACATAGTCCATTTAGCCAAATCATCCCACTACAGCTCTAAGATCACGGAGAGCTCCAGCTGTAAAAAGCTCTTCGAGATAACTAACAAACTAATGTCAAGGAACAAATGTACACCACTTCCAACGACCTTCTCTCCACTAGACCTACCAGACCAATTTGCGAATTTCTTCAATGACAAAGTTCAAACCATTTTAGATTCGCTTGACAGCACAATTTCAACTGATTCGTCACCATACAGGTATGATGTAGAATTTCAGCGACAACCGTTAGGAGCATTTGAACCTGTTTCTATAAATGTAGTACGGAGAATCGTGATAAAAAGTGCACCAAAGTCTTGTGAACTTGATCCAATTCCGACATTACTGCTGCTTGAGTGCTTAGAACCAATATTTCCTTCACTAACTGATGTTATCAATATCTCTCTCTCATCAGGGGAATTCCCATCATTTTTCAAAACTGCCATCGTAAAGCCACTGCTGAAGAAACCATCACTGGACCATAACGATTTAAAGAACTACGGCCCAGTTTCTAATCTCCCTTTAATATCAACAATCTTAGAAATTGTTGTTCTAACTCAACTTGTATCTCATTTGAATTCAAACAGTCTTTTTAGCAATGCACAGTCTGCATATCGCCCTTGCAACAATACGTAAACTACTCTTCTGAAAGTATTTAGTGAGATTCTATCTGCTTTGGATAGTGGAAAGATTACAGTCCCCACTCTCCTGGATTTATCTGCAGCATGTCACAAAATAGACCATGATATATTACTTCACCGTCTCCAGCATGTATTTGGCATTCAGAATATAGTCTTACAGTGGTTCAAGTCCTACTTAGTCAACAGGACACAAATTATATCTGCAAATGTAATACACTCCAGCCCAGTTGACGTATGTTGTGGTGTTCCACAGGTATCTGTTCTTGGACCTGTTCTCTTCATTCTGTACACTCAGCCGCTCTCAAGTGTCATAGATCATCACCCAGTGTGGCACCAATTGTACGCTGATGACATCCAAATGTACAAGTCTAACCACCCAACTGAAGTTGATGCTACCATCCATGAAGTAGAGAAGTGCATTTCGGATGTGAAATCATGGATGACATGTAACAAGCTGCAGATGAATGATGATAAAACTGAAGCTATTCTGATCACAACACAAAGACTTTCTCATTCACATCGATTACCTCAGACAATAATATCAGCAACACCAACATTAAATTCTCACAGTCAGTACGGAATCTATGTGTTACTCTAGACACTACTCTCACATTTGCACCAACATGTCATGAACATCTGCAGGGCTGCATATCTTGAATTGAGACACATATGTTCCATTCGTAAATATCTTTCTGTTGATGCCACGAAAACACTTGTGTGTTCATTAGTACTTTTAAGACTGGACTATTGCAGCTCAATTCTGTCTGGATCATCACAATATTTACTCCAGAAACTTCAAAAAGTTCAAAACACAGCAACACAGATCATCTTTAGAGTACCTCGATCAGAGCACACCTCACCACTGCTCTGTACCCTACACTGGCTCTCAATTCGATACAGAATCAAACACAAAATTTGTTCTCTGTGCTATATTTCAATGACAGACTCCAGTCCAACATATCTATATAGCAAAACCCATGTGTATACACCAGCTAGATCCTTACGCTCTTCTTCTGATAATCGTATACTCATTGTTCCGAAGATGAAAACAAAGTCATATGGACAACGTTCGTTTGCATACCAGAGCCCGGTGATGTGGAACGAATTGCCCATTGAAATTAGACACAAAGACACAGTGGTCCCTTTTAAGAGTGCTCTCAAGACTCACCTGTTTCGACTTCGGGGACAAACTTAGCGACCTAATCATGTTTTGTATCTTATATATTTTCAGCATGTTTTTATGTTTTCCAATTTCATTGCTTTTGTCATGTGTTGTTCTGTAGTGTAGTCATATCATTATTGATGGTGTAAAGCGCTTAGAGCTTTTAAAGATTAGGCGCTATACAAAGTCCTCATTATTATTTTTTATTTATTTATTTATTTATTTATTTACTTTTGTTTCTTCATTTATTGCGTACCGTTTAATCGGTTTTTCTCTCTCAGGATGACAAGAAACAAAATTTTGTAATTAAATTTGACACATTTAAGTGACAAAATAATTAGAATTCTGTATAAAAATTATAAATACGGCCATTCTGATCGCTTAAAAATACTTCAGATCAACAACACGTGTCTACCCAAACTGAACTTGTTCGCGATGTGCTAAGAGCTATGCTCAAAGACTAAGAGTCTTTAGCCACCATTGGAGGAAAGAAACATTATTTGACAAATTTGCAATATTAATCAGATATTTAATGACTTATCGTTGGTTATTTATTTATTTATTTATTTATTTATTTATTTATTAAGTTGAATTTTTTATGAACAAAATAAATGCTGAGCAAACTGTATGATCACAAATGATGTTTCAGTAGCATTGTATCGGTTCATACTGCGCTGGAGTTGACAAAACAAATCTTGTAATTAAATTTAAGACAGCTAAGTGATAAAATAACTGGAATTCGCTTTTTTCCGCTTCATGAACACATTCAATATAGAGATCAATATACTTAATTTACAAACAGCCAATCAGAAAACGGAAAGCGGTTTCTTATTAACCTGATAGAAATTTTGACCCCATGTCGGTAAATCTTTATTCTTACAGCCTCTAACGTAAAATTAAGTCAGATAAAACAAACCTAAATTTGTGTGTCCATATTTTCTGATATCTAAATTAAGTAGTAGAACCGATCACACTTGCGTAAAACTTTCGCTCCTTACGACATTATTTATTTTTCTTCCTAGTTTCTAATATTTATGTTTCGTGACACACACACACACACACACAAACACACACACACCATCTTTTTATCGATGTAAAAATCCAGCCTTTCATCGTATTATTACAGACTGTAGAAAGAAACAATCTTTTCAATTCAAGGAGTTTGCCTCAGAAATATATAATAAAAGAAAATATACATACGGGAGTTGAGGTGTTTGTTTCCTAGAGATAAGAAAATATTTCACTCATGAAGTGAAAACATTTATATTTTCACAAGTGGCTTAATATTTTCACGACAGTCTTCGCCACTCGTGATAAAGCAATGTTTCACTTTATTCGTGAAATACTTCTTTTCTTTACCTGCGAAAATAAGAACATGGATGAATATGCATACATTCTAGCTGTACAATTATCAGCATAGGTATCGGTTATCAAGAAATAGTTGTACTAAAACTGTTCTCTTACGCTCATTTGTAGGAGAAGGGGGTTGGATCCTACTCATTTAATTAGCTCTTGCTAATATTAGCTTGGAGACATTTGAATGTCTTAAATATCGTAGCTACGCATAGCAATACGTTGGCAGGAAATAGGTTAAGCTGATACTTCAGGATTATATTTAAACAGGTATGTTTAAACAACATGTGTGAAACATGTCAATGACGCAACGATAAAATCTACGCCAGAAAGCCATGGGAAAACAATAAAACCTTATATTTACGCCGTCCAATCAAAGAGGGTACTGATTTAAGGAGTTTAACATATTTCATACATACATGCTCTCTCTCTGTCTGTCTGTCTGTCTCTCTCTCTCTCTCTCTCTCTCTCTCTCTCTCTCTCTCTCTCTCTCAGTTACGATAGGTACCGTGGTGTGATCTGTAGAGGAAAGATATTACACACAATAGGTAATATCAGAATACTCTGATGTGTGTGTGTGTGTGTGTGTGTGTGTGTGTGTGTGTAGGATTTTTAACGTAGCTTTAAAAAACTTCAGTCATATCGCAACGACGTCTGCAATGAGGCAGTTTAAAGTGATGGCTAGCTGGGGGGCATCATGCCACAGACATGTAGCATGATGTCCCACCCAGTCACATTATCCTGACTCCAGGCCGATCCGTCCTAGCTCTAACCTCTTAATGATGAGTGCTAAGCGAGACAGCTGTTTAATACCATTTTTGTAAGTCTTTGGCATGACTCGCCCAGAGATCGAACCCACGACCTCTCGCATCCGAAGCAGACACTCTAACCACTAGCCACAGGAGCGGTCCGCTTATTTATTAGTTAAAGGTCCCATCTAATATCATGTTTTCATGTATTCTAAACCTTACATATTCAGGTAAAGCGTAGTACTACGTTAAAACAGAAACACACAAGAGGTTAATTGTCCCAGTCACAGTACCGAATCAAATAAATTGAACAAAGCCAAACAATTAATTAATTAATTAAATAATTAGCGCAAGACAAAGCAAAAATATACTTTTAAAAATGGTGTATCAAAAAAACCAAGAAAAAAAATTAAGCAACTGCAAAAAGAAATTATAACATTAATTAAATGATTTATTCACAATAGGTTTAAGTCCTGATATCGTTTACCCTCTTTTAAAGCCTTACTCGTTCAATAATCGAAGTTTTGAAGAATGATTGTGTAAATTGATATTCTTATAATTACTAGACTATTCCGAGAGAAAGCGACCCACTACATGTCAAATGTCCGTACATACCACTGTGTATCAATGATTCATGTACAAAGGCACAAATACTGAACAACCATGTGGAAAACGGGGGGGGGGGGGGGGGTCGGCGCTATTTTTCAGCACACAATATGCTATACGTATACTCAAACTCACGCTGACAGAAGTGTGATGTGAGATTATTCTACAAAGGCAAACACCTTGGATAATTCTTGGATTATTTTTGGATTTGATTTTTAAAACTGTAAGTTATTTTTCAATTTTTATAATCTTTCTCCAGGGAAATAAATTATTTGTTAAATCTTACAAAGCTTGTTGTTTGCGCTTTTTCGGTGTTACTGTTTATTTGAGCTTTAACACGTAACAGGAAAATGAGACAAAATCGGGCTTTGGTTACCAGATAGGCGGTTTTCTTGCCCAATTGGGCTCCTTTCTAAATTTGGTTGCGTGAAAATGTTTTAGATTGCGAGTTGCGGTTTTCTGGGCTGGTTTCTGATTTGTGTCGCCGTAATTTTGGGCTGTATTAAATTGCTTTTAAATTCTCCGCATTCATTTTCAAATTGGCGCTAGTGACGATAATATCTAAAACTCTTAATGAATCCTTTATTCTGCTGCACGACTCCAAAATTGAGGGATCGTTTGCAAACCAAATAAAAGAGCGCGGTTGTCATTATCTGTTGGAACTACTAAAGGAACTGCATCAGAGATTGCCGGCAAATGTTGAGCAGCTCTGTGACTGATCTCGCACCTTCTGTTAACCTTGGAGCACAGAAGCCGCAGTTGTCAAAGTTGTCCTTTTTAACTCTGTGCAAGGGAAATTTGGGATACTTGGAGCAGCAGTCGATGCGAATAAGTTTAATCTCATGGCCACACTATGGTTACAACGAAGTAGTTTTAGATAACTGTACCAAATTATACTGACGCTTGAAACGTTTTTGACTTTCTACAACTGGGACATTTCGCCTTATGTGTTTTGGCGTTGCCTTATAGTAATGCAGCCGTCGAAAAAACCTTATTTCAAATGAATCTGAATAAAACAAAACTAAGAAAGAGGATGTGGCAAGGCATGATGAAAGCTTTGTTACGCATTCGAAGCTATATGAAGCACAACGAGATCTGTTGCAACGGATTTGTCCCATCTACAGCATTGTTGAGTAATTTAAATTCGAAAATATATGTATTTTTTTAAAAGGCAACATTTGAGTGTTTAAAGCAGCCATCTTGACAATATATTTTTCTCATCTCCCAAACAATTCGAGGTCAAATTTGAATCAATGCAATTGATAGGGAAAAAGACAAAAGCCTTTTTTAATGCATGTCTCTTGGTCTCTAAAGCAGGTATGTGAGTCAGATAATTTTGTCATCTTCTCCAAACCCACTTGATTTATTTGTGATGTTATAGCTTGCATAGAAGCCAATTTTCTATTTTCATCAAACCCGATGCGAAACCTTTTTAATTTTTAAACTCCTGCGCCAGTTTAAATCAGGATTTATTCATTTTCCCCAAAATTCACTTTCTACAATAGTTGTATCTTTGGCAGAATAGTAACTGTTCGCAAAGATGCATGTAAGCAGGACAAATTACTTTGAGACTAGTTTAACCTGCACATTGCTATCATATTAGATTGTTTTGTCAAATGCGAGCCTTGTGAGCAAAATCATGCCCAATTGGGACTCATGCTTTTTTAATAAGAGGTATGTTTTACAACCGTTTATAAAATTCGATTAATTTTTTTAAAGGAGAAAGTCATTAAATAAAAGTATTTACCTTTTATACTGTCATATCCATAATAGTGCAATATATGGAATTTATTTTGTTCTATCTATGTTTGTCCATCTGTCTGTCCTCCTTGACCATTATATAACCTTGATACTACTTCACTTGATATCACAAACTTTGCACTTTGGATGACATTGGAATGAGTATATGCTGTGCACAAACCCGGGCCATCGTGATCCACGTTTGAAGACTAAGCGAGAACAAAGTCCATTACCTTTTTACTTGTTGCCATCAAACATGGAATAAAGGCATCTCATACAATGTATGTGTGTTGTTTAACAGAGTTAAATTGATTTGACCTATTTCCATGATATATTACAACGACTTAAAAACTGTGTCCATCGTTCCTTTCTTGGCTGTAATTCCAATATATTAAGCATATATACATGACACTTGCTCTCTGTGCGCATATTGTGATGAATATACGTTACACACAAAAAACTGTGTCACTGTAGCCAACATTTCAGTTGCTTAACAGTTGTATATATGCTATAATGCTAAAACTTAAAACGTTCTACTTAGATTGCAACTTAAGATGGGTACTTTTTCAACCAAATATTGGAAAATATAAGGTTTTTCGGGATTTTTTTTCTTCTAATTGCTATATATATATATATGTGTGTATATATATATATATATATATATATATATATATATATATATATATATATATATATATATATATATATATATATATAACCTCTCTGTCATAGAAGAATGTGTTTGTGTTTTCCTGTTGTGTATTTTAGGATCAGAAGGGTATGTGCATCATGCTAGCACTGTGTCATTACTATTTAAGAAAATAGTGCCTCTGTTAAAATTATAATACTATTTCACCTAACTAAGCTGGCATGCCACAAGCATATAGGAAATCACTAAAGTCATAAACCAAACTGGGTTGATGTTACCTATGATCCTTGGCAGGGGTCTCAAACTCAAACCACCCCGAGGGTCGCATGAGGGCATTTTAGACGGCCCAAGGACCACACCACATTTGTCATATCTCATGACACCTTGTAAAGCCAATCATTTTGCGAGCCACAGGATACGGCATGGCGGTCCGCGTGTTTGAGACCAATGATCTATGGAATATTATTAACCACTCTCACACATGCTCATTGGTGTTCTTTAACTGGATGAATAGTGTGAGCTAATGCTCAGTAGCAACTAAGGTTTTATATTGTATTCGCACACTCTTACGTTTATTTATCCCACCCCCAACCCCTACGAAAAGCATCAAGGATATATATAGAAAATTAAATTTCTAAACCAATAGAAAAAGCATAAGACAACTAACTGGCACAACTAATGAGTTTAAGTTTTACATTATAATTTTCTTGCATGATTCCTTCAGAAATCGGAGCTACTGAGTCGCAGCTGTAAATGGTGTTTTGCTGACACATCCCTTCTTTAAATGTCAATGTATTCAGTTATCTGAATTTCGAGATGAATACAACGTTATTGATCGAACATAAATTAAACCGAAGCTATTCTATTTATAGCCATCTACACGAGTTTGTACTTTATGGATGAGATTATTTTTAAAGAAACTAATAATATGTTCAACACTGGTCTCTACATTTCTGACATGTTATAATTTTCAAAGTTTAATCTCATTATTGTTATACATTGTGTGCATATAACAGTTGAATAAACAATGACAATAAATATCAAACGTTCGAAAAAGAAACATAGTGACTTACCTATTGGCACACCCGGTCTGTCGATATAGCACAGTATAGTCTGTATCAAAGCGTGGTATGCTATGCACTATTGCAGTCAAGTGCGGAGTATTGAAGCGCATTGAACATCTAATTTAGATGTCGTTCTATCCCTTCCAATTTAAATCTCTATTCGAGTTGTCTCCTCTTCAAAGTACTTGTAGATCAAGACTGCAATTTAATATATTAGATTGTAAATAGGTTACGAAATACATATTAATTAATTAATAACGACTAGTGGAAAGGAAATACTTTAATTTCAGCAGCAGAGGGGGTGAATCAGACAACTTTTCAAACAAAAATCGATTTTAACCGTCAAAACAACAAATAGACCCTTCCTACGAATTTTCGTGTTTTAACCAAAAAAAAAAATAAAGTCTCCATTTGCCAAACAGAGACTTAGTGATTTTGTCTGAAAGACGATCTTGCAGGAGGCTTCGAAATGAATAAAAACACGATGGACACTCACCTCTATGATTTCAACCGAATATTTTATCAAGTCCGACACGATATCGCGTCCGAGGGTCTGCTAAATTTATCGTCACAACTCCGTGTGGTATTGACTGAGCGTGACTAAAGAAATTTCTAAATTGATTATGATTCATATCACCGCTGCACCAGGTCTGATGAATATTTTGTAGTGTATGAGTATCAACTCCGTTAAACACACACAGCAGATTGCAATTATCGCGAATCACTTTTGGAATTTGTGTGTATCGTTGAGTGACATATATCACATCAGTGCTTTTATGCCTGCCTCTGGACAATATCCTAGCAGGATTCTTTTGATTGTCTAACATGATATCGTCATATACGACTAAATTGTTAATACTTCCGTCGATGGAATCAATACTCGGTGCATCGTTGATATCAGTAATAAATTCAATAAAATCATCATCGATTTCAAATTCTTTTGCTTCCTTTAGCACTTCATAGCATCGCTGATCGTCTACACTCGGGGCTATTAAATACAATTTGTTCCATTTCATCCATCTCGTTATCAAATTAAGTAGCAGTTGTGTCTTGCCGCTTCCAGATGGTCCGATTATAATCATTCTAATTGAATTCGGCAACGTTTCATGGTGTTTAATAGGTTCCCGTCGTCGGGTAGCTGAATAATCAATTACATTCATGCTGTTATATATAAATTATGGATCTATATTGTGTGAAATGTAGGGCGCGTACTGGCACAGATGACTTGACGACGATTACAACTAAAAATAACCAATCAGCGCTTTTTGGTAAATGCGTAAAATGTAGTACAAAGAAATTTAGATTTGTTTCTCTTGGTAAACCCAAGGAACCTTTAAAAAAAAAACGAGGAGGTGATATCGCAGCCAAGCTAACTAAACTCCATGGAACCCCATGGGCAAAGTATCCAGGAGAAAAACACCTTCCAGGGTATAGTTATTGTGGACCCGGAACCAGACTTGATATCAGACTCAATAATCATAACCAACCCAAACCCGGTGAAGAAGCAATAAACGCCATTAATAAGGCGTGTCACGTTCATGATGTTGCTTATAAAAGCAGCAATTTGCAGCATAGACATCTAGCAGATGTGAAATTAATTCATGCGTTAAATGCTATTCCTGATAAATCCTTCAAAGAAAAATTGGCTTCATTTTTGATAAAATCGGCAATGAAAAGTAAATTGATGTTAGGTGCTGGTAATTAATAACAACATGGAATCTATTTATTATTCTCCGAGTGGATACTGGAGAGGCAAGGCAGCAATCAATAACCTCGCTAGCACTGCAAAAGTGAAAAAAACCACTGCGGCTCATTGGTTATCCAAACAGGCTATATGGCAAATTTATCTACCACCGCCTAAACAAATTCACTACTCGCATTTTGATGTTACAGTTCCTAATGAAGTTCATCAAGTTGATCTACTATTTCTGCCACATGATGGTGGTTACAAATACGCGTTAACCGTAGTTGATGTTGTAAGTCGATACAAACAAGCAGAGCCGCTAAAAACAAAATCATCACCTGAAGTAGCTTCTGCATTTGAAAGGATTTATCGACGAGGCCCTCTGCACTGGCCAAATCTATTACAAGTTGATCCTGGCAAGGAATTTCAGGGTGCAGTGTTATCAGTAATGAAGCATCATAATGTCACTATCAGACGAGGACATACTGCGCTACATCGTGATCAGGCAATTGTTTAACGGTTTAATCGGACGATTGCTGAGCGGTTATTTGGATATCAATACGCAAAAGAATTCATCCAAGAAAAAAGATCTCGTGAATGGGTTAAAAGATTACCAGCTGTGATTACCGCACTGAATAATGAGATTACTAGAACAATCAACATGAAACCTATCAACGCGATTAAAAAGAAGTCTATACTAAAACTCTCACAAGAGGATTCTAGTATTTCCCAACCAATTCTTGGTAGTAATATCACTGTTAGGTATTTATACGAGCCAGGAGAGCTTGAAGGTGGCAGAAAAAGTACTACTGATCCTATTTGGAGTGTGACTGTACACAATATATCTAGTATAACATGATCTACGGGTGGAAACGCTAGCGTTTCTAGACCAGCAATCTATAGACTGGATTCAACTGCCCCTCAACGAGGATTTACTCGACAACAACTGCAAGTGATACCCGAGGATACTCAATTACCACCGCGGGGTCTTAACTAGCATCTAAAACAACTCCTCGAAGCTGATTTATTCTTCGAACTCTGGATACTGCAAGATAGACTAAATTTGACCATTCGATGTGATTATCCACTATCCAAACAATTGTATCCGATATTGTCAATCCCTGTGAAGAATGTATCGTCGCTGCGTATCCTAGCGTCCGCGGGGATTTATTAGCACGCAATGCATCTTCGACGACGCTGATATCAACCAGCACAATATCATTTAGCACTAAATTTTGTCTTTGAAATCCTCCTGGAATATCAACTTCTATATTCTGTTTTCGTGTATCCGAAGGCCTATAACATAACGGTACTGGAAGTGCTGTAAATTTTTCTTTATGCGTTTCAAATAACTTCATCTGAAGTGTGTCTCTGACTATTTTTCTACTTGCAATTATCAAATCATTTGGTCTCCACGCTTCCCAAAAATCATTCATTGGAGTTTCTGAAATTATTTCACGCGCTATTTCACACTGGATTTTATCCGGTTGTAATCTAATTAGTGCTTTGAATTCTCGTAATTGTTCATCAAGTGATCTATAATCAGTGTTAATTTCTTCATAATAGTCTACAAAACCCTTTAGCCATTCATGTGGGGATGCACCGACAAATGGTGGTGGTTGGCCGTGATCACCGAACATGACGACTTTAGTATTATTCAATAACAACCACTCGAGAAATGTTTGTAATACATCTAATGACACTGTGCATATTTCATCCCAAATTATGATTTCAGGAATAAATTTCTCGCCCATACGCTCAGGAGTCCACGTATCTCTTTTCCATCGAAAGAAACTGTGATAAGTGCAGGCATTTACCCCTCGCTTTATCATCTCTCTTGCAAGTCTGTGAGTTGGTGTTAGCACAATCATGTTTGGAGTTTCCCCACGGAATAATTCAATTGCACGAGTCGTCTTTCCTGATCCACCACAGCCGTTTAAATAAATTGTTTTATATCTACAGATTGGATCAGATATCGATGGTGCATTAGAAAATTCTGATTGAATCTCAAAGAGATTCCGATAATTATTTTCAATCGTAACATCTGCTGATTGAATATAATCATGAAGCATTTCCCGCTTAATTCTCCATGATCCCCAACTCTCGTCAGAATTTAAGAATTCAGCCACATCGCTGTTTATGTAAAATGAGTCAGTGGCGACTCTAACCGCAGTGTTAGGAAATCTATTTATCATCGAAAATAAATTGATAGAAGCATATGCGAGCATAGAAGCTCTCAAATGTGTGTATTGCGGATTGTATCCATCGTTGTAGGTAACAATTGTACCTAATTTTGTTCCATCGGACAGAAATGCGTCTTTACGATTGATATATATGCCTTTATTCTTTAGATCCGCGATTACAAAATCGTATTCAGCGTTGTCTATAATCAACCGTGAAGAATATCTTGTATTGTCGTATTTGCCACCCTGAGTAAATTTACCAATTATTCTTCGTCCAAGATCTTTTGCTTCTCTGTTTCTGATTTCAAATAACTGTTTGGACCAATTTACAATTTCTTCTTCGTTGAAATTTGGAAACAGTTTTCGCTGTTCGCTAATTATTTTTTCTATATCAGGTTGTGGTAACCAGACTGATTTCTGTGCTCGATAGGATATAACCGCTTCACTGACAATCAACGATTGTAACATCCCACAATCAATCATATATCTCAATAGCACTATTGGCATCCAGTGTTTTTCAGACATGTGTCTACCAATCCAAAGATAACTACACGGATGTAATCCTGTAGCTAATTCAAATGATACCACAGGAGCGAATCCGGTTAAATCAAAATGTGGCAGCGGACCATTAATCGCAACACGAGCCATTTCGTGTGTGGGGTGTCCAAATCGTTTGACGTATTCGCTACATTCTCCATACCCGAGAAAACTCCATGGATAACACGCAATCATATCAACGGAAATAACGGTTTCAGTGTCATATTTTGTATTCCATAATCCACCATGGCTGTATTCAAGACAGCTCAATCTGACATCTGATAGAAACTCACTTCGCGTTGGTTTCCACGCGTTTTTATTCCTAGCAAAATGTGCTGCAACCGAGGGAAGTGTAAAACAATTTGTTAGTAATTGATCTTCGATTCCCTCTGGAGAAAACTCACTAGCTAGTTTTTTCATTTGATTATGCAGCTCTTCAGTACGGTACACATTCATCGTCTGCAGCACTGTGAAATAGCCACATCGACACAGGATATATATTCATAGTGATAGTTTTTTTATCCCTGAGAACTGGTTCGTATAAAATTCATTATCCGTGACGACACTGGAGATTGGATCATCAGGGATAAATACGAACCGATTCTCAAGGGTAAAAAAACTATCACTGTGAATCAAGATTCCAAACCAGGAATTGTGACTGGAATTGACAAACCATACTACGAGAGATCTTATTCTGTAACAGCAGTTGTTTATAGAATATATCCGTTAAATGACAAACCTGATATTGCAAAACTAGCACCCATGAAATATTCGTCATCAGTGGCTTTGCCAATCAATTGTGTAGCAGAACGAATAATAGAACACTTCACAAATGCATCCCGGGGAAATAAATTGACTGATCTAAGACGCAAAAAAATAACCGAATGGGAATTAACGGTGAAACAGCATGGGGCAACAATTCAGGATATAGTTAAATTAGAAAAATCATTAAAATTTCCAATATCAGTAACGACAATAACCGGAGAAGTATTATACGAATCGAAATATAAATCACAAGGAACTCCAATACAAATTATTGATCATAACGAACACGCGTGGTCATCTGCAGTAACAATATTCCCACGGGATAGAACTGTAAAATATATACCCCAAACCGGAGAGTTTTTTTTCCGAGCAGAAATTATTTGATGCTATTTACAATTTGAGTAAAAAAGATACTGTGTCGATGTGGCTATTTCACAGTGCTGCAGACGATGAATATGTACCGTACTGAAGAGCTGCATAATAAAATGAAAAAACTAGCTAGTGAGTTTTCCCCAGAGGGAATCGAAGATTAATTACTAACAAATTGTTTTACACTTCCCTCGGTTGCAGCACATTTTGCTAGGAAGAAAAACGCGTGGAAACCAACGCGAAGTGAGTTTCTATCAGATGTCAGATTGAGCTGTCTTGAATACAGCCATGGTGGATTATGGAATACAAAATATGACACTGCAACCGTTATTTCCGTTGATATGATTGCGTGTTATCCAGGGAGTTTTCTCGGGTATGGAGAATGTAGCGAATACTTCAAAAGATTTGGACACCCCACACACGAAATGGCTCGTGTTGCGATTAATGGTCCGCTGCCACATTTTGATTTAACCGGATTCGCTCCTGTGGTATCATTTGAATTAGCTACAGGATTACATCCGTGTAGTTATCTTTGGATTGGTAGACACATGTCTGAAAAACACTGGATGCCAATAGTGCTATTGAGATATATGATTGATTGTGGGATGTTACAATCGTTAATTGTCAGTGAAGCGAGTATATCCTATCGAGCACAGAAATCAGTCTGGTTACCACAACCTGATATAGAAAAAATAATTAGCGAACAGCGAAAACTGTTTCCAAATTTCAACGAAGAAGAAATTGTAAATTGGTCCAAACAGTTATTTGAAATCAGAAACAGAGAAGCAAAAGATCTTGGACGAAGAATAATTGGTAAATTTACTCAGGGTGGCAAATACGACAATACAAGATATTCTTCACGGTTGATTATAGACAACGCTGAATACGATTTTGTAATCGCGGATCTAAAGAATAAAGGCATATGTGTCAATCGTAAAGACGCATTTCTGTCCGATGGAACAAAATTAGGTACAATTGTTACCTACAACGATGGATACAATCCGCAATACAAACATTTGAGAGCTCCTATGCTCGCATATGCTTCTATCAATTTATTTTCGATGATAAATAGATTTCCTAACACTGCGGTTAGAGTCGCCACTGACTCATTTTACATAAACAGCGATGTGGCTGAATTCTTAAATTCTGACGAGAGTTGGGGATCATGGAGAATTAAGCGGGAAATGCTTCATGATTATATTCAATCAGCAGATGTTACGATTGAAAATAATTATCGGAATCTCTTTGAGATTCAATCAGAATTTTCTAATGCACCATCGATATCTGATCCAATCTGTAGATATAAAACAGTTTATTTAAACGGCTGTGGTGGATCAGGAAAGACGACTCGTGCAATTGAATTATTCCGTGGGGAAAATCCAAACATGATTGTGCTAACACCAACTCACAGACTTGCAAGAGAGATGATACAGCGAGGGGTAAATGCCTGTACTTATCACAGTTTCTTTCGATGGAAAGGAGATACGTGGACTCCTGAGCGTATGGGCGAGGAATTTATTCCTGAAATCATAATTTGGGATGAAATATGCACAGTGTCATTAGATGTATTACAAACATTTCTCGAGTGGTTGTTATTGAATAATACTAAAGTCGTCATGTGCGGTGATCACGGCCAACCACCACCATTTGTCGGTGCATCCCCACATGAATGGCTAAAGGGTTTTGTAGACTATTATGAAGAAATTAACACTGATTATAGATCACTTGATGAACAATTACGAGAATTCAAAGCGCTAATTAGATTACAACCGGATAAAATCCAGTGTGAAATAGCGCGTGAAATAATTTCAGAAACTCAAATGAATGATTTTTGGGAAGCGTGGAGACCAAATGATTTGATAATTGCAAGTAGGAAAATAGTCAGAGACACACTTCAGATGAAGTTATTTGAAACGCATAAAGAAAAATTTACAGCACTTCCAGTACCGTTATGTTATAGGCCTTCGGATACACGAAAACAGAATATAGAAGTTGATATTCCAGGAGGATTTCAAAGACAGAATTTAGTGCTAAATGATATTGTGCTGGTTGATATCAGCGTCGTCGAAGATGCATTGCGTGCTAATAAATCCCCGTGGACGATAGGATACGCAGCGACAATACATTCTTCACAGGAATTGACTATATCGGATACAATTGTTTGGATAGTGGATAATCACATCGAATGGTCAAATTTAGTCTATCTTGCAGTATCCAGAGTACGAAGAATAAATCGGCTTCGAAGAGTTGTTTTAGATGCTAGTTAAGACCCCGCGGTGGTAATTGAGTATCCTCGGGTATCACTTGCAGTTGTTGTCGAGCAGTTGAATCCAGTCTATAGATTGCTGGTCTAGAAACGCTAGCGTTTCCACCCGTAGATCATGTTATACTAGATATATTGTGTACAGTCACACTCCAAATAGGATCAGTAGCCCTTTTTCTGCCACCTTCAAGCTTTCCTGGTTCGTATAAATACCTAACAAGTGATATTACTACCAAGAATTGGTTGGGAAATGCTAGAATCCTCTTGTGAGAGTTTTAGTATAGACTTCTTTTTAATCGCGTTGATAGGTTTCATGTTGATTGTTCTAGTAATCTCATTATTCAGTGCGGTAATCACAGCTGGTAATCTTTTAACCCATTCACGAGATCTTTTTTCTTGGATGAATTCTTTTGCGTATTGATATCCAAATAACCGCTCAGCAATCGTCCGATTAAACCGTTAAACAATTGCCTGATCACGATGTAGCGCAGTATGTCCTCGTCTGATAGTGACATTATGATGCTTCATTACTGATAACACTGCACCCTGAAATTCCTTGCCAGGATCAACTTGTAATAGATTTGGCCAGTGCAGAGGGCCTCGTCGATAAATCCTTTCAAATGCAGAAGCTACTTCAGGTGATGACTTTGTTTTTAACGGCTCTGCTTGTTTGTATCGACTTACAACATCAACTACGGTTAACGCGTATTTGTAACCACCATCATGTGGCAGAAATAGTATATCAACTTGATGAACTTCATTAGGAACTGTAACATCAAAATGCGAGTAGTGAATTTGTTTAGGCGGTGGTAGATAAATTTGCCATATAGCCTGTTTGGATAACCAATGAGCCGCAGTGGTTTTTTTTCACTTTTGCAGCGCTAGCGAGTTTATTGATTGCTACCTTGCCTCTCCAGTATCCACTCGGAGAATAATAAATAGATTCCATGTTGTTATTAATTACTAGCACCTAACATCAATTTACTTTTTATTGCCGATTTTATCAAAAATGAAGCCAATTTTTCTTTGAAGGATTTATCAGGAATAGCATTTAACGCATGAATTAATTTCACATCTGCTAGATGTCTATGCTGCAAATTGCTGCTTTTATAAGCAACATCATGAACGTGACACGCCTTATTAATGGCGTTTATTGGTTCTTCACCGGGTTTGGGTTGGTTATGATTATTGAGTCTGATATCAAGTCTGGTTCCGGGTCCACAATAACTATACCCTGGAAGGTGTTTTTCTCCTGGATACTTTGCCCATGGGGTTCCATGGAGTTTAGTTAGCTTGGCTGCGATATCACCTCCTCGTTTTTTTTAAAGGTTCCTTGGGTTTACCAAGGGAAACAAATCTAAATTTCTTTGTACTACATTTTATGCATTTACCAGAAAGCGCTGATCGGTTATTTTTAGTTGTAATCGTCGTCAAGTCATCTGTGCCAGTACGCGCCCTACATTTTACACAATATAGATCCATAATTTATATATAACAGCATGAATGTAATTGATTATTCAGCTACCCGACGACGGGAACCTATTAAACACCATGAAATGTTGCCGAATTCAATTAGAATGATTATAATCGGACCATCTGGAAGCGGCAAGACACAACTGCTACTTAATTTGATAACGAGATGGATGAAATGGAACAAATTGTATTTAATAGCCCCGAGTGTAGACGATCAGCGATGCTATGAAGTGCTAAAGGAAGCAAAAGAATTTGAAATCGATGATGATTTTATTGAATTTATTACTGATATCAACGATGCACCGAGTATTGATTCCATCGACGGAAGTATTAACAATTTAGTCGTATATGACGATATCATGTTAGATAATCAAAAGAATCCTGCTAGGATATTGTCCAGAGGCAGGCATAAAAGCACTGATGTGATATATGTCACTCAACGATACACACAAATTCCAAAAGTGATTCGCGATAATTGCAATCTGCTGTGTGTGTTTAACGGAGTTGATACTCATACACTACGAAATATTCATCAGACCTGGTGCAGCGGTGATATGAATCATAATCAATTGAGAAATTTCTTTAGTCACGCTCAGTCAAACCACACGGATTTGGGACGATAAATTTAGCAGACCCTCGGACGCGAGATCGTGTCGGACTTGATAAAATATTCGGTTGAAATCATAGAGGTGAGTGTCCATCGTGTTTTTTACTCATTTCGAAGCCTCCTGAAAGATCGTGTTTCTGACAATATCACTAAGTCTCTGTTTGGCAAATGGATACTTTATTTTTTTTTTGGTTAAAGCATTAAAATTCGTAGGAAGGGTCTATTTGTTGTTTTGACGGTTAAAATCGATTTTTGTTTGAAAAGTTGTCTGATTCACCCTCTCTGCTTCTATTTCCGTGTCATCTTGGCTGACATTCTTTGAATAATTAAAGTACGCAATGATTACAAAATTGATGATTATTGTAGCTGACTTGAGAAGTGTTATTGGTTTGGTTGTATGTCATTACATGATAGGCTTTATACGGGGACCAATTATTTTAGTAGATGAAGAACCCAAGAAGACTCCCAAAATAAGCCACAAGGATGCTTATCGCAAGTTGTTTCCCCTACCCACATTGGTCGAGTCCAGAATAGAATCCACGCGGACAAAGGTAAGAGGTGATTGATTTCTTAAAGAGAGTGCATTAGACCACTCGATAGCTAGGGGCCCCTACATGTACTTGAGAATTGATTCATCATTCACAAATATTTCCGCCATAATTTTCACGAGCCATTTTCAATAATTGCAATAAACCTTTTCACTCAGAAGTGAATATAGTTTATATTATTCCTACTCATCAATCTGCTAATTCCATTATTTAGTAATATTACTATATATATATATATATATATATATATATATATATATATATATATATATATATATATATATATATATATATATATATATATATATATATATATATATACACGACGAAGAAGCGTAACTAATTTTCGTAATCTTTTGTAACTAACCCCCATTTCTCTTTAAGTATCATATGACAACTTATGGATTATTTTGCTAAATTATGATCTGACGCATGTGTATTTACATTGTATATTAAGGCAGAGTAGACGAAATTAATATGTGACCCCTATTGTTCCTTTTATAATTCTAATCCACCCACACTTATATCATCCATTTTTGTAAATACTAAGCTGCCAAGCGACTGTTTTAAAACTTTTTCTAAAACACCAATTTGCTACCGACAACAATATAACAAATCACAAAACACTAGGGCACATACTCTAAGAGACCAAAATGTTCACAAAATGTGAATAAAACAACGCTCCTGTCTGCTGATTTTTTTTAACAAAAGAACTAAATTAAAAACCCACAAAATCCTAGCATAAATCTCGACAACCAAACATAGTAGTATCAAAGAGTGGGCTTTTAGCTCTTTTTTAAAATTCCTTTGGGTTCTTGCCATTTATCATCGCCACCACTCAGCATATTATAGTTAGCCAATGCGTGACCGTTGCATATTTATCAATTTTATTTTTGCACATACGTGACCCATCATTTGTCACCTCTTTGCATGCACACATGTCGACGTCCCCAAAAGGTTTTAAACAATACACAGCTAAGCCTTTGATAATATTAAGTGACTGTAGGAACTGTAGCGTTTGCAAAGGTTTTGGTAGGGTACTTCCTATATATTAATTAAAATATTATGGAAGTTCCACCTGGCTCGTGAATTATAAATTTAAATTAATGACCAAATAGATGTACAGCTCTGAGCCACCAGTTAGGACTGCCGACGGTTAAATTATATAGAACACGAAGATGAAATTCAAACAATAACAATTTAATAAAGCCTATAAATTTAAATGATACACAATCACTCGTCCTCCAAGTGATAGCCTATTTCATCTCGTGATTTTCATTGTGAGTGCGATTTTCCACCTGGCCTTTGGTTGTACTCATCTATTTATTCGATCCAATCACTCCTCCTGGATTTCACCTCTCCCGACTTCTCTCCTTCCTTCTCTTTCCTTCCGTTTCTCTATCGAGACTATTGGGACCACTTTCACTGGTCTGTCCCCCGAAGCTTCCTCTCCTGAATTCCCGCTTTCCTTCTCTTCCTTCCGTCTCTATCGGAGACACTGGGACCACTATCCTAGTCTGTCCCTCGAAGCTTCCCGTGAAAATCACAAGACGTTAACATAGGGTTTATCGAATCTCACCTCACACTAAATCATCAATTAACCATCAGATAAGGCTATTACTTTTTAGGTCACGCATACATACACATCGAAATTCCCAAACACTTTTACAGGGAAACAATGACGTAATAGCACGATATCATACATATATACATCGTATCACATCAGTATATCTAATATATATATATATATATATATATATATATATATATATATATATATATATATATATAATCTCATTGTACTTACAATATTACAACAACCATACGTATGTCTGTACACTACTCTCCCACAAGCGTACACAAATATTTAAATATTCATATTACTAATTCTCACAGTGCAACCATTTCAAAGATACCATTCAATTTCTATAATTGCATGGATAATGTGCTATTGTACTATAAAATAACCACATAGCGAATTATAATAATATTAATTCTTACGACGGCTAGCAAGCAATATGATTCTTTACAAATATGAATTCATTCTTCAAAATATGCAAACATATCAACATCACAAAATAATTATTCCTACTACGATTTTAGTAATAATAAGTAAATATATACGATCTACAATTAAATGCAGTCGCAGTCAGCAAAGATCGAACAAATAGCTCACTGACCTTTTAGAAGCTACACTTAGAATTCTGTTCCTAAGGATTTCCCGCCAATTAACGTATGGCTGACCGGAGTTCCTATCGAACTATAGCAACTAAAGCTCGCTGGCAGGTTTAAAGATATTATGCTTTAAAATAAATCAGGGTCCCACCCCTATTTCGATTCTGATTGGGTAGCGCTGGGGCCCTATCCACTCGACTAATTCAATCTGGCGGTCAGTCAGCGTATCCAGAAGATAAGGCACGCCCACTCCTTCTGGCAGCTTCTTTGATGTACAAAACATCCTTCCAGCCCAAGGTGCTAATTACACTTCTGACGGCCTTGGTCGCCTTCCTATTCTAGCTACGGCAAACTTAGGTAAGGGATGGTGTTAGCCTGCGGTCATGTTTAACAATAAACAGTGGCTTGTCCGAATTACTCTGATTACACATGTTTCTAATTTAATTTTGAGTCGGGCAAACGCCACAGAAACAAATCCCATGAAGTGTATTTATTGAGGCAAGCATATGACACCAATTATTACACACAGTAAAAGCCTCTGTGTTATGAATGAAAGTAATGTATTTTTATAAATATTGCATACAGACTGGTTTGCTTTACCGATATTGTAACTATATTATGTTAAGCAAAAGCTATATATATATATATATATATATATATATATATATATATATATATATATATATATATATGGTATTTGCGGTCTTCCTGAAGCATCAGCTGTCGGTCTTGTTGTGACTGGAATCACGGCCACATCAACCATCGCAGCTACACCAATCAATATGTTTATCGGAGCTATATGGATATTAGCAGGTGTATATTGTGGAGTTAGCAAATTGATGTAAATATGACTGCATTCACAATTAGGCATTTATTCCGAATTGTTTTCCTCTACACAGAGCAGTCTCAACACGATCAACAAATTTTAACCGGTTGCAATTGATGATAAAATAATCAATGAGATTGAGTTTGAGATTATTCTTGCAGAAATAGAAAATCACAGTGGTTATCTTGTTGTTGTTTTCATTTTAGAATAAATTTCAGCATCGAGATCAAATTCTCTGTTATTTTTTATCTTCTTGTTTATACCCCGCTAGTTTTTTTCTTATCGTGGTATTATTGACCACATCAACGATATTTTATCCGTCGGTGAAATCGACCAAACTCGTCGAAGTTGATTTATTCTTCGTACTTCGAAGTCATCGATGATCCGAACAATCGTATCAGTGATTGTTAATCGTTGCGACGAATCTATCGTCATCGCGTAACCTAAGCGCCATGGGAATTTATCAGCGATATCAGCGATATCAACCAGCACAATATCATTTAACTCTAATGTTTGTTTCTCGGATTGAACTTATCAAATATTATTAACATATCGATGAAGCGACAATATTGTAAATAGTTATTTAAATGAAAGTCGGACACATGTTCAAGAAAATGTGTAGGAGAATACTGCGCGGTTCATAATCAACATTTCAAACGAGGCTCTAAACGTATTATTACCTGTATTAGTTGTGGATATGGCGAACGAGGCGAAACAACATTATGCTATGATTGTGGTGGTAAAAGATTTGGAGAACTTGTTAGACATTATGCAAGGAAACTCTTTTATTCGATGAATATGACTATATTACAGGAAACCATCGTGAATAACAATTAAATAATAATTGTCTAAGAGGTTATAATGAATCAAATTGAATTCGATTCTCACCCTGTTTACAGTGATTACGAAGCATCTCGGTTTGGAACCATTAGGCACCGTCGAAGAAAAGTGAAAATCGGTACGATTAGTAAAATGGGATATATGAGAATTACTGTCATGAGAGACAGATGAAAAAGAGATTATCTCGTTCATAGATTTATTTATGAATGTTTTAACGGTGTCATTTGTACATGATTCGTTATCGATCACATCAACAGAGATCCTTTGGACAATCGAGTAGAAAATTTAAGAGCTGTTACCCCAAGTGAGAAAATCCTTAATTCAGATCCATCATTTAAATCAGAATCATAGTGACGGTTGTTGATGTTGTTGTTAAGGCGATTGTACATGGTGCCAGAATAAATGGTGGAGGAAGAACCCAGTAACATTCAAGAAAGAACCACCGACCCATGAGAAGCTACTGGCAATCTTTCTCACATACACACATTGGCTGAACCCAAGACTCGAACCCATGAAGACAGAGGTGAGATGGCAATGATCTGTAACAGTGAGCACTTTAAACAGCTTGGCCACTCAGGTCCCCATATTATAACAGAAGTATTGTAACAGTAAATACAATACAGCTGCAGACATCCTAGCATCATTAGATTGTATTGAAGATTAATGGACAAACTACAAAATTAAAATAAGAAGTCCTAATTCATAGTCTTAAAGCTTGTAAAATATTGTATGACAACCTGGGACAAATTACAAATTAGAATTTTAAACATTTCATTTTTTGTTATCACAATAAAGTTCATAATCAAAATGAGTAAATAAATGAAGACCATGCAACAAGCAAGTGTCTTATATTAAGCTCTCTCCTGAATAAGCTTTACTCATTGTTAATTCTAGAAACTGACATGATTTTAGGAAATGTTGAACAAGTACTGCAGAAATATTAAAAGATATTATTTGATATGTAAATGTAAAATAAAAGTCCTAATTAACAGGCTCCAAGCTTGAACAAGATTGTCTAACAGCCTGGGACAAGTTGCAAATTGGCATTCAAAAATTAATTATTCATTATAACAATAAAGTAAATAAAGTACATAACCAAATTAATAAATACATTAGCATATTTCGAAAAACAAACACTGTCATGGATTGACAATTCCACCTGATTTTCTACATATGCAATTTGCCTTCCAAACATCAAAAATCTACTTATTTACATGTTTGAGATGAGATGTTCAGAAATAAACTAATTGCAATACAATTATTATTAACCATGATCTTGGACCTCTAACCTAATATTAAGTATTGAAAAACATTAAACCTTATCATCATAGCCACATATATCCAAATACTAAGACTGGTTAATCTACAATTAATATTTATCTGCCACCAAGAGAAAAAAAAACAAGTTCTTGAACCATCCCATGAATCAGATATATCCATAATGTGGGTATAATAAAATCCATTCATATCAGTTTGTATTGTGCTTTTTGAAAACCAGTACAGGTGAAAACCTGGATCAAGAACAATGACCTTAAAATTATTGTCAGAGTGCAACCGTCTAGTTTATTTGAATACAACAAGATCCAAAGCATAATAAAAATTCATTTGGATGTGTCCGTTAGGTCAATGAAGGAAAACAATGCAATGTGACATTTGACTTGACCATAAGGGATCAACCATGTCAAGTTTTCAAACTGTTTCACATAAGTGTGGAAATAATGGTGGTCTAATCTGCAATATTTTCATAAAGTGTGTTCTTGAAAACATAATGCCATTGCCACGATTCAAGCAAGAGGAATAGCACGATTTTTAATAAAATTATTTTTAATAGAAGTATTTGTTAATATAAGAATAAGTATTTTTCAGGATGAGGATTATCAAGACAACTATTTTGACCAGCATTATATATATTATATATTTTGACCAGCATTATATACATATATATATATATATATATATATATATATATATATATATATATATATATATATATATATATATATATATATATATATATATGGAGGATGAGTTGCCAAACAAGGCAGAGGGTTTCGGGTGTAAAGTAAAAGTAGCTTTGTAAATAACCCAGCTCCTGGTTGATAATAAAGGCCATAGAGAGCGGGAGAGAGCTTAACGTGATTGCGGGAAAAAAAATCTCCATTTGACCATACTTTCCAAAGGAGCAGTGATATCAATATTGTAGAGCTGGTGGAAATGGCAATCATGCTGGAGGTCTGATCATTGAGAAATACATATGATAATAAGTCTTTTATAGAAAGCCAAATGGTCAATGCAACAAGCTTTCCTAAAAGAGTTTCATGATGGTCACCATGGTGACCACATCGGATGATTAATCAGTATTGCTCTCATTCAGAACCAACAAAATAACACTAGAAGATTTTTTTAGAGCAAACTCCATGTTGATATGACATACCATTCTGGAGAAGTAGCAATAAAAAGATTTTTAATATGATCACCAATCTGGAGGTCTGATTTTGATTTTGGATCAACTACATACCATATACAAAATCAAGCAGTTATGTTTGTAAAGGTTTTAACCACACATCATTACAATCATGGTTATAGAGCTAAAACTTTAGCTTCTAAAAATAGCAAAATATCTATGATAATAAACCCAAACATATGTCAATGTGTATGTGTGTGTGTGATTTTAATTGTTAACAAAGCTTTAAAACAATCAGTCATATCAAATTGATGTCTGCAGTGGGACAGCTGATAGTGATGTCTAGCACAGGGACATTATGCCACATACATGTAAGATGATGTCCCAAGCAGTCACATTATCCAGACACCAGGCAGACCAGTCCTAACACTAACCTCTTAATACTGAGCACCATGCACGGCAGCTGTTCGTACCCTTTATATAAGTCTAACGTATGACTCGTCCAGATGTAAATTTATATTACTTCATGACATAATAAAAAGCTCTAAAAAAGGATTAAAGTTGTAAAGAGTTGTTAGAAAGATGAAGCCTTCCAAATTAGGAAATTATTTTCTCTTGTCAGATAAAACATAATAAATGGTAAAAGATGCCAAAGCTCTTCAAAGAGTAAAAAATTTGTTCTGACACTACATTCTATTAAAGAACTGCTTGATGAAACTGACATAAAATTAAAGTCGATCTATTTCGAAGTCATTAAACTCTACCAGAATTCACATCACTGTCAGTATAGAACAGCAAGGATGCATTCCATCTGAGGTTGGAGGTATATACTGGTAATAATACATTCCAGATGAGGTTGGAGGTATATACTGGTAAGAATGCATTCCAGCTGAGGATATACTATATAAGGCATGTGTCCTAAATGTGAACAATCCCATATCTGCAATATCGTATTAGTGAATGTTGCCATTTCAATATCATAATCCATGCAAGAGAAAAAACACTAACAGCATTCTCAAGCTGACCAATGTGATGGATATATTTACCAACAGATCAGTACAATTTTGTTTTTATGTACAATCTACAATCTTAGAGTGAATGGGAGCCTGGCACACAAGGTGTAAATGTGCATTACTAATGCATGACCAAGACAAGATATCTTTTACCTAGTCTCAACATCCCTGCACAGATAATAATAATAATAATAATAATAATAATAATAATAATAATAATAATAATAATGAGGAATTAATTAGCGACTAATCTTTAGAAGCTCTAAGCACTTTACAGCATATATAATCATATCACTACAAAAAACAAAAACAAACACCATGAAATTAGAACACATAAAACATTCTGAAAATATTTAAGGTAGGAAACAATTTTAGGTCTTTAAGTTTGTTCTTATTATGCCGCAATTATGTAGCATGATGTCCAACCTAGTCACATTATCGTAACACCAGGCAGACCAGTCCTAACACAAACCTCTTTAGTACCATTAACAATGCACACAGATATCAGTATTCAAGCTCTTTACTAATAATAGCTAAATTACTAATATTAAACTGATAACAATCATTATTCAGGTCAACCTTTTGATTCCCAATAGATTCACCTTAATAGTTCCAGCACTTCTTAGATCTTTACTCTGTCACTCCTGAGAAAAGAATTTCCCAAACAGGGTTTTACTGAAATAAGCAGAAGGCAACCATATGACCCAACTCATGTCCTGCATCACGTCCTAGGTACTAGATCATTGAAACCTACATTTCTTTGATGGAAAATGCTATAATTCATCAAATTATGGCTGGTTTTGAGGCCTTTTGAAAAGTCAAATAAAATCAACTTAACTCTATATAATTAGAAATTAAAATTATTTACATCAAAATATATATTTCTTTACTATATTGAGGCAAATAAATAAATGTTCTTAGTTTTCAATGGGAACTACTATTGACAGATGAAAATCATCAGCCTACAAATATATACCAACAAGTAAAAAAATTTACGTTTACCTGAGTTTACTGTACTGGAATATATTTGTTTAAAAAAATCTTATTTGACTGAAAAATGTGCTGGCGAAAATATATATGATCAGTATACTGATACAAAAACAAATTCATTTGATATTTAATGATAGTTGTCAATGACAGACCAATATAAAATAGTATTACTAGATGACATACCAATATAAGATATTATTTCTAGATGACATACTAATATAAGATTTTATTTTTAGATGACATACCAATATAAGATATTATTTCTAGTATATCCTTGAATCATATCTTGTACAAATGTATGATCCTACTAAAATTTCTTTCCGGCTGCCACTTTTTTTGCAATATTTATTTTCCATCTACTTCCCAATAGTTTAGATGGTGCTCACTTCCATTTTGATGGGAATGGCACTACAGATAATTTATTGTTGTTTCATAATTAAAACAATACAAATTAGCTGCTTAAGTGACTCATTATCATCATCAGTCTCTTAATCTAGTGTGCTCATCAAGGCATTGTGCTGCTGAACATCTGAGCAGTTCCATCCAATTGTCTCAATCATGTGATAATGCCTGTGTCTCCGGACAACTTCTCCTGGTCCATTCTGTGATGTTGTCCGTCCACTCTTTTCTCTGTCTACCTCTCCTTCTGCCACCCTGGACACTACCCTGCGGTACTGTTTTGGATAGATCGTTGACTCTAGTGACATGGTCATACCATTTCAGTTATCTTGCTTTGATAGTGGTCAGGAGGTCTTCATGTGGGCCTACTTTGTGCCTGATGGTGTTATGCACTTCTTCATTTGTGATGTGGTCCATGTAAGAGATGACAAGGATGGTTCTATAATATCTCATTTCAAGTGCATGAATGCTTCGTTGTAATTCCGCTGTTAGGGTCCAGGCATCATATGAATACAATAAGATTTAGATGACTAGTGTTCTCAATAGTCGGAATTTAGTTTTCAGACAGATATTCTTATTTCTCCAGATGGGTTTTAGCTTTAAAATAGCTGCCGTTGTTTGTGCTATTCATGCGAAAATGTCTGCTCTTGACACCTTTTTGGTGATTATGGAACCAATATATTTGAACAGGCCCACTGTTTCCAGTTCTTGACCTCCGACTTTAATCTTGGCTGAGATTTGTTTGCCATTATTTTTCATCAGCTTTGTCTTCTCAGCATTTATCTCTATGTCAAATCTGGAAGATGTTTAATCCAGGTTCACTAACATGGCAAAATCGTCTTCAATGCCTGCCAGCCGCTCAATGACGTCTGTAACGCCGAGGTTGGTGATGTTACGCCCTCCAATACTGACTGCCCTACAGTGGTTTTCCACGGTTACGCTAATGATGTGCTCTAAGTAGATGTTAAAAAGCATGGGTGGCAGGAGACAGCCTTAACATACTACAACTGTTGTTTGGAACCAGTCCCCCTACATAACCGTGAGCAATGTCTGCTCTGGTAGCCTAGATATACAGCTGCCTGATGGTATTCGTCAACGTTTGACACATGTTCTTCTTCTTCATTGTGCCTCATGCCACACTCTGTCAAAGACCATTTTGAACACATGATATAGGTCTTGTTGATGTTGCGAGTACTTTTGACACAGAACCCCGATACTGAATCAGTGAATGGGTCTCCTGTGTTGGCCATCCACCTATCTGCCAGATCTTGTTGCATGTTTTTGTACTAGCTCAATCACTGGTCTCCACCCCTCCCAAGTTCAGCTGGGAATTTGTCTACTCCAGCTGCCTTCCCATTCTTCAGTGATCTTATTGCTGACTCCACCTATTCTTTGAGTATGGGGAAATCATCATCATTTGTGGAGTTTATAACTTCAAGTACCTCTGGGACTCCAGTGGCCTGATGGCTGTAGAGTTCTTTACAATATTCAGTCCATCGTTCTGCTATGTCATAGAAGCGAGTTACTTTCAGTGACTATGGCAGCTAAACACTATATGAATATTCTAACAGAAATTGTATGTATATATGATGGCACATCACAAATAAAAGAAATATCTAAATTGCATCAACGGACGTGATAATTAACAGCATAATACAGTGACTGTCATAAAAACTACATATGCTGCCTCTAGACTGTATTATAGATATAAAGAGTTTAGAAAATAACAAATATGAACCAGAAGGTGAGGCATATTTAAAACTGGTAATGTAATGTAATTTGCAGTCAACTTTCCTTAATACGTTGCTCAGAATAATTACATTTAAAAAATCTAAATGATGTCATAGTTATACAGACACTTTATCACCTAAATATTTCACAGCAAATAGGCGTAGCTCACATGCAATTAATTTGTCTGCCAACTCCTGTTATTTTGTACCACAATGTGAAGCATAAAACCAATAATGAAACATCTGATTACATTCCTCACCAATGTTAGCATAATCAGTATCAATTGCTCTAATCCTTTCGTCTGCAACAGGTAATTTTCTCCCAAGTTTCTTCTAGTCAACGCAAAGCAATAGAGTGAAGAAGGTACTGTGTGAATCCTGTAATTAGATCAAATACAGTAATATTATTATAGAATATGTAGGATGATCTGTTTTACATGGCAGCTTGCACAAGATAATTAGACTTTATTTGCATGTGCAGGAACTTTCAACACATGAATAAAAGTCAAAAGTGGATGTAAGATATTAACCTTTATACGAAATTCTGATGTAATTATATGACATTAAAACCTGTCGACTCATGATCTCAATCTGAATTTACTGCATACATTTCTTAAGTATGTGGGATGCAAGCTTCAAGTGCTTTATGGTGATCAATTTAGATGCAAACAAGCATGTGTATCATAAATAAATCTACAATGGAACTTTAGAGACAATCTGTAAATACTTTTTTCTGGCAATTTTGAAAAACTGCAATGCCTTACCATCACAAATCCCAACGCTATTCTCTGTATAATCAAACCAACACAACCTTACTCACTACTGACAGATTCTAAACTCCCATGGGGTCACAAAATGTTTTTAAAAATAAAAATATATCACATACAAGTTGTTTATCCTGACTATGGCTGCATAAATAACGTTTGATAAGAAATTAGCGTTGTTGTATTCTCCACCTCCCATTCAAGGACCCCATACATAGGAGTAAAAGGAGAATAACACCAATTCGGCAGATAGTCACATCATTTAGGCAAAATATATTTTGAGTCTCTAAAAGTTAGGGAAATATGGTAATGGATGCAAATATAAAGTTTGATAACAAATTAATGTTGTTGTATTTCCCATCCCATTTCAAGAAACCCATGCATAAGAGTAAAACAGAGAATAACACCAATCGTTCAGATGGGCCACAAAATGTAGGCAAAATATTTTGTAAGTCTCCAACAGTTAGGGAGATGAGGTAATGGAGGGACAGACAACCAGCGGAAGTATCAACTGATGCTTTTACAAAACGTGAGGTGATAATGATCCCAGAAATGCAATTCATACAAATTTATTTTGGTGTTCCACAACTTCATGTTAAATTACTTGGCATCAAAAGGCTTTGGACTAAATGTGACTGTTCAGAAAACAATTAAATTGCCAAAAATGCATGCTAACCACAAAGTTTGGTTAAGGAAAGAGGCTGATGGCCATTAGTAAGTGGCATACAACAACTTGGCATAAGACATACCTTTTGACTTCCCCTGAACAGTTCGAATTTATCCAATTGTTACAAAGGACATGTAATCATCTCTGATATGGAAATAAAGAAAAGAAGATAAACCAATAAACTTATATTGAAACGTTAACCTTGACAATAAGCACTAATGGCAGTAAATACTATCAACATCATCACAATGTTGATAAAACATAGCTTTAAGCAAGCTAGATTCTAATGGCTGACCATTTATTTTTTAAGGGGATTGAAGGCTGGGTGTGTCATATAATTTACGATGTCCTGTTGATGCCCTTAATCAAATATACATCCATAGCAAATGAAAAGACAAATAACCAGAGTTTTCATGCAAGTTCTCGTTCCAAGTATGCAAATTGTGAACATTTTCGCATGATTTGAGAACCTAAAAACAATGGCAGCATCCCTACATATCAAGAGACCAGGCACAAAATATACCAAGTTTAAAAGTCTTATCTTGATATGTGCAGCAGTTGTGCAACTAAAACAAGTTTGGAAATGGATACATTGTTATATCTATATATATATATATGTGTGTGTGTGTGTGTGTGTGTGTGTGTGTGTGTGTGTATGTAAAGATGCAAAATATTTCCACACCTCAATCTCTACCATGAACAGATAGAACAAAATTCTAAAATAATATACCGTCCGTTTCTATTAAAAATCTTAGATAACGTTGTTCTAACCCAACTTGTATCTCATCTGAATTCAAACAGTCTTTTTAGCAATGTACAATCTGCATCGCGCTTGCCACAGTAATGAAACTACTCATCTGAAAGTAGTTAATGACATTCTCTCTGCTTTGGATAGCGGGACGATTACAGTACTAATCCTCTTTCATTTGTCTGCAACAATAGAACATGATATATTACTTCCCCGTCTCCAGCGTGTATGTTACATTCATAATACAGCCTTACCGTGGTTCAAGTCCTACATGGTCAACACGACACAGCTTGTATCTGCATATGGAATATCAAGGTCTGTCATTGAACGTGGTCTCATCATTATATTTATTTAAAGCCCAAGTTACGCATTTAATTTCAGTCAGATTAGGGACGAAGAGTCTCAGTTTCAAACCTTTGGGCAATTCTGAGAACAATGATATAGAGCAACAGCTACAACATACTTTCATTTGACTTTTAACACTTAAATCCTACAATTTCTTTGTAACAAGTCAGTTTCATCATTTTCCATAGCTAATGTAGCCTGTAGTTTTAGTAACTACTGATATCACTGACATCTCACAGCAAAAGTAGTATTATTTAAGAAATCTCAAAATGTAGTGCATACAAGATGTACAAGAAGCCAAGATGATTCTCTTGAAAAATAACTTCAAAATGTGCATGCTTAGTACTTAACAAGAAATGAACGATGCATAGCATACATAAACTGACCACAACTATCCCACTGATTTCAAGATGAAGGTTAAATCTATACTAGAACAGAGAACGTTTAGGTAGATTGTAAGGGAGGCAACTCGTCAGGTAATATAAATTGTATGGACCAAAATACTGTATACTGAACCACGTCATTTTGGTAACTTAAACAATGAAATGCTATACCCAGATTGATCCCAGCTGTTGATAAGACAATATTGTGGATAATGTATTTAAAACAAAACACTTTAAAAAATCACCTTTGCATCATTTTTACATTGGCAAACACAAATTGTTGCTAAGGATGTTGCTAGTTGGAGAAGTTTGTCTTGCTAGTGATTGTAACCTGCATAGAATCAAATCCAAAGCAAACAGAAAATCATAAAAAAGTTAAAAATCGGAGGAGAAAAAAACAAAATAAAAAGGGTCATTCATGTCATATAACTCAAAATACGAAACTATCCAGTGAGACCTAATGATTTCTATTATGCAGCAGGTCGGTTACTTTTAAGTTAAAAATGAACTGAGTACATTTGCACTGTTATTCAAATTATTTTTTGATTTGTATGGAGTCAATTATTACCTCATATTTTATTTTGTTGAAACTGTGTCAAAATGTTGTTAATATACAATTTGTTCAATTATCCATAGCTTATTTTACTTTCATTGCGTTCATTTTTCAATTCTGTGTTTTAGTCATACCGTATTAGTACTGTTTTCTTACATGTATTTACTAGATCAACAAATTGTTATCCGCCTGATGTTTTTTTTTATTTTGAATAATTGTTTTCCACCTGTCTTTTTATTTTGACTCAGAGTGCAGCCGTGTTATGCATTTACTCGGTCTGAAGCTTCCGCACCGTGTAGCTACGAATGATCGGACTTATTAATTAATAAATTTCTTTAGAATAACTTTTGTACCAAGACGGTAAGTATAATCCCTCTTTGTGAAGTGTCGTTTAGTAGGGGTGGGGTTCTTCCTATAGACTTTACAGAATTATGAGGAAGTTCCCCTGGTCCGCTTTCAGAATGTTTACTTCTGGACAATATATTATATATGGCTACGAGCCCCCAGTCAGCAATGCCGACAGTTAAATTAAAAGAAATACAAAGATGAAATTTAAACAACAATTTAATAAATGAAAATTTTAAAGATATTAAGCAATCAATGTCACTCTTGACCCAATGATCCCTAGATCATCATTTGATTTCAGTGTGAGGAATATTTTCCCTTCTTGAGTGTTACTCATCTAAATAAGTCTCCTTTCGTCTTTCTCTCCTTCCGAGTCCTCTACTTCCGTTTCCTCTTCTATCTCTACTTCCGTTTCCTCTTCTATCTCTACTTCCGTTTCCTCTTCGACGGTATCTCTTGAGGTCACCCGAAATTCACTCGGTATCTCTCAAATTCACTCGGAATTCTTTCCACGTCATCCGAAATTTCCCCGGAATTCTCTCAACGTCACCCGGAATTCTCTCAACGTCACCCGAAATTTCTCAACGTCACCCGAAATTCTCTCAACGTCACCCGAAAGCTTCCTTTGAAACTATCTTAAGATTTCCTTGATTTCCAAAATCTGAGACTGCCACCAATTTTCGTCTGGCCGTACGGAGTTCTACTCTCTTCTCAATTCTTGTAGCAACTGACGAATTCTTACTAAACATGAATTATTATCGCAGATTCCAATCAAGTGCCCACCCTCAGCGCATTTCGATTGGAGGGCGATCGACTCTGGTCAGTCGTTCGACTGTCAATCATCCGAATGTCTGTCTGTGTGTCTATCAATTGTTACAGTCTTCTTATTTGACGCTGTCCTGTCCTTTGATGTGGTTACGTCACCCGTCCGCGATGGACACAGTCTCCTCTCCCCTCGAGAGCTAACAAAGACCATCTTACGTAAGGGGATTAGCTAACTTTTAGAACAATTTGAACATCACAGCTGGGTCAGGCAGACATACAATTTATACATGTACAAGGCCAGTCAGAATCACAAGTTATAGTTACTTATACCTACATACAAGGGGTTGGGGTAAAATCGTCACATCCCCCCACGCTTGAGAATAAAATCAGGATTTTATTCCCTCAGAATACTACAAATGCAAAAGTGTTACAACAATATAAAGAACAACATCAGCAAAATCAACCAGATGCTAAACTGAGTATGAACATGAAAATTTAACCATAATGATTTATATCATTCCAGCGCTTCTACTCATGAAATCTGCGCCTACATTTTCAGATCCTTTCACGTATCTGATCTGCATCTGGTACTGCTGTAAGAACAGCGACCATCGCATCAATCGACCATTGGACAACTTTGCCTGCGCCAAATAGGCGAGTGGTTGGTGGTCGGTCTCCAATATGAACTTGCGTCCATATAGGTATCGCTCGAACCGTGATATGCCGAACACGATTCCGAGACATTCCCTCTCCGATACGGAGTAGTTCTTCTCGGCAGCCGACAACTTCCAACTGCCGTATGCGACAGGGAAAAGCGTTTTGTCATGCTCCTGTAGCAGTACTGCTCCCAGTCCTGTGTCGCATGCATCGGTGCGAAGAACGAATTCCTTATCCAATCCGGTAGACGAACAACGGCGTCGGATGTAAGTCTAGCCTTCAGTGTTTGGAAAGCGTGCTCACACGCATCTGTCCAAATAATCTTACTCGGGGTCCGTTTCTTGGTTAGGTCGGACAACGGCCCCGCAATCGCGCTGAAATTAGCGACATACCTCCGATAGTATTCCGCCAATCCCAGAAATGACCTCACCTCCGTTTTCGTGGTGGGGCGTGCGGCGTTTCGCAGTTGCTCCACCTTCGAATTCTCTGGAGACAGCGTGCCTTGGCTCAGGGTATGTCCTAAATAGTCCAATGTCCTGAAACCAAGGTGACATTTGGAAGGTCGGGCTGTCAAGCCCTCCTGACGTAGCCGCTCCAAAACGTCAGCTAACAGAGTGAGGTGTTCACCCCATGTCTCTGTAGCTAACAAGAGGTCATCCATGAAGTTGTGGACACCCCTATTGCGCAAGGGCTCCAACAACTTCCGCATCATCCTGGTAAAGATGCTGGGAGCGTTTTGTACCCCGAACGGCATAACCAGCCATTGGTATGTCCCGTCGGGAGTAGCAAAAGCAAGCTTCGGTCTGTCTTCTTTCCTTACCGAAATTTGCCCATACCCCTTGGACAAATCGAGCTTGGAAAAATATTTCGCTTTTGAGACCGAAGCGAAGATATGTTCCGGGTCAGGTAACATTTCGACTTGAAATTCTGTCACCTGATTCAGCTTCCGGTAGTCGACGCAAAACCGATGGGTGCCGTCCTTCTTCTGCACTAGGACTACTGGTGAGCTGTACGGAGAGTCGGCAGGTTCGATTACTCCCAGAGCAATCATTTGCTCAATTTCCTCCCTTACAACTTGTCGTTTCGCGTGGGGCAAGGGGTAGGGTTTCCGCTGCACTGGTCGGTCGTCCACCATCTTTAACCCGAACTCGACAAGTGTCGTCCTCCCGGGTTTTTCTGTTAACACGTCGGAATACCCGGCCAGCAAGGTCTCTATCTCGTCCCGCTGGCCTTCAGTTAACATGGGGTCACACTCCACGTCCGACGGAGTCTCGACCCTCGTTAATGGACAGCTCGGGACAGTGTTGTCACCTTCCGTATCGCCTTCGGCATCCTCGGTGACTATCGTGGCGACAACAAAATCGCTTACGGTCTCCCTTTCCCGGTACCTCTTGAGCAAATTGGCATGGTACAATTTCTCTTTCGTCGGTAGCCGTATCCGGTAGTTTTGACCTCCGACCTTCTCGGTGACGACGTATGGACCCCTCCAGGAAACTTGCAACTTGTTGTGTTCCTGGGGCAACAACAACAACACCTTATCCCCTACCTCAAACTGACGTGGTTTTGCGCGCTTATTGTAATTTTTCGCCTGCTGCGCCTTAGCTCTTTTGAGATTATCTTGCGCAAGAGAACAAACCTCTTCCAGTTTGTTGCGCAAGTCCGCGACGTACTGGTAGGTAGTGCGTACTTCCTCTACAGCGTGGTCGTCTGTCCACAGCTGTCTCAGTACGGCGATTGGGCCGCGTACGGTCCTCCCGTACAAGAGTTCAAAGGGAGAGAACCCCAAACTCGCTTGTGGTACTTCCCGGTATGCGAAAAGCATGGCAGGATTATACCGGTCCCAATCCTTGGGGCGGCCTTCGCACAATTTCTTGAGTGTGTGCTTTAGAGTCCCATTAAACCGTTCGACCAATCCGTTACATTGGGGGTGATACGGTGTGGTCGTGAGGTGCTTAATTGACATGAGACGATTCACCTCCGCCATCACACGACTCATGAATTGTGTCCCTTGATCGGTCAAGATCTCGTCGGGCACTCCCACTCTTGACCAGATCGCAAACAGAGCTTCCGCGACAGTTTCCGTGTCAATGTTACGCAATGCTACGGCCTCCGGATAGCGTGTAGCATAATCGACGACCGTTAAAATATACCGATTTCCGTGCGCAGACGCGGGTTTTATCGGTCCGATTAAATCCATGGCGACACGTCTAAATGGTTCATCGATAAGGGGCGTACTCCCCAATGGAATGGGTTGATGATCCGTTTTCGGTGCCATTCTCTGGCATTTGTCACAGGAGAGACAGAACCGTTTTACGTCTCCCTGGACCCCTGGCCAGTAAAACTCTTTTACAAGACGTCACGTGTCTTAGCAATTCCCATGTGTCCACCCATGAGACTTTCGTGTGCAAGCTTCAGCACTTCACAACGCTTTTCCTTTGGCACGACGACTTGCTTAAAGTGTTCGTTGTGTTTCCTGGCGTGGCGATACAAGATTCCCTTCTTGTAGACGAACTTCACCGCGCCGTTCGGAGTTTCCCTTTCCGTTCCTGCTTCTGCGTGTTTATGCAACTGCGCCAGAGTTGCGTCTTCCTGTTGCAGCTTCCTCAACTCAGCTGGAAGAACATTACTAACCGGTGTCGATGTAACTTGCATCGGCTTCGGTTTCGGCTGTCGACTCATGGCCCTGGTCTCAACAGCACTCACTGGCATAGGTGTACAGGTTTCGGGGTTCGGCTGGGGCAACACATAACGGCATCCCAATATGACGTCATGTGATAGACCCTCCAAGCAAGCAGCTGCAATTTTCCCCTTCACGTATGGTGAATCGAGGTCAATGACAGCTACTGGTAATGAGTCACGCGCGCAGTTCGCGTACTGAACTTCTATTACCTCCCCTGTATAGTCCTCCGGCTTGACATACTTCTTGTCGACAAGCGCGGGGACGCTGCACCCAGTGTCATACAAGATGGTGGCACCTTCACCATTTACAGTTGCGGCCGCAAGGTTGGCTGGGTTGCGACTCGCTTCCGGCACGCACTCCTTCCTAGCAACGACATTCACCTGGGTCTGCCTGCCCTACGGACAGTCCCTAGCAAAATGCCCCAGGCGCTTGCAGTTAAAACACGTCGGCGGCCCTCGCCGACTTGCAAGTCCTGGTTTCGTGGGTGAGGCCTATCCAGGTCGATAGGTGGCATCCCTACCTGTAGGTGCCCCTCCGACCTTCCAGTCGCTCTGACGGTTGCGGACAGCCGGCTCAAACTCCCCCATACGACGCGACTCAGAGGGTCGGGGTCGATCCGCGCCCCCGGAACCTCCACTCTCCGAGTGTGCCTGCTCGTATCGCTCCGCCATGTTAGCGATCTCTTCGAGCGTTCGGTGTTCTCTTTCGGCTAAGAAGACTGTCAATTCGCGACGGTAAGTACCCAGGACATGTTCCTTGAGTATTACCTCGCGTAGCCCGTCGTACGTGCGTTCGACTTCAGCCATTTTCATCCACTTGTCAAATAAACCTCGAACACGGTTGTGGAATTGAGAGTGGGTCTCTGTTACCTTTTTCGCAGAGTCCCGAAAAAGTTTCCGGTAAGTCTCGGCGGTCAGCCGATAATGGCAGAGAAGGGCCTTCTTGAGGGCATTGTAGTCATCAGCCTCTTCTGCAGCTAAGCCGTGGTAGACTTCCCGAGCTGTACCTTGCAAAAAGGCTGAGACATTAATGGCCCAGTGCTGTTCAGGGACCTGATGAGCGTGTGCGAGTTTCTCGAACTGCACGAGAAAATCGTCAATAGCCTCCTCCCTGTCATTGAAGCGTGGCATGTTGATCTGGACCATCCGGTGGTCGATGAATGGTCGGCCGGTCGTTCCAGAGCTTGTACTGGCGTCATCCCGTCCGTTGGTCCTAGCTTCAACTCTCACCTTTTCCATCTCCAGAGTGTGGGCGAGTCTGGCTAGCTCTTGGTCCGCAGCTATCTTGGCTAGCTCCAGCTCTCTTTGGGTTTCTCTGTCCGCGGCTATCTTGGCTAGCTCCAGCTCTCTTTGGGTTTCTCTGTCCGCGGCTATCTTGGCTAGCTCCAGCTCTCTTTGGGTTTCTCTGCCTGCTGCTTTTTCGGCCTTCCATTCCTTGATCCTTTCTTCTATAAAGGCCGCCAGGCGATCTCCCTCATATCCGAGATCTTCAGACCCCATAGCTCGATATTCCTTTATCATTTTCCTTTCGGTGGCCATTATAACTAATGTAAAGTGATACCTTGTCTCAATATTCTAACAAGACACAGCTACTTGTAATACTAGTTTAAATACTTACCTGTCGATAGCAACTAATTTCGTTCAGGTAAGATATTTGTTCCATATCTGCTTCACCAGTACTGCTAGTAATGGAAGGTCTACAAAGCATGCACATATGACAATAAAATGCAAGATGAGAAAATCATAAACAAATACAAAGAATGGAAAATATCTCACACTGTTCCCTAATACTCCTACAAATAACTTTATGTCTTAAAATAATATATGTCTAATTCATATCCCGGACGAAGCGCCCACTGTGAAGTGTCGTTTAGTAGGGGTGGGGTTCTTCCTATAGACTTTACAGAATTATGAGGAAGTTCCCCTGGTCCGCTTTCAGAATGTTTACTTCTGGACAATATATTATATATGGCTACGAGCCCCCAGTCAGCAATGCCGACAGTTAAATTAAAAGAAATACAAAGATGAAATTTAAACAACAATTTAATAAATGAAAATTTTAAAGATATTAAGCAATCAATGTCACTCTTGACCCAATGATCCCTAGATCATCATTTGATTTCAGTGTGAGGAATATTTTCCCTTCTTGAGTGTTGCTCATCTAAATAAGTCTCCTTTCGTCTTTCTCTCCTTCCGATTCCTCTACTTCCGTTTCCTCTTCTATCTCTACTTCCGTTTCCTCTTCTATCTCTACTTCCGTTTCCTCTTCGACGGTATCTCTTGAGGTCACCCGAAATTCACTCGGTATCTCTCAAATTCACTCAGAATTCTTTCCACGTCATCCGAAATTTCCCCGGAATTCTCTCAACGTCACCCGGAATTCTCTCAACGTCACCCGAAATTTCTCAACGTCACCCGAAATTCTCTCAACGTCACCCGAAAGCTTCCTTTGAAACTATCTTAAGATTTCCTTGATTTCCAAAATCTGAGTCTGCCACCAATTTTCGTCTGGCCGTACGGAGTTCTACTCTCTTCTCAATTCTTGTAGCAACTGACGAATTCTTACTAAACATGAATTATTATCGCAGATTCCAATCAAGTGCCCACCCTCAGCGCATTTCGATTGGAGGGCGATCGACTCTGGTCAGTCGTTCGACTGTCAATCATCCGAATGTCTGTCTGTGTGTCTATCAATTGTTACAGTCTTCTTATTTGACGCTGTCCTGTCCTTTGATGTGGTTACGTCACCCGTCCGCGATGGACACAGTCTCCTCTCCCCTCGAGAGCTAACAAAGACCATCTTACGTAAGGGGATTAGCTAACTTTTAGAACAATTTGAACATCACAGCTGGGTCAGGCAGACATACAATTTATACATGTACAAGGCCAGTCAGAATCACAAGTTATAGTTACTTATACCTACATACAAGGGGTTGGGGTAAAATCGTCACACTCTTCTAATGATCCACTGCCTTAAATCCTTTCGAAAACTCACTTTTTTCATATAAATCTCTGATACTACAACCACTAAAGAGGTTATAGATGGTAAAGATAAAGATGAATAAGAAAACAAAAGAAAGGTATTCTTTCTGAACTTAAAAGAATAGCAAAAATACTAAACAAACATTTTACAAAATCTTGCTGGTCCGGCAAGATATAAATCCGTTTCGAGAAAGACCGATGAAGAAATAGTCGAAGAATTACGAAATAAATTTACTAGGACGCTTTAGCATATATCGATAAAAGTGGTACAAATGATTTTATCGAACTTGTTGCTAAGCGTTACGAAGATAAAAAAGAATGTGATTTACTTTATAAAATTAAAACACACACAGGTCGAATTGATACAACAAAAAGACAAAAAAATCTTCAAAACAAGAGTCTTTCTCATCTCAACAAGAAGAAATTACAGTTTAGAAAGAATTAACAGATCACTGGATGAAATATCTCACGATGCGCATGGGGCAACTGGTATTAGCGGTGAGGGATTTTCTCATTCTGGAACTCATGGCAGTGGTCTTGTCCCCTGTCTTAATAATATTCTCACCGACATAGCACGATTAGAAATTATCATGTGGGGGTAAACGACCTGGAAATAACTCACCGGAAATAATTAATGAAGTCGCTGATATCTGCCGACGACTATTTGAAGGTGGTATCATGTATATTGGTGTATTTCGAGTTTTATCGATGAACTCGTTGATGATTACCATAGTGATTGATTCTCTATGACGCCCGATTAGATTAATAATAATGGCTCCAAAAATAGCACCAATCGCAAAACAATTATCGATGAAAGAAATTGATGTTATTTGTGATAAGGGTATCATTGCTGTTGGTGTAGCGTGTAAAGCATTTTCCGAGGTCAAGGAAAAAAATAATCACGCTGATTAGACGACGAAACAATCCACCACCAGGAAAACTACCATCTACGGGGATTATGCTTGCGAGTGTTAGTAAAATAATAAATAAAGCGGTGGATCAAAAAATAGCAGAGGGAATAAATGAAGGATTTGATGCTCAGGGAAATATCACTGCAAATATGATAGCGGGAAGTGGTTTGAAATCGCGATTTAAATCGAGAAATATATAATAAAATGATCAAATCTCCACCCGACGCACCATTGGATATGGAAACCAAGCTGCGCAAAGATGATTCTTTAAATAATTATGAGTTTTATCCGCATAAAGCATTACAACCGAATGAACGAGGAAAAATTGAACTTCAGGTTTATGATACAAGTAAATACCTTCTACCCGCGGAAGCATCTTTTGAAGTAGAAGGAGAGCTTGTAACAAATGTTGCAGATAATACGCTAAATCATGCAGATTGGTTTCGTCAATAATGGTATTATGGCATTATTTAGTAGCGCTATATATATATATATATATATATATATATATATATATATATATATATATATATATATATATATATATATATATATATATATATATATATATGAGTGTTAATAGAGAGATTGAATCTATTCAAAAGGATGTTGAGCTCGCCACAACAATAGGGGGTTAGCGAGATATTCTGATGATTATACAAGATCGGCTGAACCACCTATGATGTTCGCTAAGGATACTACTGATCACGCTGAACATATCAAGTAAGTCACATTACAGACACCAGTAGCTACTGGAGTTGCGTATCAACCAGACGACGCTGAACATGAAGAGAGACCATATGCCCCCTTTGATTATTTAAAAGGTGATGATCCTAATTACAACTTAGAGGGATATTGCAGGGGCAGCGTAGATTATTTTCATGCACGAATCCACTGCAACATATATTTGGATTTTGCAGAAATGTTAGAAAAGTTATTTTTGGAGCTAAACACACAGTTGTCCTCGTGCAAAAATGGAATGATAATGATGCAATCTGGCGACATGCTGGTGTTCCTGCTTGTAATATAAATATAACAAAACTCTCATTACGGATGCCAGTAATGACCCCATCAATCGTCGGAAATAAAAAATTACTATCATTTATGAGTGTAGGTGGTAAATCATTACTGTCATGGCTAACATCAACAGCAGCTAGTCTGTAGAGTTCCACAAATGGAGAATTTGTATGACATGTTATATCAAACAGGGGTGTTTCCGCGCCTCGTTATATATTTATTGCATTACAAGATGTTAGGAGATTAAATTCTCAGGAGCGCAGCCATATGATATTTGATCAACTAGGTGTTAACGAAGTCACGTTAAAAATACACGGTCAACAGGAACCATCTGTGAACGCTTTACTTAATTACGGACAAAATGAAATAGCGCTGGCATATAATCGTTTGCTGACATTTATGGGACGTGATCAAAATGTAGATTCCGGTCTGCAAATATCACAATTATATTTTAGAACCCTATATCCGATTTATTACATCTTGACTTAACTAGACAATCCGTCGTTGATGTAAACTTCGAAGCTCGTGTAACCAATCCTCCCGTTGGTGGTAATTACAGAGCAATTGCCGTCATACTCAGTGACAAATCAAAGCTAATCGAAGTTGTTGGTAGACGAATGAGTATAGTTGAAGCGCCAGTAGAAAACAGGCAGTGGTCCAAAAACATGTAGACACGTAGTCAATTAGATCAATCTCGTATTAAATAAAATGTCATATATTCATGTTAGTGTTACTCTGATTCTTGGTCAGATTAAAAAGTTGAAATCGGACTCAGCTAAAAAAAAATGTGTAATTACGATATCGTCAAAACACAATCAGATGGCTGATGGTCAAAATAAACTATCACTGACAACTCGTCAGATTAAGCACTTCAATGATGCTAAACAAGATAAAAAAAGATGTTAAGGTTACTCTCTCTACGGCCGCGATCAAAGTTATGATAAAATCGGGTGGTATATTTGCACTTCTCGCTGCGTTACTAGCACTGATTCCCGCCTCCGCACCCGCGGTCGCGAAAGCGGCCGCTCTCGGAGCTGTTGGTACCGCCACTGGGATGGCACTAAAGAAAGCGAATGGGCACGGATACAAAAAAGAGACGATCCGTAAAATAAAAGGGTCTAAGACTACCAGGAACTCCGCATTCATAGTACAGCGGAAACGGCATGAGACTACCAGTGACAGTTTAATAGCACAATTGTCAAATTTTGATTTACTCGATGATGCTAAAATACATGATAAGAAACATCAGAGGTGTTTTCATGCGAGATAAATTACCACAACAACCAAATAGCGCTGAAACCGGTATCATTACTCTCAATAACAGCACCGGATCTGGAACTCACTGGGTTGCATACGCGATTGATTCACGTGGGATTGTTTATTTTGACTCATATGGGTTAACGCCACCTAAAGAACAATTTATGTGTTATATACATCAATTGAAATTCCCTCATAAAATGAAGACCTGGTACACCACGCTACTAACACAAAAAATGACCGACCCACCAATATGCGGCCAAGGAGTAATAGATGTGCTATATAATGTAGCTATATCATCAACTAAACCACCCCATACACGAATATACGAGTATTCGCTTTTTATAGAGATCTTAAAATATAATGATTGATATTTACTGGAGAGCTCTCTCAAGCCTAACAAACCGTGGGGGAGGATATCTGCAAAAAGACATGTAAATAAAATAAACGAAGAAGAAATATCCGAGATATTAAACCTCGCAAGTGTGGATCCAAACGAATGAGTCGGATTCCAAGACAAACAGGGAAAATTGGAAACTCAATTTGAAACTCACTGACCAGTCCAATAATTTACTGGATTTACGGGAATAGACTGTACAAATTGGTCTGTATGTAAAATATTTCATCTTAAGATTTCCGTCTTAAGACTTTCATCCTAAACGATTTCCGTCATAAAGACTTTCATAGTAATATTTTCGTCTTAAAGACTTTCATCGTAAATCCAGTGCGAAGTTACAAAATCGGACGATTTGAACGCGCTGATAACGTATGTATACGGTTTACTATTAAATTCCTTTGCGGGAGAAAAAAAATAACACTGAACTATTTTCCCTTTCAATACCTAGAACACGTTTTCACTTCCTGATTCGTTAACGGCTTGTTGCATCTGTTTAATAAATCCACATTGTGACGGTAACACATATCTGTTTATTATGGCTATGTCTTCTACATATTGAAAGTTAGAAAGGATTTTATCACAATCTAATTTATCTGATAGATGTATTCGTTGATTTTTCAAATCCGTAATAGCAGAAATTATATCATTGATATTTTCATAATTCATTATATAATGATATATATCTTTAATATATCAATATATCCAAAAATGGGGGTCAATTTTTGACCCGTTTTGAGTTTACACGCACAACATTTAATCTTAATTAAGGTATATAAATACGGTACAACCGCTTTTTTCCACGCGGATTTACAATACTGTAGGACAATACAACATTTATTCTTAATTATATAAGGAGTGATGATGACATATCAGAACACCTAGCCTGTAAACAACATCAGTCTAGCGAGCCTAATATGAATGACGACAACCTATCAGAATACCTAGCCTATCAACAACAACAGTCTTGCGAATCCCAATAAGGCGTGGTTTGATGATGATGAATGAGAAAACAATGTCTATATATGCATAATGTACAATTATATACAGGACGGCACATTTCTCGTAACTAGGACGGTACACAACAAAGGCTTAAATATATACTACACAAGAAAGGATTATATAGGACAGTAGGACAGTACACAACAAAGGATTATATATAGACTGCACAAACATCCGAGGCCCTTCTCTACATTCAACTGAACACCAACCTCTCCCTCGTTTAAATCACCCGTAGAGAATGCAAAACAACATTCACGTCGTATTGACAACGTAACAGAGTGTGATTTTCAGTTGAATTTCAATAATGAAGGCTGGAGCCTCAATACTAAAACTGGCAGTATGCTATATAAGTTAACTAATACCCGAAAATCAGCAGTAAGGGTTTGTGATTCCTATATTAGTTTTTACTTAATTGTAATTGCCGTCAGAATCTAAACAAGCAAGACACTGGAGACATGCAATCCAAAAAAAGTTATTGTTGTTGTAAATATTTATTTCTTTCACTCGTTCTCTGACAGAATAAAACAAAATAGATCAGGGATGGATTTGAAGAAAGTATGTGACTATTTCCCGTAAGATTATAGAGGCATTTCCCTTACAACAAAGATAACTTTAAGAAAAAGCAGATATTTGTTTTTTCTCTGCAAACATTGAACCGATGGCATACAAATATTATAATACTTGCCAGCTGCATTCATTTATTGAAATATTCTATCTTCGCCCGTCTCCGTTACTGAATTTACCGGTCTCTTTTCAACTGTTTTAGAAATACCGGTAAGACCGCGTTTGGTATTCTCACTTTGAGTGATAGCTTGTAGGGTCTCCACTTTATTGTTCTTAGGATCCCATCAACGTGATCAATCACAAAACCATCTTTGATCAATCCATTGAAACATTCAAACATCATCCGATGATAATAATATCATTTTTTTCACCAGTAAATCTTAGATAACCAGTATTATCGACAGCCCCTATTGGCCTTTTCAACCTACGATTTCTGACTACACCATCGCGTGATTCTTCATAGTTGATGATCGTGGTATGTGGTGGAAATTCTTGGCTCATTTATATACATATATATTATTTGACTAATGTATTATTTGGTAAAATTATTATTTATTGAGAATCTAGTAATATAGTCTTGAGGTGTTCTTATGACTTTGTCGTTGTCAGGGTCACTTTTTCTTTTATCATAATAGCGATTAAGCTCTCTGTATCGCTTACAACCATAACTGAGACAGAGTTGTGTCTTTTAACGTACTCTAAAGCATTGTATACAGGATTTTGGACCTAAGCTTCCACGTCGTACACTCTGTGAATGATATCCACATAATTCGTTTCTGCACAATTTCTTGCAAACTGTTTCTGATCCTATCATTGCGATGAATGGACCACTACACGATTTTGATCTAACCGTATTCGCTCGTGTGGTATCATTCGAGATTGATAAAGGACGTCATTCAATTTGTTATGTTTGGTTGAATAGACATATATCTGAAAAACACTGGGTACCAATAGTGTTATTACGGTATATGATCGATTGTAAAATCCTGATGTCGTTGACTGTCTCCGAGGCAATTATATCATACCGGAAACAAACTGAAGTTTGGTTACCACAACCCGATAGTCTTGATAGTATAATTAACGATTACAAGGAAAAATTTCCTGATCTCGACGAAGAATATATGTGTTATAGACCAGCTGATTCACGAAGACAGAATATTGAAGATGACCATCCAAGGCGCCTGACGGAGTCAGGGACTGACAAACAAACACTCGTGCTAAATGATATTGTGCTGGTTGATATCAATGTTGTCGAAAATGCATTGCGCACCGATAAATCTCCGTGGACGCTAGGACACGCAATGACGATACATTTTTCGCAGGAATAGATTATATCTGATACGATTGTTTGGATCGTAGATGATCGCATCGAGTTGTTGAATTTAGCTTATCTCGCTGTGTCCAGAGTTCGAAGAATAAATCAACTTCGAAGAGTTGATTTAGATTATAATGACACCACAATCAGTGATATTGTCAGCGATGATATAATAAGAAAGAAACTTGCTGGTTATAAACAAAATAAGAAAAATAAACGGGAATTTGATATTGATGTTACATTTATAATTACGCTGAAAGAACAACAGTATAATCACTGCGCGGTCTGTAATTGTATAATACGTTGGCAGTATTCGGATAAAGAGCCTCGCCAGTTTACCGTGGATAGAAAAGATAATAGTCATGGTTATACCAAAGATAATGTAGCATTGACCTGTCTAGAGTGTAATCGAAATCACCGCGCTAATTAAGAATACGTGGCGGAAACTGTGCATCATCGGGTATTACTTGTAACTGTTCAAGTGTAAATCCACGCTGTGGAGCAGTTGAATCTAATCTGTTGATTGCGGGTCTACCAGTGGATCTTGTTATGTAAGATAATGTATGCGATGTGACACTCCAAATAGTATCTGTAACTATCTTTTACCACATTCAAGTTCACCTGGCTCGTACAAATATGTTACAGTCACATTGCTGAGTTGTTTTGAAAAAATCATTTTGCGGTTTTTGTACGGGTTTATACATTTTTTATTGCTATAACAGGTTTCATATTGATTGTTCGAGTAATTTCATTAATTAGTGCAGCTATTACACCTGGTAATTTCTTGACACATTCACTAGATCGTTTATCCTCGATGAATTCCTTCGCGTATTGATATTCAAATAACCGCTCAGCAATAGTTCGATGGTGACATTATGATCCTTCATTGTCGATAACACTACACCTTGAAATTCTTTGCCGGGATCAACCTGTAATGGATTTGGCTACTGCAGAGGACCTCGTCGATAAATTCGTTCAAATTCAATAGAAACCTCTGATGCCGCCTTCGTCAACAATGTTTCAGCTTCCTTGTATCTACTCTTAACATCACCTACGGTTAGCGCATACTTGTATGTCTTTTTATTACCAGTATCATGCGGCAGAAAAAATATATCAGCTGGCATCAAAATGTGCGAAGTTAATTTGTTTAGGTGGGGGTAGATAAATATGCCATATCGCCTGTCTTGATAACCAATCCGCCGTAGTAACTTTGTTAACCTTTGCCGCGTTGGCGAGTTTATTAATTGCAGATTTACCTTTCCAGTATCCTCTTGTGGAATAATAAATAGATTCCATATTGTTATTAATTACCAGCGCCTAATACCAGTTTACATTTCATCGCATATCTTACTAACCAGTTAGCTAATTGATTCCTTGAAAGATTTATTCTTAATAGAATTTAACGCATGAATCAATGTTACATCTGCGATATATCTATGTTACAGATTGCTACTTTTATAAGCAACATCATGGGCATGACACGCCTTATCAATAGTGTTAATCGGATATTCGCCGGGTTGTGGTTGGTCTTGGCAATCAAGTCGGATATCGAGTCTGGTTCCAGGGAAACAGTAATTATATCCTGGGAAGTTTTGACAATTTTTCTACAATATCATCTTCTCGTTTTTTTTCTTCAAATCATTACCCGATTTCATAGAAACAAATCTAAATTTCTTTGTACCACATTGTACACACTTACCAGCAAGTGCTGATCTGTTATTGCTTGTTGTAATTGTTGTCCAGTTGTAAGTGCTAGTACGCGTTTTACATTTAACACAAAATTAGATCTATTATTTATTTATAATAACATGAATGTAATTGATTTTTCGGTGACAAGAACACGAGAACCTGTTAAGCATCATGCAGCGCTACCAAATTCTTTTCGCATGATTATATGGAAGTGGCAACAAGCAGTTGTTACTTAATCTAATAATGAGGTGGTTAAATGCGACAAATGGTATTTGGTAGCACCATCTGTAGATGATCAGCGATGTTACGATGTACTCAAGGATTTTAACGAGAGAGCAAAATTGATATCCGACAAAGATGTTATTGAATTTATCACTGATATTGAAAAAGCACCGAGTGTTGATTATATTGATGGAAGTATTATTAATTTAGTCGTATATGATGATGGGATGTTAAATAAACAAGCAAACCCTGCCAGGATATTTTCCAGAGGTAGACATATAAATACAGATGTGTTTAATGTTACGCAGAATATAAACAAATGCCAAAAGTAATCAGACATAACTGTAATATTCTTGCTGTGTTTAATGGAGTAGACACTCATACGCTACGAAATATTCACCAGACCTGGTGCAGTGGAGATATGGACATAATTGATTTTAGAAATTTCTTTATTGGTGCTACATCAAACCCGCATGGATATATGACGATAAATTTGCATGACCCTAAATCAAGATATCGTATCGGACTTGATAAAATATTTGGCTAATTTATAGCAACTAACAAAACCGAGACAACAAATACGCGCTGTGTTTCGGTTTCGTAATAAGACTTGGTTCTGTTTTTAGACATTTTTTTTTCTTCTCAGTTTTGAGAAAGCCTTAATTTGACAAACAGACATCTAAAATTGTTTGCTCGAAATCTAACTCAATTAGAGATTCTCCGATTCGCCCTCTCTACTGCTGGTGTAAAGCAGCATCACCAATTGGTAAGAATAACGTCACTAAGCATTATAGAAAGGCATATATCACTGGGAACTGCCTAATTCTTGAATGGAAGCTGTGCCTTTACTGCATGACATGTTGGTTCAAAGTGAGAATACTTTCTAGAATAACACCTACGTTTCTTACTGACTGTGTGAATTTAATGTTGGTATTGCTAATATTTGTTGTTTGAGGTAAAGGATGTGAATGAGAAAGTCTTTGTGTTGTGATCAGAATGACCTCAGATTTATCAGCATTCATCTGCAGCTTGTTACATGTCATCCGTGATTTCACATGAAAAATACACCTATCTACTCCTTGGATGGTAGCATCAACTTCATGTGGGTGCTAGACTTATATATTTGGGTGTCATCAACGTGCAGTTGGTGAGATACTTGATGATATCTAGGACGCTGGAGAACGGTTGAGTGAAATGAATCAAGGGAACATGTACAAGAACAGATCCTTGTGGAACACCACTACATAGATCAACTTGGATCGAGTGTATTCCACTTACAGATACAATTTGTGCCCTGTTGACTATGTAGGATTTGAACCACAGTTGGAGACAGTCAAGTAATATATCATGGTATATTGTGTCAAATGCTGCAGACAAATCAAGTAGGGTGATGACTGTAATCTTTCCGCTATCCAGATCAGAGAGAATGTCATTAACTACTGTCAAAAGAGTAGTTTCAGTATTGTGGGAAGGGCGATATGCAACATGTACATTGCTAACAAGATTGTTTTAATTCTGATGAGATACAAGTTGGGTCAGAACAATTTTTTCTAAAATTTTGTATATGAATGGGAGATTAAAAACTGGGCAGTAGTTCTTTAAATCGTTATGATTGAGTGTTGATTTCTTCAAAAGAGGCTTTACTATGGCAGTTTTGAAAACTTTTTGGAAATTCCCGAGATGAGAGATAGAGAGGTGTTAATATTCCCCACCACCACCACCCACCCCACCACCCACACACAAATGCCCACATACACAAAATTTACATATTTCATATAAATGTGTGAACAGCTCAACGTTCCTATGAATTAATGAAAAATATCATATTTCAAATAATTGTAAATGTACGGTAACATCTCAGAAGAAACATATTATTATGTTGTATTCACAATGTCCAAATCAGCAGACAATGTGGTCGAAATAATAATTGTCCTAATCAGCTGAATGTGAATCTAAGTGATGCTTATGAACTGGTTAAAAATCACTCATATAGAAAAATGTGCTCGAAACAAGCCTTTGATTATTTTTTCATATTTGTTAATTGTTTGACGTCCTTCTGTATCGTGTGCAAACGTGACTGTCAAAATTGCAGTTTTAATCAATAATCAGTAAATGTATTTCTCATAAATAAAATTGTTTGTTGTTTATACATGTCTTAAAATTAACACAATCAAAAAAATCTGATTCCCTCACTTTATGGCGTAAGGAATGTAATCACTGTTAGCGCTAAAATATATTTGAACATCAAAATCACATCAAATAGTATCTCATTTGATTGTACTACCAAGTATTGAATATCACAGTGCACGAAACAAGAAAAAAATCTTTTTGTTGATCAATAAAAATGTTTAATTAAACCAGTTGAAACAAATGATGAAATTATAATGCAAATTTCATTTCACTAAACCTTAATATTGCCAATTCAACTTAATTTCTACTTTTGTTATATGATAATTAAAGATGCATGCTTATAATGGGAAACCACCAAATAGAAAAGAATTGATAGCAGCACACAATCAATAATTGTAAGGGCATGTTGGGTGGGGAAATTATTTTACACTTCTGCCAGGATGCCGTCGTTAGCGATAAATTGATCAAAATAATATTTAATGCAGGAAAATAGAGTGCAGTAGCTCTTGTTAGATAGACACTAACTGGCAAAATGGATTGTCTCCCATTAACTGCAGTTGACGTATTTAATGCATTTCATGATGGTTGAAAAGACAACACACTTTGCCTATATGATGTGCTAAATCCAGCTGTCGTTGAACTAATAATTGTAATTATTGTACAGAACTACGTCACTATTTTTATATAAATGTCTGAACAGCTCAACGTTTCTGTGAATTAATCATATTTCAAACAATTGAAAATGTTAGGTAACATCTCACGATAAACTTAATACTATGATGTATTTGCAATGTCCCAATCAGCTGACAATGTGGTCGGAATAATAAGTGTCCTAATCAGCCGAATGTGAAACTTAGTGAAGCTTACGAACTGCTTGAAAATCACGCATATAGAAGCAAGTGCTCGAAACAAGTCTTTGATAATTTTCTCATATTATTTGTTAATTTTTTGACGTTCTCCTGTATCATGTGTATGTGTGACTGTCAAAATTGTGGTTTGAAGTAATAGTCATTAAATGTATTTCTCACAAATAAAAATGTTTGTTGTATATACATATCTTAAAATTAGCTCAATCACGAAACTCTGATATCCTCAATCTATGACATAAAGAATGTAATCACTGTAAGAGCAAAATATATTTAAAATTCAGAATCACATCAAATATTATCTCATTTCATTATACTACCAACTATTAACTATCACAGTAAAACGAACAAGAACAACTTTTCATTGATCCCTAAAATGTCAATTAAACCAGTTGAAATAAATGACGAAATTATTGTCACAGATTTAGGCGAAAATTAAATTTATTTCTTCTTGAATTACAAACTAATTTCACCATTAATGAAGGAAGTGTTACGCAGAACGACACTTGCCTAATAATACCTGATCACTTTTGAATATATTGCAATATATACGAATTCATTAAGATGTGTTAAATATGTTCTGCAATAGTTTTATATGACTTAGAACTGATTGTAATAAATTTATTTCCAGGTGGATATTTTATGTAGAGCTAAGATACACGTATTTCTACTAAATATGGTGTTGTGTTCTGAGTTTTAAAGGCTTGAGTAATCTTTATAACTAAGATTCCTTCAAACGAGAATCTATCATAAACAGTCACAAATAATTGACCTATCAAGTGCAATTCCTCTCTCAAGTCTCTATTTTTAATTCGATTGAGAGTTTTATTAGCAGTAAAAAAAACAGATAATAATTGCACGAGTTTAGTAGTTTTTTCTGCAGGACGTTCTTGCAAATCGTCAGACCGTGTCACTCTCAGCAAAACAAAGTAATGAAAACGTTGTCAGCTTCTTCGTTAACACTGTCTATCAGCTATAAAGGACGTAATTGTTATATTTATATTTATGGCAATGTATACATATGACCGATGGATTTAATTATATTGTCGTGTAAGATAAATTAAGGAAAAAGGAAAACAAACAAAGCACAACAACCAGACTACTATGACAAACAAGAAATGAACAGTGCGTTGGGAAGGTCTTTACATCACTTTCATTTGAGGCAGATAATGTGGAGTCAGAATACAAACTCCTTGACCAAACATATTGCGTTTCCAACTAGACAGTCAAAGAGGAATACAGCTACTGAGTCGCCAATTAAGGAAAGAGGAATAATAGAGTTGTTCCCCTTGCAAATTCAAACTTCGACAAGACCAACACCTGCTACTAGCTGAAAAAGAGTTTTTGCCTTTAATATGTTAAAATTGAGAAATCAAAATACATTAGCATTGCATCGATACAGTACAAGTGCATAGGGGTTAAAACTCTTGGCATAAAGAAATAGCTATACATGTTGGTCTTTCAGTAAAGTGTAATGTAAGAATTAAGAGTGTATGTGAGAGATTTGCTTATAATAATAATAATAATAATAATAATAATAATAATAATAATAATAACGACAAAAAGGATAATAATTTCAATGATAAATGCTAAGGTGATCCCCAAATTGAACACTTTCAAACATTTTAATAGCGTCTGCTCATGTCATTTTATGCATACAAAATTTAACTAACATATACTACAGCTTTATATGTCTTAGAACATTGCAATGCATTGGCAAAGTGTCTCTTCTTGTCAGAGTACTGAAGGGCGAGGAACTATTAAGAAAAATACCTGGTAGATATCACAGAAACTATAATAATTGCCAATGAGAAGCAAGATTAAAGAACACAGACATGTACCTAGTGCACACAAACATATTATCAAGCAAATATGACAAAAGAAATGAAATTATTGCGAACCTATATGTCAATTTATAACGTATGTATGTATATACGTATGTAGAACGCACGTTATATATATATATATATATATATATATATATATATATATATATATATATATATATATATGTATATACTAGGCACAAATTCTGAAAGGTTTGTTCATAAAAGGAATACTTTAACTTTAACATCGATACATCTCAAATCTACATCAGAGAAACAAACTTGCGTGATCAGAATTAATTCTCAGATGGTAAGAAGATAACTCGGACAGATACCCAATAGTATCTGACGTCGAAAGGTAATAGTTCTATGACCAGGCAATATAAATAAGATACGTTCAGATTATATATCGCAACTATCACACTATCAGCTTGTTATTTTCACATTTTCTTTGTTACTGTTTATTAATGCCTAAACAGGCAACAATGCACACATCGACATATATGACATACAGACTCCCATTCATATGAGATTGCCACCGAATGTTCATATATTCTAGTCTCCCACACACATGAGACTGCCACTGTATGTTCTTATATTTTAGTCTCCCACACATACAGCACTGCCCTATACTGTACTATCCTCTGCATTCCATCATATACAGGATTGGCACTACACTCTAATTTCTGGACTCCCTCACATACAGAACTGTCCCTATACTATAGTATATTCTATTCAAATACCATGATGGCACTATACTGAAGTCTCTTCTGGACTCAGGTCGGCCACTATAATGTGCTTTATTATGTCCTCATTCACACCCATTACAGCAACTATAGTCTAATATCTTCTGGACTCATTCACATACTTGAATGTCATATTAATATCCTATCTTCTGGACTCTTCACATACATAACTACCACACTAATCTACTGTCTTAAGGACTGTCATGATACCCAGGAATTACGCACAGGACGTCCACTGCAATTATACTGGACTGCATGACATAAAGGACTGCACTCGATTATACTATCTTCGAGACTCCGTTACATGTTGATTTCCACTATATTCTACTATCTTCTGGACTCCGTTACATACTGATTCCGACAATATTCTACTATATTCTGGACTCAATAGCATATAAGATTGCCAATATACTATATTATCTCCTATACTCTGTCACACAAATGCCACTATACTATACTCAGACCTCCCTAGACAGCTACTTTTCCTTAATGTATTCACTGCACACAGCCATGTACTTGCTGATAGAAGTAATAGAGGAAGACGAAGCAAAATGTTAAACTTATCTGGACTAAGGATAGCAAAGAAGTAATGTACAAGAAGAAACAGGAAGACGTGGAATGCATGAATGCTAATTTGATGTCGGTCCGGGAAAATTTTGATATCCAGACTTGATGCTTGACGACAACACAAAAAAAAACGAACCATTCTTACAATCGATACAAAATTAAGGCATAAAAATGGAGGCTGGCAGGAAATGAAGCATCAAAGCTGTCATGTGTTTGTGTCAGTGGTATCAACTCAATCTCATTACCCTTCGTGTTTGACAATTAAAAGCTCTTTGACCCCATGAACCTTCGAGCGTCTTATATTCAAGCTAAGGCAAACTTTCACGGAATATTTCTTCTTTGACCCCATGTTTGACACTATTCAGCCGCATTATACAGCTCACGTAGTTAGATAGGCTGGTCTGAATGAATATACTGGATATAAGTTCACTATAACAACGAAAATTATGCGAGCTTCAAGACTTTTCAATGAAGGAAGTGTTACGCAGAAAGACACTTGTCTAATGATACCTGATCACTTTTGAATATATTGCAATATATACGATGTCATTAAGATGCGTTAAATATGATTTGCAGTAGCTTTATATGACTTAGAACTGATTGTAATAAATTTCTTTCCAGGTGGATATTTTATGTAGAGCTAACATACACGTATCTCTTCTAAATATGGTGTTGATAAATTCTGATTTTTAAAGGCATGTGTACTCTCGATTATTTAGATTCATTCAAATGAGAATCTATCATAAACAGTCACAAATAATTTAAATATCGAGTGCAATTCATCTCACAAGTATCTATTTTTAAATCAATTGAGCAATAAAAACAGATAATATTTGCAAGAGTTTAGGATTTTGTTCTGCAGGAAATTCTTGCAAATCGTCAAAACGTGCCACTCTCAGCAAAACAAAGTAATGAAAACGTTGTCAGCTTCTTTGTTAACACTGTCTACCAGCTATAAAGGACGTAATTGTTATCTTTATATTTATGGCAATGTATACACGTGACCGATGGATTTAATTATATTGTCGTGTAAGATAAATTAAGGAAAACAAACAAAGCACAACAACCCGACAAATATGACAAACAAGAAATGAACAGTGCGTTGGGAAGGTCTTTACATCACTTTCATTTGAGGCAAATAATGTGGAGTCAGAATACAATCTCCTTCACCAAACATATTGCGTTTCCATCTAGACAGTCAAGGAGGAATAAAGCTACAGAGTCGCCAATTAAGGAAAGAGGAATAGTAGAGTTCTTCCCCTTGCAAATTCAAACTTCGACAAGACCAACACCTGCTACTATTTGAAAAAGAGTTCTTGCCTTTAATATGTTAAAACTGAGAAATCAAAATACATTTGCATTACATCGATACAGTACAAGTACATAGGGGTTAAAACTCTTGGCATAAAGAAATAGCTATACATGTTGGTCTTTCAGTAAAATATAATGTAAGAATCAAGAGTGTATGTGAGAGACTTGCTTATAATAATAATAATAATAATAATAATAATAATAATAATAATAATAATAATAACGACAAAATGGATAATAATTTCAATGATAAATGCTATGGTGATCCCCAAATTGAACACTTTCAAACATTTTAATAGCGTCTGCTCATGTCATTTTATGCATACAAAATTTAACTAACATATACTACAGCTTTATATATCTTAGAACATTGCAATGCATTCGCAAAGTGTCTCTTCCAAACATGCTTTTTGAGAAAATGCTGATTTCGAAAGCATATGTAATCTTCTTAGTTAAACAGGTTTATGTAATGAGATTCTAGCATAGTGTCAAAGATAACTGTAATATCTAAAGGAACTCATATCACGAATATCCTAGCGGTGCTGACTGGATTACACGATAGACAGTATTACCATGAGCAACAATTATAAGATATATGTCAAAGTAATTAATTCTAAGCTATAACAGACCAAATTAGGCCGATTAAGACAAGGATTATTCCTACCGAATTACCGGTTGACTCGGACTATGTGAATATAACATCGTATTAAATTTCTTTTGAGATGTTAAATAAAATGTACGATTGTTTGAAATATGATCTAGTTCATTAAATCACAGAAACGTTGAGCTGTTCAGACTTTTATATGAAATAATAACATAGTGCTGTACATTAATTTACAATTATTGGCTCAACGATAGCTGGATTTAGCACATCATATAGTCAAAGTGTGTTGTCTTTTTAACTATCATGAAATGCATTAAAGTCAACTGCAGTTTATGGGAGACAATCCAATTTTCCAGTTTTATTCTTCCTCACAAGAGTTGCGGCACTCTAATATCCATTTCTTGTTAACGACGGCATCCGTGCAGACGTGTGAAATAATTTTCCCATCCAGCAACCCAAATCATATAGCAATTGTGTGCTGCTATCAGGTATTTTCCATTTGTTGGTTTACCAGAATAAGCATGCAGCTTTCATTGTCATGTAACAAGAGTGGAAATTAAGTTGAATTGGCAATATTAAGGTTTTGTGAACTGAAATTTGTATTATAATTTCGTCATTTATTTCAACTGGATTAATTGACATTTTAGGGATCAACAAAAACTTGTTTTCTTGTTTCGTTCACTGTACTATATACTCTTTGGTTGTATAATCAAATGAGATATTATTTAATGTGATTCTGAATTATAAATATATTTAGCGCTTACAATAATTACATTCTTTATGCTATAAGCGTGAGGATATCAGAGTTTCGAGATTGAGCTAATTGTAAGATATGTATATACAACAAACACTTTTATGTGTGAGAAATACATGTACTGACTTTTGCTTTAAACCGCAATTTAGACAGTCATATATAAACACGATACCGAAGAACGTCAAACAATTACCAAATAATATGAGAAAAATAATCAAATGTTTTTTCGAGCACATGCTTCTATATGCGTGATTTTTCAGTCAGTTCATAAGCATCACTTAGATTCACATTCGTCTGATTAGGACACATTATTCCGACAACATTGTCAGCTGATTGAGACATTGTGAATACAACATAGTATTAAGTTTATTCTGAGATGCTACCTAACATTTATAATGGTTTGAAATGATATTTTTCATTAATTCATAGGAACGTTGAGCTGTTCACACATTTATATGAAATAGAGACGTGGTGCTGTACAATAATTACAATTATTAGCTCAACGAATCCTTGATTTAGCAAATCATATCGTCAAAGTGTGTTGGTTTTTTGACTATCGTGCAGTTAATGGGAGATAATCCAATTTTCCAGTTAGTGTCTACCTAACAAGAGTTGTTGCACTCTAGCTTCCTGCATCAAAGATGACTAATCAATTTCTCGTTAACAGCGGTATCATGGTAGACGTGAAAAATAATTTTCCCACCTTACAGCCCAACACAATTAGTAAGTCTGTGCTACTGTAAAGGCGCTTTATATTTGATGGTTTACCATTATAAGCGTGCATTTTTATGTAAATTGTCACGTAGCAAGAGTAGAAATTATGTTGAATTGGCAATATTAAGGTTTAGTGAACTGAAGTTTTATTATAATTTCATCATTTATTTCAACTAGTTTAATTGACATTTTAAGGATCACCCAAAAGTTGTTTTTCTTGTTCGTTTCACTGTGATATTTAATAGTTGGTAGTATAAAGAAATGAGACAATATTTGATGTGATTCTGAATTTAAAATATTTTTTGCCCTTACATTGATTACATTCTTTATGTCATAGAGTGAGGATATCAGAGTTTCGTGATTGAGCTAACTTTAAGATATATATACACAAGAAACTCTTTTATTTGTGAGAAGTACAATTACTGACTATTGCTTCAAACCGCAATTTTGACAGTCACACATACACAAGATACCGAAGAACGTCAAACAATTACCAAATAATATGAGAAAATAATCAAAGACTTGTTTCGAGCACATGCTTTTATATGAGTGATTTTCAAGCAGTTCGTAAGCTTCACTAAGATTCACATTCTGCTGATTAGGACACTTATTATTCCGACAACATTGTCAGCTGATTGGGACATTGTGAATACAACATATTAAGTGTATTCTGAGGTGTTACCTAACATTTACAATTGTTTGAAAAATGACTTTTTTATTATTTAACAGAAACGTTGAGCTGTTTAGACATTTGTATAAAATAGTGACGTAGTTCTGGACAATAATTACAATTATTAGTTCAACGATAGCTGGATTTAGCACATCATATAGGCAAAGTGTGTTGTCTTTTTAACCATCATGAAATGCATTAAAGTCAAATGCAGTTAATGGGAGATAATCCATTTTTCCAGTTAGTGTCTATCTAATAAGAACTACTGCACTCTATCTTCCTGCATTAAATATTATTTTGATCAATTTATCGCTAACGACGGCATCCTTGCAGAAATGTAAGATAATTTCCCCACCCAACATGCAATCACAATTATTGATTGTGTGGTACTATCAAGTCTTTTCTATTTGGCGGTTTACCATTATAAGCATGCATCTTTAATTATCATATAACAAGAGTAGAAATTAAGTTGAATTGGCAATATTACGGTTTAGTGAATTGAAATTTGTATTATAATTTCATCATTTGCTTCAACTGGTTTAATTAAAATTTTAGTGATCAACAAAAAGATTTTCTTTACTGTGATATTCAATACTTGGTAGTACAATCAAATGAGATAATATTTTATGTGATTTTGATGCTTAAATATATTTTATAGCTAACATGATTACATTCCTAACGCCATAAAGTGAGGGTATCATATTTTCGTGTTTGAGTTAATTTTAAGACATGTATAAACTACAAACAGTTTTATTTATGAGAAATACATTTACTGATTATTGCTTAAAACTGCAATTTTGACAGTCACGTATACACACGATACCGAAGGACGTCAAACAATTAACAAATATGAAACAATAATAAAAGGCTTGTTTCGAGCACATGTTTCTATATGCGTGATTTTCAACCAGTTCATAAGCATCACTTAGATTCACGTTCAGCTGATTAGGACAATTATTATTTCGACCACATTGTCGGATTATTTGGACATTGTGAATACAACATAATATTAAGTTTTTCCTGAGATGTTACCTAATATTTACAATTATTTGAAATATGATATTTTTCATTAATTCACAGAAACGTTGAGCTGTTCATAATTGTATATGAAATAATGACGTATTGTTGTACAAAGATTACAATTATTAACTCAACGATAGCTGGATTTAAAACAGTATATAGTCAAAATATGTGGTCTTTATAACCATCATGAAATGCATTATAGTCAACTGTACGTAATGGGAGATAATCCATTTGTCCAGTTAGTGTCTATCTAACAAGAGTTGCTGCACTTTATTTTCATGCATTTAATATTATTTTGATCAATGTATCGCTAACGATGGCATCCTGGCAGACGCGTAAAATAGTTTTCTCATCCAAGAACCCCAGATAATTATTAATTGTGTACTGCTTATGGTTCATATTTCAAGTAACAGGTGACTATAAATTTTGTGTATGTGTGCGTTTTTGTATGTGCAGGGGGGGAATATTAACACCTCTCTTTCTCATCCGGGGAATTTCCAAAAGTTTTCAAAACTGCCATTGTAAAGCCTCTGTTGAAGAAACCAACACTCGATCATAACGATTTAAAGAACTACTGCCCTGATTTTAATCTCCCGTTCATATACAAAATCTTAGAAAAAATTGTTCTAACCCAACTTGTATCTCATCAGAATTAAAACAATATTTTCAGCCATGTACAAGCTGCATACCGCCATTGCCATACTACTGAAACTACTCTTCTGACAGTAGTTAATGACATTCTCTCTTTCCTGGATAGCGGAAAGATTACAGTCATCACCCTCCTTGATTTGTCTGCAGCATTTGACACACTATACCATGATATATTACTTAACCGTCTCCAATTGTGGTTCAAATCCTACTTATTCAACAGGGCACACATTGTATCTGTAAGTGGAATACACTCGATCCAAGTTGATCTATGTAGTGGTGTTCCACAAGGGTCTGTTCTTGGACATGTTCCCTTGATTCAATTCACTCAACCGTTCTCAAGGATCCTAGATATCATCCAGTGTCTCACCAACTGCACGTTGATGACACCCAAATATACAAGTCTAGCACCCACATGAAGTTGATGCTACCATCCAAAGAGTAGAGAGGTGTATTGCTCATGTGAAATCACGGATGACATGTAACAAGCTGCAGATGATTGCTGCTAATTCTGAGGTCATTATGATTACAACACAAAGACTTTCTCATTCACATCCTTTGCCTCAAAGAACAAATATCAGCAACACCAACTTTAAATTCACACAGTCAGTAAGAAACGTAGGTGTTACTCTAGAATATATTCTCACTTTGCACCAACATGTCATGAACATATGCATGCTGCATGCATTGACCTGAGACGCATTAACTCCGTTTGCAAATATATTTCAGCTGATGCTACTGAAACACTCGTGTGTAATTTTATAATTGTTTCTAGGCTGGCTGAACGCATGTACAAATTCATTGTATTGTATAAATATATGTAGTCTTAGTATATGCAGGTTTCTGTCATTCGTAGAAATATGACTTTAACATGATGTTCTTGTTGCCTAATATAGCGTGTTCATTAATTTGAAATCTACCACGTACTCTTAAATTTGAATGTTAAAATATTAATGCTGACCTTTTATTATCTTAATAGAAAGCTTGTTATCGGCCCGTATTCAGCTAAGTGATGCCACTTTGGACAGGCATAGCAAGGTGGTTGGTGGTGTCGGCTGAGTGCTAGACAACATTTACTCTTCAACAGTCTCCCATTTGAAAAGTTTCCAGAAAATCCAGATTTTGGCGAAGAAAGGATATTAAAACTTTTGTCAGAGTACTGAAGGGCGAGGAACTCTTAAGAGAAATACCTGGTAGATATCACAGAGACTATAATAATTGCCACTCAGAAACAAGATGTATGTATGTATGTATGTATGTATGTATGTATGTATGTATGTATGTATGTATGTATGTATGTATGTATGTATGTATGTATGTATGTATGTATGTATGTATGTATGTATGTATGTATGTATGTATGTATGTAAGTATGTATGTATGTTTGTATGTATGTATGTATGTATGTATGTATGTATGTATGTATGTATGTATGTATGTATGTATGTATGTATGTATGTATGTATGTATGTATGTATGTATGTATGTATGCATGTATGTATGTATGTGTCATATGTACATGGCAAATGTTATTGATAATGTTAATCATAATAATCATGTTCTTCTTATATTAACATGTAGATATGCTTGAGCAGCAGAGAGGCTGAACAGACCAATTTTTACAAGCCTCAATTTAGCAAACTGAGGCTTCCTTGAAAAATACTTGAGAGGGTGAACAGACCAAATTTTTAGGCGTCAACGATGCTTCCTTATAGTTAATATTTACTAGGAAGTCTCAATTTGTCAAATAGACCTTCCTTATAGTTAATATTTACTAGGAAGTCTCAATTTGTTAAATAGACCTTTCTAGTAAATATTAACTAGAAGGGTCCATTTGGTAAGAAAAAAGGACGCCATTGTTGTTGGCGTTCACCCTCGTTGCTGCTATACGCTAACAATTTTTTTACGATGAAAATCATTGTTGAAATTCGAAGAATTTTCACGACGAAAGTCCTTAGGACTTTACAAACAGACTAATTTGCAAAACCTCACCTTGTAAATCAATCAGATTATTAGATTGGTCAGTGAGTTTGAAATTAATTCTCGTTAAAGAATTATTATGACATCGCATAAAGACTGGACTAGTTGGGTCTTCAATAATTAGAAATCCTGGAGGAGCCGTTGGTGCAAATGAATATAAAATATATCCCTGTTGAGCTTGATTTGATTGCTCAAGATTTATTTGATAGCTTCCTTCGATAACGTCACACACTAAATTTAGTGCAATCACCGAGGATATATTCACGTTGTTCGGAGCGATATGTCTACCACCGCCTTCTGGATCATTATTGTGTTTAAGGTTTTTTATTTCCGGTGATTTTGTTTTTTTTCCATTCATCGTGAATTTTCTTAAACCCGATATCGATGGCTTCACTGAGAAGTTTTTTTTAGTTCTGGTACGTTATATCCGGGTAATTTGAATGTCTGAATATCTTCGACGCGGATATTAAAACGAGTTGCAAATTGACTCCTCATTTCTTGAAAGTAAAAATTTAATATATTATCCTGAATTATTTGTAAATTAAATATATCCATATCATCAATGATTTTATTACACGTTTCCACAACGCTGATAAATTCATCTCTGGTGAGAGTACCGGATTTAAGGGAAATTAATAGCAGTGATAGATCGTTGTTCATATTTTTAAAATTTCTAATAACTGCATTATTTTCATTATCTAAATATACTTCTATCGGGTCATTGACATCCCCCCCCCCTAACTACAAATATTATCTCCCCAGAATACAACATCTCATGTAAGTTTTTATAGCTTCTTATATCATTATCTGGTTTTATCTTATCTGTGACATAATCAGATTTTTTTGGTTCTGGTATATCAACGGTTTCTTTCTGTCGAGGTGGTAATTCGGGTCATCCTAACACTGATCTTATAGAACTCTGATAAATATCTACAACATACCCCGGTGAGTTTATCTCGATCGCAGATGATAACGTCGGCTCATGAACCGTTATAGCGATTTTTGATTCTTTTCCAGTGATAGATTTTATTCTTCGTTATTGATTTGTTCGATTTGATATGACCCAGTTGGCAATGAGACAACGTTCCAGTCTGGAGTTCCGTCTTCACGATTTTTCCACGCGAACACCAAGGAATTATTTGGTTGTTGACCACCAAATGCTACCGATCTGATATTGGGCCAGCTATGATACACTCGTAGTTTTGCTAGCGCTATCTCTTTCACGGGAACGGGAATCGGGAAATTCACACTGAATTCAGGACGAGTTGAGGTTACTGATATCATGCTTGTTTTCACCGGTGTTGTATTTTCTACTATTTGTTGAAGTAGTTCTTGTGACGATGACGTTGTCATTGTTATTATTATTATTCCGCTCTAATTTCAGCATTGTTGATTTATACAATTGAGCCATCGTTGAGAATTCGCTATCTGATATTGTTGTGTCATCGAGTGACGATGATATCAACGAGGATAATTGCGAGTATGCGGCAGATGCAACGTGAAATTTAATTACATAATCGTATAGTTTACTCTGGCTACACGATGATAGTTTTTTTGTGATCCCGGTTAATATACCCGCGATTGTAGCCACCGCAGAAATAGCGATTGGAACTACGACCGGAGCAATCATTGTAACTGAAGATAGTACTATTCCAGCAGCAGTGATTACTCCCCACACCGAGTATACGGTGATATCAACTGCGGTTATTCTTCGTTGGTATTTTTTTATTTTTATTTGATACTCCTCACAGCGAGAGCTGAGTTTAGTTTGAAATTCTCTGACCTGATCATAGCGATACTGATACACTGAAGGGATCGTCATTTTATTTTAAAAGCGTTAGCATTTTCAATTGATTTCAAATTGCTAGCGTTTTCAGTTTAATTATTTACTTAAATCCACTACGAATTCTACGTACCACGTTACTGAAACCCTGACTAGATTTCTATTTGCGGTCGTTATCGTGAACTGTTCAGATACATCCTTGTCGATGATCGTTGATACCGTATTATTGACTCCAGATGAACTACTTGATGATATATTAAATTGAGTCGGTGATACTATTGTTAATCGATAAATACCTTTGACGGCTGCGGTTACGTGTAAAATGTTGTTTGTGGGAGTCCACGCAAATGAATCGTGTTGAATCGTGTATACGATATTGTTGGTGCTCTTATGAGGAATTTTTGTTTTTTCAATGACGCTTATCATCCTCGTTGCATCATCTTTCATTGCATCGTTGAATGTTTTTAGATCATCGATGGATTTTTTAATATCAGGAAGGGTTATTTCAATTTTATCAAATGGGATTCCAATAAATTTATCAATGATGTTTTTACGAAACGTTGAAAACTGTTTCACGTGTTTTTCATATTCGGATCGAAGAGTTGCTAGTTCCAATATAGAATCTTTTATCGAGGTGAGTTTTGGTGTGGTCACTGGTGGATTTCCAAAAAATTCTAGCACGGGTTTATCAATTTTGTCAATTGTATTTTTTTGTAATTCAGTAAATTGATTAAATTTTGTTATATGATCGTCATACTTATCATTGAGTGATTTCAATGAATTCGCCGTGTTATCGAATGTTGCTAATTTATCTGTAATCGTTGAAACAAGTACACCTGGTCTGAGTTTACCCTGATCGGAAAATAACGCGATAGTGTTCTCTGCTGCATCTCGTCGTTTAACTAAAATATCATCGAGAGAGACATTACTAGTTTTCAATTTACCCTGACGATCTTGAAATACAACTATTTCACCAGGATCAACACTTGCTAGGTTCAACGTTTCGGCTATTTCATCTTCGATTAGTTTTTTTAACACCTTTGATTTCAACTCCACCAGTATCCGGTTTCTTCAACGTTGATAAAGGTCGTCCCCAAATATCAATCATTGTTATCATAAAAATCTTTTCACTGTTTAAAATCTAAAAGATTTTCAATCCAACGACCGCTAGTATACTCATTCACTACTACATGGGGTGGTTTTGATTGTAAATTACTTTGCAATTTCATCAAAGATTCCCGTGAAATAGCATCAAGTACGTTTAATACTTCATTGCCACATATGGGTGGGTCAAGCATTGTTTGTGTTGGTAACGTGGAATACCAACGGGGCATTTTTAAACGCGTTGATAAATCAAGGATATAGCGGTTAAATTCCTTCGGAGGCGCTAGTCCATATGAGTCGATATAAATGATCCCACGTGGATCAATCGCGTATGCAACCCAGTGTGTTCCAGGTCCGGAGCTGTCATCTAGATTAATAATACCGGTTTCAACGTGATTTGGTTGTGCCGGTAACTGATCTTTCATATAAACACCTTTGAAGTTTTTAATCGCGAGTTTTTTAGCTGCATCAATTAAATCAAAATTGGACATAGGAATCCTTGATTCCCGAACTAGTAAACCTGTCCTAGTCTCAGGCCTTTTCCGCTGTACCATGAATACGGGGTTCCTGGTAGTCTTAGACCCTTTCCTTTTTTTACCAGATGCACGGACGGATCCGCCTGTTGCTTTCATTAGTGCCATTCCTGCCGCGGTACCAACGGCTCCTAACGCTGCCGCTTTAGCTACCGTTGGGGCCGCTGCGGCAATCAACCCTGGAATCAACCCTAACAGCGAGAATAAACCACCAGTCTTTTCCATGTTTTTAATCGCGCTCGCAGAAAGAGTAACCTGAACTCCCTTTTTTTCTTTAAACGCTTTATTAAAATGATTAACCTGAGTTTTCGTCAGCGATATTTTATTTGCCCCGCCATTCATTTGATTAGGTTTCAGTGTTATTGTGGTTCCATATTGCTTAGCTGATTTGGATTGTAATTTTTTTAACTGACCAGGTGTCAACGTGACATTGATATTACTTTACGACATTATACAAAACAGATTGATTCTAAATCGCAGAGAGAGAGAGATGGAAAATAAATTACGAAGTAATCAATTACGAAGTAATCAATTACAGATTTTCCACTGGTGCATCTACCAGTCTCATTCGTCCACCAACACCTTCGAGTATCATTGATTTATCACTGAGAATGACAGCAACCGCTCTATAATTAGCAATACCACCAGGACGGGTTACACGAGCTCGGAAGTGTATATCAACGACGGATTGTCTCATCAAGTCAAGATGTTCCAACGAAAAATAATAAATCGGATACAGACTTTTAAAATCCAACTGTGATGTTTGTAGACCAGTATCGACATTTTCATCGCGCCCCATATACGACAACAACCGATGATAAACTCGTGCAATACTATTGATGCCATAGTAAAGTTGTATATCCTCTGATGGTTCTTGCTGTCCGTTTATTCTCAGCGAGACTTCATTACACCCAATTTGATCAAATATCAGATGGGAACGTTCTTGATTATTTAATCGCGCAGTATTCTGTAGCGCAACAAATATGTGACGTGGAGCTGAAATACCCTGTTTTGATGCTAGATGCCATGTAAGTGTACCATCAATATTAGAATCCATGGTATCTGTGGACGTTGACAACCAACTCAACAATGACTTCCCCCCTCGATCCATAAATGATAGTAACCGCGGTTCTGTTGACAGCGAGGGAGTCAACACTGGCATCCACAGTGATAGTTTTGATAAAACGACCCTACCGGCGGCAACACCAGCACCGCGCCAGATTGTATCATCATCAGTGCCCTTTCTCACTAGTGCTACCGTATGTTTCGCTCCATAAATAACCTTTCTGACGTTTCTACAAAATCCAAATATGTGATGCAACGGAATCGCGCATGAAAACCGTCGATGTTGTCCCTGTAACGTTGCTACTCGTGTTGCAAATCCTAGGTTGTAACCGGGAACATTATTGATGACATCAAATTCAGCAGCTTGTCTTGTATATCCGGCTGGTGCTGGATCAAGTGCTGTAACACGTGTTGCTTTTACTCTAGAATATTGGACGTCTTCAGCGTTATCAGTAATTCCCTTCGCGAACATCATAGACGGATCTGCCGATCTTGTATAGTCATCAGAATATCTCGCTAACCCGATCACTCCCGTTGCAATATCAACCTCGCGTTCAATAGATTCGATTTCTTTTCCATCAATGAGATATCTAGCACTTTCGAATAACGCCATGATGCCATTGTTAACAAAACCAACTCGGATAGTTGGGTCATTTGCATATGGTGTATCATCATGCTGTAAAAGTTCACCTTCGACTTCAATAAAGGCTTCACAAGGCAAAAAGTATTTACTGGTATCATGAACTTGAAGTTCGATTCTCCCCCGAAGATTAGGTTGTACTGCGTGATAGGGAAAAAATTGATAATCGCGTACAGAATCATCCTTGAGTACTGGGGCATCCATGTCAAATGCACTATCAGGGTTCTGTTTAAACATTTTTTATTATATATCCGCTGGTCTAAATTGGAGGCGAAAATGTAAATTGCTTGGAAAATCTTCGATTTTTAATTTCAAAGAATTCCAATGAAAAAAATCCGAAGGTGAAATTGCACAGCAATTTCCAATCAAAGATTTTCACCGATGACGACTTTGTCGTTGTCTTTGACGTTTGTAGAAATTCTTTGAATTTGCAAGGCCACTTCCCGCTATCATATTTGCTGTTATGTTATATTGGGCGTTAGTCAACGATGATGAAATCAACGACTGTAGTTTTTCATCTTCTGCGTTATTTATTATTTTACTAACACTTGCAGGCATAACCGCAGTAGATGGTAACGGCAATGACGCTGGTTTCTTTGATTTTCCCCGTTGAACTAGCGCTGTTAGTTTATCCTTCGCGGCTGAAAACGCCTTCTCGGCAAGATGACCAACAGCGCTAATACCCTTATCCCTGATAACATCAATGGCTTTCATTGATAGTTGTTTTGCTAACGGAGCCAATTTTGGAGCCATTCTTGCAAATAATCCCATTATAGTATTACCGAGACCATCTCCATAGTATGCTCGGTATTTTGGCAATCGTGAGTTTACCACGTAGACGTTAGTTGGTTTATCATGGTTGTAGTGTATGATCATTCTCTATTCAATTGCTATTTATCTAATCGCGATGACATTAGTCACTATGGTAACCATCAACGTGTTCCACTAACTCTTCAATGAAATCTCGATATGTTGCAATATCCATGATACCACCTTGAAATAACCTCCTACAGATATCAGCTGCTTCATTGATTATTTCTGGTGATTTATTCCCGGCTCGTTTTCTCCTACGAGTACTTCTAATCGTGCTATATCACCGAGAATATTGCCAGGATATGAAATTGCAGGAAATTTCTCTGATATCCCACTCCCAAACGTCTCAACGGGGGTAGATTCCTCATCTTCATACTCTGCATCGTCACCAATTGCACCTTGTGTATCTATTTTTGGATTGGGTTTTGATTTTTTAGGTGAGAAGGATATTTTCTTCGAAGATTGTTTCCGCCGCTGCAATTTTTGTGGTTTTTGTTGTTGTCGCAGTTCTTCATATTTATTGTATACGTCACCCACTATTTTCATGTATTCAATGTATGATGTATCTTCCTTTGGTTTAATCTGACTTTTTCCAGTTTTTATTTTATAAATCACATCAGCCCAATGTTGTATATTTTTCATATAATTATGTTGCCCTGGTTTCAACATTTTTTTTCTGTTTTCATAAGTCGTAACAACAAACACAGGAATATCTACTGGATCAGTCTTATCAATTGTTGTTATCACCTCCTCGTTAAATCTCTCCCGTAAACCCTCTACTGTTCTTCTTGACTCAAGTGGCGAAAATTCATCACCGACATCAATACCACTTTGTCGTTGTATTTCCATCTGAGTTACCATATCACCTGAAAGTTTTTGTATAGCCTGTTTTGTTTGTCCAGTTTCGATTGCTATTTTTTCAAGTTCACCAAGAAGAGGTCTCTCTACTCGTTTCTTTTCCTCAGGGACATCTCCGTATACAGCTCGTTCAGTAGCTGTTTTCACATCTGTATTTGCAGCAACAATCGGCTTAAAGAGTTGTTCAGAATCCTCTGTAAAATCAGTCTGAAGTAATTGTCGCTGTTGAAGTTTCTCGCGTATACGATCACGAAGTGGTAATAGTTTATTAAGAGCGCTAAGTCGCTCTTTTGCGTTCCGTGTGGTCAATGATTGTCCTACCATTATTGAAAGAGTATCACTATTATTGAATTAAAAATCGAAGATTTTCATTGCAATTTGCAATTCACCAAGTAAAAAAAAAATACTACGTTGAAAATTACTATGAATTTTCTATTACAACACCGTGTGAACTGTGTCATTGTCGCGTTTTGTTTGACTAAACTCACATGAATAGGCCCATTCATCGCGTTACCTGTGTACACGGAAGTTATATACAACAAAGGAGGCTCTCTACGCGTGGGGCTCAACTTGTTCAATTAGAGTTTTTATCTGTCTCACTTTGCAATTAATAAGTTTCCTTTGCTCGTATTCAGAACTTAATTGTTTCCGTACATGTTCTACGATCTTACATAATGGTACAAACACATTAACGTCTTTGGTATTAACTAAACTCTCACGGATAAATTTTTGGATACGCTTAATTAAATAATACTGCTTAGCGAGTACATATTTTCCATTATTTTGTGCAAATTCCATGTCCTCGAAATCAGTCATTATTTGATCACAATCTAACCCTGAACATAGTTTAATATTTTGATCTTTAAGCTTGTTAATTTCAACAATAATAAATCTGATATTTTCAGAATTCATATATATGAAAGAGTATATTTGTTAAATTGTTTGAAAATCCACAAAATGAAACTGTAAAGCAATTTAACAAAATGAATTCTGGACCCGCTAAGGTGTTGGTCATCTTAGCATGTCCAGAAGCTTAATGCGATTACAATGATGATGGTTATATACAATGGATGACGACATCAGCCCCAAGGATCTAGTGTGGTTGGCGGTTGTATTATACATATACGACGGCACATACGGCACATTCAACCCCATGATCTAGTGTGTAGGCGTTTGATATATACATATACGACGGCACATTACATCCCCATGATCTAGTGTATAGGCGGTTGTATACGACAGCACAATTACACATCACCGTTTTGAACCTCCTTGTTGTACAAATATACATCAAGGACGTCCAACGGTTACACATATAATCACGAAGCGTATTCCCCTGTAAGTAGAGTCTAACTCGGATAGCGGGTTAGACCTACAAGAGGATACGTTTAGTGCGTGGACACACACACGGACAGTACACAACAATTATATACAGATGCAATGGATGACGACGGCACAACAATAGATTATAGGTGATTATGGTATAATACAATGAATTGATTCAATGACAATGAATGACGACGGCACAACAATAGATTATAGGGTGACAATGAATGAATTGATTCAATGACAATGGTATGTACAATGAATTGATTCAATGACAATGGATGACGGGCTATTCTACATTCAAGTACAAAAACCAAACCACAAAATCCAACCCGGTTTGAATGTCAATAATAACATTCACACCACGTGTGACGGTGTGATTTGAGTTTGCACTTGAACTTCGAGCTAAAGCCCAAATATATAACAGACGGGGTTGTATATAACCACTCATTACAACGAATGTAGATAGAGAGATGTGTGCTTGTAATTCCTTGTTGTGTTTAATAGCGATCACTGATAACGTTAAAGTAACACATAATACTTGAAAAACACACTAAAAAATAATTAAATACGAAATATATATAAAACAGTTCTGTTAATACTTGAAAAAAACGAAAATTGATAATACTCCGTTGATATTTATGACAATTATAACAGCCAATCAAAAACTACCTCCGCGTTCACCAACGGTAACTCTGTCATTGGTGATTTATCACACGCGCGTTACCTAAGGGAGTTATCTCCGCTAATTCACATAAACAAATCGAATACTATTTTTGAAGCGTTTTTTGAAAAAGCGGTCTTATAAATTCCCTCTGCAACAAATCGTACCGAGGAGGGGCAAATATCGAAATATCTACCAGCTGCGTTTATATACTGAAATATTATTTCCTCGTTATCAGTATTAATTGACATTATCCGTCTAGCATTTTTCGAGTATTTTCCAGTCCCACGTCGTTTTGAATTATCACGTAGTGAAATAGATTGAAGGTTGTTCAATTTGTTATTCCTAGGATCGGAATCAATATGATCAATAACAAAACCATCCTTGATCAATCCATTAAACACTTCATAAACGAAACGGTGATTAAGATACTTCTTCCCTCCAGCACTAAAAATCAAATATCCCATATTATTATCCCACCCAACAGATTTCTTGAGTCTACAGTGTCTGACAATACCATCACGAGACGCTTCGTAATTTTCAATAACAGGATGTCTTTGAAATTCTTGGTTCATTTATATACATAATATTTTATTTGTCTAATTCGTTAATTGGCTGAATTATAACATTGGCAAATCTTTTTATGTAGTCGTTGGCAGTTTTTATAATCCTGTCATTGACGTCATTGACAGAGATTTAACGAAACGGGGAAAACTTGTATCCCGTAGGGATGTTTTTCTATCCAATGGGACTAAGTTAGGTATAGTTGTTACCTACTGTGATGGATATAGTTTTCAGTATACACATTTGAGAAGTTCTATGCTAGCCTATGCTTCTATTAATCTATTTTCGATGATAAATAGATTTCCTAATACCGCGGTTAGAGTAGCTACAGATTCGATGTATATACACGAGAAATACAAATCAGATGTAGCTAAATTCACAGATACGGAGGAAGCGTGGGGGTGTTGGAGATTTAAAAAGGAGACGCTACATGAGTATTGTAAATCTGCCGATGTTACCAACGACGATAAATACTTGAAAAGCAATCTGTGTTCAGAATTTTCTAATGCACCACCCGTATCTGATCCGATTACGCGATATAAAATCGTTTACATAAACGGATTAGGAGGATCAGGAAAGACAACACGAGTAAATGATTTGTTCAATAGGAAAAGAAAACCAATTGAAAAATCAGTTGAAAAACCAATTGAAAAACTTATAGAAGATCAAAAACAAATACAAGAAAACATACGACAAATTCTACACGAGGAGTCTCCAGAAATCATACGACAAATCTTAGGGGAAAATTCTACGGAAACCCATACGGAAACCCCTACGGGAACCACTATGGAAAAGTCTACAAATTTCACAAACATGACTGTGCTAACACCAACTCATAAACTTGCCAGAGACATAAAACAACGAGATGTAAAAAATTCTGGTACTTACCACAGCTTCTTCCGATGGAGCGGTGATAAATGGACCCCTGAGCGAATGGGGCAGAAATTTATTCCACCGGTGATATTATGGGATGAAATTTGTACTGTACCGTTACATATATTAAAAATGTTTCTTGAATGGCTGTCAACGAAAAATACAAAAATTATTATGTGCGGTGATCATGGTCAACCACCACTAATTTTCGGTGAATCCCCGCATGAATGGCTAAAAAAATACGTTGATTATTACACAGAGATGAACGATGACATTAGATCGTTAGATGAAGTATTAAAGGAGTTGAAACAACTAATCAGATTACAACCGGATAGAATCCAATGTGAAATAGCGCGTGAAATAATTTCAGAAACTCCCATGAATGATTTTTGGGAAACATGGAAACCAGACGATCTGATAATAGCAAGTAGAAAAATAGTCAGAGACAAACTTCAGATGAAATTATTTGAATTACATAAACAAAAATTTGCAACACTTCCAGTGCCGTTGTGTTATAGACCCAAGGATACACGGCGACAAAATATTTTCGTTGACATTCCTGGACAAGGTGAAAGGCAGAAATTAGTGTTAAATGATGTTGTGCTGGTTGATATCAGCGTCGTCGAAGATGCATTGCGTGCAGATAAATCCCCGTGGAAGTTAGGTTACGCAGCGACAATACACTCTTCACAGGGATTAACTGTCACAGACACAATTGTTTGGATAGTAGATAATCGCATTGAGTGGTCAAATTTAGTTTATCTCGCAGTATCCAGAGTACGGAGAATAGATCAACTTCGAAGAATTGTTGCTGACGTAGTCAGTGACGATATTGTCAGCGCCGATGATATCATCGGGGATATAATCAGAAAAAAACTCTCTGGTTATAAACAACAGGATAAAAAAAATAATAGAAAATTTGACATTGATGCTGAATTAATAATTACGCTGAAGCAACAACAGAATAATCACTGCGCGAGTTGCAATTGTATAATGCGTTGGAGTTGGTCGAATAAAGATCCTCGCCAATTTACCGTAGACAGAAAGAATAGCAGCGTAGGTCATACCAACGATAACGTTATGCTGACATGTCTTGAGTGCAACAGACGCCGGGGTGCCGGCACAATGCCTCTGGGGAGTGCTAGTTAAGACCACGCGGTGGTAATTGAGTATCCTCGGGAATTACCTGCAGTTGTTGTCGAGTAAATCCTCGCTGAGGAGCAGTTGAATCCAGTTTATAGATTGGAGGTCTACCAGTTGATCGTGTTATACTAGACATCTTATGCGTAGTGACGCTCCAAATAGGATCAGTAGCTCTTTTTTTACCACCCTCAAGCTCTCCTGGTTCGTATAAGTACCTTACAGTGACATTACTACCAAGAATTGGTTGTTTTGAAAAATCTTTTTGTGGTTGTACGGGTATATACTTCTTTTTAATAGCGTTGCTAGGTTTCATGTTGATTGTTCTAGTAATCTCATTATTGATTGCGGTAACTACACCTGGTAATATCTTGACCCATTCACGGGATCGTTTATGTTGAATAAACTCCTTCGCGTATTGATATCCAAATAACCGTTCAGCAAGAGTCCGATTAAATCGTTCAACAATTGCCTGATCGCGATGTAGCGCAGTATGCCCTCGTCTGATGGTGACATTATGATGTTTCATTGTTGTTAAAACAGCGCCTTGAAATTCCTTGCCAGGATCAACTTGTAATAGATTTGGCCAGCGTAGTGGACCTCGTCGATAAATCCTTTCAAATGCAGAAGCCACTTCAGTTGATGATTTTGTCCTTAGCGGCTCTGCTTGTTTGTATCGACTTGCAACATCAACTAACGTTAACGCGTATTTGTAACCGCGATCATGCGGCAGAAATAATATATCAGCTTGATGAACTTCATTAGGAACTGTCACATCAAAATGCGAGTAGTTAATTTGTTTAGGCGCTGGTAGATAAATTTGCCATATCGCCTGTTTGGATAACCAATCCGCCGCTGTAGTTTTTTTTTCACTTTTGCAGCGCTAGCGAGTTTATTGATTGCAGCGCTACCCCTCCAGTATCCTCTCGGAGAATAGTAAGTAGATTCCATGTTGTTATTAATTACCCGCACCTAACATCAATTTGCCTTTCATAGCGGATTTTATCAACCACGAAGCCAATTTTTCTTTGAATGATTTATCAGGAATAGCATTTAACGCATGAATTAATTTCACATCCGCGAGATGTCTGTGTTGAAGATTGCTGCTTTTATAAGCAACATCATGAGCATGACACGCCTTATCAATAGCGTTTATTGGATATTCACCGGGTCGGGGTTGGTTTTGGTCATCGAGTCTGATATCGAGTCTTGTTCCCGGTCCACAATAACTATATCCTGGAAGGTGCTTTTCTCCTTGATACTTTGCCCACGGTGTTCCTGGGAGTTTCACTAACTTGGCTGCAATATCACCTCCTTGTTTTTTTTAAAGGTTCCATGGGTTTACCACCTTTGGTTTCACCAAGGGAAACAAATTTAAATTTCTTTGTACTACATTGTACGCATTTACCAGAAAGCGCTGATCGATTATTTTTCGTTGTAATCGTCGTCAAGTCATTTGTGCCAGTACGCGTCTTATATTTCACACAATATAGATCCATTATTTATATATAACGGCATGAATGTAATTGATTATTCAGCTACGAGACGACGGGAACCTATTAAACACCATGCAATGTTACCAAATTCTATTCGCGCGATTATCATCGGACCATCTGGAAGTGGAAAAACACAATTGCTACTTAATTTGATAACGAGATGGATGAAGTGGGATAAGTTGTATGTGATTGCTCCGAGTGTAGATGATCAGCGATGCTATGAAGAGTTAAAGGATTTTAACGAAGCCGCGCTAGAAATTAACGGCGATGATGTTATTGAATTTATAACCGATATCGAAGAGGCACCTAGCATTGACTCCATCGACGGAAGTATTAACAATTTAGTCGTATATGATGATATCATGTTAGACAATCAAAAAAATCCTGCTAGAATATTTTCCAGAGGCAGACATAAAAACACAGATGTGATATATGTCACTCAACGTTAAACTCAAATCCCGAAGGTCATCAGAGATAACTGCAATTTACTGTGTATATTTAACGGAGTTGATACTCATACACTCAGAAATATTTGGCAAACTTGGTGCGGTGGCGATATGGATCATAATCAATTTAAAAATTTCTTTAGCCGCGCTCAGTCAATCCCACACGGATTTGTGACGATAAATTTATCAGACCCTCGGACAAGATATCGTGTCGGACTTGATCAAATATTTAGTTAACGTATAGCAGCAACGAGGGTGAACGCCAACAACAATGGCGTCCTTTTTTCTTACCAAATGAACCCTTCTAGTTAATATTTACTAGAAAGGTCTATTTGACAAATTGAGACTTCCTAGTAAATATTAACTATAAGGAAGGTCTATTTGACAAATTGAGACTACCTAGTAAATATTAACTATAAGGAAGCATCGTTGACGCCTAAAAATTTGGTCTGTTCACCCTCTCAAGTATTTTTCAAGGAAGCCTCAGTTTGCTAAATTGAGGCTTGTAAAAATTGGTCTGTTCAGCCTCTCTGCTGCTGCTTGTGTGTCAACGTTCTGTTTATACCATTGGAAATGTTATTAAAAAAGACATCTAAATACAGTTTGTTGTCTTTTTACAATATATGTCTCCTCTCTTTCTCTCTCTTTCTCTCTCTCTCTCTCTCTCTCAAATTTATGCAGTAACGGCACAGCTCCCATTCAAGCCTTAGGCAGTTCCCTGTGATATATGCCTTTCTAGAATGTTTATTCGCGTTATTCCTACCTACTGGTGATGCTGCTTTACACCAGCAGTAGAGAGGGCGAATCGGACAATGTCTAATTGAGTTAGATTTCGAGCAAACAGTTTTAGATGTCTGTTTGTCAAATTAAGGCTTTCTCAAAACTGAGAAGAAAAAAATGTCAAAATACAGAACCAAGTCTTGTCACGAAACCGAAGCACAGATGCATATTTGTTGTCGCCGTGTTGTTAGTTGTTGATATGAATTTGCCGAGTATTTTATCAAGTCCGATACGATATCTTGATCTAGGGTCATGCAAATTTATCATTAAAAATCCATGCAAGTTTGATGTAGCAACACTAAGGAAATTTGTAAAATGAATTATGTCCATATCTCCACTGCACCAGGTTTGGTGAATATTTCGTAGCGTATGAGTGTCTACTCCATTAAACACAGCAAGAATATTACAGTTATCGCTGATTACTTTTGGCATTTGTGTATATCTCTGCGTAACATAAATCACACCTGTATTTATATGTCTACCTCTGGAAAATATCCTGGCAGGGTTTGCTTGTTTATTTAACATCCCATCATCATATACGACTAAATTAATAATACTTCCATCAATATAATCAACACTCGGTGCTTTTTCAATATCAGTGATAAATTCAATAACATCTTCGTCGGATATCAATTTTGCTCTCTTATTAAAATCCTTGAGTACATCGTAACATCGCTGATCATCTGCAGAAGGTGCTATCAAATACAATTTGTCGCATTTTAACCACCTCATTATTAGATTGAGTAACAACTGCTTCTTGCCACTTCCAGACAGTCCATATATAATCATGCGAATAGAATTTGGTCGCGCTGCATGATGCTTAACAGGTTCTCGTGTTCTTGTCGCCGAAACATCAATTACATTCATGCTATTATAAATAAATTATAGATCTAATATTGTGTTAAATGTGAGACACTTAATAGCACAAACGACTGGACAACAATTACAATAAACAATAACAGATCAGCCCTTGCTGGTAAGTGTGTACAATGTGAAACAAAGAAATTTAGATTTGTTTCTATGAAATCGGGTAATGATTTTAAACAAATTAGAAGGTTATATTGCAGAAAAATTGTCAAAACTTCCCGGGACTCCATGGGCAAAGTACTCATGAGAAAAACACCTTCCAGAATATAATTACTGTGGCCCTGGAACCAGACTCGATATCCGACTTGATAGCCAAGACCAACCACGACCCGGCGAATATCCGATAAACGCTATTGATAAGGCGTGTCATGCTCATGATGATGCTTATAAAAGTAGCAATCTGCAACATAGATATATTGCAGATGTAACATTGATTCATGCGTTAAATTCTATTAAGAATAAATCTTTCAAGGAATCATTAGCTAACTGGTTAGTAAGATATGCGATGAAATACAAACTGGCATTAGGCGCTGGTAATTAATAACAATATGGAATCTATTTATTATTCCCCAAGAGGATACTGGAATGGTAAGTCAGCAATTAATAAACTCGCCAACGCGGCAAAGGTTAACGAAGTTACTGCGGCGGATTGGTTATCAAGACAGGCGATATGGCAGATTTATCTACCCCCACCTAAGCAAATTAACTTCGCAAATTTTGATGTCAGCATCCCTAATGAAGTTCATCAGGCTGATATATTATTTCTGCCGCATGATACTGTTTATAAAAGGACATACAAGTATGCGCTAACCGTAGTTGATGTTGCGAGCAGATACAAGGAAGCTGAAACATTATTGACGATGGCGGCATCAGAAGTTTCCATTACATTTGAATAAATTTATCGACGAGGTCCTCTGCAGTGGCCAAATCCATTACAGGTTGATCCTGGCAAAGAATTTCAAGGTACAGTATTATCAAAAAGAAAGGATAATAATGTCACCATATATCTGGCAATTGTTGAACAATTTAATCGAACACTTGCTGAGCGGTTATTTGGATATCAATAGGCGAAGGAATTCATCGAAGATAAACGATCTCGTGAAAGGGTCAACAGATTACCAGGTGTAATAGCTGCGCCGCTAAATAATTAAATTACTCGAACAATCAATATGAAACCTGTTATAGCAATAAAAAAGGTAAAAACCCTTACAAGAACCGCGAAATGATTTTTCAAAACAACTAGGCAATGTCACTGTAACATATTTGTACGAGCCAGGTGAACTTGATTGTGGTCAAAAGATAGTTACTGATCCTATCTGGAGTATCAAATCGCATAAAATATCTTACATGACAAGATCCACGGGTAGACCCGCAATCAATAGATTAGATTCAACTGCTCCTCAGCGTGGATTTACACGTGAAGAGTTACAAGTGATACCGGATGATACACAGTTACCGCCGCGTAGTCTTAATTAGCGCGGTGATTTCGATTACACTCTAGACAAGTCAATGTTACATTATCTCTGGTATGACCACGACTATTATCTTTTCTATCCACGGTAAACTGGCGAAGATCTTTATCCGAATACTGCCAACGCATTATACAATTACAGATCGCGCAGTGATTATTCTGTTGTTCTTTCAGCGTAATTATAAATTTAACATCAATACCAAATTCTCGTTTATTTTTCTTATCTTGTTGTTTATAACCAGCAAGTTTCTTTCTTATTATATCATCGCTGACAATATCACTGATTGTGGTGTCATTAGAATCTAAAACAACTCTTCAAAGTTGATTTATTATTCGAACTATGGACACTGCGAGATAAACTAAATACAATAACTCGATGCGATCATCTACGATCAAAACAATCATATCGGATATAGTCTATTCGTGCGAAAAATGTATCGTCATTGCCACGGAGATTTATCAGCGCGCAATGCATTTTCGAAAACATTGATATCAACCAGCACACTATCATTTAGCTCGAGTGTTTGTTTGTCAGTCCCTGACTCCGTCAGGCGCCATGGATTATCAACTTCAATATTCTGCCTTCGTGAATCATCTGGTCTATAACACAATGGAACTGGAAGTGTTGCGAATTTTTCTTTGTGTGTTTGGAGCAACCGCGCTTGAAGCGTGTCTCTGGCTATATTTCTACTTGCCACTATCAAATTGTTTGGTCTCCACGCTTCCCAAAATCATTCAATGGGGTTTCTGAAATTATTTCACGCGCTATTTCACACTGGATTTTATACGGTTGTAATCTGATTAATTTCTTGAACTCATATAATTCTGGATCAAGAGTTATATGTTCAGTATTAATTTCATCATAGTAATTTTTTAAAATTCTTCAACCAATTATGTGGAGACAACCCGACAAATGGTGGTGGTTGTCCATGATCGCCACACATTATCACAGCTTTATTTTTCAATAACAACCAATCAAGAAACATTTTTAATATATCTAACGACACTGTGCATATCTCATCCCAAAAAATGATTTTCAGAATATATTTCTCACCCATTCGATCAGAAGTCCATGCGTCACCTTCCGATCGAAAGAAACTGTGATATGTGCAAGAATCAACTCCTCATTGTTTAATCTCTCTAGCAAGTCTGTGTGTTGGTGTTAGCACAATCAAGTCTGACTTCTCCCGAAATAATTAGATCACTCGTATTGTTTTTCCTGACCCGCCACATCCGTTTAAGTAAACTGTTTTATATCTACACACTAAATCGGATAACAATGGAAAACTTGATAGTTCTGATATTTGATTATTTTTCATGTAATTATCTTCAATCGTAACATCTGCTGATTTAGAATAATTGTGTAACCTTTCTTGTTTTATTCTTCATGACCCCCAACACTAATCGGAATTTGTAAATCAGCTAGTGCTTCTTCATGTTTGATATATATATATATATATATATATATATATATATATATATATATATATATATATATATATATATATATATATATATATATATATATATATAATGAATCTGTGTCAAGAAATATATTTATCATCGATAGCAAATTGATATAAACATAAGCTAGCATAGATACCCTTAGATGTGTGTATTGGGGATATTCGCCATGAATGTAGCTAACAATGGTACCGAATTTTGTTCCATCGGACAAGAAAGCATCTTCACGATTGACATATTTGTCTCTAGATGTTGCATCCGCGATTATAAAATAGTATTCAGCATCATCTAGAATTAATCGTGAATAATGTCGCTTGTAATCATATGCTCCACCCTGGGTGAATTTACCGATTATTCTTCTACGGAGATCCTTTGCATTTTTATTATTGATTTCAAAGATCTCCTTGGATGCTTTAACAATATATTCTTCGTCGAGATCAGGAAAGTTTTCCTTGTAATCGTTAATTATACTATCAAGACTATAGGGTTGTGGTAACCAAACTTCAGTTTGTTTCCGATATGAATTGCCTCGGAGACAGTCAACGACATCAGTATTTTACAATCGATCATATACCGTAATAACACTATTGGTATCCAGTGTTTTTCAGATATATGTCTACCCAACCAAACATAACAAATTGAATGACGTCCTTTATCGATCTCGAATGATACCACACGAGCGAATACGGTTAGATCAAAATCGTGTAGTGGTCCATTAATCACAATAATAGGATCAGTAACAGTTTGTAAGAAATCGTGCTGAAACGAATTCTGTGGATATCAATCACAGAGTGTACGACGAGGAAGCTTAGGTCCAAAAGGCTGTATACGATGCTGCGTTGGAGTACGCGGAAACACACAACTGTGTCTCAGTTATGGTGGTAAGCGATACAGAGAGCTTAAGCGAAATTATGATAAAAGAAAATGTGACCCTGACAACTACAAAGTCATAAGAACACCCCAAGACTATATTACTTGATTCTCAATAAATAATAATTAAACCAAATAATAAATTAGACAAATAATATATATGTAGATAAATGAGCCAAGAATTTCAGCCACATCCCACGATCATCAACTATGAAGAATCACGCGATGGTGTAGTCAGAATTCGCAGCTATGAAAAGCCAGTAGGGGCTGTAGATAATACTGGTTATCTAAGATTTACTGGTGAAAAAATGATATTATTATCATCGAATGATGTTTGAATGTTTCAATGGATTGATCAAGATGGTTTTGTGATTGATCACGGTGATGGGAATCCTAAGAACAATAAAGTGGAGACCGTACAAGCTATCACTCAAAGTGAGAATACCAAACGCGGCCTTACCGGTACTTCTCAAACAGTTGGAAAGAGACCAGTAAATTCAATAACGGAGACGGGCGAAGAATGAATATTTCAATAAATGAATGCAGCTGGCAAGTATTATGATATTTGTATGCCCTCGCTTCAACGTGTTGCAGAGAAAATACAAATATCTGAATTTCTTTAAAAAATTGGGCAAACAATTCGGTTTACATATTATAACCCTGTTACAGATAACTCCTCCAGGGATTTGTGTATAATCCTTTTAGAGTTATCTATGTTGTAAGGGAAATACCTCTATAATCTTACGGGAAATATTCACATACTATCTATCTTCAATTCCATCCCTGATCTATTTTGTTTTATTCTGACAGAGAACGAGTCAAAGAAATAAGTATTTACAACAACAATAACTTTTTTTTTGATTGCATGTCTCCAGTATCTTGCTTGTTTAGATTCTGACAGTAATTACAATTAAGTAAAAACTAATATACGAATCATAAAATCCATCCTGCTGATTTTCGGGTATTAGTTAACTTATATAGCATACTGCCTGTTTTACTATTGAGGCTTCAGGCTTCATTATCGAAATTCAACTGAAAAGCACACTCTGTCACGTTGTCAATACGACGTGAATGTTGTTTTGCATTCTCTCCGGGTGATTTAAACGAGGGAGAGTTTGGTTTTCAGTTGAATGTAGAGAAGGGCCTCGGATGTTTGTGCAGTCTATATATAATCCTTTGTTGTGTACTGTCCTACTGTCCTATATAATCCTTTCTTGTGTAGTTTATATATCAGCCTTTGTTGTGTACAGTCCTAGTTACGGTAAATGTTACGTCCTGTATATAATTGTACATTATGCATATATAGACATTGTTTCGTCATTCATCATCATCAAACCACGCCTTATTGGGATTCGCTAGACTGTTGTTGTTGATAGGCTAGGTATTCTGATAGGTTGTCGTCATTCATATTGGGCTCGCTAGACTGATGTTGTTTACAGGCTAGGTGTTCTGATATGTCATAATCACTCCTTATATACCTTAATTAAGAATAAATGTTGTATTGTCCTACAGTATTGTAAATCCGCGGGGAAAAAAGCGGTTGTACCGTATTTATATACCTTAATTAAGATTAAATGTTGTGCGTGTAAACTCAAAACGGGTCAAAAATTGACCCCCATTTTTGGATATATTTATATATTAAAGATATATATCATTATATAATGAATTATGAAAATATCAATTATATAATTTCTGCTATTACGGATTTGAAAAATCAACGAATACATCTATCAGATAAATTAGATTGTGATAAAATCCTTTCTAACTTTCAATATGTAGAAGACATAGCCCTAATAAACAGATATGAGTTACCGTCGCAATTTGGATTTATTAAACAGATACAACAAGCCGTTAACGAATCAGGAAGTGAAAACGTCTTCTAGGTATTGAAAGGGAAACTGAGTCAGTATTATTATTTTCTCCCGCAAAGGAATTTAATAGTAAACCGTATACATGCGTTATCAGCACGTTCAAATCGTCCGATTTTGTAACTTCGCACTGGATTTACGATGAAAGTCTTTAAGACGAAAATCTTACTTTGAAAGTCTTTAAGACGGAAATCGTTTAGGATGAAAGTCTTAAGACAGAAATCTTAAGATTTTACATACAGACTAATTTGTAAAATCTCTTCCGTAAATCCAATAAATAATTGGACTGGTCAGTGAGTTTCAAATTGAGTTTCCAATTTTCCCTGTTTCTCTTGAAATGCGACTCATTCGTTTGCATCCACAATTGCGAGGTTTAATGTCTCGGATATTTCTTCTTCGATTATTTTCTTTACATGTCTTGTTGCAGATATCTCCCCCCCCCCCCGGGTTTGTTAGGCTTGAGAGAGCTCTCCAGTAAATATCAATCATTATATTTTAAGATCTCTCTAAAAAGCGATTACTCGTATATTCGTGTATGGGGTGGTTTAGTTGATGATGATATAGCTACATTATAGTACATGTAATACGTCTTGGCCGAATATTGGTGGGTCGGTCATTTTTTGTGTTGGTAGCGTGGAGTACCAGGTCTTCATTTTATGAGGGAATTTCAATGGATGTATATAACACATCAATTCTTCTTTAGGTGGCGCTAACCCATATGAGTCAAAATAAACAATCCCACGTGGATCAATCGCGTATGCAACCCAGTGAGTTCCAGGTCCGGTGTTGTTATTGAGATTAATGATACCGGTTCAGCGCTGTTTGGTTATTGTTTTAATTGATCTCGCATGAAAACACCTCTGATGTTTCTTATCGCATATTTTTCGCAGCATCGAGTAAATAAAAATTTGACAATGCTGCTAGTAAACTCTCCCTGGTAGTCTCATGCCGTTTCCGCTGTGCCATGAATGCGGAATTTCTGACTGTCTTAGACCCTTTCCTTTTACGGATCGACTCTTTTTTTGTGTCCGTGCCCAGTCGCTTTCTTTAGTGATATCCCAGTGGCGGTACCAACAGCTCCGAGGGAGGCCGCTTTCGCGACCGCGGGTGCGGAGGCGGGAATCAGTGCTAGTAACGCAGAGAGAAGTGGAAATATACCACCCGATTTTATCATAACTTTGATCGCGGCCGTAGAGAGAGTAACCTTAACATCTTTTTTCTTTATCTTGTTTAGCATCATTGAAATGATTAATCTGACGAGTTGTCAGCGATAGTTTATTTTGACCACCAGCCCTCTGATTGTGTTTTAACGATATCTTAATTCCACATTTTTTTTAGCTGAATCCGATTTCAACTTTTTAATTTTACCAAGAGTCAGAGTAACACTAACATGACTATATGACATTTTATTTAATACGAGATTAATCTAATTGACTACGTGTCTACATGTTTTTGGACCACTACAAGTTTTCTACTGGCGCTTCAACTATACTCATTCGTCGACCAACAACTTCGAGTAGCTTTGATTGGTCACTGAGTATGACGGCTATTGCTCTGTAATTACCACCAACGGGAGGATTGGTTACACGAGCTTCGAAGTATACGTCAACGTCGGATTGTCTGGTTACGTCAAGATGTAATAAATCGGATATAGGATTATAAAATCTAATTGTGATATTTGCAGAATGGAATCTACATTTTGATCACGTCCCATAAATGTCAGAAAACGATGATATGCGAGCGCTAATTAATTTTGTCCGTAAAGCGTTCACAGATCGTTCCTGTTGACCGTGTATTTTTAACGTGACTTCGTTAACACCCAGTTAATCAAATATTATATGGCTGCGCTCCTGAGAATTTAATCTCCTAACATCTTGTAACGCAATAAATATATGTCGAGGCGCGGAAAAAGCGTTTGATGTAACATGCCATACAAATTCTCCATTATTGGAACTCTGCAGACTAGCTGTTGTTGTTGTTAGCCATGACAGTAATGATTTACCACCTGCACTCATAAATGATAGTAATTTTTGATTTGCGACGATTGGTGGAGTCATTACTGGCATCCGTAATGAGTTTTGTTATATTTACATTACACGCAGGAACACCAGCATGTCGCCAGATTGCATCATTATCATCCCATTTTCGCATGAGGACAACTGTGTGTTTTCGCTCCAAAGATAACTTTTCTAACATTTCTGCAAAATCCAAATATATGATACAGTGGAATCGCACATGAAAATAATCTACGCTGCCCCTGCAATATACCTCTAAGTTGTAATTAGGATCATCACCTTTTAAATAATCAAAGGGGGCATCTGGTCTCTCTTCATGTTCAGCGTCGTCTGGTTGATAAGCAACTCCAGTAGGTACTGGTGTCTGTAATGTGACATACTTATTATGTTCAGCGTGATCTGTAGCATCCTTAGCGAACATCATAGGTGGTCCAGCCGATCTTGTATAATCATCAGAATATCTCGCTAATCCCCCTATTGTTGTTGCGAGATCAACATCTTTTTGAATAGATTCAATCTCTCTATTATCAATCATATATATTTCACTACTAAATAATGTCATAATACCGTTATTTGACGAAACCATCTCGGAGATTTGCATTATTTAGCGTATTATCTGCAACATTTGTTACAAGCTCTCCTTCTGCTTCAATAAATGCTTTAGCGGGTAGAAGGTATTTACTTGTATCATAAATCTGAAGGTCAATTCTCCCTCGTTCATTCGGTTGAATTGCTTTATGCGGATAAAACTCATAATTATTTAAAGAATCATCTTTGAGCATCTTGGCGTCTATATCTAATGCTGCATCGAGTGAAGTTTTGAACATTTTATTATATATTTCTCGATCTAAATCGCGCATTCAAACCACTTCCCGCTATCATATTTGCAGTGATATTTCCCTGAGCATCAAATCCTTCATTTATTCCCTCTGCTATTTTTTTATCCCCTGCTTTATTTATTATTTTACTAACACTCGCAGGCATAATCCCAGTAGATGGTAGTTTTCCTGGTGGTGGATTGTCTCGTCGTCGAATCAGCGTGATTATTTTTCCCTTGGCCTCGGAAAATGCTTTACACGCTACACCAACAGCGCTGATACCCTTATCACAAATAACAGCACTTTCTTTCATCGATAATTGTTTTGCGATTGGTGCTATTTTTGGAGCCAACCTCGCAAATAACCCTTGAACAACATCACCGAGACTATCTCCATAATACACTTTATAAACGGTAAATCACGACGAATTTACTACGTAGGTCATAGTTGGATTATAGTGATTCTAGTGCATAATCATCTTATCACTTTATTATATATCTACTTGGGCGTCATGGAGAATCAATCACTAAGGTAATCATCAACGAATTCATCGATAAATTCTCAAAATACACCAATATCCATGATACCACCTTCAAATAGTCGTTGGCAGATATCAGCGGCTTCATTACTGAGTTATTTCCATGTAGTTTACCCCCACATGATAATTTCTAATCGTGCTATGTCGGAGAGAATATTATCAGGACAAGGGACAAGACCACTGCCATGAGTTCTAGAATGAGAAAATCCCTCACCGATAATACCAGTTGCCCGATGCGCATCGCGAGATAGTTCATCCAGTGATATGTTAATTCTTTCTAAATCATCATCTGTAATTTCTTCTTGTTGAGATGAGAAAGACTCTTGTTTTGAAGATTTTTGTCTTTTTCTTTCAGATTTTCGCTGTTTCAATAGATGTTTTCGCCGTTTTAATTCTTATCTTGGCTGTTTTTTTTTCTTCTATCTTTTGTCGTCGTAATTCTTATTTTCGCTGTTGTAGTGTAAGTGTTTCTATTTTTTGGTCTTTAATTGTTTCATATTGAGTATATGCTTTATTTAACTGATCGAGATATCCTATATACGGTCCACTTGTTGTATCAATTAGACCTGTGTGTGTTTTAATTTGATAAAGTACAACACAATTTTTTTATCTTCGTAAAGCGCAGCAGCAAGTTCGATAAAATCATTTGTATCACTTTTATCGATATATGCTAAAGCTTCCTGGTAAATTTAGTTCGTAATTCTTCGACTATTTCTTCATCGGTCTTTTTTGAAACGGATTTATATCTTGCTGGACCAGGAAGATTTTGTAAAATGTTTGTTTAGTGGTTTTGCTATTCTTTTAAGTTCAGAAAGAACACCTTTCTTCTGTTTCTCTTACGCATCTTTTTCTTTACCATCTATAACCTCTTTAGTGGTTGTAGTAACAGAGTTCTAGATGAAAAAAAGTGAGTTTTCGAAAGGATTTAATGCAGTGGATCATTAGAAGAGGGATTATACTTACCGTCTTGGTACAAAGGTTATTCTAAAGAAATGTATTAATTAATAGGTTCGATCATTCCTAGCTACACGGTGCGGAAGCTTCAGACCGAGTAAATGCATAACACGGCTGCACTCTGAGTCAAAAATAAAAAGAAAGTTGGAAAACAATTTAGTCAAAATAAAAAACATAAGGCGGATAACAATTTGTTCATCTAGTAAATACATGTATAAAAACAGTACCAATACCTTATGACTACAACACAGAATTCAAAAATGAACGCAATGAAAGTAAAATAAGCTATGGATAATTGAACAAATTGTATATTAACAACATTTTGACACAGTTTCAACAAAATATAATATCAGGTGATAATTAAAACCATACAAATGAAAACTTAATTTGAATAACAGTGCAAATGTACTCAGTTCATTTTTCACTTAAAAGTAACCGACCTGCTGCATAATATAAATCATTAGGTCTCACTGGATAGTTTCGTATTTTGAGTTATATGACATGGATGACACATATTACCTTGTTTTTTCTCCTCCGCTTTTTAACTTTTCATGATTTTCTCTTTGCTTTGAATTTGATTCTATGCAGGTTACAATCACTAGAAAGACAAACATCTCTAACTAGCAACAGCTTTAGCAACAATATGTGTTTGCCAATGTAAAAATGATGCAAAGGTGATCTTTTAAACTGTTTTTTAAATACATTATCCATAATATTGTCTTATCAAAAGATAGGATCAATCTGGGTAGAGCATTTATTGCTATCCAGGATATTGTCAAAGATTCCTTGACAGTCAGCTGCACCCATTGGCGTGGTCCTTTCACATCAACAGATTCACTTCATTGCAAAATTCGGTGAGTTATATGAGACGGATGACCCTGTTTACAATGTTTTTTTCTTCTCCGCTTTTTATCTTTTCGTGATTTTCTGCTTGCTTTGGATTTGATAATATGCAAGGTACAATCACTAGCAAAACAAACTTCTCTAAATAACAGCAGATTTAGCAACAATATATGGTGGCCAATGTACACATGATGCAAAGGTGATTAGTTTAGTGTTTTTTAAATACATTATCCATACATATTGTCTTATCAACAGCTGGGATCAATCTGGGTATAGCATTTCATTGCTTAAATTTCTCAAATGATGTGGTTCAGTTTACAAAGATTGGTCCAAACATTGTATGTTACCTGATGAGTTGTGGCCTTTACAGTCTTTCTCAAATTTCCTGTTCTAGTATAGATCTGACCTTCATCTTGAAATCAGTGGGACAGTTGTGGTCAGTTTATGTATGCTATGCATCGTTCATTTTTTGTTAGGTACTAAGCATGCACATTTTTAAGTTATTTTTCAAGACAATCATCTTTGCTTCTTTTACATCTGTTATGCACTACATTTTGAGGATTCATAAAAGAATTACTTTTGTTGTGAGATATCACTAATATCAGTAGGTACTAACACTACAGTCTATATTTGCTATGGAAAATGATGAAATTGACTTGTTATAAGGAAATTGTAGGATTTAAATGTTGAAAGTCAAATGAAAGTATGAAGGTGTATCATAGCTGTTTCTCTATAGCATGGCTCTTGATCACTGACAAATGCCATGCATCATAGGGAACAGAAAATTATGAATTTTACACATGCTGCGATTGCTTTGTACTCCGAATTGCCCAAAAGTTTGAAACTGAGAATCATCGTCCCTAATCTGACTGAAATTAAATGCGTAACTTGGGTTCTAAATAAATAGGATAATGAAACCACGTTCAATGACAGACCTTGATATTCCATATGCAGATACAAGTTGAGTCGTGTTGACCATGTATGACTTGAACCACGGTAAGGCTGAATTATGAATGTAACATACATGCTGGAGACGGGGAAGTAATATATCATGTTCTATTGTTGCAGACAAATGCAAGAGGATGAGTACTGTAATCGTGCCGCTATCCAAAGTAGATAGAATGTCAGTAACTACTTCAGATGAGTAGTTTCATTACTGTGGCAAGGGCGATGCAGATTGTACATTGCTAAAAAGACTTTGAATTCAGATAATACAAGTTGGGTTACAACAACGTTATCTAAGATTTTTAATATGAACGGGCGGTATATGATTTTAGAATTCTGTTCTATCTGTTCATTGTAGATATATATATATATATATATATATATATATATATATATATATATATATATATATATATATATATATATATATATATATATATATATAACAATGTCTCCATTTCCAAACTTGTTTTAGTTGCACAACTGCTGCATGTATCAAGATAAGACTTTTAAACTTGGTATATTTTGTGCCTGGTCTCTGGATATGTAGGGATGCTGCCATTGTTTTTGTGAGTGCTCAAATCACGCGAAAATGTTAACAATTTGCATACTTGGAATGATAACTTGCATGAAAACTCTGGTTATTTGTCTTTTCATTTGCTATGGATTTATATTTGATTAAGGGCATCAACAGGACATCATAAATTATATGCCACACCCAGCCTTCAATCCACTTGAAAAATAAATGGACAGCCATTAAAATATAGCTTGCTTAAAGCTATGTTTGGTCAATATTGTGATCATGTTGATGGTGTTTACTGCCATTTGTGCTTATTGTCAACGTTAACGTTTCAATATAAGTTTATTGGTTTATTTTCTTTTCTTTATTTCCATATCAGAGATGATTACATGTCCTTTGTAACAATTGGATAAATTTGAACTGTTCAAGTGAAGTCAAAAGGTATGTCTGATGCCAAGTTGTTGTATGACACTTACTAATGATGATCAACCAAACTTTGTGGTTAGCATGCATTTTTGGCAATTTAGTTGTTTTCTGAACAGTCACATTTAGTCCTAAGCCTTTTGATACAAAGCAATTTAACATGAAGTTGTGGTACACCAAAATAATTGTTTATGAATTGCCTTTCTGTGATCATTATCTCCTCGCGTTTTGTAAAAGCATCAGGGGATACTTCCGCTGTTTGTCCCTCTATTACCTCATCTCCCTAACTGTTGGAGACTTACAAAATATTTTGCCTACATTGTGTGGCCCATCTGCAGGCTTGGTGTTATTCTCTTTTTTTACTCTTATGCATGGATTCCTTGAAATGGGATGAGAAATACAACAGCAGTAATTTGTTATCAAACTTTATATTTGCATCCATTATCATATCTCACTAACTTTTAGAGATTCAAAAAATATTTTGCCTAAATGATGTGACTATCTGCCGGATTGGTGTTATTCTATTTTTACTCCTATTTATGGGGTCCTTGAAGGGGGTGGGGAGAATACAACAACAGTAATTTCTTATCAAACTTTATTTATGCAGCCATAGTCAGGATGAACAACTTGTATGTGATATATTTTTATTTTTAAAAACATTTTGTGACCCTTTGGGAGTTTAGAATATGTCAGTAGTGGGTAAGGTTGTGTTGGTTTGGTTATACAGAGAAAAACGTTGGGATTTGTGACTGTAAGGCATTGCAGTTGATCAAAATTGCCAGAAAAGTATTTACAGATTGCCTGTAAAGTTCCATTGTAGATTTATTTTATGACGAACATGCTTGTTTGCATCTAAATTGATCACTATAACGCACTTGAAGCTTGCATCCCACATACTTAAGAAATGTATGCAGTAAAATCAGATTGAAATCTTGAGTCGACAGGTTTTCAATGTCATATAATTACATCAGCATTTCGTATAAAGGTTAATATCTTACATCCACTTTTGACTTTAATGTGTGGAAAGTTCATGTACATGCAAATAAATTCTATTTATCTTGTGCAAGCTGCCATGTAAAACAGATCATCCTACATATTCTATAATAATATTACTGTATTTGATCTAATTACAGGATTCACACAGTACCTTGTTCACTCTATTGCAGAAGAATGGGAAGGCAGCTAGAGTAGACAAGTTCCCAGCTGAACTTGGGAGGGGTGGAGACCAGTGAGAGAGCTAGTACACAATCATGCTACAAGATCTGACAGACAGGTGAATGGCCAGCACAGGAGACCCATTCACTGATTCAGTCTCGGGGTTCTGTGTGAAAAGTACTCGCAACATCAACAAGACATCTATCATGTGTTCAAAATGGTCTTTCACAGAGTGTGGCATGAGGCACAATGAAGAAGAAGAACATGTATGAAAAGTTGATCAATATCATCAGGCAGATGTATATCTAGGCTACCAGGGCAGAAATTGCTCAAGGGTATGTAGGGGGACTGGTTCCAAACAAAAGTTATAGTATGTTAAGTCTGTCTCCTGTGTCCCATGCTTTTCAACATCTACTTAGAACACATCATGAGCGTAACCATGGAAAACCACTGTTGGGCAGTTAGCATTGGAGGGCGTAACATCAACAACCTCGGCGATGCAGACGTCATTGAGCGGCTGGCAGGCATTGAAGATGATTTTGCCATGTTAGTGAAGAACCATGATTAAACATCTTCCAGATGTGATATGGAGATAAATGCTGAGAAGACAAAGCTGATGACAAATAGTGGCAAACAAATCTCAGCCAAGATTAAAGTCGGAGGACAGGAACTGGAAACAGTGGGCCAGTTCAAATATCTTGGTTCCATAATCACCAAAAAGGGGTCAAGAGCAGAAATTTTGTCATAAATAGCACAAACAACGCCAGCTATGTTGAAGCTAAGACCCATCTGGAGAAACAAGAATATCTGTCTGAAAACTAAAATCCGACTATTGAGAAAACTAGTCATCTCAATCTTCATATTCATATGATGGCTTTACCCTAACAGCGGAATTACAACGAAGAATCCAGGCGCTTTAAATGAGATATTATAGCACCATCCTTGGCATCTCTTACATGGACCACATCACAAATGAAATGAAGAAGTGCATAACACCATCAGGCACAAAGTAGGCCCACATGAAGACCTCCTGACCACTATCAAAACAAGATAACTGAAATGGTATGGCCATGTCACTAGAGCCAACGGTCTATCCAAAACAGTACCGCAGGGTAGTGTCCAGGGTGGCAGAAGGAGAGGTAGACAGAGAAAAGAGTGAACGGACAACATCACAGAATGGACCAGGAGAAGTTGTCCGGAGACACAGGCATTATCACATGATTGAGACAATTGGATGGAACTGCTCAGATGTTCAACAGCACAATGCCTTGATGAGCACACTAGATTAAGAGACTGATGATGATAATGAGTCACTTAAACAGCTAATTTGTATTGTTTTAATTATGAAACAACAATAACTTATCTGTAGTGCCATTCCCATCAAAATGGAAGTGAGCACCATCTGAACTATTGGGAAGTAGATGGAAAATAAATATTGCCAAAAAGTGGCAGACAGGAAAGACATTTTAGTAGGATCATACATTTGTACAAGATATGATTCAAGGATATACTAGAAATAATATCTCATCTTGGTATGTCATCTAGAAATAAAATCTTATATTAGTATGTCATCTAGAAATAATATCTTATATTGGTATGTCATCTAGTAATAATGTTTTATATTGGTCTGTCATTGACAACTATCATTAAATATCAAATGAATTATTCTAATCAGTATACTGATCATATATATTTTTGCCAGCACATTTTCTAGTCAAATAAGATTTAAAAAAAAAAAATTAATCCAGTATAGTTGACTCAGGTAAACGTAATTTTGTTTACCTGTTGGTATATATTTGTACGCTGATGATTTTCATCTGTCAATAGCAGTTCCCATTGATAACTAGGAACATTTATTTAATTGCCTCAATATAGTAAAGAAATACATATTTTCATGTAAATAATTTTAATTTCTAATTACATAGATTTAAGTTGATTTTAATTGACGTTTTAAAAGGCCTCAACGCCAGCCATAATTTGATGAATTATAGCATTTTCCATCAAAGAAATGTAGGTTTCAATGATCTAGTACCTAGGACATGATGTAGGACATGAGTTGGGTCATATGGTTGCCTTCTGCTTATTTCAAAAAAACCCTGTTTGGGAAATTCTTTTGTCAGGAGTGACAGAGTAAAGATCTAAGAAGTGCTGGAACTATTAAGGTGAATCTATTGGGAATCAGAAGGTTGACCTGAATAATGATTGTTATCAGTTTAATATTAGTAATTTAGTTGTTATTAGTAAAGAACTTGAATTATGATATATGCTTGCATTGTTAATGGTACTAACAGATGTCTTGCATGGTGCAAAGCATTAAGAGGTTAGTGTTAGGACTGGTCTGCCTGGTGTTACGATAATGTGACTAGGTTGGACATCATGCTACATAATTGCGGCATAATAAGAACAAACTTAAAGACCTAAAATTGTTTCCTACCTTAAATATTTTCAGAATGCTTTTTCTTTCCTAATTTCATGGTGTTTGTTTTTGTTTTTTGTAGTGATATGATTATATATGCTGTAAAGTGCTTAGAGCTTCTAAAGATTAGTGGCTAATTAATTCCTCATTATTATTATTATTATTATTATTATTATTATTATTATTATTATTATTATTATTATTATTATTTGTGCAATGATGTTGAGACTAGGTAAAATATGTCTTGTCTTAGTCATGCATTATTAATGCACATTTACACCTTTTGTTCCAGGCTCCCAGGCACTCTAAGATTGTAGATTGTACATTAAAACAAAATGGTACTGATCTGTTGGTAAATATATCCATCACATTAGTCAGCTTGAAAATGCTGTTAGTGTTTTTTTTATCTTGCATGGATTATGATATTGAAATGGCAACATTCACAAATACGATATTGCAGGTATGAGCTTGTTCTCATGTAGGACACATGTCTTATATAGTATATCCTCAGCTGGAATGCATTCTTACCAGTATATACCTCCAACCTCAGATGGAATGCATCCTTGATGTTATATACTGACAGTGATGTGAACTCTTGTAGAGTTTAATGACTTAGAAATAGATCGACTTTAATTTTGTGTCAGTTTCATCAAGCAGCTTTTTAATAGAATGTAGTGTCAGAATAAATTCTTTACTTTTTGAAGAGCTTTGGCATCTTTTACAATTTATTATGTTTTATCTGACAAGAGAAAATAATTTCCTAATTTGTAAGGGTTCATCCTTCTAACAATTGTTTAAAATGTTTATCCTTTACATTTTCATAACCTTTTTTAGATCTTTATATTATGTCATGAAGTACTATAAATTTACATCTGGCCGAGTCATACGATAGACTTATATAAAGGGTACCAACAGCTGCCGTGCATGGTGCTCAGTATTAAGAGGTTAGTGTTAGGACTGGTCTGCCTGGTGTCTGGATAATATGACTGCTTGGGACATCATGCTACATGTATGTGGCATAATGTCCCTGTGCTAGACATCACTATCAGCTGTCCCACTGCAGACATCAATGTGATATGACTGATTTTTGTAAAGCTTTGTTAACAATCAAAATCACACACACATACACATTGACATATGTTTGTCAGGGTTTATTATCATAGATATTTTGATTTTTTATAAGCTAATGTTTTAGCTCTATAACCATGATTTTAATGATGTGTGGTTAAAACCTTTACAAACATAGCTGCTTGATTCTTTATATGGTATGTAGTTGATTCAAAATCAAAATCAGACCTCCACAATGGTGATCATATTAAAAATCTTTATATTGCTACTTCTCCAGAATGGTATGTCATATCAAAATGGAGTTTGCACTAAAATAATCTTCTAGTTTTATTTTGTTGGTTCTGAATGAAAGAGATACTGATTAATCCTCCGATGTTGTCACCATGGTGACCATCATGAACCTCGTTCTAGAAAGATTCTTGCATTGACCATTTGGATTCTCTAAAATACTTATTATCATATGTATTTCTCAATGATCAGACCTCCAGCATGATTGCCATTTCCACCAGCTCCAAAATATTGATATCACTACACCTTTGGAAGGTATGGTCAAATGGAGATGTTTTTTTCCCGTAATCATGTTAAGCTCTCTCTCGCTCACTATGGCCTTTCTTATCAGCCAGGAGCTCGGTCATTTACAAAGCTACTTTTACTTCACACCCGAACCATTCTATATATTCTATATATATATATATATATATATATATATATATATATATATATATATATATATATATATATATATATATATATATATATATATATATATATATATATATATAAATGATGCAGGTCACAATAGTTTTCTTGATTATCCTCATCCTGAAAAATACTTATTCTTACATTAAAAAATACTTATATCAAAAATAATTATATTCAAATGTCATGCTATTCCTCTTGCTTGAATCGTAGCAATGGCATCATGTTTTGAAGAAAACACTGTATGAAAATATTGCAGATTTAACAACCATTATTTCCACACTTATGTGAAACAGTTTGAAAGCTAGACATGGTTGATCCCTTATGGTCAAGTCAAATGTCACATTGCATTGATGTTCTTCATTGAACTAATGGGCACGTCCATATGAATTTTGACTATGCTTTGTATCTTGTTGTGTTCAAATAAACAAGACGATTGCACTCTGACAATAATTTTTAGGTCATTGTTCTTGACCATGGTTTTTACCTGTACTGGTTTTTAATAAGCACAATACAAACTGATATGAATGGATTCTATTATACCCACATTATGGATATATCTGATTCATAGGATGGTTTAAGAACTTGTTTTTTTCTTTTGTTGGCAGATAAATATTAATTATAGATTAACCAGTCTTAGTATTTGGATATATGTGGCTATGATGATAAGGTTTAATGATTTTCAATACTTAATATTAGGTTAGAGGTCGAAGGTCATGGTTAAGAATAATTGTATTGCAATTAGTTTATTTCTGAACATGTAATCTCAAACATGTAATTAAGTAGGTTTTTGATGTTTGGAAGGCAAATTGCATATGTAGAAAATCAGGTGCAATTGTCAATCCATGACAGTATGTTTTCGTTTTTTGAAATATGCTAATGTATTTATTAATTCGGTTATGTACTTTATTGTTATAATGAATAATTAATTTTTAAATACCAATTCGCAACTTGTCCCAGGCTGTTAAGCAATCTTGTTCAAGCTTGGACACTGTTAATTAGGACTTTTATTTTACATTTACATGTCAAATAATATCTTTCAATATTTCTGCTGTACTTGCTCAACATTTCTTAAAATCATGTCAGTTTATAGAATTAACAATGTGTAAAGCTTTTTGATTAGAGAGCTTAATATAATACACTTGCTTGTTGCATGGTCTTATATTGCCTTATTTACTCATTTTGATTATGAACTTTATTGTGATAACAAAAACTGAAATGTTTAAAATTCTAATTTGTAATTTGTCCCAGGATGTCATACAATATTTTACAAGCTTTAAGACTGTGAATTAGGACGTTTTATTTTACATTAATTTTGTTGTTTGTCCATTAATCTGCAATACAATCTAATGCATTGATGTTAGGATGTCTGCAGCTGTATTGTATTTACTGTTACAGTAATTCTGTTATAATATGGGGACCTGAGTGGCCAAGCTGTTTAAAGTGCTCACTGTTACATATCATTGCCATCTCACCTCTGTCTTCATGAGTTCGAGTCTTGGGATCAGCCAATGTGTGTATGTGAGAAAGCTTGCCAGTAGCTTCTCATGGGTCGGTGGTTCTTTCTTGAATGTTCCTGGGTTCTTCCTACACCATTTATTCTGGTCACCATGTATAGGCTTTCTTGTGTTGTAAAATGGGGTTAACACCAACATCAATAACCGTCACTATGATTGTGATTTAAGTGATGGATCTGAATTAAGGCTATTCTCACAGCTCTTAAAGTTTCTACTCGATTGTCCAAAGGATCTCTGTTGATGTGATCAATAACGAATCCTGTACAAATGATCCCATTAAAACATTCATAAATAAATATATGAACGAGAAAATCTCTTTCTCATCCCTCTCTCATGACAGTAATTCTCGTATATCCCATTTTATTAATCGTAACGATTTTCACTTTTCGTCGACGGTGCCAAATGATTCCACACCGAGATGCTTCGTAATCACTGTAAACAGGGTGAGAAACGAATTCAATTTGATTCATTATAATCTCTTAGACACTTATTATTTAATTGTTATTCACGATGCTTTCCTGTGATATAGTCATATTCATCGAATATATTTCCTCGCATACTGTCTAACAAACTCTCCAAATCTTTTACCACCACAAACATAGCATAATGTTGTTTGCCTCGTTCGCCATATCCACAACTATAACAGGTACTAATACCTTTAGAACCTCGTTTAAAATGTTGATTATGAACCGCGCAGTATTCTCCTACACATTTTCTTGAACATGTGCACGACTTTCCTTTAAATAACTACTTACAATATTTTCGCTCCATCGATATATTAATAATATTTGATATGTTTTTGGATTGAATATATATATATATATATATATATATATATATATATATATATATATATATATATATATATATATATATATATATATATATATATATGTAAGAAGCAAGTATATATGGAAAATATTTCCAAGACTTTTTTTATATATCACAGAAGAAACGAAGAAAGGTTTATAACATAAAACCACGAATATGGGGATTACAAATCAAAAGAAGTATTAACGAGGCGAAGTATGATTTTCTTAATGAAGGAGGTGATTATGTATGGTAGATCTACGGAACACCTCGCGATAATAATATTTTGACAGATTCGCGAGTCGCTGAAATATTATCAAAGATAGATCGCGATGGTAAACAATAGTATATGCTAGTAAAATTCAGTAGAGTTTCCACGAAAGGTTGGAGAGTATATGACAAACGTGAACGAGTAATGACAACAAAAGGATAAACCGTGTTTCTTAACAATAAGGCCAAACTAGGTATTCTAAATGGAATCGTCAACGCATATTACAATCAAACATATCCGGTAACAGTAACAACATATGGAATCTTCTCAATAAATCAACCAGATATTAATAAACTTTCCCCTATAAGGATTTCATCGATGTTGAATTGTGTAGCTGAACGACTCACCGAACACTTCAAGAATGTAAAGCTATAAAATTGTGAATGCAGCGAATACTTTAAATGGGTCGGTCATCCCACACATGAAATGACCAGAGTTGCCATAAACTGACCTTTATCTGATTTTGATTTGACAAGATTTGCTCGTTTTACATCATTTATATATGCTGAAAATCTTCCTCCGATATTTGATGCTTGGTTTGGTAAACATTTTTTCAACGAAAAGATGGGTTCCGATAGTATTTTTGCGATTCATGCTCGACGGAAATATGTCGATGTCGTTGATTGTCTCCGAGGTGATTATATCATATCGGGCGCAGACCAAGGTTTGGCTGCCAACACCAAAAATCAGCGATGATTGTGATATGAATCGCTTCGAAGAGAGCAAAGCAAAGAATCTTGGTAGAAGAATAATCGGTACATTTATTCAAGGTGGATTGTGTGATCATAAACGGCATTGTACCAGGTTGATTCTCGAAGACGCTGAACTTGATTTTATAATCGCGGATACAACAATAAACCAGACTTTTATATCAAGAAAAACCACGTATTTATCAAGCAAGGAAAAATTAGGAACCATCGTTGAATACTCAGAAGGTGAATCACCACAGTATGATCATTTAAGATCATCGATGCTTGCTTATGTTTCAATAAATTTACTCTCGATGATAAACAGATTTTCTGACATCGCGGTTAAAGTCGCCATGGATTGATTTTACTTTAATCAGGAACATTGGAGACTAGTAGAATCATTTGCTACATGCTGAGCGAATGGGAAGCATGGAGAAGAAAACAAGAAACATTACATGGATATTGCGAATCAGCTGATGTCCCCATCGAGGCTAATTATCGCGCGGGTACAATAATGGAAATATCATCAATTCTGGCTGTACACGATCCAATTACTAGATATAAAACTGTATATTTGAACGGTCCAGGAGGACGTGGTAAAACAAACAGAGTAATTGATCTTTTTAGGAAACATTCTGACATTATTGTAATAGCACTCAACCAAATGCTTTTACGTATCATAGATATTTTTGGTTTAACGGTACTTCTTGGACTCCTGAACGTATGGACACAAAATATATTCCCAGAATCACCATTTGTGATGAAATATGTAACGTACCGTTGACGCTGTTAAAACAATTTTTGGAATGGTTGCGAACAAAAAACACCGCTGTAATAATGTGTGCTGATCATGGTCAAAGACAACCATTTACCGGATTATCATTATCATGAATGGCTGAAAAGATTATTACGAAGGTATTAACACCGATCATCGATGACTTTACGTAGATATTTGTTTGTTTGCTTGAATTTTAATGGCGCACCAGCACTTTTAGGCTATTTATCGCCATACAATAAGTTAGATATTTAAGTTTAAGAAAGGTTTAACATCGACCAGCGATATAAAAAACAATAATAGTTAAATATAAAATGGTAAGATGTTGGTAACAGGAAAATATGAAGCTTCCCAATCAACGGGAGATGTAAATGGTGTATGCTGATGATAAGATGTTGGAAATAAGAGGTGGTATTTGCATTGGAAAAAAATCTTCTAGGTGATGGCACACAGTTTGTAGTTTAAAAAAGAGATTTACTTCCTTTAGGAAATCTAAAATACAAGTGATTTGTATTGTATCATAAAGTTCCCTCATGTCTTGTACATTATAAAATATTTAGCACGCGTAGGTTGCGGGTCGGAACACTCGGTCATAAAGTGTTTAACAGTGAATGATTCATTGCAAGAAACGCACTCTGGTGGATCTTCACCTTTTAGTATGTGGGAGTGGGTAATGTATGTATGACCGATTCTGATTCTTGCAATGACAACCTCCTCCCTACGGATAGTTATGTAGGAAGGAGTCCATTCTCCCAGGGTTGGTTTGATGGGATCAGAGATCTACTTCAGATGAAATTGTTTTATCTTCATGAAGAAAACTTTACAATGAATTCAGTTTCGCTATGCTATAGACCTACAGATACACGACGACAAAACATCGAGGTTGATATTCCCGGATAATCCGAGAAACAAACATTAGAGTTAAATGATATTCTGCTGGTTGATATCGATATTATCAGAGATGCAATAAACGCTGATAAATCCCAAGATCTGGCAGACAGGGGAATGGCAAACACCATGGACTCACTCACTCACAGTAACTCTCCCGAAAAAAGGCAATTTGCAGCAATGTCCGAACTATCGTACGATCAGTCTTATATGCCACCCAAGGAAAGTCATGCTAAAAATCATATTAAACAGACTGAAGCCGCGGGCAGAGGAAATCATAGCTGAAGAACAGGTAGGCTTCAGAACAGGGCGAAGCACAACTGAAACGATTTTCAACCTGAGAATACTATGTGGGAAATACATCCAGCACCAACATGACCTTTATCATATCTTTATAGATTTTATGAAGGCGCTTGACAGGATATGGCATGCAGCCCTTTGGTCCACCATGAAACTGTACAACATCAACACTAACCTGATCAAAGTCATATAAAGCCTTTACAGCAAGGCCACCAGCGCAGTATGCTTCAACGGTCAAATAGGAGATTGGTTTAGGACAAATGTGGGAGTCAGACAGGGCTGCTTGCTTTCACCTATTCTCTTCAACATCTTCCTTGAAAGAATCATGACAAAATGCACTGGAAGACTATGAAGGAACTGTCAGTATTGGAGGCAGAATAATAATGAATCTGCGCTCTCCTGATGACATAGATGGCCTTGCAGGAAATGAGAAGGAGCTAGCTCAGTTGGTGGAAAACTTGGACAGGACAGCTACTGCTTTTGGTATGGAAATCAGTGCAGAGAAGACCAAATTGATGACCAACAACACCAGTGGCATCATCACTGACATCATGATTAGTGGCCAAAAACTGGAAACAGTTAATAGATTCAAATACTTAGGAGCCATCGTGGCAGACGAGGGATCGAAACCAGAAATATTGTCCAGGATTGCGCTGACAATAACAGCAATGGCGAGGCTGAAGACAGTTTGGAAAGACAGAAACACCTCAGTCAATTCAAAAATCAGACTTATGCGCTCCTTGGTTGCATTTGTATTCCTATATGCCTTTGAGTCATGGACCCTCACAGCGGATCTCGAAAGGAGGATACAAGCTGTTGAAATGAGGTGCTTTCGAAGGTTGCTCGGCATTACATATAGAGATCATGTCACAAATGAGGAAGTGGGAAACAGAATTAAGCAAGTTATTGGGTTCTATGAAGAGCTATTGACCATTGTGAAAATGCTCAAAATGAAATGGTATGGACATGTCACGCGATCAACAGGGCTTGCTAAGACAATCATGCAAGGTACTGTGCAGGGAGGGCGAAGGAGAGGACGACAGAGGAAACGATGGGAGGATAACATCTCAGAGTGGACAGGTATGAAGCTGAGTGACACAGTGAGAGTATCAGAGAACAGATTGGAATGGAGGAAGCTGGTTGTCCAGTTATCAGTGGTGCCCCAACGGTTGGCAAGTTAAGGGATAGATAGATGCCACGGTAATGGCTCACAATTTCTCGGGATACGATGGCAATTTCTGCTCAGATAATATGTGGAACAAAGTACCGAACGTCCTAAAGTGACTTTATACGGAGCCAAAATCATTTATATGCATGTAGGATAAGTACAATTGAATGAATCGATGAGTTAATTGGCCATGCCTTTGAGTCGCATGCCTAAATCGTTTGGAATGACAGAAATGACCAAATGTTATTTTCCACACTTTTTCAATACCGAAGCCATTCAATATGTTGTTCTACCCCATTTGCCTGAGGCTCACGACTACGACCCTGATAACATGCGCACCGAACAACGAAAAGCTTTCCACGCTTGGTACCAGACTCACGCCTCAAACACATTTCACTTTCAGGAAGAAATGTTCAAATATTGTCGATCTGACGTGGACATTTTACGACGTTGCTGTGGAAAATTTCGAGAATTGTTCATGGAGTACGGTGGGATCGATCTTTTGAAAGAAGCTTGTACCATCGCCATAGTGTGTTCCTTAGTGTAAAGAAAACGCTTCATGCCCGAAAATACTCTAGCAGTCATCAGTCATCAAACGATGAACTTTGTCAAAAGTCAATAATCGGTCAAAGCCCTACGCTGGCTACATTACTTGTGCGACAAGGAAGATAAATGTATCCAACACGCACGCAACGGATGAGTCGAAAAGACCATCGGAACGTATTCGGTGGATGGTTGGAACTTAGAAAATCCTCAAATCGTGTACGTGTTTAATATATGCTTATTTCACGGATGTCCCATGTGCTACCCTCAACGTGACACCAAAAATCAGTTTTTACAACGGACTATGGAAGACTTGTACCAGACAACTTGTCAGCGACGTTTGAAGTTAGAACAGCAAGGATACCAAGTATTGAAATGTGGGAACACGAGTACGATCAGCGTTTGAAAGTCGATCCCGAGTTTAAACTCTTCGTAGAAAGTTACAAGTTAGTGGACCCTTTGAACCCACGGGACAGTTTGTACGGAGGACGAACGAATGCCACCTGTTTGCTGTACCAGGCGGACGAGGAGAAGGGAGAAGAAATCAAATATTTGGATGTGTGTTTGCTGTATCCTTACGTGTGCAGATATTGTCACTTTCCCGTAGTGCACCCAGAATTGATGACAGAACACATTGGCTTGAACCACATGCGACAGTACGAAGGATTGATCAAGTGCAAAGTCTTGCCTCCCACAGACATGTACCATTCCGTTTTACCTCACCATTACCAAGGGAAACTGATGTTTCCTTTGTGTCGTACTTGCGCCGAGACGTGCGACCAAGACCAACTTTGTCAGCAAACCCAGGAAGAACGCGCCTTGACAGGAATTATTTAAAGCTCTAAACCTGGGATACCAACTGTTAGGTGTGTACGAAATTTACCACTTTCCCACGACACAACAAAACCACAAGGGCGACGAGACACGGAAAGGTATTTTAGCAGACTACGTTGATGCCTTTTTGAAACTAAGACAAGAAGCTAGTGGCTATCCTTCCTGTTGTCACACTCCCGAAGACCAAACGATATTCAGAGAAAAATATCGTGAGCAGGAAGGTATCACTTTAGACCACATCGATAAAAACGAAGGAAGGCGATCGTTTGCCAAAGTGATGTTAAATTGCTTGTGGGGCAAAATGGCACAACGACCGTCTTTACCCAAGACGGAGTATTTGTCCGAACCTTCCCGCTACTTTCAGATGATTCACGACAAAACAAAGCAAAAACATGAAACACGTGGACGTCACTCGTAAGGACTTGATCTTAGTCAATTACGAAGAAGAACCAGACTTTGTAGAAGCCGACAAATTTGGAAATATCATCATTGCGGCTTACGTGACAGCCCACGCTCGCTTAAAATTGTACGAAGTGTTAGAACTGTTAGGAGATCGTGTGTTGTATTTTGACACGGACAATTGCATCTACATTCACCGACCTAACCAGTGTAACCCTGTCATCGAGGGAGAAGGTTTAGGAGCCTGGACCGATGAAAATCCCGACGACAAGATTCTATGTTTTGCAAGTGGCGGTCCTAAAAATTACAGCTACGAATACCGAGACCCACAAGGAGAAATGCACACCGAATGTAAAGTGAAAGGATTGACTCTCAATTATCGCAGTGGTCGAGTGGTGAACTTTAACGTACTAAAAGATGCCTTACAGTCGGGACAAGATGCAACTTTTAAAGTGAGCACCCAAACCGCACAAGATTGTCCATTTACCCACAAACCAAATCGTAAGCCGTCCTTTGGAAAAAGTCTATCTAATCGTGTACCAGAAGAGAGTACGACTTCCCAATCACTTCACTTTACCGTACGGTCACGTCGAGATTGGGCAGCATATAAAAAAGGACATCGGCCAAGACCAATAGTTCATTTGTAACTACAACGACCAAGCGAAAGACGATGAATCCATTTAAACAGGCATCATTCAAATTTGGGGATTCTCAAGTGGTGTGTGATGTTAAACCTTGCGATTGCAGTGATGCAAGACGCTATGACATCGTGGGAACTGTGCTACGACTACTACCCCTATATCTACCATGGAAAGGAATGCTGTACGTGTCCAACCTGAGAGATGCGAAAGCGGTGCTACGCGTTATTGTGGACTCCTAGAAATTTCACCGTACCTGCATCGAACTGAAGTGAGGAGAGTCGAATATTTATTCCCTACGAGTTTGCCTGATTACTGTCACTTTAAAAGTCGATTCCAAACCTTCAAAGATAAATGGCCAAAATATCTGCCTGTACCAACTCATGAAGAATTAGCCAGACCCGGATTTTTCTACTTGGGAGAAGGGGATAAAGTCAAGTGTTTCAGTTGTAGTGTGTCAATTTACGAGTGGGAACATAAAGATTCCGCTTACCTGGAACATGCTCGATGGTCTCCGAATTGTCAATACCTACATTTAGTGGGGCCATAGTGATTGAAAGTGACAGTAATGTATCATGTCGTTTAACAAGCCAGTTTGGCTTGGAGACAAGCCTAGTCCAGTATATAAACCCTCTTTAAAACATATTATTCAAGGATTACCACACGAAGTGCAAGAGATCTACAAGGACATTTGGAAAGGACATGCTAAAGAAAAATCTCAATGGGTGACTGTACAACATTCACAAGAGGAAACTGACAAAAATCAACCAACGTGTCAGATTTCTCTGGATCAAGGGTGTTTTTTTCCACTTTTTCAAATTTAGTTCGTTTACATCTGAAGATTTGTTGATCATTCGTAACCGTTAATCTGAATGGCAGTGGTCCGAAATTACACGTTATATTAATCACTTTCGCTTTTGGAGAAGATTTTAAATAATTCTGTGCAGAATATACACTTATGGTCTTCGACAAAAACAAGAAGTATGAAATAGACCTACCATGCCACAACCTTTATCACGTGTGATGAAACAGATTCCGCGGAAGGATATCAATGTGAATGATCATACGGTGGAGGATTACGAACACTTATTACAAAAGCTGTGTCCCATTAATTGGGGACGACGTGTAGTGTGTGTTTTAGTGACTTGCTTTCTGGGATTTCGTTTACCTGTCGATTCCTTGTGGATACTTTACGAACAATACCTACAAGAAAGACAGTATGGTAACTACATTAAATGTCCATGAGAGACTCATTCTGTTAAAAGCCTTACGCTTTCATGTGCATACGTCTCGACCTCTACAGGTAAAAAAGATTCGTCAACTTTTACGAACGGAAGTGGTGTACGAAGATGTGTGTGTAGCTTGTGATTCACACCCTCATTGGACAGATGTATGTGACTGGAAAAGTTGGGGTTTTGAGGCTTGGACCAAAGAAGCATCCCATTATGCTCAAGCATTGTGTTCGTAAAATCTATCGTCGAGTGAATAGAGTCACTTCTAAACCTGTGTTAGTGACAGTGCCAGAAGAACAAGAAAAAGAATCTGTCACCCAGGACATTCACTCTGTTCAAGACAGGACTGTCATGGATATTCCCCCACAAAGACCCTTCCGAGAGGACACCTATGTGACTGTACCCCATGTAGAGACTATCAGAACATTACACACTACCTCTAGGATACCTTGGTTACCCAAACAATGTTATACAGAGACTTGTTTATATGCCACTTTGATCGTTTCCATGCGTATTTTATTCCTGTACTTATCCATTTGGCTTTTATGTATTTTTGTCTTTCGTGTTGTTCCAATTTAAACAAGCATTGAAATAAACGTGTCTTGAAAAAAGTATAAAAACCTTTTGTCTTGTCTGTTTTAGTGTCACTAGTGTCATACCCTACACTACTATGGCTAACTCTGCTATTTCTACTCCTTCCACCTCGACAGTCAAAGTCATTGACGAAGACTTAGATCATGCTAGCTGGGAGGCCTTGTATCTTCGTCATCCTTTTAACATGCTAATTGCTGGACCGAGCGGTTCAGGCAAAACCGAATTTGTCAAAGTTTTGATCGAACATAAACATCATTTGATCGATCGTTCACCTCAACGTATCGTGTGGTGTTACAAAGAGTGGCAATCGGCATACAGCCTCTTGCAAAAACGTCAAGGTGATTCCACTGTGTTTGTGGAAGGCATTCCTAAAGAAGACGATGGGATCGTGTCTGACCCTACTCAAACTCATTTGGTAATTTTTCACGACATGTTAGGAGAAGAAGAGGAAGAAATTGAACTGTGGTTATCGCGTAAAGGGCATCATCGTAATGCCAGTGTCATTTACATTACACAAAATTTATTGCAACAAAGTAAAGTTCATCATATCATTAGTCTCAATGCTCATTACTGGGTCTTGTTTAAAAATCCTCGAGGTAAATCGCAAGTGCAAGTCTTAGCCAAATATTTAGGAACACCTTGGCTGACTCATGCGTACGACTGAAACTCCACACGCCTATTTATTCGTGGATTTAAAACCCACCACTCCAGATTATTTGAGATTTCGTACCCATTTGTTTCACGACTGGTGTCAAGACGGAGGACCTGTCGTGTACACGTCCTCGTGGTCGACATAACAATATGAACAACTAAAAAATCTATAAAAACCTCGGTCACTTTGACCCTGTCTCATACGTTGTCAACATGACGTCCCTTCAGTCTCATCTTCCCATCAAATTGATTCGGGCCTTGTACGGTATCAGTCGCGAGAAAAATCCACAAATACGTGCTCACGTTTTAGAAGCCAGTCTCAAAGTAGTCTTACGATGGTTTACGGTGACAGCACGTCAGATACTGCAAGGCATCATTCACATTTCACATCAAACCAAACGCTTTTTTGACAGAAACAAAGTAGCCTTGACGCAACTGGCTGAACCTCGCATCGATATTCAAACCAAAAAGCAAATCAGTTTGAAACCTGGAGGTAGCGGTTATCTAGGAGGTGTTATCATTCGTTCCCTTTTAAAATGGGATCCCAACGCTCGCAAAGATCACTCCCAAGAAAAAAACCAAACGAACCCCTAAGAAAAAGAACAATGCTGCCAAGACCAAAAGATAGAAAAAGAAAAGTCCACAGAAAAGGGCTGTCACCCGCAAAAGAGGCAGTTCGCCAAGGTGGCAACCTTACCTTCGTAAACCACGACATGCAGCACCAGTGACAGCGTTTCCAGTAGCCTCAGGTGCTTCCACTTCTCCGTTGCGGGTGATGCCAGCCAAATCCAATTTGACACCCGTTCTTCCTAATTTGATGTAACATTGGAAATTTGCGTCTCCCAAAACGTCAAAACGTCTCCTCCACCGCTGTCACCCACTTCCTCATTAGCGGCAGTAGCAGCTGCTGACAAATTACCTTCCCCCAAAGTCAAAGTCCAAGAAAGATCTGGCATGTTAAAGAGTTTACTGGAATTGTCCAAACAAGAACTGTCCCGATTTAGTCCATTGCGAACCGATTCACGACGTGTGTTACCTGTCATGAAGTTGATACGACGGACAGATAATCAGTGGCGTCGCATTCCATTATAAAAAATGACTTGAGGTCCACAACGTGAATCAGTATTTTCTGTGCCACTGCTGAACACCCAATGATGTCTCCTCAAAAACGTGCACAGCGCAACCCTCGGCGTTCTGTTGTTCAAAAAGTAAAAGGAAAAAGACAATCTCGTTATCCTACAAAACGCTTAAAAACCAAACATCGACGTCATCCCCTCAAAAGACGCAGTCGTTTAAAGAAAAAGAAGATTCACCAAAAAGGAGGTTACTTTGGTAATTTTGGAAAACACATCGTTACCTTTTTGACGAAGCGCTAGTTCCCAAAACAAGTAGATAAAAGAGGGTGTGTACCAAGTCTTTGACGTTAGTGGTATTGTGGAACGAACAAGCAAAGATGTCACCTCGCAGAAAACATTCTTTTTCTCCCCAAAAAGGAAAGAAAAGGAAAGGACTGCCTCCTCGCTTAGCCAAACACCATACAAACGATAGATGGAATACCATCGTTGGCATGACTTAAGTCCCATACAAACGATGGATGGAATACCATCGTTGGCATGAACAACGTACTCCACCCCCCCATTTGCCACCCAATCCTGATTTGACCGAGATGTCCCAATTACAACACGAACTGCAATCCTTGATGCATCGCCACGATTTGACCGAAACCGAAAAATCGCAAATGTACGGTCAACTCTTGAAACGACTGCAACTCTTTCATCGAAAAGCTCTGGAACAAACAACTCCACCCACTCCAACCGATTTGATGGCTCTGATGAATAGTCCGTCGCTCTCACAATCTACAGTGGCCAAGACAGACGTCACCCCACTATTACCCAAGGAAGAATAACCCCATGATATTTTTCAAATAAACACCGCCACTCCCATTCCGAGTAAGATTGTTGACCCCTTCCCCCACTCCCCAACGAGAAGAACTCAAAACGTGGGTTAAAAAGATGATGGCCACTCCTCCTTCGACAGATGTGAAAAAGAAAGAAAGAAAACCATAAGTGAGAAAAGAAAAGAAGACCAAAGCTATCCCGTTATCACCTCCACCACTGCCATTACCACCAGTGCCCTCGACGTCTACTCCTGTGGCACATCGGACACGTACAGCTGTTTCCAAACAACCCCCATTTCGCCCCACCCAGAGCAGTATCATCGAAGAGTGGGTGACTTATTAACAAAAGCATGGAGAAGGTATTAGCCAACATTTACTACGATCCAGCCCACCCTGCAGGTTACGGAAGCATTCAGAAATTGTGTCGTGCTGCAAAAACTCGCCTGAGAAAGCTCCGTTTACCTGAAGTACAACGATGGTTGCTAGAACAAGCCACGTACACTTTACACAAACCCATTCGACGAAAATTTCACAGAAGTCGCACTCCAGTGGAAGGCATCGATCATCAATGACAAGCCGATAGTAGCTACAAATATTTATTTTGTGTCATCGACGTCATTTCTAAATTTGCCTGGGTCGTACCATTGACATTCAAATGGAGCGGAGAGTTAGTACGAGCTTTTCAACTGGTGTTGAAACAAAGTGGTCGTCACCCTCTTCGACGGCAAAGCGACAAAGGCACCGAATTTCTGAACCAAGCTTTTCAACGAGAATTAAAGAAACGTGACATTCATTTTTTCATTTTTTCGCCGTCGAAAATACTGAAACCAAAGCCAGCATCGTGGAACTTTTTCAACGTACCTTGAAAGAATGCATGTGGAAATATTTTACGCTCAACACACTCTCAAGTGCATCGACGTCTTACCGCACTTAGTCCAAGCAGACAATCAATCTTACCATAGAATCATTGGACGTACCCCACAAGATGTGACACCTGACAACGAAGTGACTGGTTTTGAGCGTCTGTTTGGTACGTCCCGGACGATTGCTGCCCCCCCCCCCCAAACAGTGGAGGAGTGTTAACCCCTGGAGATTGGGTTCGCAATGGCAAAACCAAACGCACATTCGACAAAGGTTACTTACTCAACTGGACCACCGAATTGTTTTTTGTTACTGGACGAGTGCGTAATCGTCATCCTACCGTCTATAAATTGAAAGACATGAACGGAGAAGTATTAAAAGGAACGTTTTACTTGCCTGGGTTACAAAGTGTCACCAAAAAAGAAGACGACGTGTACGACATTGAAAGCATTCTCGAACGAAGAACCCGTAAAGTACGAAAACGTCGTGTCAAAGAAGTCAAAGTACGTTGGAAAGGATATCCTCCTAGTTTTGATTCTTGGATTGACGCTTTGCAAGTCATCGACTATAAAAAGAAGTGACCATCATGCCCTTTAATACAGCTTCAGCGACCACAGTGACTACTCCTACACCAGTTTTTCTCTGCAAGATTTACAAAAACAACATTTGTGGGTGTGGTGTGGAGAACGTGTCCCTAAAACGCAAATCGTCTTTTTCTGTAAAATCTTTGTGGCGTATTGTGTCATCGGTGCAGCCATTGCTAATTTGAGTTTGCAACAAGGAGACATACAATTGTGGACCATTTTACTCAGCAGTTGCAACGGTTATCTTCTTCCCAATCCTTCCCTGAAATACTCTTACAACGGGAACAAGAGTAACAATATTGGGAATTTTGCGTCCAACGTTAGTCATTCTACTAATAGTCACCCTTCCAATCACAATCCTCTTTCAGACACTCCTTTAACCTCGAGTGACTCCTCGGACAGAAGAACGTTCGAACTATGAATAACACTATTAACCAATTTTACTTAACGTTACCCAGTGGCTTTAGTGAAAATGATACACCTGACACAAATCAAAAACATCGTCGAAAATCAAAACTCTTTCAAAGTACTAGTGTATGACGAGCAATTGCAAAAAGAAAACATATGACCCCCCAACTAAAGGGACCACCTATGTATTCACCAATCCTGCTGGTTATTATTTTAGTGGTCAATATTTATTGACTACACTTGCTACCAGGTTCAATACTTTATTTGGTAAAACCATGGAGAAAGCCCAAACAAAGTGTTATTTTTGAGTACCATAAAGTGGCTCGTCGCCTAATGATGAAATTGTCAGAGGATAAAATGATGGCAGTTACCTTTTGTCCTGAATTGTACGATATTTTAGGTGGAGACGTAAGGATGGTGGTCAAGAAAAATGAAATAACATCCATAACCACTAACTTGGATTTTGCGAAATATTTTCGATTCCATTTAGAATTGAACCAAGGACTCAACTTGATGTTTGTGTACTCCGATGTGGTGGAGGACAACGTGGTAGGACACACCTCTGTACCGTTACTGCTTGTCATTCCTTTAAAAGTGGATTCTTCCGCAGCCGCTGACGAGGAAGGTGGAAATACCTATCATGTTAACCGCGAATTTGTACATTCTCATTATCTGCCCGTCAGAAAGTCGTATTTCGACAATGCCAACATTACTATAAAAGGATAACTGGGACGAAATATTCCATTTACCAAAGGGAAAGTCACAGTCAAACTCCATTTTCTTAAACGATTCTCGAACAACTGAAAAAGTGATGCATCCTGTGTACCGAGGAGTCGCTCGACAACGAGGACATGGTTTAGGAGATATGTTTAAATCAGCCTTTCGTTCCGTGGTCCCTGGTGCCGATGGTGCCACGAGGATTGCACGCCTTAAAAGATGCCGCATTGACTCACGGTAAAGATTTTCTTCAAAATGTCCTCATTGACAAACAAAACTCCAAAAAAGCTTTCTTGAGAGCAGGCAAAAATGTCTTGCTTCAAACTGGTAAAGAGATTTTGGGTCGACGAGAAAATTCTATAAATGCCCTGAACTGTACCGAGTCTGGCATTCCTGCTTCCCTGAGGATACAGCAAGGACAAGGCAGAAAGCGTCGACGAAGACACCCTTCCAAAAGTCTCCGTACCTCTAAAGCAAGAAAGACGAAGAAAAAAAGAACCGCTTTAGACTGAGGCAATTTTGATTATTAAAAGTAAAACATAGGGACTGAGAGAAAAAAATGATGCACCAAGAATCTTGTGCCTGTTCCAAGTCGGAACTAGATCTCGTTGCCATGCCACCCACGATGATGACCATGCAAGAAGCCCAAGGGGTCGAAATTCATCCCGTCTCCTATTTGACGGATTTAGCTCCCATCGAGTTTGAAATCAAAGGGCAATCTGAAGATTACATCGATCTAAACAGCAGTTACATCTATTTGAAAGTGAAAGTGGTTAAAACGGACAACTCCGTTCCAGGAGCCGATGCCCGAGTAGCTTTCGTCAACAATTTCATGCATTCCTTGTTCATCGATGTGTATTTGTACATGAATAATAAACTGGTGAGCAGTAGCATGGATACTTACCCTTACCGAACGTACCTCGAAAATCTCTAGACGTACGGAAAAGAAACCAAGAACACTCATTTAGATGCTTCCTTGGTATGGAAGCCTGACACAGCAGGTGATAATAAGTTTAACAACACAGCCCTGACCGTAGATGACGATCCTCACAATGTGGGTTTTGAAGAGCGTAGAAAGAAAATTATGCAAGGACGTAGTTTAGAACTGTTCGATCGTTTGCATTTGGACATGTGGTTTCAAGAGAAGTATTTGCTGAACGGGGTGGATATTCGCTTGAGACTGAATCATAGCAGTACTGCTTTCCATTTGATGGCTCATGCCAACGAATAAAAAACCATTATCCAAGAAGCCATGGTATACGTGTGTCGCGTAGAAGTGTTACCTAAAGTGGGAAATGATATCAGTCACACTTTGAACAGAGCGACAGCCAAATATCGGATACGACGCGTGGAAGTAAAAAACCTTCACCATTGTCACTGGAGTCCGATCTAAGATCGAAGTTCAACTGTTCCAAGGACAGTTACCAAACGTGTATTCATTGGTATCATCAGCAATGCAGCCCTCAGTGGTACCCACGATCAAAATCCTTTCCAGTTTAAGCATTGCGGAGTATCCAAAATCGAAGTCAGTCGCGATGGCAATGTGTACCCGACTGTTCGAATCTAACTTTGCAGAAAAGATTTACTTGAGGTCGTATTTGTCGCTGTACGAAGTCATAGGACAGTTAGGAACCAACACCAGTCACTGCATTTCCTACGAGGATTATGCAGGAGGTTACACTTTGTGGGGCTTTGATTTCACTCCAGACCAAGGCAGCGACGAGGGACATTTCCACCCTATAAAATCTGGGCAACTGCGTGTGGAAGTTCAGTTTTCAGGACCTCTTACCGAAACTGTGAATGTCATTCTGTATGCCGAATTCGATAATTCCATAGAAATCAACAGTTTGCAAGAAGATATTCTATACTATTAAACACCATGGAAATTTCTTGTCCCTCTTTGAACAGTGGAGAATCGATGGAAATGGAATGGGAGATTACATAGAAAAAAGCAGATCCCCAAGGCCAACAAGAAGAAGTAGTGATAATGCAATCCAGATGGCCAGGAGAGGAACAATATTTAGTCACCTGTTTTGCCAAACACTTAGAGAATACAATGAGAGACATGATTAAAAAAGATTGTTATAGCTGTCAAATCGATCATCCCAGTCAAATTCAACACGATAAATGTATGATGATGAGTCAAGAAGAAAAATTGGACAATTATCTGAACGAAGCTTGGAGTCTCATCTCAGAAGAAGCCGTGTTACGTCAGTGGTATAAAGACTTGCGTGATCATTCTTCTCCTCCATTGTTTGCTCGAGAAATTGATCGCATCGAAGCTCTCTTGGCCAAGAGTAAGGAGACGAAGCAAACCAACAGTTACTTGACAGACCCTTTCAAGCAAAAGTCTGGATTGAATTGATGACTTATCATCACCTGTGAAGAAAGAGAAAAACAAGATCACAAAAAATGGATACCTGGGAACTTTATTATCTTTTGAACCGTACTTCGTACACTGCTTCTTGGAATCCTGTCGTGTGTGCTAAAGATGAACTATCTCATCGCAAACCTCAAGAGAATCAAGCTTATGTCATCCACACAGATGACAGTCATCTTCCAGGAACTCACTGGGTAGCTGTCTACTTTCCTCAAGAGGGCTGTGTGGAGTATTTTGATTCGTATGGATTGCCTCCTTTGGAATATGGTATCATTGACTTTATGAGAAGAAATGCCCAGACGACACGATTCGGTAATGTGAAATTACAAGGCATATATTCTATGGTGTGTGCACAATATTGTGTCTATTTTCTACATCATCGCAGTCTTGGATATTCTTTAGAACATTTAGTGACTTCTTTTGATCGTCATTCATCTCGAAACGATGACAAAGTAGATCGATGGTTTTGTGACCATTATGGATATATGTTGTTTTTAGCCAGGAAACGTAGTGTACATCGATGGCATAATGACTTCAAACAGTGGAAAGCTCAATTTAATTCACAACGTTGTTTACCATGTCAAAGATAATGTAATGGTCTTATTGGAAAAAAAGGTTTGTTATTTGAAAAAGGTTTGTTATTTGAAAAAAATGTTTGTTATTTGAAAAAATAATATTTGTGAATTAAAAATGTTTGTTAGTTGAAAAAAAAATTGTGTTTTGTGAGTTGTTTGTAATTTGAATAAAAATGTGTTTTGTTACGAATGCGTCTGTCGTTTGTTTTACATTTTTATTAATATAGATGCTCTTTGACTTCTTTCTATCCCTCACATCAAGCTATCCAATCGTTTCCATCCCTAAACCATAGAGGGGCGTTTTCTATCGCGTCCGCGCTTGAACCATATAAATTAAGTAGGGGTAGTATCCAGTCTAACCATCCATTGTTTGACTCATCCTCCTACGAAGATGGAAATTCCAAAAGACAAAGAAGAATGGATTTAAAAGAATAGACTTCAGAAGCAGCAGGGAGAGCAGAGAGAACAGCAGCAGCAAGAGCAACAGCAGCAACAGCAGTAGGAAACAGACAGAAGTTTTGTCGACTGTCGTGTCGACACGAAAGAGTTATCTTTCTCTTTCCGAAGAAGCAGACCCTATCCTGTTGCCAGACGAGAAAATATTGTCATCCCTCCTCGTGCACACAAAATACAGCATTTTTCAGGGCTAGTCAATATTCTCGAAAAGAATTAATAATTCAATTTGCTTAAGGTATGTGACGAAGTTAGAGAAAAATAGAAGCGAGTCTATAATCACAGTCTCTTTTTACATTTGTTTTAAGTGCGTCTATAAGCACAACGCATTTTTAAGTAACTTGTTAAATTTGTAATTTATTTGAGTAAAGTAAAATGTGAGTGTTTTCTTTTAAGTACGCGTGTTTTGGTGATGATAATGTAAGTTTATTGATCAGAGAGATGTTTTCCTTCACGTCCGCGCTTGTGCCATATATAAAGAAGCACTCGTCAGTCTGGCAGTTCGTATTCACTCTTCCTTCCTGTTAAGACGTGTTTGCAGTACATCGACTATATAGCCAACTGGGTTACCGCTCGCAAGAAGTGGGCCTGGATACCAAATAGGAGTTGTACTAAAAAGACACATAATTAACCTCCAATATTCGACAATAACAACAATCATCAAAACAAGACAAATTATACGTTCTCCATTAGCAGCCCGCCAAGCATATTACCCGACCTGCAGAAGTGGACTAGCAGCCCGCGGAGCAGCCCGCCAAGCTGTTTTTTCTACCGACGAGGCCCAGCAGCCCGCTTAGCAGCCCACCAAGCAGATAAATCTACAGAAGTGGCCCAGCAGCCCGCCAAGCAGAAGGCAATCGTTTCCACAATCGCTGCTAACTCATTCAGACAGGGAGTCAAAAGTTTAGTATTTTTTCATCTTAAACCTTCGGGTTCTACAATTACATTATTGTGCTGTTCGTCATCTAACTATCTATACTATTCTAAACTCTTTTCTACTTCCTCTGTGCATTATTTACACACCTAGAATTTATACAGTTTACAAATTGCTAAACATAACTATTACCAGTACAACCATATTTTTTGTTTACATTACTCTACAATCTACACTACGCCAATAGTGTATACATTGTGAACGATACTCACGCTAATCACAGTAAACCTAACATGTCTCGGGAGACAAGGTCAAAGGTGAAAATGAGCACAAACCGCTATGTGACCAAGAAGGTTAATAACCTAATGAAATTGGCCAAAGACATGGCAAGACTCCAAATAGCTCAATCAACGTCAGTTAGAACAAAATTGGTAATGTTACCCCTGTTACCCCGGTTAACAAACCGATTAATTACGCTACAGCAGTGGGCTATTTTAACTCTAGCTATACAGCTAGAAATGTAACCCCACGGGAACTCAAAGTCACATCTCACATCCCAGAAGTCACCTCAGAAAACCAAACACTTTCACCTACAGTTATTAAACCGCTACTCACCCCTCCTAATGTCATGGCCACTCTTGAACTAAACAAGAGACCTATGACAGGAACAGAATCAATACAAAGTGGCATTAGTGGATTGGTAGAGTTAAATCTACCTCCAAACTATACCCTCCCACTCCAACCCACAATAACTTGGGTACAAGAAACTCAACATGAAAACCCGGATGAGTGCGATGAATGTTACTCCCCGGGACTCATGAACACAATGCTACGTTGTATTAATAAATGCAACACTCACCAAAAAAAAGCAGATGAAATCCAAGGAACTGGCTTCCTTTCAAATGCTCCACAGACCCCAATCTCTCCCTGTAACAATCAGGTCACCACTCATAGCATAAACCCTCCCTCCACAATCTTATTGAATCAGCCTTTAACCCCTCCCATTGTAACCCAGTCGACCCCTCCACCCCCTTGTTCCCTACCCACTTCACCCATTTCTCCTATTACATCAAATACAATCCAGCTCCCATTGCAAATACCTGCATCTCCTTCAAATACACCTGCATCTCCTTCAAATACCCCTTCCATAGTAACCCAGTCGACCCCTCCACCCCCTTGTTCCCTACCCATTTCTCCTATCACATCAAATACAATCCAGCTCCCATTGCAAATACCTGCATCTCCTTCAAATACACCTGCATCTCCTTCAAAGGCACCTGGTAAAAATTACACTTACCACAATAGCCAGCCCTCTGAGCCATCAAACCAAGCCATTAGGGAAGATATTATACCGCCAGAGGATGAGGTTTCTGACTCTGAGGATTACATAAAAATGCTTACTACCAAAGTAAATAAGCATAAATCTCACAAGTACAGACGAACCGCACCGACTACGTCTCCAACTGACACTAGCAAAGGAAAAACCCAAATGAATGGTACATCCAAGGCAAAAAATACCAAAAAACGGCCAAACCCAAATCCAAATACAAAGGGTAACAGCAAACAGGTACAAAACCCAAATACCCAGATAAAGAAGGAACCTCACCGCCAAGATACATACAATAAGTACCATAGCCCGGAACATACCATATTCATCACAAGCGGTAATTCCAAAGTCCTCAACCTGAGTGGAAGAAACATAGCAGCAGCCCTACTCCAACAACATAGTGGATCTTTTGAAATAATTAGACCGAGAACAAACTATATAATAGTTCGCTGCAGTACGTTGTCACAAGTTGCAAAGTACATGGAACTGGAGAAAATCGGAACAATGAAAATCCAAGTATCCAGGCACAAGTCTTTAACACACGCTAAAATAAAAAACTTCCACGGCCACTAACAAGATTAGTTCCAGCAACATGGCCACCATCGCAACCACCCCAACCGTCAATACAAATGACAATCAAGGACCACAAGTCAAAGAACAGATACAACAGATGATGCCTAAGAGAGCCACTAATCCAAAACAAGGAAAAAACATCGTATATACCAAAGGGTTTCAAAACGTCCTTGAGCTACCCAAAAAAGTCATCCATCTAACAAATGATGAAATAGGGGAGGAACTCACCTAACAAGGAGCCGACATTAAACAAGTGACCAGACTACGATCAACAAAATATCATAAATCTAGGAAGATTTTACTGGAATTTTCAGTACGGCGCCAATACTTGTCTACTTCCATGGAACTTCGTACAGATTAGATGACTATGTCAACAAACCAAGATTCTACAATAATTGTAAGTCATGGGGTCACTACTCCATAGGCTGCAAAAATAAACCGAAATGTGGAAACTGTGGTGGTAACCATAATGGACAGTGCAACCATACCGGACTCAAATGTGCAAACTGTAGAGGACAACATGGACCTAAGTCAGAGGAATGTCCTTTTACCATTAGAGAAAAGGCAATAATAGCACAAATGAATACAGGAAAAATCCCTTATAAGATGGCCAAGTCCAATTTCACGATAGAACAGAAGCAATCAAACTCTGTAAACTATCAATCATCAACTATAAGGGAACCACCTACCATTACAGCCCAAATCAATCCCAAATTAGTTTTACAATCGCCCTCTATAATGACACCACACAACCGTAAGCAAAATAAACCGACATTGTCCAATATCACCAAAGTCGTTAAGAATATACGTACTGAGGTAACTATCCCTAAAGCTCCTCTAGTGCTTAAATCACATGAGAAACTAAACAGCACTCATAATAATAACGGGACTAGCAAAACCATGGACAGTGGGATTGAAATATTCCCCCACATTAAAATCTTTCACTATCTTAAAGACCTTTTAATAGGAATAATACATATTTCTAATAATCAAGGGGTACATAGTATACCATACTTTAAACTCTTAAATGACCTACTCGAGACACATTTGCATATTTAAATTAGGAATATAACAATAATATATTAATCATAACATCATAATGGATAAGAAGGGGAAAAATAAATTAATTATTTGGCAATGGAATTATCGGAGATTAAACATTAATAAACCAGAATTATTAAATAAAATTCAAAATTCAATTAACAAACCCGACATTATTTGCATTCAGGAAACTCATACTAATACCACATCCAAATTCCAACCGAAAATTAACGGCTACTCCAATTACAATTAATTTAAATAGGGCTAACGGAGCAAAAGGGGGCGGGTTAGGGATTTTTATTAATGACCTATTACCCAACACCTACTTTTGTCACAACACTAGTCAAAATAATCGTACCATTACAGTAAACACAATTGAATTTCAATCAGTACACATACACATTGGTTCTTTTTCTTTCGAACTTCTTAATGAGTATGACCCTGGGGGATCAGCTGCACTTTTACAGAATTATAAGCAACTAACTAGTTGTAAAAAAAAGAGTTTATGATTTGTGGTGATCTTAATGCTCACAATAAATCCTAGGGGGGGGGGGTGATCACATAGACAAGCGAGGCACGTTGATTGAACAATGGGCACTCAAAAGAAATCTTGTCATACTAAATGATGGAACAAAAAACCCGTCTTTCACCAACAGATGGCTCTCTGCCAGCAATAGATCTCACTATTTGCACACCCCGATTGGCTGCAATCACCATATGGGAAGTAGATAGAGAATCCACACTTGGCAGTGATCACTTCCCCATCATTATAAACGTTAATCTCTCAAAGCCTATTGATACTAATAAAAAATTATCCAAATGGGTATTACATAAGACAGATTGGACTACATTCCGGAACATCCTTGTAAATAAGTCTTTAAATGACTTACAAGATGACAATATTGATCAATTCAATAACAACATACTTCAAAGTATCAAGGAAGCAGCTGTCCAAAGTATTCCCACTACCGGAACTGAGCTAACGACTAAACAACCGATACCCTGGTGGAACGAACACTGCAAGAAGGCAATCGAGGATAAGAAGAAAGCAATCAATAGATTTAGGGATACGGGCAAATCAGCAGACTATGTGGAATACAAAAACAAAGAAAAACTAGCGAAACAAATAATCAAGACTGCAAAAGAAACCTCGTGGCAAAAATATTGCTCCACACTAGAAATTAAGCAGTCTAACTCTAAACAAATCTGGAGTAAAATTAAAGCCATGAAAATTGGAAACAGCAAGACTATTTCAAATATTAAGGGTGCTATAACTAATAGCGAAAAAGCAACTGTTATAGCTAAACATTTCTCCGGAATGAGCAGCAACAGCAATCACACTGCAAAATTCCAAATACATAGAGTAAAAAATGAAGAGCAACATCCACATCTCTTTAAAGATAGAGACCCTAGGAAATCAACTCTCAACGTGCCCTTTACCAGAGAGGAATGGATAACGGCAATTAAACATAAAATGTCAACATCACCGGGAGAAGACAACCTGGGATATGAAATGTATAAAAATATCCCAGCTAATATCGAAACAGCACTAATTGCCATGATCAATCAATCCTGGTCCACAGGACAAATTCCAGAGAAGTGGAAACAGGCCATAGTTATACCAATACCAAAATCGGACAAGGACCCCACAGAAGTAACATCGTACAGACCCATTTCCCTTACGGACACAATCTGTAAAGTGATGGAAACTATGGTCAACAACAGACTAAAACTCCATTTAGAAAGTAATAATCTTCTATCAAACAATCAAAGCGGCTTCCGGAACAATCGATCAACCCTTGATCAACTAGTTCGACTACAGTCACAAATTAAAATAGCATTTAACAATAAAAGAAAAAGCAATCGACACGTGACTGCTATCTTCTTGGACCTGGAAAAAGCATTTGACTCAGTATGGACCAATGGCCTCATAGCCAAATTAAACCACTATGGAATCAATGGCGAAATGCATGCCTGGATAAAACAAGTTTTATCCAATAGACGCATCAGAGTTAGAATAGGAGATACACTTTCTGAGGCATTACAGTTGGAGAATGGCACACCTCAGGGTAGTGTGATTAGCCCTACGCTATTTAACATCATGATTAACGACCTGGAAATCAATATCGATCCCAATAAAGTGGACCTATCCCAATTTGCGGACGATAGCACATCATGTAAAGCGGGCGATCCAACAAGTCAAAAGGTTATAGATGAACTACAACAGAGCCTTAACAAAATTGGAACCTGGGCCGATAAATGGCGATTTAAGCTCTCCAAAGGCATGCACGAGGCATAATCTTCTCACCAAAACAAAAGCAAACAGTAGAAGCACCCAAATTATATATCCAAGGGGAATTAATTAAATTCGAGACTACAGTCAAATTCCTGGGCATGACATACGATCATTACCTAACATGGAAATACCACATCAAAGAACTGATTCGCAGATGTAATAAAGATCTTGCATTAATGAAAAACATTAAGGGATTTAATTGGGGAGCAAATCAAAATACCCTTTTAATGATCTACAGAGCCCTAATTAGATCCAAATTAGACTATGGATGTCAACTGTACGCGACAGCTCGCATTGGTCTATTGAGAAAACTTGACCAAATTCAAAACAAAGCACTCCGCATTTGTACAGGCATCCTGAAAAGCACCTCAAAAGAAGAACTGCAAATCCTCACAGGTGAAACGCCACTATCCCTTAGAAGAGATGAACTTACTCTAAGGTATGCGGTCAGAGTCTCGATACATAAAGCAAATCACCCCACCAAAATAACAATTAATAAGTGCAATACTGCATTCAGCAAGAAGTTTGTACCATTTCTACCATCTGGGAAAAGGATTCATACATTATGCAACGATCTAAGCATAATAAACCTTCAAGCTGAACAAATCGCCTATCCAGATAAAACACCCTGGATGAACATACCAGTAAAAGACAATCTTGAAGCTACAACATTTGGATCTAAAGAAATCACGCCCCATGTAATAAGAATGAAGATATTACACAACTTGGACGCCAACTATAAGGACTATATCAAGATATACACCGATGGATCCAAAATAATAAATCCAAATAGAACAGCTGCAGCAGTTACTATCCCCGAACTTCAAATAACAATAGGGAGTCGGCTCCCAGACTTATGCTCCATCTATACTACCGAATTTTGGGCAATACCAGAGGCACTGAGATTGGTAAAAGCACATAAACTCGCTAAATCGCTCATTATAAGTGACTCACTCAGTGTCCTCAAAACATTGGAATCTGGTTTCTCCAAAGGTCGTGGCAATTATCAAAAACAAGCTAGACTACTTGTCAACGATTTAGCCAACCTTAATCAAACAAATGAATTTATGTGGGTACCATCTCACATAGACCTGTTTGGTAATGACCAAGCCGACCTCGCTGCAAAACTAATCTTAACAACACTGAGATAGGACAAATCGGGTATTCTGTAACAGAATTGTATAGCGTCATTTCCAACAAAATTCTTAACAAGTGGCAAAAACAATGGGATACTACCCATAAAGGACGCATACTTTACTCGATACAAAAACAAGTATCCAGGAACAACTCAAGTTCACAGGTTACAATAAAAAATTTGGAAGGAATTATCAATAGGATTAAAACAGGAATAACTCTACTTGCCGGCAGTATGGGCAAATATCTCAAGTCCAATCCAGGAAGAATCACAACTTGCCCACACTGCCAAAAATTGGAAGACCTATCACACGTCTTCAATGTATGCCCAACTTACAGAGTAGCGAGAAATAAACTTGCTAACTCTCTTAGAAAAGTTGGCTCAAACACCGAATACCCTTTTTTCTTTATTCTGAAAACCCAAACCCAATTTAACTGCAGATCTGATTCTAAAGTTCCTCCGGGAAATAGATAAGATCAACAGTATATAATATAACAATATAACCCCCACCACCACTTCCCCAACCCAAGTCCTTACCCTCTGACGTCTATATAAATGGACATGCAGCCTGTAAGCTGTCAAGGAAACGCAGGAGGGGAGGTATCAATAATCAGTTACAATGACTGTATGCAAAGGCAAATTTATACCAACCCACCTGCGTAACCCGGTATAGCAATACAGGCAGTATACATCACATATCGCCGTACAAATTAAAACCACCCTATATTTACCCTTCACTGCCCCCCACCCCAAAACCCCTTACCCAAATGTCGACAAAATGGGCATAAAAAATGTGTGCTGTCGGGGAAGCTCGGGAAGGCGGGTAACAATAATCAGTCACAATGACTGTATGCCAAAGCAAATTTTTACCAACCTACCCCAGTGACCCAGATAGCGCCACAGAGATGGCCATCCGACAAATTGGGCTAATAGGGGTTTAAAATAATTCAATGCAATAGGGACGGTGACCTTAATACCGTATACTAGTTGAAACAACACACACATATTAACAGCTTCCGATTTCACTTGAGCTTTTCCATTTACTCAAATCAGGCCTCTGCTATGGGCTAAAATCTCTTAACCCAAAGTAGAAAAGGCACATAATGAGAATCTTTGAAGAGCTTTTGATCAATATATAGTATATAACTATTCAATGGCTTTACTGTCTGTGGAAGGAGCTAGGCAGGTTTTAAATTAGCCAAAATTTGGCTAAGGATTCCTGTTGCCATACTCAGTGAGGCTGGTACACAACTAATGTCCTTTTAGCCCAATTCGGCTAATTCCTACAAAGCTGTTCTTCACACTCTTAGGTTGAAACCAAATCTTGGCTAAATGAATGCTTAGCCAAAATTTGGCTAAGGATTCCTGTAACCATACTCAGTGAGGCTGGTACACAACTAATGTCCTTTTAGCCAAATTTGGCTAATTCCTACAAAGCTGTTCTTCACACTCTTTGGTTGAAACCAAATCTTGGCTAAATGAATGCTTAGCCAAAATTTGGCTAAGGATTCCTGTTGCTATACTCAGTGAGGCTGGTACACAACTAATGTCCTTTTAGCCCAATTTGGCTAATTCCTACAAAGCTGTTCTTCACACTCTTTGGTTGAAACCAAATCTTGGCTAAATGAATGCTAAACATTTGCCTTTCACATGGATTTAACAAGTGGTTTTTCTATGTACATAATAGTGATGTTGGTGGGAAATAGACTCACCCATAGTATAAATAATAATAATAATACTACTAATAATAATAATAATGAGGACTTTGTATAGCACCTAATCTTTAGAAGCTCTAAGGATTTTACAACATCTATAATGATTTGACTACAAAAAAAACACATGAAACTATAAAGCAAAAAAAAACATGCTGAAAATATTTAAGGTAGGAAACAACATTAAGTCTTTAAGTTTGCTTTTGCAGTTGACATGTTTTTCAGAGTTTAAAGAGACTCTTAAAAGGGATTACAGTGTCTTTGTGTCTAATTTCATTTAGCAATTCATTCCAAGTTGTTGGGCCCTGGTATGCAAATGAATGTTGTACATATGACATCATTTTCATTGTGGGAATAATGAGTATATGATTGCCAGAAGAAGATCATAAGTATCATGCTGGTTTGTACACATGGGAGAGGCCAGATAGGTAATGCTGGACTGGAGTCCATCAGTGAAATGTAGCAGTCATTGTATGGTACAGAGCAGTGGGGAGGTTTGCTTTATAGAGATGTGTGTTCTGATCATGTTACTCTAACATGGCAGAGTGTTAGTACACAATGTACATAAAGCATGAAACCCACATACAGTGAGAGTGCTAGGGCCTTACTTGTTAGAGCTGGTTAGAAATAAACCAGTGAATGAAATGACTGTATTTTTATCACACCTATGATTTTCGTCATTAAAATTGATTTAATCAAACTAGTATTTCGGCAAAAATTGTTAAATCTACAAACTTTATCAAGTATTTAGCAGAGAGATGGACCAACAGGAAGATGAATATGTACAGAATCTAGAGAAAACCAAACTATTAAAACAACTGTTTAAATATATAACAAATTTTATTATTAAAGAACATATGACTGAAATGGTGTACATTGTAACAACTTTTACTTTAAAACAACTTTTACTTTAACATACAAGATCTCTTTTCAATAAGTCTTTTTATGCCTATCGGCAATTTTCTTGAAGCAGGAAGTTCAAATTCCACTGGCAAAATATTGCTGACTGATATTGTCAGCTGTTTACATGATGTCAGTGACACCTTAAATTGCTTTGTTCTGTATAATCTAATTGTAATCTCAGCAGGCGCAACTTCCATGACCTGACCGATTTGAATGATAGTTGCATCTGTAAGGTACAAAACATGTCTCCCAACATCATATCTTCTTCTATCTGCTCGTTTAGCTTGATGTCTGCCTGAGACTTGTTGGATTATGTATACCTGAAAAATTTGTATCAGTAATTTTTAAATGAATTTTATTTATTTTAAACTAAACTAAGCAAGTCTTTTGAATGATTGTTTAACTGTCATAATAAAAGAAATTAATATAAAAAATAATCAATAATGTTCAAATTTCATTGCAATTCAGTTGGAAAACTAACACTTAGATTCTTCTTTTTAAATATCATAATAGGTATCTTAATTCTGTGAGATATAATTGAGAGTTGCACATTCAATTTTCATTTATTCTTGCTAAATCAACTTTCTAACTCATCATAAACCATTATAAGTTTACTGGCACATTTTATTTGAAACATTAAATCATTGTATCTGTATTGTATCAATATTACATAATTGTTTCAATGTAACAGTCTTCAGAGGAAATATTTTGAAGTATTCACTCAGGTGCTTTTATAACTGGTATTTTCAAGTTTAACATGACATTTCATTTAAAAGCAGAAGTTGAAAAACTATTTATTTACTTCTTATAAAATATCCATAAAACAATGTATGTCTTTCAGAGATAAATGTTTAGGTACTAAACCATGTTTATTTTGGAACGATTGCCCATTACATTTGACTGTAGTGTTTCATGAGAACAGATATTTGTTTGGAAAATGTACTCTTCAGTTTGTCCAGATGACTAAGTAATGATTAAAATCTTTAAAAGAACAATATATATATATATATATATATATATATATATATATAATTTGGCCATCTACATATCCATAAAAATAAGTGTTCTACATCTCCCTCCCCCACTCAAGTAAATTCATATTTTTAAAACTGATTTGAATTGTATTAAAAATGGTCTGGTCATAAACACATACCGAAAATCATACATGTTTATTTATATTTGTCCACAATCTGATGAGCATCTATGACAACTAGATTTTGATATAAACTAAGTCTCAAATGTTAAAGGACTGATTTAACATTTAAATATGGCTTAAATTGTGTACAACTCTTTTTATCTGATTTCTGATGCATATAACATTCCTTCAGATATACATTTTTTCAGATTTATGGTGTTATTGTAATGGTGCTGATGGATATGACAGTTTCAATGAAAACACTAATCTTGTTGTGTACAAGGAAGGTGTCTGAAAATAACAAATATGACTTTATATTCCATACATACCTGCATACAGTCTTGTCATTGACCTTGAAAGTCTGTGTTTTTGTATGTTTATATGTCACTGCACATTTTCGGATGATGCTAATGAGTACTGTCATCTGTTTAGGTCTTTCCGGTAGTATATGCAATTTTTGTCGCCAGATTAAAATGTCCTCGATTGTAAAGTTGTCATTGCAATGACTATTGCACCCACATGCCACAGATTTTTCCTTTTCAATGAAAGTTAAATCTAATGCAGCTTTTCTTCTTTTCACATTGAAATCTGCAACATATGGCATTTAAAATTGTCTTCATATTTTAGTATGCAGATAGATTTTAAAACAAACATTAATGTTATACATATGATGATGCTAGTAATTTTGTGATGTTTTCATACTAATGCATATATTTAAACTGCTTAATAATTTGTATCTTTCTGTTTTTCTTTTAATATAATTAAGATACAGAGCTTTATTAAAATTCAAAGAAGATTTACTGAAAAAGTCAAATAAAATTAGAAGAATTAAGTAATGATACTAAAATGATTTTAATGCAGGAAAATCAGGGCATTATATAATTAAGCATATAAACATCCATAACTAATTAGCCTCAAAGTTATATTGGTGGAGTAGGTGAATAATGCATGACTGAAATGAAAATATGTTTCACTATACCATTTCAGTGCTTTATTTCCATGCTTTAAGTTTGTAATCTAAGTGGCAATTACTGTAGTAGTAGTAGTAGTTGCTGTTCTTGCTGTGTAACAAATACAAATTGTAATTTACCTAAATTAGACATACAAGATGATAACCGTTTCTGAACAAATCTTGTTGCTGGGAGACCGATATTTGCAAGCTAAAAAATTTAAGTCTCAACCTGTTAGTTCTTGCTGCAGTCTTTAATTCACCTAACATACCTTTTAAAAGTTACGCAACTATCATTCTGCGTTTTCTTTTCCTACTGCTGATGATAACTAAATATTTGAATGCATTTATGCCAATAGCATTTTACTTATAAAAATGCTGATATCAAGAGTATATTCTCTATTATTTTAAAAGAAATACATAGTGATTATTCAAGTAGAAATCTGGACCAGAGAACTGTTGATAGCCAGTAAGTGTTAGGCTCAATAATCAAAATGAATTCCATCAGTGGTCACCAGGCAGGAATCTTCTGATGGAAACTAAAAATTCTATTGAATTTTTAAAAAATATTTTTGCAGTGAACTCAAAGATAAATAATTCCCTTTTGTTATAGCATTTTCCATCAGAATCTGAATAAGATTTATGTTCAAAACTTGCTGTTATATTATAGTATGCAGAGAGAAAATATTACAGCGGGGATAAAACATTTCAGTACTTGTAACATAAAGTTTATGAAGACAAAATAAAATCTACTTGTTTAGGAGTGAATATCTTTAGTCAAAATATGTAAATCTACTGGTCTGAAATCTAAAAATATCTATAAAAAATTTTGCATTTAAATTTGATAAAATGTAATACATGCTGATAGGGTCAACTTCACAACATAAATTTAGAAAACTATGCCAAATCTAATTCATGCTGAGTATGCTGTGATTAGATGTGGGCTATGCTTACTGAATGGAATAAAAATCCCTGAATAGTTTAATAAAAGTGCCTAATACTAATAGATAATTTAACATAATATAACTATTACTATTGTTTATATTCTATTTGTTTTGTTAACCTATAGAATGTTTACAAATTAGCAATTTAAATCTATACACACCTTTGTTGAACTCATTTCCAAGAAGTTTTCTGTACAAGTCCTTGTCCATTCTCTTCATACTTTGGACATATCAGTTGAACTTCTCTGGTAGCAAGAAAACTAACCTTATTTATACTGCTGTAACTGATTGAATGCCTTCTACCAGTTCTACCTCTATCAAGGCTATTACATGCCCAGCAGGCAGCTGTTAAGCACTCAGCAAGATCAATGAAAACCTGTCATGATCAAAGGAATTTTACACCAAAAGCATGGACTGGAGAGAGCCATACACTGACTCAAAAAGAAGGCACTTGATTTTATGAATTGTGTTACTTGTCCAGCTATCATAGTAGAGTATGCAAACTCCATGATAATAAAAATTCAATAATGTTAGATGTTTAAATGCTGATGATCATACCTATATTTATAGGCATATCCTTAATGACAACTTCTGTGTAGACTGAAAAGCCAAAAGTTATGGCATTTCCTGTCATTCCAAGTGATTGAAATGTTTTCAATATGGCATCAAAGAATCTGGTGCAAATTTCAGTAACCTTATTTTAAGTCTCTACTTTTTTCATTTGAAAAAAGGAACAGCTTTCTAAATATTTTGTAAAGTAAATTATTGCACCCACTATCAACTAATCCTAGCCAGACAGACACACAGAGATATATCATATTCCACCTATTTCCATCAAATTTGTGTATTGTGAGTCTTTCATGATGAATTTAGATAAATACTTCTAAGTTCATCAATATATGTAGGAAATTATCACTGAGAATAATGTTAAACTAATCATCAATTAAGTTATCATTAATGGAATATCCTCAGATATTATATAGTAATCACAATAATGTAGATCAAGTATTATCTTAATAGTATAGTTTTACTGTTCCAGAATCTTTTTCGTTACAGCCCATTCAAAACTTGGACATGATGTCTTTTTATAAATAAGCAAAACTGAAAAATATGAAAATACTAGTACCGTAATCATGTAATTTACACAACTGCTGCTAGACAATAAAAATATATGTGCTGCTCTTTAGATTTGGAGGCAACACAGTTAACAATAGCATGATCCTATTTCCATTCATGTTTTCAACCTTAAACAGTTAACCAACCCACCAATAAACATGGTCACATTTTAGACTGAAGTCTTCATAGACCTGATTATAATATTCTATGGTCCATCCTTGAATCCCATGAACTTGCATCAGATAACTACTACATTATATGCAATCTGAATGTATCAGTTCCTTCACCTTTACTTGCTATTGAAAGACTCCTCGATATGATAAATAGAACCAAACTAATGCATGACATCCAGCGAACCTAACAACTTGCTTACTTCCTACAGTAGAAGAACACAATAACTGCCTGTGTTCATTGCTTGAAAACATCTCAGCCATCAAGTGCAGAGTATCAATTCAAAAGTGTTCTCCATGGTATAGCAGTGTTAGGGACCAGCTTTGCACCATTAAAAAAGACCACTGTGAAGTGGAGAGGCTTTGACTTTCCAACAGACTCACTTTCATAAGCTGTTCTATGAAGCTGCCAAGAAGAATGTCACAAACATAGTCCATTTAGCCAAATTATCCCACTACAGTATTTCAGCGACAACCATTAGCAGCACATGGATTAATTTCTGATAGTTGTGATGATGAGTGCACCAAAGTCATGTGAACTTGATCTAATTCCAACATCACTGCTGCTTGAGTGCTTTGATCCAATATTGCCTTTACTAACTGATGTTATTAAAACCTCTCTCTCATCAGAGGAATTCCCATTATTTTTCAAAACTGCCAGTATAAAACCTTCTGCTGAAGAAACTAACATTCAACTTTACTGCTTTAAAGAACTACCGACCAGTTTCTAATCTCCTGTTCATATAAAAAATCTTAGAAAAAGTTGTTCTGACCCAACATGTATCTCATCTGAAATCAAACAGTCTTTATAGCAATGTACAATCTGCATGTCAAAAAGACAGTACATAACCTAGGTGTTACTCTGGTCAGTTACTCTCACACTGCAGCAACATGTCATGAGCATAGGAAAGGCTGCTTATCTTAAGCTGAGATGCATCAGCTCCATTCACAAATATCTTTCAGTTGATGCCACTAAAACACTTGCCTTAATTAGTACTTTCAAGACTCAACTATTGTAACTCAATTATGTCTTTTTCATCTCAATATCTGCTCCAGAAATGTCAAAAAGCTCAAAACACAGCATGCTTGAATCATACTTAGAGTACAACGATCAGAGCACACCTCCAAATATTTTGAGCTTTTTTATTTTCTAATTTCATAGTGTTTTGCTTTTTGTAGTACAATGTAATATCATTATATATGTTGTAAAGTGCTTAGAGCTTCTAGGCATAATGCAAAGTCCTCATTATTATTATCATTATTATCATTTGTTTTTGTCATCTTCTATGCAAAGCAGAGTCAATTATATATCTCTCTTGACTGTTTAAAAAGACTTTTTAATTATTTTATTAAATTATGAACTTTAACCTGGAAAGCAAGCAACCCATCTTCCCAGATGTGAAAAAGCTTCGGTCCTTGTATTGTTTATATACTTGTAAGGTGCCCTGTTATAAAGTTCTGGTGTTTATATGATATGAACAATTCAACCTAATTTTTTTCACAACCCGTATCAATGTTGAGTTTATAGTGTTCGCATTGTTATAGTTGAGATGAGCAGTTGAGAAAAAAATAAAGTCACACGTGTGACTTCACTTCAAAATAAAGTCACACGTAAATTCCTTAATAAAAGGAATTAATTTATAATTTATCTGCAATCAATATTTATCAACACATTGCATTGAAGACAGTAGTGCAGTGAATACTCAGCCATGGGTGTAAACATAATAACATATTTCTCTAACAGGTGTTGAAGTTAACTACAGATTGTACACACTTTTCAAAGTAATTTTTCAACCAATTGATCTGATTGCTACATGTGCTTCTACTGGTAATTTCATAATGCCTAATTATCATACACGATATTTTTTTTTTTATCATGTAAATATTAAAATAAGCCTATGATGCATTTGATAAGTAGATTATTAACATATAGTTCATAACATTATCAGACCCACTTTAAAATTACATTTGTTCCATGAATTTACATGTTAAGATTATTAAAATATACATCTACAGTCCTTTCAAATATTGTTCATTCAAGATTCAGTTAGTTTGTTTATTTACTCATTCAGCTACCAAAAAATTAGCCAATGAGAATTGTAGTGAATGGTATGTGCATACAAAATTTGCACCAAGATCTGTACATTTAATCTTTTCCCTTGTGCTCAAATTTGATGAATAATGATTATGTCAGTGTACTGCTTTGTCCGATCATATGGATATATGAAAATCCCTTTTAATTTCTTTACTTTGTTGTGACATGCATATAAAGTTATATTTTAAAAATTGTAGAAATTTTCAGCTAAACCAAATCCAAATAATGAAATAATCTAGGATCCATAACTTTGGTAAGAGATTGTTAGCTGCAAGCAAGTGGTCCATAGGGCATTATCAAAGGCTTGTTTGGCTATAAAGCCTTGCCATCATGATTAGATTATTCAAATGTGTAATTAACCATGCTCTCCCAAGTGATTTTGGCTGTGAAATTTGAATTAGAGATGGTGATAATCAGGATAACCCTTGTTACATGTCTAACTGTTAGCACTGGGCTACATGAACTAACAGTAAAATTTTGTTCCAAATTTATTGTGTTCCAAGTACTTTTTGAGTCTCTTCAAAATAGTTATTGAAGAGCCACTGTGGGTTAGATACTTAGGTAATAAATAAATGGTGGATTATTATACTATCATAATAAAAATTATAATACTCAATCTTTACTTATTTAAAAAATAGGTAGATAGATATGTAGGTAGGTGGATAGATTAAATCAAGATAATAGATTTAATGTCTCACATAGAAATACATGCAGAATGCAAATGATTTTCAAAGTTAACTTTTGGGCATTTATGTGCAATTAATGAAATTGTGAGAGTCTGTCTTTAGCAAATTGTCAAAAGTAAAATCCCAAAATGATTCAATATGTGATTCTTTCTTATTGTACATTTTGCCCTCAATATTTTTGACCCATTAACATAGTTTTGTGAAAATTGGTGTAGTGATGCATATTTCATGATATATTCTTATTTTCATCAGTTATATATTTCAAAATTCTAAAGTTTTTTTAATTTATCAAATGGTGTTAAAAAGAAATTTTTCATTTTAATATTTTGTCCTTTCCAAAACACACCAATAAATACATGGAACAGTAATCATATGTTTACTTTCATTCATATTTTATTCATTCACACATTCTCATACATTTTTCAGTGAATATCACATCTGTAGCTACATAATTGAATTATATATACTGATAAAACACATATATTAATGAATAATTATTAACTTCAAAAATTACTTTCATTAATTTTTCAATTAATTAAGTTCAGTTCACTATGTCAGTGTACTGATTTGCCTGATCATATGGATATATGAAAATCCCTTTTAATATCTTGACTTTGTTGTGACATGCATATAAAGTTATATTTTAAAAATTGTAGAAATTTTCAGCTAAACCAAATCCAAATAATGAAATAATCTAGGATCCATAACTTTGGTAAGAGATTGTTAGCTGCAAGCAAGTGGTCCATAGGGCATTATCAAAGGCTTGTTTGGCTATAAAGCCTTGCCATCATGATTAGATTATTCAAATGTGTAATTAACCATGCTCTCCCAAGTGATTTTGGCTGTGAAAATTTGAATTAGAGATGGTGATAATCAGGATGACCCTTGTTACATGTCCAACTGTTAGCACTGGGCTACATGAACTAACAGTACAATTTTGTTCCAAATTTATTGTGTTCCAAGTACCTTCTAGTTATTGAAGAGCCACTGTGGGTTAGATACTTATGTAATAAATAAATGGTGGATTATTATACTGTCATAACAAACATTATAATACTCATCCTTTACTTATATAAAAGATAGGTAGATAGATATGTAGGTAGGTGGGTAGATTAAATCAAGATAATAAATTTAATGTCTCACATAGAAATACATGCAGAATGCAAATGATTTTCAAAGTGTACAATTAATGAAATTGTGAGAGTCTGTCTTTAGCAAATTGTGGGAAGTAAAATCCCAAAATGATTCAATATGTGATTCTTTCTTATTGTACATTTTGTCCTCAATATTTTTGACCCATTAACATAGTTTTGTGAAAATTGGTGTAGTGATGCATATTTCATGATATATTCTTATTTTCATCAGTTATATATTTCAAAATTCTAAAGTTTTTTTTAATTTATTAAACGGTGTTAAAAAGAAGTTTTAATTTTAATATTTTGGCCCTTTCCAAAACACACCAACAAATATAAGGAACAGTTATCATATGTTTACTTTTGTTCACATTTTTTTCATTCACACATTCTCATACATTTTCAATGATCTGTTGCTACATAAAAATTATATATACTGATAAAACACACATATTAATGAATAATTATTAACTTCACAAATTACTTTCATTAATTGTTCAATAAATTTCAAAGTTCAATTCACTATGTCAAAATGTATAAAGATTTGTAAATGTCATGATGCAACAACAACAAAAAAAAAAAGAATTTGAATTTCACATTCAAGCAGGCACTCACCAGTTATTATGTACTTTTGAGAGAGTAATGTATATTAGGTTAAGTTGTTTGCATAGAAGCTACTTTGCTGTAATGTGGCTGACATTTCATTGAAAAGAATGTCTATTGGTAAGCCAAAAGCAACAAACTTTTCTCTAATATCAAGTAAACAACATGAAGTATACTAACAGGCCAGATCATTTTAAGTACATAAGATATTTTAACTAAAAAGAAATTCTACAGAACAAAGTTCTTAAATTTGAAAAGGATAAGTTACCCAATTTCGTGTAAAAACAACAAGGATGACAGTTGAAAAATACTCTTATTTAATGACTGGATATTTGGTTTACTATTTCTTTAATCATTTTTGCATTTCTATTTCAATCAACTTTATTGAATGACCTTTGATTGTTTGTGTTATTTTTTATTTCAGAAATTACCTTCGCTCTTTCTATTTATTTTTCTCTCTCTAAACGACAATATATGAACTTTCTTTTTTATATACATCATAAACCATAAAAATAAAATGTTCACTATCAAATAGAATATCTCAGCAAATCCTAGAAGTAATGTAATGATCAATATCAGATATAAGAATTTTATAATAAAGGCAGCGGATGACTCATTGAGAATTGCCTCTATGAATAATAATAATAATAATAATAATAATAATGCTTTGTTTATAGAGGGTGACTCGTTAGTAAAGGACTATTCTCCCTTGAGGCCCTCTTAAGGAGAGTATGAAATGCACATTATATGAAGATAGCAATAATTAGTGAGGGGCCCCGAGTGGCCAAGTGGTCTAAAGCGCTGCCCGTTACGGATCACTGCCATCTCACCTCTGTCTGTGTGTGTTCAAGTCTAAGATTCGGCTAATGTAGTTATGTGAGTAAGCTTGCCAGTAGCTTCTCGTGGGTCGGTGGTTCTTTCCTGGGGGGTTTCCGGGTTCTTCCTCCACCATTATTACTGGCCGCCATGTATAGCCTATATTGTGCTTAAAAATGGCGTTAAACCATACAAAACAAACAATAATTAGTGTCACAGTCTACACAGAAGCTGTCATTAAGGAAATACCTATAAATATAGGTATGATCATCATCTATAATAAACACATGCATGCTCATGATATCTCTTTTTAAGTACTCTAATATTTTCAGCTGATTTTACATGTAGTGGAAGCTTATTCCATACAACTGTACCAGAATATTGAAAACTCTTTTTGAATTGTTCTGTTCTTGGTTTTGGTACTAGAAGTTTTCCATGTGATATTAATCCCAACTGGTATTTTTTTGAAAAAGGCCTGAATAAGTCCTGAAGATATTCTATTACAGTTCCATGTAGACATTTATATAAAAGAACTGCCTTGTGAAAAATCTATCCTGTCATATTGCTATGGGTTGGAGATGTAATGAATTACCTGAAGAAAATGAGGAATACTCAATATATCTATTGCAAGATACACATTTTACTAAATGACAGGAGACATATTAGATCATCTTGGGGTTACCAATATATAATTTCTTTTGCATTCAGATTCAAGGGGAGACGCTATTGTATTGAGCAATAACTTTGAGTTGCCTATACACAGACGCAAAGTAGATGCAAACAGCAACAATATAGTTTTAGATACTTCAGTTCAAAATTACACATTCAAACTTATGAACATTAATTGTCCTAATTGATGTTTATGATGAATGTATTCAAATTTATTTCTGATGAGAAAATAATATAGATTCAAAAGGATCCACTTGGAGAAAGAATAAACCTATCAAGCGGGCAAGGTTAGATTTCTTCCTAGTGTCAGAAACTTTATAAAACTTTATAAAACTTGTAATGAGTGAATGCTTAATGTGCATATATGTATTGGTACATATATGTATATAATTGGAAATTCTTACAATAAATTTACTTTTCTTCGGCTCTCTCTTTCTCATAGCTTATATTCTGTAATGAGTTCAGAATTAGAATATAATACTATGTACTAATGTTAACACTATTCTCTGTAAAGTTATGAACATTTATAATTAACTGTGAAGAAGTCATGGGTTGGATCCGACCAACTGCTGGCGTTGCATGGAAAATAGTACAAAAACAAAAAAACAATGTCTACTGAATAAAAGTAGACAAGTCATATATATATATATATATATATACATAGGCATGGTTTTGATTGTGTATTAATTAATAAAACATTGATAAGTTTATCAATATTTGCACTGTTATAAATATCTTTATATTAATTACATCAAAGCCCATAGGATAGAGAGATAATAATGTCTTAAAGACAGTAATCTAAAGAGAACAATATGTCTTAAAGTTGTAGATTTTTCATATTCGAACATTATTTCAGCTTTTATATTTTCTAGTTTTAGAAACATTAAACACTTTTAATTTTTATTTAATCATCTGCAATTTGTTCTCAGTAACTTATGATAAGATTTGTTAACCCAATCATCAGCATAATTATTCAAAGGAATATTATGTTTTTCCCAATTCTTGGATGGGTTACTTATTTTTCTAATTGGTATCATATTGCACAGTTTATGTGTGGAAGCAGAAATGATTTTTGATATCATGTAGTACTGCACAGAGGGGACTTAATCATCAGTGTCACATAATATCCCATGGTTAAGTAACACTATAAGACATGCCTCCAAATTTGACTGCACCCAACATTTTAGAATGAAAAGAAAATAGTACTAATATGCTATAAAAATGGGACACTAATGGTGCTTTAAAAATAGGATAACCATATTTGATTTGACAGTTTAGGCACCTTAACATTATGGTTTTATTGAAAAAGGTCTCAAAATATCCATGATTTTATATATGTTGGATGACAAGCTGGTGTTCATTATACATGTCTTGCCTGTGTCATAAAGACCAAATCCCCCTCCCCTCCTAACAATTTACTTGGTAACAATTTACCCAGGTTTTTTTTCTTCCTACAGGAAAATAATCAGCCCTGACACCCTCACTCCCTCCCTCTCTTTCTCTCGCCCTCTCTCTCTCACTCTCTCTCTCTCTCTCTTTATGCCTCTCTTCCCTTCATAAAACTGCCCTTTTTCTTATCTCTCTCTTTATCTTCTTGTATCTTTCTTCCTCTCTCTCTCTCTCGTCTTTGTCTTTATGTTTCTTTTTTCTGTCTTCCTCTTTTTCTTTTCTGTTTTCCTCTTGTGTTCCTCTCACTTCCACTCTGTTTTTATGGCTCTCATCTGTCTTACGCTCTTCTTCCTATATCAGTCTTTCTCTATTGCTTAATCTTCCTCTCTTCTCAATTGTATGTTTTAAGCTACAAGCGAAGACAGCTTCAAAATTTCCTGAAATAGTATTGTCAGACATGTGCTCCACAATGATTACTAAATCACTTACAAATTACCTCAAAAACAATGTAAATAAGTATTTACAGGACAGGAATAAGGAAACAAATAATGTGTGGGTAGAAGATGCCAAGATTATAAGTGCAACATCATTGATCTCTACTGACATTTATGTGTATAGTATCTGTTGATCCAATTCCAAAGGAGTTACACAGTATTATTTGTTGAGGTACCCATCATATTTTTCCTTGGACACTTTCACTCACTCTAGATTTTTTTTTCTTCAAAACCTTGTAAATGATCATGTGTGTGTGTGTGTGTGTGTGTGTGTGTGTGTGTGTATTTTGGATTTTTATATTTAGTTTAAAGTGATGTACACCACTCATGCATAGCCCTGCAGACATGTAACATCATGTCCCATCCAGTCACATTATTCTGGCACCAGGCCAACCATTCTCAGAATTAACCTCTTAATGGTGAGCACCAAGTGAGGCAGATGCTAGCACCATTTGTATAAATCTTTGATATAACTTAGCTGGGGTTTGACCCACAACCTCCCACATCACAAGTGGATGCTCTAACCACTTAGGTCATCAGAATCATTCTGGGGACCAGGTCCCCATTTCAATGCATTGTAAGTTTGAATGTGATAGCTAAATCTACCCCATTTCCAATTGCTAGCAGACTCATTACATATATACATGTTGCATTCAGCTTATTACCAAAGTGTCCATTATTGACAAGAAATTAATTATTTTAGGCAAGGGAGTAGAAGTTAGAACTAGAGGGGGAAACTAATGAGTTGTAAGGGAGGTGGAAATAAATAATTAGGGGGTTGGGGTGGAAGATCTTGATGTTACACTATCTATAAAAATTGCTGGTTAAGAAAAGGAAAGTGGAATAAGCTATACAATTTTTTAGATTGATGGTGCATTATAATTAAAGGATTTTAAAGAAAATGATTTGTACATGGTTATAATTTGTGCAAATTGTGAGATCAGCACTTTGACTATGGGCATTTCAGTATTATATAATTTGTTTATCTTGCACAAAGCAAGACATCATCCAACAAATCATCACTGATAATCCAATCAGCATAGCATCAACAGCTCCAGTTCATTACCATTAATATCAAAGACCAGACTAATAAGCCATGTGATCCAACTCCAAGATCAAAAGTCAGAAGTTCTATACAGACATTGGACTAAGGCATGTCTTTGAGAGGTTAAATATTGTATGCCCACCTAGAAATGCCAGTAGTAGCACACTATGAGCCAGGAAGTAACACAGTTTAAGAATGTCATCAGTTTATGATTTTCATGAAGAAGATTAAACAGAGAAGGGGCATGAAACAGTAGAGGCTGGTGTGACAGGAGAGAGTAAGTACAGTTAATATTGTTTTTAATGAACGCTATATACAATAGAATTTCTTAAAATATATCAATTGAGACACTTCATGATTAAAAAGCCTTTACACAGAAAATAGAAATTACTGAACTATATTTCTACCTGAAACAATTTTAAAATAAAGATTTGTTTCTGTATACTGTGTCATATAAACAAGCAAATTAAAGAAAGAATGATCTTTCATTTTGAAATTTCAATGAAACTTTTGTTTTTCAGTAAATAATAATAATAATTAGTTCAGGATAGATATACACAATGAAACAATGCAACAATCAAACAACCAGCCTGCATTTTTTTTGCACTGTAATGAGCTGTTTCAGTTCCTTAAATACATTGCTAATTAATTTAAAATCCACAATATGTTAGTAAAATGTTCAGGTTTTTTCCAAGAAACTGACAAGGTTATGTATTAAGTATGTTTTCATTCATTTTTTCTTCTTCTTCTTCTTCTTCTTCTAATAATAATAATAATAATAATAATAATAATAATAATAATAATAATAATGATAATTGTACTGTAAAGAGAAAGGAACATTCCTAATGCTGTTATTAATTGACACATAAAATATCTCATTTTTTGTAGGGTCTGATAGCTGTTATATCTACAATAAGGATCTGCTCTCCTTCATCACATGGTCTTTGACTCTCAGCAGACAAGGAAAGATTTGCATAAATCTTAATGACACAGATATTGGTACTTATGTAAAAGTGAAATGTAAGTATATTTCTATATTTTACCAGACAATATTACCTAAATGGTTTTTTTCTTCTCCAGATTCTAGAAAGGGAGATAGAAAAATATTGTGTAACGTTATTGAATTTTGTGAACCAAAAACAGTTTTTCTATGGATATGTATTGCTGTTAAAACTGCAGATTAACTGGAAATGGGATTAATTTTTACCATGACAGAAAATATTCAAAATATTTATCCAGACATGCAATAATGACAGAATTATATTATGTTATTATTTATTGACGGGTTGTATGCAGCAGTTCTAATCTCTGCTGAATACTTTTTCAAACCATATTATTAAGTTTTTGACCAAATCTCATATATATAGATGTATCATATATTTTTACACCAATATGCAATTTTGTGAGTCTGAAAAATTCAGAATTCAAATTCATTCATTGCTGAGTAGTGACTGAAAATCCAATCTCTGAAATTAATTACACCACTGTTCACTAGAGAATCAAGCTGCTGTTGACTTGCTAACTGTGACTAGGTAGTTTCCAAAGAGTCAGGTCACACACACCCTCCAAATATTGTGTGAACATGATCACCTTTGAAGTTTACATTGTTAAGATAATTAATTTTTTATACACATGTACAAAAATAGAAACACTAATCAAAACTAATTTAATACTAGTATTAGAAGATTTAAAAATCCTATAATTGATTATCAGTTGCCAACATTATGTGTTTGTCAAAAACTTGATCTGTCATTCACATCAATCTAATATAGTGTATTCAAATTTCTCATCTCAAATGTGACCATACAACACAATTAATTATGAATTCAGATCTGTACAAGGAACATTTTGACAATCATAAAAATATAAAAGTTATGCATGTCAGGTTAAAGAAGTCTTTGGTTTTAAATTTGACTTAAAATAAATCATGTTCATTTTAGTTGGACTTTGCAGACCTGTCAATATTCTAGTTTTAACAGTCAATCCCCTGATTTATCACATGAAATATATGCATGAAAGAGATTAAGAGAGGGTGATTTAAGAGAAGTTGGTTTCAGATAGTGTATGTATAAGTTTAGAATTGAAGATGCTATTAAATCTCTTCTTACAGATCCAGATATAAATTACAAGTTTGGAACAGTTGAAGAATGTGGACTTAGTAGTGATGAAACATGTATAAAGGTAATTAACAAAAGCATATTACATTCTCTTTTGCTCATATACATTGCAAACTCTCTTTGGTCCATACATTAAAACAGTTTGAACTAGACAATTCATGATCAGTACATGTATATTATATTGTATACTTGATGTGAACAAGCTGCACACCTCTTTTCATGGGTTGAGCCATTAGCATGTCTCCAAATTCCATTGAATTATACATTATTACATTTCATTAATGATATAATTTTTATTTGTAACCTGACAGCAAAAATGCCAGTAATGAAGAATGATTATTTATAACAGATAATGAAATTTAAGTAATAAAAATAAAGATCAAATTTTTATATTTTTTTAATGTTTTCCTTTATATTGATGTATTAGCTGGAAACAGAATAATGAATAAGAGTTAATGGTGGACTTGCTGGTAGATACATTTATAATCTGGGAAAGCTTTGTCACAAATGTATATGGACACAAACTGACCATTTTACATCAGTTTATTCATAAAGTTTATACAATTAAGATCTGTAATAACAGTTTTCAAGGTGTGCATTTTTGGAAACTAAAATGTGTGGCAAGCAAAACTGAACTGTAATTAATGCAATCTGCAAGTAGTTAATTCAATAACTACTTAGTGTGTGATTATCAGTAGGTCATTGATTCCTGAGAATATATAGAGAACATGTGCAGAAAAATATGACTCAGTCAAAATTGTATTGAAAACTAGTATTAACATGCATTTTCCATGTTGCCATAATTTGATTTTGTGCAGCATTTATAATACCCGTGTTATGTTTATTTTTCTAATTCAGTGGATAATAAAGGATTGTTAATATGGAATACTTTGTGCATATGCTTTTTGTGGATTTCATTGGCAGTATGCAAACAAACAAAAAAATTATAAATTGGCTACTATGTGCCTTTATCTTTTTATAGTGTATTGGGGGTGCTGGATTTACAGTGAAATTGCTTTGGACAGATCATGTCATGAGTACTATGCTGTTTTACAAACAGTTGGACTGCAACAGTGTCACATATTTCTGTGAAAGTCTAAGCACATTTTTGAAGGTAATATGCTTTTTCATCAGTAAATACAGTGTCTTTACATTTGATCTCTGTAATTATAAAGGAAAGTAGTCACAATGAACTCTAGTGTCTTCCAAACCCGATCTCTATAAGTATCACACCCACTGAAAAGTCTGGAATATAAAATGGATTCCATCCACCAATAGCTTAACTCATCTGTACATCAATAAGAGTACCATATTTTGTTAATATTTTTAACTTTATAAACATTAATAAATATTTTTGAGGTTGCCATGAAAACATGTTCCAAATTTTTCAAAATCAATTTGTGGCTTTTATTTCAGTCTGATCTTGTCAACTTATTAAAGTTATTATGCGGTTTGTCACACACACACACATGCATTAAAATAGTATTAAAGTTCTTGTACAGAGATGACCCCTGTGTGACAAAATCACGATGAAACTTTCAACACATTTATCCGACATGCTTTGTTACAAGCTAACATTCTTATTAGCATTGGAGATCCAATGAACCAGTGGCCTTGTGGTTAGAGCATCTGCCTTGTATGTGGGAGGTTGCGGTTTTGAACCCTGGCTGAGTAATACCAAAGACTTGTAACAATGATACTAACAGCTGCATTGCTATTGCCCAGCATTAAGACATTAGTGTTAGAATTCATTGGCCTGGTGTCAGGATAATGTAAATGGGTGGGACAGCATGCCACATGTCTTTTGTATGATGGCCCAATAATAGAAATCACTATAAACTGTCACACACCAGACATCATAATGATATGACTAAACAATTATTAAAGATATGTAAAGCATTAAAATCACGCAAACATTCTTTGGAATTCCTATTCACTTATTTTTTTTTAGTTCCCACCCACCCCTCCAACAACCATCCCTGAAGATTAACTGGTTTGTCCCTAACATATATTAAGTTTTGACTAAGATTATCCATATTTAATGAGTGCACTGTACTTTTGTAAGTAACTTAACATTTTAAAAAAGGAAATTCAGCTCTGTGTGACGTTTGCGCTATATAACCTTTCAGCAACATTGACAAAAATAGTAAAAGTCTCTTTCTCAGACCATTTTAGATTGCCTTTCTGCATGAAGCCTTGGTAGCATTTCTATAGAAGGACTTCTAACTCTAGTCTGATGAGATTTATCATGAATATTCATGCACATTTATAGAAGACTATAATTCATTGATGTATTGACTGCAGTAAATGCTTCTCTGAAAAGCTTTATAATGTTTTCCATTGGTAGGAATTTTAGTTTCTTTCAAAATACCAAGAAAGGCATTTTAATCAAGTTATGATTGCTTAGCATGTTTTTTATTATCTGCAATGTGATTATGATTTTCATTATCTCCAATGTGATTAATGTTTTTCAGAATGAGCAGAATGTTTTCATGCATGCGGCTCAGTCAAAGTTTCTTGGAACATTTGGGGTTGATATACAGACCCTGCATTGTTCATCAAGCAAAACTGCTGTCAGAAGCATTGATCATAATTATGTCTACAGGTTGTATATCAATGCAAAAGTTATGGTACAAAATGGAAACTTCAAGGAATTTCCTCCTGCAAATGGAACTGTAGATGTTGGTGATGACTCATTAGAAATGAATTTCAAGTCTGAAGGTATCGTTGATATTGTTGATGGCAACCATACCTTAGTTACTCAAAAAAGACTATGCGAAGAGTTCAAAGATATACAGAGCCTGAGCAAAGTTTTACACAATTATTAATATGTGCAATTGAACTTGAAACAAAAAAACTTTATGTCTGTGTTTACTGTTATATTTAAAGCTTCAGTCACTTGTCTTATATGATGTCAGATTTAAAAATAAATGGATTACCATGATATATACTTGATAATATGCTTTTTATTACTCTATCTGACCTAATTAACATAATCCAATATGTGCTTCCTATCCCTTTTTATGAAATATTCAAATAAAGACATAGTGTACCAATTACAAGCATTTCATTTATTCATTTACATTCTTATTGCATAGACAATTTGATGGTTGAAGAGATTATATATTTTAGCAGAACTTTATTTTTGTGCTGAAAATGTTTATGGTTCACTGAATGTCAAAGCCAATTAAGTTATTCCTTACAAAGATTTATATATACAGGAAACACATTGGCCAAAGTGTACTGAATTTTAAAGTTCCACAAGTAATGTCATGACATCATTTTATGGCAAAACTTGACCAAGCACAGATTGATATAATACATTTCAGAAAGTTCTAAATTTACATTTATAATAAGAATTTCTAAATGCCATGTGATATTATCATTACAAATTTGGGTATTTAAAAGCATTGTGGTACCGTAAAACATGTTTTCAAAGACCACCCCTTCTGCCAAAAGAAAGGGTCTCTCAAAACAGGTCATAATCCTACATAATCAATAAGTCTGTGTATGGAAATTATGGTCTCTCATAACAGTGGTATCAAGACAGGTATTACTGTACATATATTATTATTTTGATTCTCTATTCATTTCCTCGGGATTACAGCTCAGTAAAGGTGTATTTACTAGATTATTCTGATTACACATTTATCAACAGTAGGGTTGGCACACATTAGAATGGAATGGTGGTGGATGGAGGTAAAATAGATAATTTACCTCATGAATTTATATAAAAATACTAACCTTATAAGAATCACTGGGATGGTTTGGTAGTCTCCCATTCATTAAATTTGAATGTTACACTCTACGTTCTATGCTCAATTATATACATTTTCAAATTACATGTAACATTAGTAGCCCAACAGATGACCTTGTATGCTGGATCAGTGCAATGTGCAAGGATTTAAGATATAGGCATGAAACAATATAATGAGAGAGGAAATGTAAGAGGATGGCAGCAGATTGAAAGAGCAGAAATAATAGTTGGTCAAGTACATATAAGAAGATGGATATTTAGAAGGATTGATAACATATAAGGAAAACAAAGTACATTGCAAGATTGCAATTAACTGAACCATATACATGTAATTATAGACAGTTGTTGAAATCAGTTAGGCAATTGAGATTGCAAATATTTTGTATTAAGTGTGGCTGATTAGTCCCATGATGGGGAAAAAAATGTGCTTAGATAATCACTTGCACAGTAAACAAGGATCCATGGGAGAAAAACAGTGGTCATTGATCAGGTGGTCAACATCTGCAGGCAAATTTGTTAGAAACTAGAGCAAGGAAAGGATGGAGTTTTGAAGTAGGTGGCCACTAAACTAGGTTTTGAGTGCTACTCCATTTGCAATTAAAAGGGTGCCATACAGCATGAGTCTACTGTATAAACACTTGTTCTGAAAGAAGGAAAGATTTTTTTATTTTTCTATTTTCCAAACTTTTATTTTAATTTTTCCAAATGCTGGCTGATCATCCATTTGCAAAACATATTTCTCCAAAACTTAGGTTTTTACCTAGAGGTCATAAATGTACATTATGGTATGAGACATTGAGGTGATTAGCCAAATGTTGCTAATTAATTGCTTTTACGCTTTTTGATTCTAACAGCCATACATGCAGCTTGTACCAAATTTTGGCTAAGGATACATTTATTCAAAATTTGGTCTTTGCCTAAAAGTCATACAGTACATTATGGAAACAGACAATATTGCAGTTAGCCAAATTTTGGCTAATCAGTTTCCTAGATTCTGCAACCATACATGGGGATTATACTAAAAGACACTAGCCAAATTTTGGCTAAGCATTCATTTAGCCAAGATTTGGTTTCAACCTAAAAGTGTGAACAACAGCTTTGTAGGAATTAGCCAAATTGGGCTAAAAGGACATTAGTTGTGTACCAGCCTCATTGAGTATGGCAACAGGGATCCTTAGCCAAATTTTGGCTAAGCATTCATTTAGCCAAGATTTGGTTTCAACCTAAGAGTGTGAAGAACAGCTTTGTAGGAATTAGCCAAATTGGGCTAAAAGGACATTAGTTGTGTACCAGCTTCACTGAGTATGGCAACTGGAATCCTTAGCCAAATTTTGGCTAATATAAAACCTTCCTAGCTCCTTCCACAGACAGTAAAGCCATTGAATAGTTATATACTATATATTGATCAAAAGCTCTTCAAAGATTCTCATTATGTGCCTTTTCTACTTTGGGTTAAGAGATTTTAGCCCATAGCAGAGGCCTGATTTGAGTAAATGGAAAAGCTCAAGTGAAATCGGAAGCTGTTTATACCACATTACATTTCACTCCCATTTCTATTATATCTATCAAACTACCTATACCTACTCTTACCCTATACTACAATGGCATAATAAATATTAACTTAGGTGTCAAAACTTAAATTAGTACTTTAAGATGGCTTTTTTAAGACATCAGGACTATATATTTTTTCTGATAGCATACGGGCATTATAAGGGGTTTGGCTAGCACTTCTTTCTGAAAACAGGCTCTAGGAATCATACTAGAATTGCCTGAATTGGCTCCACACGAGCGAACAGCACGGTTCACTTCGATGTGCCCCCCAATCAAAGGAATTGAAGGGTTATCCTCTAACACCCCCAATATATAGTTAGTTTCATATTAAGACCCCAAATAGTTCTATAAGGTGGCTAAAAGCCCAAAGCCATCAGCTCCCGCTACACAATGTAGCAAACTAAATATATAGCTTATTAACCAACTAAGACCCCAAATAGTTCTATAAGGTGGCTAAAAACCCAAAGCCGTCAGGCCCAGCTACACAATGTAGCAAACTAAATATATAGCTTATTAACTAACTAAGACCCCAAATAGTTCTATAAGGTGGCTAAAAACCCAAAGCCATCAGGCCCAGCTACACAATGTAGCAAAATAAATTAGAACAAATATGCCATTCTCTTCTCCTACTATATAAACAGCACAATAATGTTTTTCTATTCCAAATTGTTAGTTTACAAGACGGCACTATTTATAATTAGGACTATGGGACTAAAAGATTACCTTGGATACAGCGCCTCCCTTTCAATACGGTCACTTCCCTCCTTCGCCTCTTCCGCTGACTGCGTCCGATGGTTGATATAATTTAAACAGCACAACATTGTGCATTAAAGCGGGGGGTGTGGCACCATTCCACCCCCCGAACTAAATAAACAGTCCCCTTTGGGATATTAACCAGACGTAAATGCCTTTAGGCGAAAACGTCTTTAATTCTACTACTACTACTACAGTCTGGCTACAACAACAACAACAACAACAAAATAACAACAACAACAACAGACAACAAAAGAATATGGACCAAATTAGAGATAGAAAACTACTATACCACAACAAGGAACACGCAATATTTATTAGTAGTGGAAATACCAAACTATTCAACATGAGTACTAAATCAATAGCAGTTGCATTAACCAAGGCCCACCAAGGAGAATTCAAAGTTATTAGACCTAAAACAAATTATGTCATAGTACAATTAACATTGAAATCACCAGACACAATGGAAATCAACAAGTACTCAACAACCAATAGCAATAAGAAAACGGACAATCACAATCAACAGAAAACCATCCAAATTAAGGACAAGATAGAAGAAACCAAAGAAAATACCAAATCAGAAAATACCAAGAATGAACAAGCTACCCACACAATTTACAAAACAAATATTAAGTTACATCGCATACATAACCATATAAACAATGAGGACTTAACACATGAACTCTACCCACAGGGAGCAGACATCAGCAATGCGACCAGAGTAAAAACTAATAATAATTACATATCCAATTTGATTATCGTACACTTTAACTCAACCCCCCCCACTGTTAGTACATTTTGATGGACACTTATACCCCACATTGGAATACATTAACAAGCCACGATTTTGCAGCAACTGTAGAAGATGGGGTCATTATACCAGTAACTGCAAAAACAGATCCAGATGTAATAACTGTGGCGGAAATCATGCTAATAAATGCACAAGAAAAGAACCTAAATGTGCAAATTATAATGAATCGCACTACCCCAATTCTGAACATTGTATATTCACTAAACAGGAAATTAATATCGTCCAAAGAATGAATACATACCAACTACCAAACAATACAGCTAAGTCACAAGTTATTACCTGAATTATCAATCTAAGTCAACAATCAACCACCCTACAACATCAACAACTACAACAACAACTACAACAGCTAAAAATTCCAACAAATCACTGAAAAACCAGCACATAAACAGTCAGAAAAGAAACCTATATCAACATCAACGGAGACTAAGCGACTAACAAATAATAGTAACTACAAACAACAATCCCAATCACAATCACTCGAGAATAGTTACTCTTAAAGAAACCAGTAACCAAACAAACTATGTCACCAAAGAAAGTCCAAAACAACCTCAACGTAACATAGTAATAGTAGAATCAAATACTAACACCAAAGAAATATGTAAAACCAAATTAGAATATTTCACACAATAAACCATACTCAATTACATAAAAGAACTTCAGACTGGTATCACATCATTAACCAAAAATAATATGATACCCTGTATACCGTTGATACGGTTACTTTTGGCCTTACTAGAAAAACATCTAGTGGTTATGGAATAATCACAATTATATATCTATATTTATAACTAATTCAAATTAATACAATGGATACAAAAATTAAATCTAAACTGATTATATGGCAATGGAACTGCCGGGGATTGATTACAAACAAATCTGAATTATTAAATAAACTACACAATACTATTAATAAACCCGACATAATATGTATACAAGAAACATTAATTCATCAAAATTCAAAGCATTTACCACAAATCCCCAGTTACGCCAATTCCAAGTACACCACACGAAATGAAGAGAAGAAAGGGGAGGATTAGCCATCTTTGTCAGTGATAACCTTCCCAATACATCGTTTGAACAATAATCTGGAAATACAACAGACTCTAACAACAATATTTGTCTAGAGTACCAAACGATACTCATCAATATTGGAAATTTTTCCTTCGATCTATTTAATATTTATGACCCTGGAAACCACACCCAGCTTCACCTGACAATTACAAACAACTTATTAGTACAACAAATGAATACATCGTATGCGGTGATTTTAACGCAGACAATAAAACATGGGGAGGAAATCACTTAGATGCAAAAGGAGAGTTACTATAAAAATGGATTTTTAACAATAATTTAGTAATACTTAACGACGGAAGTAAAACTAGACTCTCTAAAGTAGATAGTACATTATTAGTACTTGACTTAACAATATGTACACCAAATCTAGCAGCGTTGTCCCATTGGGAAGTCGATCAATACTGAACATTAGGCAGTGACCATTTCCCCATCATCATAACCATAAATCTTAATACAACAATCGTCTTCCCATCTAAGATGCAAAAATGGAAATTAGACAAAGCTGATTGGAAAATATTTCAGAAATTCCTTAATAAATTTATAATAACTGACCTACAAGATGACAACATAGAAATTTATAATAATAATATCATAGAAGCAATACACACAGCTGCTTCAATCAATCAGCATCCCCAAATCAGGAACAGGAATCAATACCACCACAAAAAATCCGATCTCATGGTGGAATGAGGACTGCAGCATTAAGATTAAGGAAAACAAAAAAGCACTCAATAGATTTAACCACACCAGACTTGCAACAGATTATAAACATTATAAAGCACTTGAAAAATTAGCCAAAAAAACTATCAAAAAAGCCAAGGAAACATCATGGAGAGAATACTGCTCCACTATTGAAATAAAACAATGTAACGCTAAACAAGTCTGGAGTAGAATAAAAGCCATGTAAGGCAATCGTAAAATTAACACACCTAACATCAAAAACACAACAACAAACAAACAGAAAGCAGAAATTATCGCTAACTACTTTGCCGGAATAAGTAAGAATAGCAACCACACTACCCAATTTCAAAACCATAGGAAAATAATGGAAAACAAACACCCGGAATATTTCAAAGTCCACGATACAAGACCATCACCTTTGAATGTAGCCTTCACCCTTACAGAATGGAAAACAGCTATTAGAAATAAAAAAAAATCAACATCACCAGGAGAAGACAATATAGGCTACGAGATTTACAAAAACATCCCACATAATATGGAAACAATAATACTGGATATGGTTAACCAATCGTGGAAAACTGGAAACATACCTAGAAAATGGAAAGAAGCGATAGTTATCCCCATACAAAAGTAGGAAAGGACCCAACAGAACTAACATCATATCGCCCAATTTCATTAACCGATACAATCTGCAAGGTGACTGAAACAATGATTAACAATAGACTCAAACACCACTTAGAAAGCATCAACTACTTATCCATAAACCAAAACCATTTAGGAACAATAGATCCACTACAGACCAATTAATTAGACTAGAATCCAACATCAAACTAGCATTTAACAATAAACGAAAATGTGATCGCCACCTTATAGCGATATTCTTAGACCTGGAAAAGGCTTTTGACCTAGTCTGGACCAATGGACTCAAAGCAAAATTAAATCATTACGGCATCAAAGGAAATATGTTCAATTGGATCAAAAGCTTCCTTACTAATAGACACATTTGAGCCAGGATAGGAGACCAATTATCAGAAGAATATACATTAGAAAACGGAACACCCCAAGGAAGTGTTTTGAGCCCAACACTCTTTAATATTATGATAAACGACCTTGGAAAAGCAACCACCAAAGCAACAATAGACTTATCTCAATTTGCAGACGACAGAGGATTATGGAAGGCAAGAAACCCTAGAAGTCAAATAGTAGTATCTGAATTACAGTCAACCTTAAATAACATCAGCAAATGGGCAGATAAATGGGGTTTTAAACTATCAAAAGGAAACACTATTTACACCACCAAATAGACACCCTATAAAACCACCATTACTATACATACAAGGTGAATTAATCAAATTTGAGACGACAGCAAAATTCCTTGGTATGTACTATGATCAACATCTTACATGGAATCATCACATCACCGAATTAATACAAAAATGTAATAGAGATCTGAACCTATTGAAAAATCTCAAAGGCTTTAAATGGGGAGCAGACCAAAATACCTTAAGAACGCTTTACAGATCTCTAATTAGATCCAAAATTGATTATGGATGCCAAGTGTATGCATCTGCTAAAGCCACTTTGCTTAAACGCTTGGATAAAATACAAACTAAAGCGCTACGCATCTCCACAGGCACACTAGAAAAAACATCAAAGGAAGAATTATTAATTCTCACCGGCGAAATGCCATTAGCAATAAGAAGAGAAGAACAATTACTCCGATACGCAGCCAGAATCTCCACACACAATACAGAACATCCTACACGAGAAATTATAAGCAAATGTGATAAAACTTTTAGCAAGAAATTAGTACCCAACCCACCATTTGGAAAATTAATCCACACACTATGTAAAGACTTACAGATAGAGAAATTACAAGCAGAACAGATCCGTTATCCCAATCCCACCCCATAGAAGATCAAACAACCCAACGTCAATACCATAGTAACATCATTCGGATCAAAAGAAGTTAATCCCCTTGAAATTAGATCCCGGATATTGACGTTATTAGACAGTACATATAAAGATTACGTCAAAATATACACAGACGGATCAAAAATGCAAAACCCAGATAGAACAGCCGCAGCCTTAACCATCCCGGAATCTCAAATACAATTAGGAAATAGACTACCAAATAATTGTTCAATTTATACAGACACATTTTGGGCAATATATGAAGCAATAAAAATATCACAGAAAGAACAGTACCAAAATACACTGATAATAAGCGACCCTCTCAGTGTACTAAGGACATTGGAATCACAACACTCAAACGGACGAGAAAACCTCCTTAAAGATGTGCTTCTATTAATTCACAACATGACCAACTTAAATCAAAACATCGAATTCTTATGGATTCCATCACATATCAACATCCCAGGAAACGAACAAGCAGACCTAGCAGCAAAAAATAAACTCACAGAGCAGGAAATTATAAACATCGATTACAACGTCACCGAACTTTACAGCACTATATCAAAGCAGATAACCAACAAATGGCAAAATGAATATGATATATGCCATAGGGGTCGCACCCTGCACACAATCCGAAAAACTGCGAGTTGTAAAACAAAAGGACCCATTATTAATAACATACACCATCAAAGTATTATTAACCGAATCCGAACTGGGAAAACACTACTAGCAGGCAGTATGGGACAATATATAACAGGCATGGAGACGAACGGTTCGAAATGCCCACACTGTAATTGTGATGAGAATCTTCAGCACGTTTTCAACATATGCCACAAATATAGAGAACAACGTAATAAACTAAAATGTTCCCTCAAGAACATTGGATCACCAACTACATATCCACAAATTTTATTAGAAACCAACCCTAACCTAAATTTAACCAACGAAATCATATTATCATTTTTTAACGAAATCAATAAATTAGGAAACATAAGAAAATCTAAAATAATTATGGGGGTGGGGGACAGCATGATGGAACCGCATAATACACTGGATAGCCAACTGGCTAGTTGTAAAACACCAGTAGTGAACTGAAACATCATTGTGGAAACACTCACTCCCATCAGTGTTTTTAAATAATTATTCTCAATTAAAAAATACATCCTCAACTAATATACTCTCTTACTCTCTACTTTAGTACTTTCTTACTTTCTACTTTCTTTTCTTCATCTTAATGGCATATTATAACTTATATTTAGTTTAAATTTATATTAAACCTACGGGCCTATAATGGCCTAATCAGCACTTATTTCCGCAAACAGGCTCTAGGAATCATATTAGAGATACCTGGGTTGAGTCCACACAACTAAACAGCCCGGTTTAAGTCTGTGTGATTCTCAATCAAAAGAAATAGCCATGCTGATTAATCAGTTTAATCTCGCACTAGAGCGGCTTAAAATTTAATTAGAATTATATAGAACCCCAAATTAGATCTATGAGGTGGCTTACTCCCAGAGCTATCAGGACCCACTGCACAATGCGGTAATTCAATAGTTAGATTAATAGGTTTAAAATAGATACCTTAAACTGGAACTATAAGGTGGCTTAATCCCAGACCTATCAGGGCCAACCGCACAATGCGGTAACTTTAAATTAGAATAATAGGATTTATATAGAACCCCAAATTAGATTTATAAGGTGGCTTATTTCCCAGAGCCATCAAGGCCAACCGCACAATGCGGCAACTAAATAGTTAAGAACAATAGGAAACCAAAACATTAATCGTTTAAGGTGGCTTAACCCCAGCTATCAGGGCCCTTTTAAAAAGACTATATTAACTATGCCATATCCAGCTTTTTCTCATTAAGCGGCGCAAATCATAATATGATTAATTCAAAATTCCATTTAAGTACGTCATACGATGCTGTGACATTGGTGCTCTCTCTCCGGACAATCCCATCCACCTTTCCTTCGACTGACATGTAACACCGCTACCAACGAATGAGTGTAGGGAGGTGTGGCACATTCAAACCACCCTCGAAAAAATTAATTCTCCCCAAATGGGGCATTAACCAGTCGTACATGCCCAAATGGGCAAACACGACTTAAATTCAACTGGATAGGATAGGACAGTCTGGCTACCTATCGTTGGCAGTAGTATATGGGGGCACTCTAGCGACAATGGGAAATCCAGTCAAAAAGGGCTTGGGCACATCTAGCGACAAGGGGAATTTAACATGGGGAAATGTTACATGGAGCAAATGGGGAATTGAACATAGTGACAAGGATTGGGTCACTTTAGTGTCATTTGAACTATAACGTTGAAAATGGGTATATCAAAATTGGCATCTATGGGAATTTAACAAGGGAATGTCACATGGAGTTCTAAGGTAATTGAACATTGGTGACTCCATAGTGTTTATAGGGTCAAAACTATTGATAGGGTAAAATGTACGTGTAGGGACAAAGGGCTGATAGGGACAAACACAGATATACAGAAACAAACAAATACACATTGAAACACACAGAAAAGAGGGTAGAGATGTTGTAAAGAAAGACCCACAGATAATAAAAGTCTACGATATGGGTTCAAAACATTTATTCAAGTATATACATGAGCTCTCTGGCCTGTGCTTCAGTCTAAGCACTATCCATTTAAAACATTCAAATCTGGACATGGAACAAATTTATTCATATGTTATCTATTTCTTGGATCTAGAAAAAATACTTTAAAATTTAAAGTTTATGCTTTCAAAAAAATGACCCGACTTTACATACATCGCATAAGCATTTTATATAAGAATGACACTTTTCATACAACAATTAATATCCATTTTTAAGAAAAAGCTAAACCAAAACAAGTAACAAATAATCAAATAGGAGAAAGTTCATGTTGCTTTCTATATCCGTCACAAACATTGTTTAAAATCTGGTCAGCTATCGCTTGTGTCCCAGCGTAGATGTTTCCCATTACGTACCCCTTTCATTCGTAAATCTGCCTGAGGCTTATATTCGATACTTGGTGTGTGAAATGATTCATCTTTCTCGCTTGGCAGTGTTAGTCACAATGAACTATCGGTCTTGGACGATGTCCCTTTTTATATGCTGACCAACATTGACGTGACCGTACGGTAAAGTGAAGTGATTGGGAAGCCGCACTCTCTTCTGGTACACGATTTGATAGACTTTTTCCAAAGACATACTGATGATTTGGTGTGTGGGTAAACGTACGATCTTGTGCGGTTCGTGGGTGGTCACTTTAAACGTTTCATCCTGTCCAGACTTCAAGGCTTCTTTTAGCACGTCAAAGTTCACCACTCGACTGGTGCGATAACAGAGAGTCAATCCTTTCAATTTACATTCGGTGTGCATTTCTCCTTGACGGTTTCGGTATTCGTAGCCGTGATTTTTAGGACCGCCACTTGCAAAACTTAGAATCTTGTCGTCGGGATGTTCATCTGTCCAGGCTCCTAAACGGCCTCCTTCGATGTCGGGGTGACGTTGACCGAGGCGATCGATGTAGATGCAACTGTCCGTGTCAAAATACAAGACGCGATCTCCTAGGAGTTCTAACACTTCGTACAATTTTAAGCGGGCATGGGCTGTCACGTAAGCCGCAATGATGACTTTTCCAAATCTGTCGGCTTCTGCAAAGTCTAGTTCTTCTTCTTAATTGACTAAGATCAAGTCCTCACGAATGACGTCCACGTGTTTGATGTATTTGGTTTTGTCATGAATCATCTGGAAGTAGCGGGAAGGTTCGGACAAATACTCCTTCTTGGGTAAAAACGGTCGTTGTGCCATTTTACCCCACTAGCAATTTAACATCACTTTGGCAAACGATCGCCTTCTTTCGTTTTTCTCGATGTGGTCTAAAGTGATACCTTCCTGCTCCCTATATTATTCTTTGAATTTCTTTTGGTCTTCGGGAGTGTGGCACCAGAAAGGCTAGCCGTTAGCTTCTTGTTTTAGTTTCAAAAAGGCATCCACGTAGTCTGCAAAAATACCTTTCCGTGTCTCGTCGCCCTTGCGGTATTGATGTGTCTTGGGAAAGTGCCCAAGCATAGTACAACGTTATAAAATATATTACTGATGCGATTTTAATTAGACTTTGTGTATAGCATCATATCGTCTGGATACTAAATTGGTTTTACTGGGAGAAACACCTTTGCATATTTAATATCTGCTCTTGCAACTACTTTGTGGAGTTTCTTCACCACTCTTGAGACTGTTTTGTATACGATTTTGATTAAGGCGGTAATTACTTTGTACTCAAAATCTTCTTTGAAGATGGTAATAGTTTTCTTTTATCAAAAAAGTAGATGCACTATTTTAAAATAAATATTTTATAAATCTTGCACTGGCATTGTACATTATATTCTAAAACAAAGTCATAGCGTGTGTTTTAGTTCGAAACACTATAATAAATATTAGTTCTTCACAATTATCTAAACCAGAGTAAACTATAAAATTGGATAAAACGCGTCAATTAATATCTACTATATACTGTCAAATATTTGAAAAGTATGATTTTGTATGTATCTCTTACTAACGCATGCATGGCCACACGTAGACATGTGTATCTTTAATGTGTTAATAACATTTTTATGTAGTTAATACAAGGATTTATATTTGAAAGTATATATGAATGCACAAAGCATTCATGCGTTTTTTTTAAATGTGGGTATGTGTTTACGCAGATGCTTAATTGTGTTAACTGTCGGAGTATATTCATCGCTTGATGAAAAGCATTTTGTATCAGTAATTTCAATTGAATTTTTTGAACCCCATCTAGAGCCCCAGGCCCAAGACACTTATCAGCAACACTACTAACGGTGCCCTAGCAACACTAAGCTGTGTCTAGCTGCTTGTGCCCCAGAGTGTTTTATCTGTTTGGAGATAAACGTTTTCTTTCACAATAGCATATAATAACTTTTAGCAGCAGAGAGAGCGAACAGACTTTCTCTAATTGAGTTATATTTTAAGCAAATAAGTTTAAGTCTCCTTTTGGCAAATGGAGTTTTAACGATTTTAGAGTTCCATTTGTCAAATAGACCTTTCTAGTAATTATTTAACAGAAGGGTCGATTTGGTAAACTAAAGGTTTCCTTGTAAGGGTCCATTTGGTAAAAAAAAATGGCGCCATTGTCGTTGGCGTTCACCCTTTCTGCTGCTATGAAAATCTTCGATTTTTTTACGATGAAAATCATTTATGATTGAAAGTCCTAGGATGAAAATCCTTTCACGATTTCACAAACAGACTAATTTGCAAACCTTCACCTTGCAGATCAATCAAATTATTAGATCGGTCAGTGAGTTTGAAATTAATTCTCGTTAAAGAATTATTATGACATCGCATAAAGACTGGGTTAGTTGGGTCTTCAATAATTAGAAATCCTGGAGGAGCCGTTGGTGCAAATGAATATAGAATATATCCCTGCTGAGCTTGATTTGATTGCTCGAGATCTATTTGATAGTTTCCTTCGATGACATCACATACTAAATTTAGTGCTATCACCGATAATATATTTACATTATTCGGAGCGATATGTCTACCACCGCCGTTTGGGTCGTTGTTATGTTTGAGGATTGTTATTTCGGGTGATGTTGTTTTTTTCCACGTATCATGAATTATTTTAAAACCAATATCGATGGCATCACTGAGATTTTTTTTTAGTTCTGGTGCGTTATATACGGGTAGTTCATATGTGGGAATATCTTCAACGCGGATTTCAAAATAAGTTGCAAATTCAATTTTTGTTTGGGGGGGGGGGGAATCTGATACTCCTTGAATAATTTTTTATTTAATATATACATATCATCGATGATTTTATTACACGTCTCTACAACGTTGATAAATTCATCTCTGGTGAGAGAACCAGATTTAAGAGATATTAATAGCAGTGATAGATCATTATTCATCTTTTCAAAATTTTGAATTATATATAATTTTGTATATTCATCATGTACTGCTATCATTTCATTAGGATTACCATAGTCGTCATATCCGGACGTAACTATTAATCTCACCTTTGCTCTTAACTCGTTATAGTTTTCATAACTTTTTATTGGATTATAAGGTTTTATATCGTCGGAAACATAATCAGATTTTTTTTGGTTCTGGTATATCAACGGTTTCTTTCTGTCGAGGTGGTAATTCAGGCCATCCTAACACTGTTCTAATAGAACTCTGATAAATATCTACAACATACCCAGGGGAATTAATCTCGATCGCAGATGATAACGTCGTCTCATGAACTGTTATAGCGATTTTTGATTCTTTTCGAGTGATAGATTTTATTCTTCGTTGTAATTCATTATTGATTTGTTCGATTTGATATGACCCAGTTGGCAATGAGACAACATTCCAGTCTGGAGTTCCGTCTTCACGATTTTTCCACGCGAACACCAAGGAATTATTTGGTTGTTGACCACCAAATGCTACCGATCTGATATTGGGCCAGCTATCGTAGTTTTGCTAGCGCTATCTCTTTAACGGGAACGGGAATCGGGAAATTCACACTGAATTCAGGACGCGTTGAGGTTACTGATATCATGCTTGTTTTTATCGGTTTTGTATTTTCTGCTATTCGCTGAAGCAGTTCTTGTGACGACATTGACATTGTTATTATTATTATTCCGCTCTAATTTCAGCATTGTTGATTTATACAATTGAGCCATCACTGAGAATTCGCTATCTGATATTGTTGTGTCATCGAGTGACGATGATATCAACGAGGATAATTGCGAGTATGCTGCGAATGCAACGTGAAATTTAATTACATAATCGTATAGTTTACTCTGGCTACACGATGATAGTTTTTTTGTGATCCCGGTTAATATACCCGCGATTGTAGCCACCGCAGAAATAGCGATTGGAACTACGACCGGAGCAATCATTGTAACTGAAGATAGTATTATTCCAGCAGCAGTGATTACTTCCGACACCGAGTACACGGTGATATCAACTGCGGTTATTCTTCGTTGGTATTTTTTTATTTTTATTTGATACTCCTCACATCGCGAGCTGAGTTTAGTTTGAAATTCTCTGACCTGATCATAGCGATACTGATACACTGAAGGGATTGTCATTTTATTTTAAAAGCGCTAGCGTTTTCAATTGCTTTCAAATTGCTAGCGTTTTCAGTTTAATTATTTACTTAAATCCACTACGAATTCTACGTACCACGTTACTGAAACCCTGACTAGATTTCTATCTGCGGTCGTTATCGTGAACTGTTCAGATACATCCTTGTCGATGATCGTTGATACCGTATTATTGACTCCAGATGAACTACTTGATGATATATTAAATTGAGCCGGTGATACTATTGTTAATCGATAAATACCTTTGACGGCTGCGGTTACGTGTAAAATGTTGTTTGTGGGAGTCCACGCAAATGAATCGTGTTGAATCGTGTATACAATATTGTTGGTGCTCTTATGAGGAATTTTTGTTTTTTCAATGACGCTTATCATCCTCGTTGCATAATCTTTCATTGCATCGTTGAATGTTTTTAGTTCATCGATGGATTTTTTAATATCAGGAAGGGTTATTTCAATTTTATCAAATGGGGTTCCAATAAATTTATCAATGATGTTTTTACGAAACGTTGAAAACTGTTTCACGTGTTTTTCATATTCGGATTGAAGAGTTGCTAGTTCCAACACAGAATCTTTTATCGAGGCGAGTTTTGGTGTGGTCACTGGTGGATTTCCAAAAAATTCTAGCACGGGTTTATCAATATTGTCCACGATGGATTTTTGTAAACCAGTAAATTTATTAAATGTATTTATATGATCGTCATACTTATCATTGAGCGATTTCAATGAATTCGCCGTGTTATCGAATGTTGCTAATTTATCCGTAATTGTTGAAACAAGTACACCTGGTTTGAGTTTACCCTGATCGGAAAATAACGCGATAGTATTCTCTGTTGCGTCTCGTCGTTTAACTAAAATATCATCGAGAGAGACATTACTAGTTTTCAATTTACCCTGACGATCTTGAAATACAACTATTTCACCAGGATCAACACTTGCTAGGTTCAACGTTTCAGCTATTTCATCTTGGATTAGTTTTTTCACACCTTTGATTTCAACTCCACCAGTATCCGGTTTCTTTAGCGTTGATAAAGGTCGTCCCCAAATATCAATCATTGTTATCACAAAAATCTTTTCTCTGTCTAAATCCAATGGATTTGATCAAAGATTTTCAATCCAACGACCGCTAGTATACTCGTTCACTACTACATGTGGTGGTTTTCTTGATTGAGAAATCAAAGATTCCCGTGAAATAGCATCAAGTACGTTTAATACTTCATTGCCACATATGGGTGGGTCAATCATTGTTTGTGTTGGTAACGTGGAATACCAACGGGGTATTTTTAAGTTGTTTATATAGCGGTTAAATTCTTTCGGCGGCGCTAGTCCATATGAGTCAAAATAAATAATCCCACGTGGATCAATCGCGTACGCATCCCAGTGTGTTCCAGGTCCGGAGGTGTTATCTAGATTAATAATACCGGTTTCAACGTGATTTGGTTGTGCCGGTAACTGATCTTTCATAAAAACACCTCTGAAGTTTTTAATCACGAGTTTTTTAGCGGCATCAATTAAATCAAAATTGGACATGGGTCAAAAGCTAGCTTTTCCAATTATAGGTTCGTCTAAAAATCTTTGATTGAAAATCTTTGGATTTTCCATCTTCGAGTTTCCCACTAATAAACCGGTCCTAGTCTCAGGCCTTTTCCGCTGTACCATGAATACGGGGTTCCTGGTTGTCTTAGACCCTTTCCTTTTTTTTACCACATCCACGGACGGATCCGCCTGTTGCTTTCTTTAGTGCCATTCCTGCCGCGGTACCAACGGCTCCTAACGCTGCCGCTTTAGCTACCGCTGGGGCCGCTGCGGCAATCAACCCTGGAATCAACCCTAACAGCGGGAATATACCACCAGTCTTTTCCATATTTTTAATCGCGCTCGTAGAAAGAGTAATCTGAACTCCTTTTTTTTCTTTAAGCGCTTTATTAAAATGATTAACCTGAGTTTTCGTCAGCGACAGTTTATTCCCCCCGCCATTCATTTGATTAGGTTTCAGCGTTATTGTGGTTCCACATTGCTTAGCTGATTTGGAATGTAGTTTTTTTAACTGACCAGGTGTCAACGTGACATTGATATTACTATACGACATTATACTAAAACAGATTGATTCTAAATCGTAAGCGATTCAATGGAAAATCCGAAGGATTTCCAATCAAAGATTTTCCACTGGTGCATCTACCAGTCTCATTCGTCCACCAACACCTTCGAGTATCATTGATTTATCACTGAGAATGACAGCAACCGCTCTATAATTAGCGATACCACCAGGACGGGTTACACGAGCTCGGAAATGCATATCAACGACGGACTGTCTCATCAAGTCAAGATGTTCCAACGAAAAGTAATAAATCGGATACAGACTTTTAAAATCCAACTGTGATATTTGTAGACCAGTATCAACATTTTGATCGCGTCCCATATACGACAACAGGTTATGATAAACTCGTGCAATATGATTGTTTTTATAGTTAAGTTGTATATCCTCTGATGGTTCTTGCTGTCCATTTATTCTCAGCGAGACTTCATTACACCCAATTTGATCAAATATCATATGGGAACGTTCTTGATCGTTTAATCACGCAGTATTCTGTAGCGCAACAAATATGTGACGTGGAGCTGAAATACCCTGTTTTGATGCTAGATGCCATGTAAGTGTACCATCAATATTAGAATCCATGGTATCTGTGGACGTTGACAACCAACTTAATAATCTCTTCCCCCCCCCCGATCCATAAATGATAGTAACCGCGGTTCTGTTGACAACGACGGAGTCAACACTGGCATCCACAGTGATAGTTTTGATAAAACGACCTTACCGGCGGGAGCGCCAGATTGCATTATCATCAGTACCCCTTCTCACTAATGCTACCGTATGTTTCGCTCCATAGATAACGTTTCTGACGTTTCTACAAAATCCAAATATGTGATGCAACGGAATCGCGCATGAAAACCGTCGACGCTGTCCTTGTAACGTTAATACGCGTGTTGCAAACCCTAGGTTGTAGTTAATAATATTATTTATGACATCAAATTCAGCAGCTGGTCTTGTATATCCGGCTGGTGCTGGATCAACTGCTGTAGCTCGTGTTGCTTTTACTCTAGAATACTGGACGTGTTCAGGGTGATCAGTAATATCCTTAGAAAACATCATAGATGGACCAGCTGATCTAGTATAGTCATCAGAGTATCTTGCTAATCCGATCACCCCCGTTGCAATATCAACCTCGCGTTCAATAGATTCGATTTCTCTTCCATCAATGAGATATCTAGCACTGTCAAATAACGCCATGATGCCATTGTTAACAAAACCAACTCGGATAGTTGGGTCATTTGCATATGGTGTATCATCATGCTGTAAAAGTTCACCTTCGACTTCAATAAAGGCTTCAGCGGGTAAAAAGTATTTACTGGTATCATGAACTTGAAGTTCAATTCTCCCCCGAAGATCAGGTTGTACTGCGTGATAGGCAAAAAATTGATAATCACGTACAGAATCATCTTTAAGTACTGGGGCATCCATGTCAAATGCACTATCAGGGTTCTGTTTGAACATTTTTTATTATATACCCGCTGGTCTAAATTGGAGGCGAAATGTACATTGCTTGGAAAATCTTCGATTTTTAATTTCAAAGATTTCCAATGAAAAATTCTTAGAATTTTCAAAGATTTTCATCGACGTCTTTGACGTTTATTTAAGCCACTTCCCGCTATCATATTCGCTGTTATATTATCCTGGGCGTTAGTGTATGACGGAGTCATCAACGATGATGAAATCATTGACTGTAGTTTTTCATCTACTGCGTTATTTATTATTTTACTAACACTTGCAGGCATAACCGCAGTAGATGGTAACGGCAATGGTTTCTTTGAAAATCTTTTAGATTTTCCCCGTTGAACTAGCGCTGTTATTTTATCCTTTTGGAGCCATTCTTGAAAATAATCCCATTATAGTATTACCGAGACCATCTCCATAGTATGCTCGGTATTTTGGCAATCGTGAGTTTACCACGTAGACGTTAGTTGGTTTATCATGGTTGTAGTGTATGATCATTCTCTATTCAATTGCTATTAATCTAATCGTGATGACATTAGTCACTATGGTAACCATCAACGTGTTCCACTAACTCTTCAATAAAATCTCGATATGTTGCAATATCCATGATACCACCTTGAAAAAACCTCCTACAGATATCAGCAGCTTCATTGATTATTTCTGGTGAGTTATTCCCGGCTCGTTTTCCTCCAATGAGAACTTCTAATAGTGTTATATCACCGAGAATATTGCCAGGACATGAAATTGCAGGCAATTTCGCTGATATCCCACTCCCAAACGTCTCCAAGGGGGAAGATTCCTCATCTTCATACTCTGCATCGTCACCAATTGCACCTTGTGTATCTACTTTTGGATTGGGTTTTGATTTTTTAGGTGAGAAGGATATTTTCTTCGAAGATTGTTTCCGCCGCTGTAACTTTTGTGGTTTTTGTTGTTGTTGCAGTTCTTCATATTTATTGTACACGTCACCCACTATTTTCATGTATTCAATGTATGATGTATCTTCTTTTGGTTTAATTTGACTTTTTTTAGTTTTAATTTTGTAAATCACATCGGTCCAATGTTGTATATTTTTAATATATCCATGTTGCTCTGGTTTCAACATTTTTTTCTGTTTTCATAAGTCGTAACAACACAGGAATATCTGCTGGTTTAGTATTATCAATTGTTGCTATCACCTCCTCGTTAAATCTCTCCTGTAAACCCTCTACTGTTCTTTTTGATTCAAGTGGCGAAAATTCTTCAGGGAAATCTCTTCGAGATTCATCACTAACATCAATACCACTTTGTCGTTGTATTTCCATCTGAGTTGCCATATCACCTGAAAGTTTTTGTATAGCCTGTTTTGTTTGTCCAGTTTCGATTGCTATTTTTTCAAGTTCACCAAGAAGAGGTCTCTCTGTTCTAGTACCCGCCTCGGGGATATCTCCGTATATAGCTCGTTCAGTAGCTGTTTTCACATCTGTAGTTGCAGCAACAATCGGCTTAAACAGTTCCTGTGTATCAGTAGAAAAATCAGTCTGAAGTAATTGTCGCTGTTGAAGTTTCTCGCGTATACGATCACGAAGTGGTAGTAGTTTATTAATAGCGCTCAGCCGCTCTTTTGCGTTCCGTGTGGCCAATGATTGTCCTACCATTATTGAAAGAGTATCACTATTGTCAAATTGCTTGCAAAGCAATTCATCAAGTAAAAAAAAAATACTACGTTGAAAATTACTATGAATTTTCCATTACAACACCGTGTGAACTGTGTCATTGTCGCGTTTTGTTTGACTAAACTCATTCATCGTTACCTGTGTACACGGAAGTTATATACAACAAAGGAGGCTCTCTACGCGTGGGACTCAGCCTGATCGATTAAAGCTGTTATCTGTCTAACCTTACAATTAATAATTTTTCTTTGCTCGTATTCAGAACTTAATTGTTTCCGTACATGTTCTACGATCGTACATAATGGTACAAACACATTAACGTCTTCAACATTAACTAAACTCTCACGGATAAATTTTTGGATGCGCTTAATTAAATAATACTGCTTAGCGAGTATATATTTTCCATTGTTTTGTGCAAATTCTATATCCTCGAAATCGGTCATTATTTGATCACAATCTAACCCTGAACATAGTTTAATATTTTGATCTTCAAGCTTGTTAATTTCAACAATAATACATTTGATATTTTCAGAATTCATATATATGAAAAAGTATATTTGTTAAATTGTTTGAAAATCTTTGATTTTTAATTTCACAAAATGAATTCTGGACCCGCTAAGGTGTTGGTCATCTTAGCATGTCCAAAAGCTTAATGTGATTATAGGATGATGATGGTTATATACAATGGATGACGACGGCACATTACACATCACCGTTTTGAACCCCCTTAATGTATAAATATACACCAAGGGCGTCCAACGGTTACATATACATAATCACGAAGCGTATTCCCCAGTAAGTAAGTCTAACTCGGATAGCGGGTTTGACCTACAAGAGGATACGTTTGGTGCGTGGACACACTGACAGCACACAACAATAGATTATAGGTGATTATGATTATATACAGATGCAATGATAATGGTTATATACAGCAATGAATGACGACGGCACAACAATAGATTATAACGATTATGGTTATATACAAATGCAATGAATGACGACAGCACAACAATAGATTATAGGGGTGATTATGGTATGTACAATGACAATGACAATGGATGACGCGGGCTATTCTACATTCAAGTACAAAAACAAAACCCAAAATCCAACCCGGTTTTGAATGTCAATAATAACATTCACACCACGTGTGACGGTGTGATTTGAGTTTGCACTTGAACTTCGAGCTAAAGCCCAAACATAACACAGACGAGGTTGTATATAACCACTCATTACAAGGAAGTTAAATAGAGAGATGTGTGCTTTTTATTCCTTGTTGTGTATAATTCTGATTATTGACAGCGCAGAATTAATAGTGAGTACTTGTGAAAAAACACTAAAAAAAATAATACGATTATTTGTAAACTTCATGATCAATTTTGTTTCCTATGAAAATCCTTTGTTGAAAATCGAAGATTTTTACGAATAATTGATTATTTATGACAATTATAACAGCCAATTAAAAACTACCTCCGCGGTTTCACCAACGGTAACTCTGTCATTGGTGATTTATCACTCGCGTTATACCTAAGGGAGTTATTCCCCTTGAACAAATGCGTGATTACATACTTATACATAAGTAAACTTAATGCTGTTTTTAAAACATTTTGAAAAAGCCGTCTTGGTTATATTCTCTGCAACGCATTGAATAGAATACGGATAAATATCGAAATACTTACCAGCTGAATACAAAGATTGAAAAACTATTTCCTCGTTATTTGCCGTATTAAACGACTTTACTGGTCTAGCATTTTTCGAGTGTTTCCCAGTCCTACCTCGTTTGGTGTTTTCACTCTGAGAGATAGCTTGTAGATTCGATAAAGAATTATTAGTCCTAATACCATCAATATGATCAATAACAAGGTCATCCTTGATCAATCCGTTATATACCTCGAAGACGAAACGATGATTATACTAAGTTTTTCTTTCCAGCGTTAAACCTCAAATACCCCATACCATTATCATCCCCAACAGATTTCTTATGTTTACAATGTCTAACAAGACCATCACGAGACGCTTCGTAGTTGGTGATCACTGGATGTCGTTGAAATTCTTGGTTCATTTAAATACTAATATATTTATTTGTCTAAATCATTATTTGGTTGAGATATAACATTGAGAAATCTTTCTATGTAGTCCTGAGTAGTTTTTATGATTTTGCCGTTGGCAACGTCGTTGACGTCATTGACAGAGTCAGGATTTTTTATTTTTTTTTCTCATAATAACGCTTCAACTCTCTATAACGCTTACCACCGCAATTGATACATAACTCTGATTTGCCTCTAACACCTACCCCACAATACAGGCATGGGAGAGGACCTTTTGAACCGTTTCTCACACTTTGCATATGATACCCACAGAATTCATTTCTGCATGATTTGTTACACGGAGTCTTTGATCCAATCATAAGCCATATGCAATGATTCATTATATAAAATACTTTTTATTTAAATACTTGTTTTAATTATAATATGAAGGAATTCAAGAGATTATCGAAAATTACGCCTTGGAAAAATGCTAGATTTAATCTCGATAGAGTCTCTGATACACCAAAACGTCTAATCGATGATAGAACTATACTGGGTAAAATCAGAAAGTGTTTTGATGAATTCTACCGAGACGGTGCAGCACACTGTTGGTCGACATTTCGAATTATTGATGATGATGTCAATGTACCCGTAATCGATGCTACTATGAACGATACAAGAGCAGCTGAGATAATTTCACACCTTGGCGGTAGGAGGTATTTGTTTAGAATAAAATTCATTATCGAAGACGAAGGTGAATGGATTATCAGAGATAAATTTGAACCAATTCTCAAAGATAAAACATTTGTCATTGTGAGTAGAGATTCCAAACCAGGAATTCTAACTGGAATTGACAAACCATACTACGAGAGATCTTACCCTGTAACAGCAGTTGTTTACGGAATATATCCGCTAAATGATAAACCAAGTATTGCAAAACTAGCACCTATGAAATATTCACCGTTGACTTCGTCAAGGCTCAATTGTGTAGCAACACGGGTAATGGAACACTTCACAAATACATCCCGAGGAAACAAACTAACTGAACAACGACGTAAGAAAATAACCGAATGGAAACTGACAGTGAAACAGCGCGGGGCAATGATTTCCGATATAGCTAAATTAGAAGCATCATTAAAATTTCCAATATCGGTAGCGACGATAACCGGAGAAGTATTATACGAACCGAAATATCAATCGCGAGGAGCTCCAATTGAAATTATTGATCATAACAAACACGCATGGACACCTGCAGTAAATACATTTCCATGAGAACGAATCGTGAGATATATCCCCGGGGGATTTTCCAGGGGGGTTGTAAGGATGTGTTCCACGAAGAGAAGTTATTCGATGTTATTCATGTGTTGTGTAGAGATGATCCTGTGTCAGTGTGGCTACTTCGCAGCGCTGAAGATTCCGAATCAGGATTTGATCAGTTTGTAAGACCGAATGGAGAATTATATCGCACTGAAGCGTTACATTCGAGGATGAAAAAAGCCGCTGTAAAATACTCAGGCGAAAATTCTAAAGAATTTTCCAACTCGAGGAGTTTCCATGAAAAACTACTCACGGATAGTTTTACGATTCCATCAGTGGTAGCTCATTTTGCACGAGAAAAGAACTCATGGCGTCCAACACAAAGTGATTTTCTCGAAGATGTTAAATCAAGCTGTCTTCAATTCGGTCATGGAGGACTGTGGAATACAAAATACCACCGCGAGGGTATGATTTCAATTGATATATCTGCGTGTTATCCAGGGAGTTTTCTAGGATATGGAGAATGTGCCAAGTACTTTAAACGATTTGGACACCCCACACATGAAATGACTGGTGTTTCGGTTAATGGTCCATTACCTGATTTTGATTTAACTGGATTCGCTCGTGTGGTATCATTTGAATTAGCGTCAGGATTACATCCATGTAGTTATGTTTGGATTGGTAGACATATGTCTGTGAAACACTGGATGCCAATAGTGTTACTACGATATATGATTGATAGTGAGATGTTACAATCGTTGATTATCAGCGAAGCAATTATATGCTATCGAGCTCAGAAGGAAGTTTGGCTACCACAACCCGATCTAGATGATATAATAAGCGAACAACGAAAACAATTTCCTGATTTCAATGAACAACAAATCATGGATTTGTCTAGGCAGTTATTTGAAATTGAAAATGGACTAGCAAAAGATTTTGGACGAAAAATAATCGGTAAATTTACTCAAGGTGGAAGATATGACAATGCAAAATATTCTTCGCGGTTGATCATAGACGACGTTGAATACGATTTTATTGTAGCGGATTTAACGAAACAGGGAAAACTTGTAACTCATAAAGATGCTTTTCTATCCAATGGGACTAAGTTAGGTACAATTGTTACCTACTGTGATGGATATAGTTGTCAGTATACACACTTAAGATCATCTATGCTCGGTTATTCTACTATTAATCTATTTTCGATGATAAATAGATTTCCTAATACCGCGGTTAGAGTAGCTACTGATTCGATGTATATACACGAAAAGTACAGATCAGCAGTGGCTGAATTCACATCCCGGGAGGAAGCGTGGGGATGTTGGAGATTTAAAAAGGAGACGCTACATGAGTATTGCAAATCTGCTGATGTTACCATGGATGATAAATACTTGAAAAGCAACCAGTGTTCATAATTTTCTAATGCACCACCGATATCAGATCCGATTACGCGATATAAAATCGTTTATTTGAATGGCTGTGGAGGATCAGGAAAGACAACACGAGTAATTAATTTATTCAAGGATAAAATCAACATGAATGTGTTAACACCAACTCATCAACTTGCCAGAGACATAAAACAACGAGATGTAAAAAATTCTGGTACTTATCACAGCTTCTTTCGATGGAAAGGCGATAAGTGGACTCCAGAGCGAATGGGAAATAAATATATTCCACCGGTGATAATTTGGGATGAAATTTGTACAGTATCGTTGAAAACGTTAAAAATATTTCTTGAATGGTTGTCAACGAAAAATACAAAAATTATTATGTGTGGTGATCAAGGCCAACCACCACCATTTGTCGGTGAACCTCCTCATGACTGGCTCAAAGAACACGTTGATTATTACGAAGAGATTAATGATGACTTTAGAGCTCTAGATGAAGTATTACGTGAGTTTAAACAACTAATCAGATTACAACCGGATAGAATCCAATGTGAAATAGCAGGTAAAATAATTTCAGAAACTCCCATGAATGATTTTTAGGAGTTGAGGAGACCAAATGATTCGATAATAGCAAGTAGAAAAATAGTCAGAGACAAACTTCAAATGAAATTATTTGAATTACATAAATGTAAATTTGCAACACTTCCAGTACCGCTCTGTTATAGACCTTCGGATACTCGAAAGCAGAATATCGACGTTGACATTCCTGGACAACGTGAAAAGCAGAATTTAGTGTTAAATAATATTGTGCTGGTTGATATCAGCGTCGTCGAAGATGCATTGCGTGCTGATAAATCCCCGTGGACGTTAGGTTACGCAGCGACAATACACTCTTCACAGGGATTAACTGTCACAGACAGAATTGTTTGGATGGTAGATAATCACATTGAGTGGTCGAATTTAGTTTATATTGCAGTGTCCAGAGTACGGAGAATAAATCAACTTCGAAGAATTGTTTTAGATGATAATGACACTACAATAAGTGATATTATCAGCGCCGACAACATCAAGGATATAATCAGAAAAAAACTCTCTGGTTATAAACAACAAGATAAAAAAAATAATAGAGAATTTGACATTGATGCTGAATTAATAATTACGCTGAAGCAACAACAGAATAATCACTGCGCGAGTTGTAATTGTATAATGCGTTGGAGTTGGTCGGATAAAGATCCTCGCCAATTTACCGTAGATAGAAAAAATAACAACATTGGTCATACCAACGACAACGTTATGCTGACATGTCTTGAGTGCAACAGATGCCGGGGTGCCAGCACAATGCCTCTGGGGGGTGCTAGTTAAGACCACGCGGTGGTAATTGAGTATCCTCGGGAATTACCTGTAGTTGTTGTCGAGTAAATCCTCGCTGAGGAACAGTTGAATCTAGTTTATAGATTGCTGGTCTAGAAACGCTAGTGTTTCCACCAGTTGATCGTGTTATACCGGATATCTTATGCGTAGTGACGCTCCAAATAGGATCGGTAGCTCTTTTGTTACCACCCTCAAGCTCTCCTGGTTCGTATAAATACCTTACAGTGACATTACTACCAAGAATTTGTTCTTTGAGATCATTTTGTGAAATCCCTTGGATTTCTATTTTTGGTATAAACGCTTTCTTAATTGCGTTGACAGGTTTCATGTTAATTGTTCGAGTAATCTCATTATTTAGCGCTGCAACTATTCCTGGTAATCTTTTAACCCATTCACGAGATCGTTTATCCTGGATGAATTCTTTTGCGTATTGATATCCAAATAACCGTTCAGCAAGAGTCCGATTAAATCGTTCAACAATTGCCTGATTGCGGTGTAGTGCAGTATGCCCTCGTCTAATGGTGACATTGTGATGTTTCATCGCTGATAAAACAGAACCTTGAAATTCCTTACCAGGATCAACTTGTAATAGATTTAGCCAGCGTAGTGGGCCTCGTCGATAAATCCTTTCAAATGCAGAAACTACTTCAGGTGATGATTTTGTCTTTAGCGGCTCTGCTTGTTTGTATCGACTCGCAACATCAACTAACGTTAACGCGTATTTGTAACCGTTGTCATGTGGTAAAAATAGTATATCAGCTTGATGAACTTCATTAAGTGTTGTAACATCAAAATGCGAGTAGTTAATTCGTTTAGGCGCTGGTAGATAAATTTGCCATATAGCCTGTTTAGATAACCAATTAGCCGCAGTGGTTTTTTTCACCGCTGCTGCACTAGCGAGTTTACTGATTGCTGCCTTGCCTCTCCAGTATCCCCTCGGAGAATAATAAATAGATTCCATATTATTAATTACCAGCACCTAACATCAATTTGCCTTTCATAGCGGATTTTATCAACCACGAAGCCAATTTTTCTTTGAATGATTTATCAGGAATAGCATTTAACGCATGAATTAATTTCACATCCGCGAGATGTCTGTGTTGAAGATTGCTGCTTTTATAAGCAACATCATGAGCATGACACGCCTTATCAATAGCGTTTATTGGATATTCACCGGGTCGGGGTTGGTTTTGGTCATCGAGTCTGATATCGAGTCTTGTTCCCGGTCCACAATAACTATATCCTGGAAGGTGCTTTTCTCCTTGATACTTTGCCCACGGTGTTTCTGGGAGTTTCACTAACTTGGCTGCAACATCACCTCCTCGTTTTTTTTTAAAGGTTCCTTGGGTTTACCACCTTTGGTTTCACCAAGGGAAACAAATCTAAATTTCTTTGTACTACATTGTACGCATTTACCAGAAAGGGCTGATTGATTATTTTTCGTTGTAATCGTCGTCAAGTCATTTGTGCCAGTACGCGTCTTACATTTCACACAATATAGATCCATAATTTATATATAACGGCATGAATGTAATTGATTATTGAGCTACGAGACGACGGGAACCTATTAAACACCATGCAATGTTACCAAATTCTATTCGCGCGATTATCATCGGACCATCTGGAAGTGGTAAAACACAATTGCTACTTAATTTGATAATGAGATGGATGAAGTGGGATAAGTTGTATATGATTGCTCCAAGTGTAGATGATCAGCGATGTTATGAAGTGTTAAAGGATTTTAACGAAGCCGCGCTAGAAATTAACGGCGATGATGTTATTGAGTTTATAACCGATATCGAAGAGGCACCTAGCATTGACTCCATCGACGGAAGTATTAACAATTTAGTCGTATATGATGATATCATGTTAGACAATCAAAAGAATCCTGCTAGGATATTTTCCAGAGGTAGACATAAAACACCGACGTGATATATGTCACTCAACGTTACACTCAAATACCAAAAGTGATCAGAGATAACTGCAATATGCTGTGTGTATTTAACGGTGTTGATACACACACGCTAAGAAATATTTGGCAAACTTGGTGCGGTGGCGATATGGATCATAATCAATTTAAAAATTTCTTTAGCCACGCCCAGTCAATCCCACACGGTTTTGTGACGATAAATTTATCAGACCCTCGGACGAGATATCGTGTCGGACTTGATTAAATATTTAGTTAGTAAAAATCGAAGATTTTCATAGCAGCAGAAAGGGTGAACGCCAACGACAATGGCGTCATTTTTTTACCAAATGGACCCTTACAAGGAAGCCTTTAGTTTACCAAATCGACCCTTCTATTAAATAATTACTAGAAAGGTCTATTTGACAAATGGAACTCTAAAATCGTTAAGACTCCATTTGCCAAAAGGAGACTTAAAATTATTTGCTTAAAATATAACTCAATTAGAGAAAGTCTGTTCGCTCTCTCTGCTGCTCTTTTCATACTCTTTTGTATATGTTTCACCAAAATTATGTCCTGCTTGTTACATTACGAGTCCTAACTTGATTATGTTATTAAGGAGATCTGAATAACCATTTAATCTTTTTCCTGATGGTACGAAAACAATACTGGAACGGCAGTTTAATTCCTACAGTAGCTATACTCATGAATCATTTTCATATATATACACACACACTAGCTGTAATTCTCTAATATAATATTCTCATGCAAAAGGAAGCAGTCTTTGCCAGGTATAAATTTGCTTGCTAACAATATTAATTTGAGAAGTATAGACATGTTATGTTTCTAGGTGTTGCACTTTAATTTATTACAGTTAGCAGGTATATTGTTGTCAATTTCAATTACTGCGGTTTGAATTTATGACCCTGTTTGAGCCCTTTTATTGCGAAATAACAACCTAGAAGGCCCAGAGGATGATTCATTATTGACTACGTCATAAGCAATTATTTCACTCGTACTTATAATGGAAATGAACTAGTATATCATCAGATTTTACTTTTGATTTGTGTGCAACCCAACTTAAGCTCTAGATTTCCTAACATATTAAAGAAAAAGTAGTATTCATACCGGAAATGTTTCGATGAAGAGTGTGACAGGCTAACCGATCAGGGCCCATTAACCCTTAACAGTAAAATAAATGAGATCATATTTAAACTTAAAAGTTCTATATAAAAAACGAAACAATTTGTTGATAACACTTAGCAATTATAGAATTACCATTCTATCTGGTATTTTTTTGATAGTGTATATATCTCGTTTTATTCACTACATAATCATCTTCTTTTATCATAGCTGACATCTTTTTAAAGGGTAATTATATGTCTCAAAGTAATAATTAACACTTCCAACAATTGTATATATTAAGTAATGTGTGGTTCCTCTTTGAGAATTAAAGATACGTATAATCTTTCTTTTCTTGAATCATTCAATATACTGTGATACAACCAGCTATGAGCCGTATTGATCAGAATGAGGAAATTGGCTTAAATGACTAAGCAGGTGACAATAGTTGATGTTCGCGTGTGTAAAACAAATAAATAGTGGAGAACAGTTACCGTTGAAATAATGTGTAACCTACTGTGATTTTGCATTGGTAGTACTGGTCTTGCATCTTTGCATACAAATGAAAAATTTGTTTTGTAAGTTAACTTCATGAACCTGCATTTAGTTAGAAAAGAAAAAATATTCTGAATCAGCAATATGCATGTCTAATTGTATTGCAATAGTTAGTTTCTGAGGAAGTGTTCTTCATTACAGTTTCCACCTAGATATATTGAACATAGCTGAATTCTGGTATGTTCAGTGTATTTTAAGCATTCAGATTATATTAGACGCAAAATTCAATGCTTTATTACTCCACATTCATACGTTATAGTCGTTTGAATGTTTGTTATTTATCAATTTCGATCCTTAAACAATGGCTGGCAAACACAATATTTGGTTTCAGTCTATCCAGATCCTATGGAAAAAGTGACTTGCCATTCTTTGAGAGAGGTGGAAAACTGGTTAGCAATCCCTTATTACTCGTTTGTGTAAATTTCTCCAATAGAAATGGAAAATGATATGGTCTTATTGAGAAGATGCCTTTGTAAAGTAAAGTATGCTTCCCCCATCGACCTTAGTTAAACAAAATATTATGATCAAATTGCATATAGCATGGTGCCTACTATCTGATTCACATTTTAAATTAGAAATTTAACTGTACAGGTCCATAACTCGATTCCCTCTCTCCACTTTAAACTTGCCAAAACTGAGCCCGTTAAGAGACTTATAAATTGCTCCTGAGCAATAGCTCTCACAGCAATTGTTTCGGCTGGGGGTGGGGTGGGGAAACATATAGTGGTCAGCAATTAAGTTATACAGATGCAGGCCAAAACATGTTTAAAAGTAAAATCGGGGGTTAGGTATGGGTGTAAGTTCCCAAACTTGTTTTGCCTCGCGGTGTGGGCGTCCATGTTCCTGACCTATAATGTTATACGGATTATTGTAGTGAAATTTAGAAGTGATCAAAAGGGCAAATAACAACATCTAAACTGGACCTGAAATGACAACTTTGAAAGGCACATCTACATGCAATAGGCAATTCATATCCTAATAGCATGTGTTATGGTCTCATAAATGTGTTGGATTAAAGGTGTTGTGTATATTTATGTTGTATTATCTGTTGGCTTTTCTTAATGATTGTATATTAGTACATGTGTATTTTGTCCCTGAAGTTGTTCAAAATCAAGTTCATGTTCTACCTCACCAGTGATATTTATTTGGTAAACAACATAATACATAGTTAAAATTTTCTCTGTCAATGTGTTTTAAATATTCAGATGATTATCACTAGAGGTAAACAATTTTTTTAGGTCTGGTCGAAATGTTTGATAAAGAATACCGAACTACATTCTAGTTCTTGTATTGTGTCTTAGTCTCTTCTATGATTTTGTTTAGTTGGAAATTTACCCATTCTTGAATGTAACATCTGAGGCAGAATCTCACTGTTGTGTTAGGTATTTCATTTGGGTGGAGTTATTTTATTGAAAATGTTTTTAAATGGAATTGCAAAGTGCTCAATATTTTTGGACTGGAACATTAATTTGGAATTATGGTGAATTCAGACAAGGAAATCTTTGGATTATATAATTGGGATATATTAATAGGCTGTAAGCACATCAACGCATTCAAGTCCACTTGCAAGTTAACATATTTGAGACTACAGGCAAATCAATATATTTAATATTGGAACCTATTTGAAATACCACTGGAATTCAATTGGATTTTCATACACTTGGACTTGAAATAGAATCTTAAGGACTATTTGGAATTTAATTCACAATACTGTTAATTTTTTATTTTTACATTTTCAAAGAATATTCTAGGGAAATAAATGTCTTATATGGAGAATGGTACATAGATTGTGGCCAATGTCAATTAGACGTGGGTAATCCGACATACTATAATTAAACTTAGATAATTTGAGTTAGATAATTAAGCATAGAAATCCACTAGACCCAGAGAGAAGACGATCACTTCGGTATTTCAAAAAGATTAAGCCAGTAATTTCAAGCACAAAGTTAAGCCTCAGAGGATCTGAAAATAGTAAAGATGATGCCCAGTGTGTTAAAGCTGTAAGGAAACATTTTTAAATTGAATTCTGCAGGTGAACTATACAACTACTATATTTTAAAGCCTTATTATGATGTGATATTGTTGAACAATTCCTAACTGTATGAGTAGTGGCATAATGCAGTTTGTTTGTCATTGATACCATTTATTTATGATTTATGTCAACGTCTATATTCCCCATGACTTGCATGACTTGCAGACGTTCTGGCAAGCAAGCCACATACCATGTGCAACCAGGGATTAATAACAATTCACGAAAGTAACCAAACGTATATATGATCATGAGGTTGTATACGGCATCATTTCTAAGCAACTATATTGGATCGTTTGATAATTAAGGATATACAATCAAGCTGCATAATTGCATCAGCCAGTGGTAACCAGTGCGGAGTATGATCAAAATAGTTCATTTATCGACAGAAAATTCAGAGAGAATAAGCTATTTTGATTTCAATACAAGACTCAATCTGCAGGTGTTACAAAACAAAATCTGTTTTGAAAATATTGAAAAGTACCTTGAATATTTCTGATAAACACGCTGTCAGTATCTAGTAGATCGAAAATTGTTATTTCATGACTATGTTGATTGCAGTTACACGGGGCTGTGGATATCCATAATAATGAGGCGAAGCAGTTATTAAATTTGTTGTATAGTTTGATATGATCTTTATATAGGGTGTGGTCACCCTTTGCTCTAAAAATTCTTAACCTGCAATATAAGAGTTTTCATTTAATGTATTGACACAAACGATGGCCGTGATAGAGGAAAAAAAGGGCCGCGCTATCCAATACAAGATTGCTGGTTCGAGTCCATGTTTCGGGAAAACATGTTAATTTTCAAAGAATTAATTCAAAACAAAGCTCAGACTGTTAGAACTCAATTAATTTGATGTCCAAGAAAAAATCATTTAAACAGATGTTTTACCATAGTAATATAAGTGTGGAATCTAAATTCGCCAATCTTCAGTATATATTTGAGTTACTTTGGGCTGACAGCAAGTTGGAATTTATTTGATCCTTTTTTGGAAATGGATTTGCAATTGTATGTTGATACTGAAAAAATATGCCTTTGTAATGGAGAAAGCCCGATTTAATTCGGATTTCCATACGTAACGGACTATGTAATGTTCTCTATCTCCCTTAGTCTCAAGATCTATGTACCAGCTGATGAAGAGGAGATCAAAAAGCGGCGAGTGGTATTTATACTCAATCTGGTCAAAGCACATAATCAACTTTACCGGCCATGTGCATCTGCTCATCGACATCTTAGCACAGATACTTGTGCTAGAGCAAACAAATGTGATTGTACAGAGACCCATGGCTGAACAACTAGATACAAAATCAACAAAACAGATAGAAAGATAAATGATACCGATACAGAAATAAATCAAACAAAAATAAGTAAAGAATAGCTAGGTTTGGAGCTATTGGAGTTTCAGAATTTGATATAATATAAAGATTAAGCAAGTTAATAATTTACTTAATTAGGGAAAGCATTCCCCTTATATAAAAATGCCGACCTTGCTTCAGCTAGAATAAATAACACAATAGCCGCAATGCAAATACCAACCGATATGTGAAAAGCTGAAATAGTTGAATTATTAAGACATATTGTTGTACTCGATCAGTCTTCACCACCATCGGTGGTTAATCAACCACCGGCTGTCAATACAACTGCAATGCTATAAAAACTGAAACACGCGAACCGTAATGTACGAATTTCAAGAGGTGCATGAAAATCAGATATACTTGCGATATTATATGTGTTTGAGGATGAACAAAGACGTAATGCATCCACTAATGCTACTGAGTCTGCAGAGAATATTCCTGAAAAGCACAGTGTTGCGTTTAGGTTCTTGAAATTTATTTCCCTAGAAAAACGAGATACAAGTTTGTTAAAGTGCGTACTGTTGTATGAATAAAATCCAGATATAATCAAAGAATAATCCAAATGGATTATTAAAATATAGAAGTCCTAATAATAAAAGTCCGAATGAAACTTTGTTCGAATTCCGATGAAAGCCAAAAGGAAAGGCAATGACGTATGCTGTTGTCAGCGTCGTACTGATATGTAAACAGTTATTTGTTAAGTCACATAAAATACTATGCCAGTGTATACATTCTGTGTATTACGTTATATGTCGTTGTCCAAGAAATAATTTAGAACACAAGTATTTGCAGAAAACAATAATTTGTTGGAATTGAAATAATTTTAAGAAGCAAAACAATTAGCCCCAAAAGATTGTTCACGTATTCGAAGTATAGCATTGATTTTACTTTATGAATCTTACTCTGAGAAAGAATAAAAAAGTTGTTTACTTTAACTCTCACTAAATTTATGAATCAAGATCAGGAACTAGATGAGCTATAGATTCAAAGTTTCTATCATTATTTGTTGCGAGATACAATCAGGGCAAACTGACATGAATTTCTGGACAAAGTCAAATACATTACAGTCATTCTTTTAATGCAAAAGAACACTTTAAACAAAACAAAAACAAACAAACACTTAAATCAAATATAAATTAAATTAAATATGCATAACACAGCAATCGAATGTACCTGAATTTAAATAATATAGGCATAATTGTGGATTTGAAAATCACGTGACAATATATAATACGCTTAAAATCAGGCACAGACGCTCGACATTTGTTAACAAATATGAATCCAGTTACACATCAACAGCAGTTTGGGTTCTACCAAAGTGAGTCATACATGTAAAAGGTTGTGACAGATGTTTCGAATGGATAGACTATGCTAGCGTTATATCCTGCTGAAGATAAAAACAACTTGCATCGAAAATAGCGGCAGCGTCTGGGTGTACTTAATCTTGGCAGTATCACATTTTCCGTGCAGGTTACTAAGACCACACTGAAACAATTTTAAATAGTTAACTCGGGCATCACTGTTAATGTGTTAACGTGGGAGAAACACTTTTATTCGCTGGCATTATCATCATATGGAAACCATGGACAAGTCAAGACTTATTGATGCTGAGTGATAAGAAAGAATCAGAACAGGTAACGGTTGCCTGGTTCCTTAACCAATACGGCAAGCACACACGTAAGCTCTTTCCATGCAGAAATCGCATGCACGAATTTTACACCAAACAACTGCTTACCGACCATGACTTATACTGTGTTGGTATTAGGGAAAAACTGAAGCAGACAATGATACCACAACCAGGTAAAATATTCTCAACTTTCAAAGTCTAAATGTTTCAGTTGAAGACCCAGAGACCAAACAACACAAGTTGCTGAACAAGTCCCTTGTGGGTTTTGTGATACAGCAGTTAGATGTTATAAGCTAACTAAGCCACCAATGTCATATTATCGCCGGGATTCAATTGAAGGTGTTTCTTAAACCAATTGAAGTTACAATGAAATCGATTTGAAAACAGCTCTATTCACCAGCAGACATGATTATGACCCGCAATAATATTTACGTCTGCTATAGAGCCATTCACTGCTGGATCTGTGTAGAAGCTTTTCCTTTGGCAAAGAAAATCTACCATAATCATTGTCACATCAATTGTGCATAAAGAGGAGTCGCACACAGGAAATGCATTCTACAGTTGCGGATTTACCCAAACATAAAAACCTGTCATACTTCACAACCGGCGTGGCCATGATGGTCACTCTATGATGCAAGCAGTGGATATTTCATAAAATCACGAATAATGTTTATTTAATACAACCAAGGATAATTACACTTTATTGTTCCCTACACATTTGGAATTCGTTTATGGGCAAGCTATTGAATAATATAGCGGCGGAGAACTTTGCAATCACTCGCAGGTACAGTCCAACCGAACTGCTGACGAGAAAAGGCGTGTATCCGTAGCGTACACTAGTAACTGTGACAATTGTTTGCTGAAACTCACTTACCACCGGTTGCAGTTATATGGTAGGCAACGGTAAGATAAATTACCACGGCCAACAATAAGTGGGAGGGGGCAACCAGGAATATATCACAGGAACAGGGCTCTTAAGGGATCTTGGCTGAACAACACTTTTTAATTTTATAAAATAAATCAAGTTTTTGGAGCAAGAACTAGGAAAGGCTCGAGTGTTTCTTACAACAAGACCCGTGGCTACGGCAATGCGCATGACAATAATGTGTACAGACTACCATACAGTTCTAACTAAACGTGTAGTAAGGGGGGAGATATCTAATACGCTGTAGTCTTGGAAAATAATATTTCCTAGCGTGGAAATATTGCAAGTATTATTCCAGTGTAATTATACCCTATATGTTCATTTTCTTGTGAAATAACATACAAATTAACCACCCTGACAGGCAAGAGCAGTTATTTTATTTTGATTACAAATTTTGATTCAACTGGCACTGCTTGTTTTTATATGTTGATAAAGTTTGATTAAGGCAGGTCTAATACAACACATTTCTGGTTGTTGCGGACTTAGTCTAATATAACACGTTTCTAGTTGTTGCGGTCTTAGTCTAATATAACACGTTTCTAGTTGTTGCGGTCTTAGTCTAATATAACACATTTCTAGTTTTTGCGGTTTTAGTCTAATATAACGAATTTCTAGTTGTTGCGGTCGTAGTCTAATATAACACATTTCTAGTTGTTGCGGTCGTAGTCTAATATAACACATTTCTAGTTGTTGCGGTCTTAGTCCAATATAACGCATTTCTCGTTGTTGCGGTCTTAGTCCAATATAACGAATTTCTCGTTGTTGCGGTCTTGGTCCAATATAACGAATTTCTAATTGTTGCGGTCTTAGTCTAATATAACGCATTTCTAGTTGGTGCGGTCTTAGTTTAATATAACGTACTTCCTGTTGTTGCGGTTTTAGTTTAATATCAAACATTTCTAGTTGTTGCGATATTAGTCTAATATAACAGATTGCTAGTATTGCGGTCTTAATCTACTATAACACTTTTCTTGTTGTTGTGGTCTTAGTCTATATAATATAACACATTTCTAGTTCTTGTGGTCTTAGAGATATCTTTTGAGAGAGTATGAATTGTAAATTTTGCAATCAGTGATATCTATAGTCTATGTGCTTGCCAGCATGGAACAGTGTTTTCCGTCAAAATTCGTTCCACACATATTCGCGAATTTTATCGTCTCTGTAATGTATTGGCAAACAGCTTTGAAAAATACATAGGACCCTTCTCACATAACATTAATTGCCACAGTTGTAACACCCCAGAAGATTTCCACCATACCTTCAACAATTGTACAAAAGTCAATTTGGACTATGGATACCATCATCTAGGAATTAATACTCCTCTCTATCTATTTCTAACTTTATTCCATATACATAAAACACCAAGACCATCAGACCCAGCGGCACAATGCTGCATCTAAATACCAATTAGTCAGTATTCTCCTAAATACTAAATAAGAAATACAATGTAGTATCTAACCTCGAACCGTAAGGAATGCGGGACTAGTACATCCTCATTAATAGGCTGTCACATCGGACTGTCTACACTTTTGTAACAACAGCACAGAATATTTCCAAATTGATAGGGACAATTTTAGATCTAGATACCCAGAAGAGAGTAGGACGCCGGTGCTGACAATCAAGATGAAGGGAGGCCCAAGGAACAAGAGAGGACAGGAGGACACCGGTGCAAACAAACCAGATGGGTGAAGACTGGCTACCATTACGTAACTCTCCATCAAAAAGCCCTTCTAATGGCTACTGCCATTTAGCCAATACAGAGCTCTCATTTGGTACGAAGGCTCTATTTGACAAGCTCATTTGAGAAACCTAACTTGATCAATTTCGAACACCACCAATCAAAATTCACAATCTATATAACCTAACAGTGACAAACCTACATACGTCGCACAGACATTCAAGAATTAAAATCGTTAGGGACTTACAATACAAACACTGTGTACTAGAAAGATTGGTATGTTAGGAGTTAGAACAAAATCTTCAACTACACAAAGTTTGATTTAATTACTCAGGTGGCTTACACATTATTGGTATATTTTCCGTCCATTAGTGAGACTGGACCTGATTTGAAATAAGTATGGCTAGGGCGTTTCAAGGCTGTCGACAAACATGGGCTGGATTATCGGATCTTTTCCTCCTTTCTCGCGACCAGAAACCCTCAAAATGACGAGACGTGAAAACCATTTTTCACCAGTCATTATTTGGTGCCATTGCACCTCTAGTACACTCCTTCCGATCGGTTGATAGGGTTGAGTGCGTGTTTGAACCATTCCCACTCACCCAGGTCCTACATTCATGCCTATAGTCCCTCAAAAGGAGCGCGACATGACGACCAAATTAAATAGCACACTATGTGTGCATAAACACCCATGGGGATGTGGCACCATTCCTTACCCCAGGGAAAAGTTAATAATAATGACCCTTCGTGGCCGATTCACTTTAATTTAACATTCATTCATTCATGTAGCTCAGTAAATCTTCAGGTCAGCATCATTACATGTAGCTAACATAATCTTCTTCGTTTGACACGAATATTCAAACTAATTCTGTAATATTAGCTACATTTAGTAGAGCTAACCTGAACGTTTATTGAATTAGGCCCTCAGATAGGATAAAATTTACTATGCTGTGTCAAACAAACACATGTTTCTAGCATAATACCAAAAAGCTCGACTTCGTGTGCATGTGTGTCTACCTCCCTCTGAAAGTGTTTTAGATGGTGTGTTCTCAAAGTTGGAGAGACCTTAGGTTACAATCTTTGTTGTATATATCTGTTGTTTGATTTTATAACAAATCCGTCAGCATGAGCAGAATAAACAGGGGTTTGGTTTCATCTGTGAAAAGTAGTTCCTAGTTTGCGGACACCATGACTGAGACAACAAGACAGATAAGAAAGACAAGGCTAACAAAGCAGCTATATTTCTCTGTCGCATGAGTGAGAAATGATCATCCTAAACAAGTCGAGATACATCTGTTGAAGCAAAATCACAATAATCATGGTCCTAGGTTGAGATCTTTATCAGCACAAAAACAAATGTGGAATGTAGTCAATCGTATTCAGGACAATACCCAGCAACACTTTACAAAGAAATAACGTATAAATAACAAACGGTCACCAAAGTTCACTAAAAGACAGGTCACTTGATACTTACGCTGCAATGTAAGATGTGGTTAACGAAATCCCGTGCCTGTAAAAATAATGCTCATTTGAATAAGGCAGGTAAAGAAGGAGATTTTGCGTTCTTCTCTATTGTTATCAAGCGTTATCTACGAAAAGTGTGAATAAACTAAATATGAAAGGGCTAAATGAAATGTTTTCCAAATTAATGTTGTTCTTCTTACAGAAACTTTGACAAATGAATTATCTGATTTACTTTTGCAAACGTTTTGCATCATTTGCATATAAAGGAGGCAGTCTTCTAGCTGACTGATTAAGCTTTGTCAGACAGGGACACAATCGGTTTGTTCTGAATTTGATTCATAGTGGAACATAATGTTTATATCACCACGACCTTGGATAATTTTATTTGCTGGCTGGATCCAAGCGTATTAATCATTTGATTTTGCATCTGGCTCAATTCGATACAGTTCTGGAGGTCATGATTTTGATTGTCTTCAGCTTCCAATACACGTTTATACGATGAAGCTCTAGGAGAAGTTTCACAATGCAAAGGATCCACACAAATTAATGAAGTGATCTTTCATGTCATTCGCCTAACATATTACCACGAAAGAGGCTTTCAAAAAAATCCAGATCTGATCCAACTTAGCAACTTCTATTTCAAAATTAAGATCTTGGATGAATACAATTATGATTAAGATAAATGTATATAAACGAAATTATTTAATATCTGATTTGCTGAGCTTGTCGCCAATTAGGCGTCTCTTTATTTTGTAATAATAAATTTATTAAACCTGGCAAATAGGCTTATATCATCAACATATCTACCGATTCGGTGGCCTAATGGAGCGTCCGACGTGGGAGCGGGAGGTCGTGGGTTCGATCCCCGGCCGAGTCATACCAAAGATTTACAAAAATGGTACTAACAGCTGCCTCGCTTGTCGCTCAGTTGTTGTTGTTGTTGTTGTTGTTGTAGGATTTAACACAATTTTTCAGCACACGATAGGTTATTCATGGCGGTTAGTATTATTGGTGGAGGAATAACCCTGGAAAACCTACAGGAACAACAACCGACCCACGAGAAGCTAATGGAACGCTTTCTCACATAACCACCTTTGCCGAGTCTTAAATTCAAACGCACGCAGACAGAGGTGAGACGGCAGTGATCCGTAACGGAGGGCGCTTTAGACCACTTGGCCATTCGGGGCCCCTTCTACAGTATGTATGTATGGATGTATGTATGTATGTATGTATGTATGTATGTATGTATGTATGTATGTATGTATGTATGTATGTATGTATGTATGTATGTATGTATGTATGTATGTATGTATGTATGTATGTATGTGTGTGTACGCACGCACGCTCGCACGTATGTATGTATGTATGTATGTTAGTCTATGTATACGCACGCACGAACATGGATAGATAGATAGATAGATAGATAGATAGATAGATAGATAGATAGATAGATAGATAGATAGATAGATAGTTAGATAGATAGATATGTATGTGTTTGTGTGTATGTGTGTGTATGTAACTTAATCAGAAGTTTTACATTTTTTGTGTTTTTTATTCCAGTGAAGGAGATCAATACAGCAAGGAGGAAATATGTCGTTCATCGCAATCAATGTAAGTTCAATACGGAACTACGGCAAGTATGGAATATGTCATTTATCTCAGTGGCTGGACGATCACCAAGGCACTACGAAACATTAAGAATATGTGTCATTCAATTCGATCGGTGTAAGATCACTACGTCAAAGTTGGAATATATGTGTCATTCAATTCGATCGACGTAAAATCACAGCGGCCAGGAGGAAATACATGTGTCATTGATATCTGTGGTTGTTAATATCTCTAGTGCATGTTGAAAGATTATTTTAAATTCATCTTCATTTGTGATGGAATGAATTTGATAGAAAGAAGAATTCTGGGTATCATCACATGGATATTTTTCAATGGAAACCGTTAGATTTTACATCAATCTTTAAACTGCTTTCTTTGTCATCTATTTCCCAACACTTGCTGGCTACTGCACTTCCGTTAATCTGATTAGGATCAAATTTAACATATATGTTTGTATCATAAATTAATTTGATTCTGATCAAACGTGATATCATTACGGTTTTGTTTTTGGTGTTCTGATCAAACGTGATATCATTAAATTTTTCTGGTGTTCTGATCAAACGTGATTTCATTAAGTTTTTTTGGTGACGCTTTTAGTGCATATTCACCAGATGATCATGCATCTGACTATCTCAACTTGACACCATTCTGGAAGTAGAATTTTTAAATTTTATCTCAATTGAAAAAAATATATAAAAAATAAGCTTATATGATAAGATCTCGCAGGAATTCGATAATACTCTGAATCTGCGTAAATCAATGAGGAGATCTTGCATTTGACTGGTTGAGCATATTAGCACCATAGGGACTATTTATGAATCACGTTTGATAAAACCTGGTACCTATACTTAAATCAGGTAGATCTTGCATCCTGTAATAATGAGAATGATTCAAGATATTAATGAAGTTACTTGACATCTAAAAGGTTGAGATTATCACAATTGTAGCGATTGTATTTCGAATCATGTATCATTAATCGTATATTTATAAACACTTGGTGAATATGCCCAAGACAGATATAGTGTGATTTATGATGAGAATGATCGTGACATTTTGAAGAAGGGATTTGACACGCTTTCTGTCGTTTGATAGTCTTCATGGATTATAGTTCTGATCCGATCTGAATCAGTATCGTTGTAAAGGATAATATCGCAACAATGTTTTTTTTTAAATATCATTGGAGAGATATCTACATTTTTAAAGGTTATCAATCATCTTCTAATGTCCCTTTCTTTATCATTCTATAGTCTGTATTTTGGTGGGATAAGATTGGCAAATATTCATTTGATATCGGCTACTTGTATTAGAATGATTATGCTTGAAATTCATGCATATCAATGATATGGAATCAGATTGGCTATATTTATCATCAACCTAGCAACTATTTTCTTTAACCCGATTTTGGAAAAATCTTGTTAATATGTTATTATTAAACAAGATGTTGCTGAATTTGATTATGAGAAAGATTTAAGTGTATCAATTTAGTAATCTTGAATCAGATTGGTTGAGCATGTAAACCGAACTCCAATTTGATGTTACCGGTAGTCCTTATTAAGCTTATAGTAGGCATCTTTACAGTCCTGAAAGATACAATGAGTTTTACGAACACCACAATTAGCCCACGGTTACAAGATTATATGTAAGGAGATACACTTTGTCATCAGCACACTTTATTTCAGCTCCAAGGCTGCTACCGTTATGCTTCATATCTGCTACGGTTAATTCCTATGGTTGGCTTTACAGCTTGTGCCATTTCTACCCCTATCACTGCGATAAATGTGACCGTTCGTGTCACTCCAAATCTTATGGACGCTCCAGATACTCTGGACGGATCTACACAGCTCTACACAACTATTCACAATACACGTCTACTCTATTCGGACAGCTGTAAACATATACAACACCGTGTACTAGACATGACACGGTCATGAAAACTTAAAATGTTATACATTGTAAGTTACACAGATTACATTACCAGTACAATAATTACAAAACAACAAGTTCAGATGTAAACATAAGTTGTGCTCGATTTGAATCATACTGTACTAAACATTTCTTGAAAATGTAACGTTTTATTACTAATATAAATCCTTCCTAAGTCGCAAACAAAAATATAAATACGTGCATTATACTGCGTAAACCGACGCTGCATAGCAAACATACAAACATCGACGAAGTAATAGAATATTTATATCGTATATACAAGAAATTAATAAACATATATACCACTTCATCTGAAGATGTGTAAGTCCGTATAGTACCGCCCACCCGTTGACAAGAATATCCTTAACGTAAATAGTTTTACCTACGGTGGGGTATTTATGTATAAATATCGTCTGTGCACTGGAAGCATTCGCTTCTCACTATTTTGACATACAACACAATATACATTATTCACCCTGTGGATATCGTTGTACACCAAATACAAGACCCGAGTACATGTATTTAATAAATAAAAACGGTTTATACAATTCCGTATGTATGTATGTATGTATGTATGTATGTATGTATGTATGTATGTATGTATGTATGTATGTATGTATGTATGTATGTATGTATGTATGTATGTGTGTGTGTGTGTGTGTGTGTGTGTGTGTGTGTGTGTGTGTGTGTGTGTAAAACAGCAATTGTTCACTTTGGATTTCGCAGTTGTAATTGATTATCCTAACTTACAGTCAATGTTATTCATGAGGATCAAATCGAGTTATGAATCCGATATTCCACATTATGGCATTAACATTTGTAACAGATTGTCAATATGATTGTTTTTGAAAAAGTACTTTGCCCCAACATATACGTTTTGTTCATCTCATTGCCACTTGCTGATCATTATTTTCAGAAAAATAAAACTCTTTATTTTGCGAAGTTTAGCTTTTCTTTTCATATGGCCAGAATCAGTGGCTCTGTTATTCCTCTTGACTGCATTGAACGTCAGTGAGCGATAAGTGATACAATTCCCTGTAAAGTGAAGTAACTCGGGGCAACCAAAAGTGATTTATTTTTGTGATGTAACTGAATTACTTCCCCTTGATGTGTTGTATACGTTTTATATATTATATATGTATTGTTTAATACATATGTATGTGCAATATGTATCTCTCTCTCTTTATATATATATTATATATATATATATATATATATATATATATATATATATATGAAAGCTTATTCCTGAAAACAATAATTATACTTAAGTCTTTATTGCGACAAAAATCACACTAAGCCCATCATAAATATATATATATATACACACATATTACATGATATTTATTCAAACTGTTGAAGACTTAACAGTAAACTGTTTATCACGAACACGCAAGTTTGCATCTGTCACACATTTTCTGTAAATTTCTCAATATAATTGAAGTTACAAGTTTTATCTTTAATGAATTTGATTCGATAGTTTGTTACGAAATAAATAGTTTGGTATTTTACCCTTTACCCATCGTTTTAAATATTCTGATTTCTCTTTGAAGAAAATTATTAATTAAATTGAAGTGAAAATATGTCAACAACATAGAGTTTGATTGAACTGAAAATCGTTACTATTAGATAGCTTAATTTATTTCAGACATCTCTCTGGATATGTATGTATGTATGTATGTATGTATGTATGTATGTATGTATGTATGTATGTATGTATGTATGTATGTATGTTTGATTGTATGTGTGTGTGTGGGTTCGTTTCATTTCGTTTCTTGCGGAATACTTCCTTGCCTGTAATAGCGATCGATGTACATAAATAACAAGTATTTGAAGAACTAGACCATTGAGATTTTTGCTTGGTTTCAATTGAGTATGTTCAGTTTATAACACGGAACATATTATATGTTGAGTCTATTTATTTCACTCCGATATAGCAGGTTGTGTTAATATTAACATAAACTGATAAGATATGCGTTGATTTTCGTCTCTCCTGTGGTTGATAGAAGCGACATATAACACGGAGACCTGGTTATCTGAATTATGTAGTATATTAAACAAACAGATAAAAGTTCATGTTAAATTTACAATTATAATTATAAAACTACGTATAATTAATACAGGTATATATTGTCCACCTAAATGGATTTTTCGACGACATTTAAGTGAAAAATATTTAACAATATTTGTACATGGGGAAAAACTCATTTAGGGATGTCGTTCATCTTGAAAAGCACTGTAAGATTTTATTTATAACGGCTCCAACGTCCTTTATTGTTTTCTAAAACAATCATTGTTCCCTTCGGATTTCCCAATAATAATTGATTATCCTAATTTACAGTCAATCCTATCCATGCGGATGAAATCGAGTTATGTATCCGATATTCCACATTATGGCATTAACATTTGAAACTGATTGTCAATATGATTGTTTTTGAGAAGGTACGTTACGTTACCACACTGATCTTAGAATAAACAGCTTGCGAACTTTGTGATCATTACTTATTTACTATAATTTGAGATATTTCTTTTATTGTTCATTTCATTGCCAATTGCGAAGTATAGCTTTTCCTGTTTGATACGGCCAGAGTCGTTGGCTCTGTTATTCTTCTTGACTGCAATTAACGGAGTTGAGCGGTAAGTGATATCATTCCCTGTAAAGTGAAGTAACTTGGGGCATCCAAAAATTATTTTGTTGTTTTGATGTATCTGAATAACTTCCCCTTGTTGTGTTGAATATATATATATATATATATATATATATATATATATATATATATATATATATATATATATATATATATATATATATATATATATATATATATATACATACATATATATATATATATATATATATATATATATACATATATATATATATATATATATATATATATATATATATATATATATATATATATATATACAGTTAAATACATATTTATGTGCAAAATATATATATATACTTATACTTATTGAAAGAGTTTAAGACTTGACAATAAATTGTTGATGACATACACGAATGTTTGCATTTGTCGCACATTCTTTACAAATTTCTCAAAAGAACTGATCTTAAACGTTTTATCTTTAACGTTATTTTATTCGATGGTTTGTTACAAAATAATTAGTTTGGTAGCTTACTTTTCACTCATCGTTTTAATTGAATTATTCCGACTTATCTTCGAAGATAGCTATGATTAAAATTGAAGTGAAAATTTGTTCACAACATATTGTATAATAGAACTGACAAAGAACTTACTTTTTAAATAGATTGATTTAAAGGTAGGCAACTAAATAGGACCATCAAAACCAAAACTATTATCTCGCTAAAAATTGTTGGGACATCAACCTATGTATGTATGTATGTATGTATGTATGTATGTATGTATGTATGTATGTATGTATGTATGTATGTATGTATGTATGTATGTATGTATGTATGTATGTATGTATGTACGTACGTACGTACGGATGTATGGATGTATGTATGTATGTATGTTAGTATGTATGTATGTATGTATGGATGGATGGATGGATGGATGGATGGATGTAGATAGGTAGGTATGTTGTTAGGTAGGTAGGTAGGTATATGCGTATGAATGTTTGTATTTATGTATTGTATGTATGTATATTTGTATGTGTGTGTGTGTATTTGTGTGTGTGTGTGTGTGTGTACGTTTTATTAATTACAATTCTTGCTGAAGACTTCCTTGCCTGTAAAAGTGATCGATGTACTTGTCCATAAAAAAACAGGTATTTGAAGAACTAGAGTCATGAGATTTTTTTTAAGCTCGAATGTTCTAATCGATTTTGGATTACATTGTTGGTTCCATTTTTTCGTTTTGAATTGAGAAGGTTGAGTGCATAAAACGGAACATAATAAGATTTTCATAAAATGTGAAGTTGATTTTCGTCTCTCTTCTGGTTGATAGAAGGAAATATATCACGGAGACCGATTTATCTAAATAATGTAGCATATTAAACAAACAGAAAAAAGTTCATGTTAAACTGAACGTTACGTATTATTAAAAGATTCATATCTTGACCACCGAAATGGATTTTTCGATGACATTTATGTGGGAAATATTTAAGAATATTTATAAACTAGAAAAGAAAATTGAGGGATATAGTCTGTTTCGATAAGTACTGTAAGATTTTTGTTTATATAGGCTCCTACGTTCTTTATAGCTAGTTCTTTATAGCTATCTAAAACAACCACTGTGAACTTCGGCTTTCCCATTTGTAATTAATTTTCCTAACTTACAGACAATTTTATCCATGTGGACCAAATCGAGTTATGAATCCGATATTCCACATTATGGCACAAACATTTGGAACAGATTGTCAATATGTTTTTGAAAAGGTACTTTATCCAACTGAACTTAGAATAAATTGCGCTTTAAACGTATGGAAGTTATCTTCTGTTGCCATTTTAAGTTTGTATGTGTAGGTAGAGAGCTTGCGAATTTTGCGATCATTCCTTGTTTAGTGTTATTTGAGTTAGTCCTCTTTTTGTTCATTTCATTGCCACTTGTTGATCATTATTTGCAAGAAAGTCAAGCTCTTTATTGTGGAATGTTTTGGTTTTCTTTTCATATGGCCAGAATCGTTGGCTCTGTTATACTGCTTGACTGCAATTAACGGCAATGGGCTGTAAGTGACACCATTCCATGTAAAGTGAAGTAACTCGGGGCACCCAAAAATGATTTGTTGATTTGATGTGTCTGTATTACTTCCCCTTGGTATGTTGAATACGTTTAGTATATTATATATGTGCTGTTCAATACATATTAATGTGCGATATATATATATATATATATATATATATATATATATATATATATATATATATATATATATATATATATATTAAGACTAAACAGTGAATTGTTTATCACAAACACGCAAGTTTGCATCTCTCAAACATTGTCGATACATTTCTCAATACAACTGATCTTAAACATGTTATCATCAGCTTAATTTAGTTCGATGCTTTGTTACGTAATAATTAGTTTGGTAGTTTAACCTTGACACTTGTTTTTAATTGAATTATTCTGACTTATCTTCGAAGAGAGTTATTATTGACATTTAAGTTAAATTATGTCCATAACGTAGTGTTAAATTGTGTCCACAATGTACTGTTAACAAACGGTGCCTTGAAACGGAAGAAGCAAACCGCAAGAATGACATGCGATCTCTCTTTCTAAAGGTCAAAACTCTCAAGAAAGCAGTGAAACTGAAAGATAGGCGTGGAAACATTAGAGACAAGGATGGTAAGCTACTCCCCAAAGATTCAGACATTCTCCAAAGATGGCACGAGTATGGTAAGAGCCTCTACAACGCAAAGATAGAAACAGACGAGAGCGTACTCGAACAACTTTGGCGAAACTGTGAGAGGGATGACCTTGAACCGAATCTCCTCGAAAGTGAAGTGAGGAAGGCTATTGCAAAGCTCCTGTAATTGATGGCATCGAAGGAGAACTGATAAAGGGAGGTGGACAAACGGTAATACGAATTATGCACAAAATCTGCAACAAGATTTGGGATGCTGGAGAATTCCCAACACTTTGGACGAAGTCTCTTGTGGTCACCATCACGAAGAAAGGGGACACTACCAAATGTGAGAATTACCCAACGATTAGTCTCATTTGCCACGCAAGTAATATTTTATTGGAAATAATCAGGAGCCGAATGAAGAATACAACTGAAGCGCAGATATCGGAAGAGCAAGCCGGTTTCAGACAAGGAAGAGGCACAATTGAACAAATTTTCTCACTGCGATTCCTAGCAGAGAAGTACCTCGTGTTGCAGGACAAGGAATTTTACTTGATTTTCATAGACTTCAAGAAAGCCTTTGATCGTGTATGGCACCAAGGCTTGTGGACGTTACTACACCATTATGGCATACATCCAAAGCTGATCAATCTCATTGAAATTTTGTGCAAGAGACCGCAAAGCGCTATCAGAGTTGGAAACGATGTGACGGAATGGTTTCGACAATTGATTGGAGTACAAGGCTGAATTTCATCTCCAGATCTATTTAACATCTACCATGAACATATTATGCGAGAGGCACTCGATATCTATGAAGACGTTGGGACATGCATAAGTGGCAGACCAATAAACAACCTACGTTTTGCCGACGACATTGGTCTTCTGGCCGAACTGCTCGGACAAGCTCAACTCCTTCTGGACAAAGTCGATGAGATTAGCGCAAGGTATGGACAAGAAATTAGTAAGACCAAGACAGAATGGATGCTAGTGAATACCAAAGACGCGGGAATAGTAAAAAGGAGAATTGAGAAGGGACTATTGCTTAGAGGAAAGAAACTAAAGCATGTGGACAGTTTTAAATACCTTGGGACTACCTTGACTGAAGATTGCAGAAGCGAGAAGGACATCAAAATACGTACAGCCACATCCTTGAAAGTGATGAGCGAGTTGGACAACATCTGGAAAAACAAGTATGTCAAGAGTGAGACGAAAATGAGGCTATACCGAACTCTTATAGTCCCAATTGCCCTGTACGGGTGCGAAGCTTGGACAGTTAGAAGAGCTAATGAGAGGAAAACTCCTTGTGTTCGAGATGGCGGCGCTTAGAAAGATTCTAGGAGTTCACATTATGGACTGGATGAGAAATGAAGACATCAGAAAGGCTCTTAATCAGACAGAGGCAATTGTGCAAAAAGTGCACGAGAGGCAACACCAATGGCTAGGACACGTGATAAGGATGGATAAGAACAGGATAGCGAATATTGTACTGCACGGTAGAGTAGAAGGAACGGCGAAAAAAAGGCGTCCGAGAACGACATGGATGAAATCTGCACTGGATAGATACGACGTGGGGAAGCAAGTTATAATGATAACTGCACAGGAGAGAGAAGAATGGCGTTTGTTGTCAACACATGCTAGAGCCCAGGTCGATGATGTGCAATAGATATTGTGCAGAGTTATGGCGGAGAAGAAGAAGAAGAAGAAAGTAGTGTTTGACTGACTTCACAACCATATTAGCTGTCTTATGTTTTTGGAGATATCTCCTTTGATACATATGTATGTATGTATGTATGTATGTATGTATGTATGTATGTATGTATGTATGTATGTATGTATGTATGTATGTATGTATGTATGTATGTATGTATGTATACACAAAAGGTACAAAGACAACCTCAAGACGAACATCAAATGGGCAGACCTTCAACCACGCCAGCTCGAGCTCGCTGCCTTAGACAGAAGTCATTGGCGAGCCCTGACCAGAAAAGTCTGTTCCACCTTTGAGGTTGATAGTCGCCAGCGTCTTGCTGCAACTCGTGAGAGACGCCACATAAATGTATCCCAGATACCAACAACCACCGGTGTCCCATGCCGCATGTGTGTTTCGGAATTCGGACTCCGGAGTCACATGCGCGTCCACCGTTGAATGAGAGTCTACAACTTGTCTTCCTCGACTCGAGAAGCTACCAAGAAGATGTATGTATGTATGTATGTATGTATGTATGTATGTATGTATGTATGTATGTATGTATGTATGTATGTATGTATGTATGTATGTATGTATGTGTGTGTGTTTGTGTGTGTATGTATGTATGCATGTATGTATCTGTCTGTGTGTATGTGTGTGTGTGTGTACGTTTTATTAATTTACTTTCCTGCAGAAAACTTTCTTACCAGTAATAGCGTTCGATGTACTTGTCAGAAATACCAGGTATATCAAGAACTAGAACATTTAGATTTTTGGAAGCACGAATGTTCTAATCGATTTTGGATTACATGGTGGTTGTCATTGTATTTGGTTTCAATTGAGAATGTTCAGTTTATATAACGGAACATATTATATGCTGAGTCTATTTATTTCACTCCGATATAGCAGATTGTGTTAATAGTATCATAAACTGATAAATTATGCGTTGATTTTCGTCTCTCCTATGGTTGATACAAGCAAAATATCACACGGAGTCCAGGCGATCTGAATTATGTAGTATATTAAACAAACAGATAAAACTTCATGTTAAATTGACAAGTATAACTATAAGAATACGTTATATTAATACAGGTACATCTTGACCACCTAAATGGATTTTTCGACGATATGTATGTGAGAGATATTTAACAATATTTGTACATGGGAAAAATTCATTTAGGGATGTCGTTCGTCGTAACAAGTACTGTAAGATGTTTTTTTACAACGGCTATTACGACCTTTATTGTTTTCTAAAACAACCACTGTCAACTTCGGCTTTCCCAATTGTAATTGATTATACTAATTTAAAGATAATTTTATCCATGTGGATCAAATGGAGTTATGAATCCGATATTAAACATTATGGCATTAACATTTGGAACTGATTGTCAATATGATTGTTTCTGAGAAGGTACATTACCCGTCTGAACTTAGAACAAACAGCTCTTTTGACGATTGCATATTGTCGTCTCTTGCCATTTTAACTTTGTGTGGGTCGATAGCTTGCGAACTCTGTGATCATTCCTTGTTTAGTATAATTTGAGATAGTTCTCTTTTTGTTCATCTCATTACCACTTGCTGATCATTATTTGCAGCAAAATCAAACTCGTTATTGTGCGAAGTATAGCTTTTCCTGTTTGATACGGCCAGAATCGTTGGCTCTGTTATTTTTCTTGACTGCAAATTTACGGCTGTGATCGGTAGTTGATAACATTCCCTGTATAGTGAAGTAACTATGGGCTTCCAAAAAATGATTTGTTGTTTTGATATATCTAAATTACTTCCCCTTCATGTGTTGAATACATTTTTATATTATATATGTATAGTTTAATACATATTTATGAGGGATATTTAAAATGATCACAATATCAAAATTTGTGAACAGTATTTATACGAGACACAATCTTTTTCTTGTTGTTGTTTAATGGCATGAAAAACTATATAGAATGAAGGCAGAGACAGCAAAGTAAAACGCCCAAACAAATATAACTGCTACTGACCAGATATGGTCTGGACAGGATTCAAATCTGTACTACCCTGATTCTGAGACCAACCTGCTGACCATTGGGTCACAATTGCTTCTACAGACAGCAAAAAACAAGAGGCGATAAAAGCATTTAAAACCTAGACTATGACGATTTTCCTTTATCATTGATGCACAGATTAGACATTTGCTGAAAATGTATTGTGTGCACAAAATTATACTGGATATAGTGACTGGAAATTAACCAAGCTACATATTTCAATTCAAAACACATAGATAAAAAAATATAAATTGCATTCCAAACTGGAGGCAAATACATTATATAGAGAAAAAACATGGAAGCGATTTCTTGGTAGACACCCGCTGTTGCAATCAGTGTTCGTTGTACTGACAGCGAAGAAGTCTGTAAAGACCTTATTAAATTCATCAGTTTCGTCCTTGTATCAGGTAACTGAAAACATTTACAGACTTGTATGCATAACAGGCAAACATACAAACTGGAGTGAAGTTTATTCCAAATGTTGAAGGTAGCAACATTACTGAAACGATAAGCTTTGGACGCAAGTCAGATAACTGTACATACATAACGGGAATATAAATAATGAAGTTTGATGGATCAAGCAGACCGTATTAAGATTATGTATTTTAAGTCATTTTCAGTTTTCAGAATCATGTAAATAAATTTTAATAAATTATCATTGTAAAATACCTGGTCAAGATCATGATTTATTGATAATAAAAGTGCATATGGTTTCTATCTTTACAATGAACTTATGTTGTGGTTTCATAAAAGCAATCAGGCCAATGATAAAAGTGATGAGTATATATTTTTGACGTATTTGGGAGTGAAATGACATACCATAAAACTAAAGCTAAGGATAACCTTAATTTGGCAATGGCACTATGAACTGAATCGTTTACTCAAGCCACAGTACCATAATAACTGCAAGTCTCGGGACATGAAGAGATATTTTATTTTGTTCCAAGATTTATTTGCATTTAAAAATTTCAGCATTTTCGATGTCCCATCTTTTACATATGTAAACAAATGTCTAGACAAAATTGGCAAATCGCCATACTGCACTAAGCAGTGACTAGCTCTTGCTCATTTACGTCAAGAAACTGTTATAAACTACAATGACTGTAAATATAAATTATTATTTTGCATGTGCATGTTATCAATTTTTTCTGATATAAAATTTCAATTATTCATGGAGCACTCTGGAGTTTACCGGGCAACCGACACCATAATATAGTGTACAAACCAGTATTTTATCAATGTAAATAGGCAGAATTTTGCTTTATTCATCGTCTTTACGAAATCTTTTTCTTTAAAATCACATTTAAACAATGACGTGTACTGCGATTTTATTTGAAACGCGTATTTAATTATACAAGTCACATAATCAGCATATAGTATTATTCGCTTATATGACCCATGCGCTCAAGCATTTTTAAACGTTATTTCAGAGATACAAATGATACAACAGCGTGATGCAAATTAAGCATATGAGATGAACCACATCTTTAATTATGCAATTCACATAAGCAGCATATCGTATTATTCGCTTAAATGACCATTGACGATACATTTTAGTTTTGTGTTTCAGCTTACCATAACACAAATACATAACTTTCAACACATCATTCATTCCACCTCTGATTTTATTTGGACACCTGGTTGTCTCAGTGTTTCCTTTTGTTTATAACTGACAGATTGTCCTTGTTTTCTGATAGAAGACCAGTGTAATTGTTTGATCCATGAAACTGCCATGTGATATATGTCTGGCAGTAATACTGGTAACCTTTTGTACTACAGCATTACTCCACACAAATTAACTGTCGGATAAACTAAAGATTGAGCAGAATGAGATGCCCTGCATAATAGCAGTATTCAATTATTTGGCCCCTTAAATTATATTAAACTGATTATCTATCTCTTAGGGATCCTAAACAAGGTTCCTTAATGTTGGAAGCTATTTTACTGAATAATCATTTAAACTATTTGCTCATTAGAATTTTCAGAAGTAATACCATTTGATTACAGCAACATGTCATTGTTTTGGGGCTTTTTCCGATACTAACTGACTAAAACGTTTCCAAATGTTTTCTCAGATTCTTCTAATATCTTAAATGGTTTTTGCATACTGGTAATAGTATGTCAATTCTGTAAAATAATTGCTGGTTTTGCATGTAAACTAGCTCATAACTTATGGCATTTAACCTTATCTCCTTCTTTTATGGCATCTAAAATCTCTGGTGTGATCCAAAATTTAGTTATTTCAAGATTTCAAAGCAAGTATAAACTTTTCGATGAAAACTACAACAATTAGATTGTATTCTTAAATATTTCAGTGAGTAACATATGTGTAGCTGATTTATCTACAGTCTTTGATATATATTGCCAAACTTTAGTGCGAATAAAAGATAGGTAACTTTTAAGATAAATGTAAACAACAACTTTAATATTAACATTTCATCACGCAAGCTGACGTAGAAGCATAAGAGAATCAAATTATTCTATAGCTGTTTGCGTTAGATCATAACAAAACATAAGGATACCAGGTTTTGGTCACACAGAAGCACGGTCTACTTAAGGCTGAAAATTATTGTCAGTTGTTATATACATGGATTGATATTTATTCAAACAGTTTAAGACTTAACAGTAAATTGTTTATCACAAACACGCAAGTTTGCATCGGTCACACATTGTCTATAAATTTTTCAAAAGAACTGATGCTAAACGTTTTATGTTTAACTTTTTTCATTCGATGGTTTGTTAAGAAATAATTAGTTTGGTACTTTACCTTTCACTCATCGTTTCAATTGAATTATTCCGATTTATCTTCGAAGATAGCTATTATTAAAATTAAAGTGAACATTTGTCCACAACATATTGTTTAATTGAACTGACAAAGAAGTTATTTTTAAATAGATTGATTTAATGTCAGGAATTAAATACGAAAATCAAAATCAAAACTATTCTCTCGCTAAAAAAACCTGTGTATGTATGTATGTATGTATGTATGTATGTATGTATGTATGTATGTATGTATGTATGTATGTGTGTGTGTGTGTGTGTGTGTGTGTGTGTGTGTGTGTTTTATTCATTTCGTTTCCTGAGGAAGACTTCGTTACTCTTAAAAGCGATCGATGTACTTGTCCATAAATAACAGGTATTTGAAGAACTAGACCACTGAGGTTTTTGGAAGCACGAATGTTCTAATCGATTTTGGATTACACGATGGGCGGCGTTATATTTGGTTAAAATTGAGAATGTTCAGTTTAAATAACGGAACATATTATATGTTGAATCTATTGATTTCACTCCGATGTAGCATGCTGTGTTAATTTTATCATAAACTAATAGGTTATGAATGCGTCGATTTTCTTCTCTCCTCTGGTTGATACACGCGATATATAACAGGGAGACCTGATTATCTGAATTATATAGTATATTAAACAAAGAGATATAACTTTATGTTAAATTTACAAGTATAATTATAAGAATACGTACACTTAATACATGTGTATCTTGACCACCTAAACGGATTTATCGAATACATTTATGTGAGAAAAATTTAACAATATTTGTACATCGGTAAAAATCATTTAGGGATGTAGTTCGTTGTGACAAGTACTGTAAGATTTTGGTTTACAACGGCTCCTACATCCCTTATTGTTTTCCAAAACAACCATTGCTCACTTCAGCTTTCCCAATTGTAATTGATTAGCCTAATTTACAGTCAATCCTATTAATCTGGATCAAATCGAGTTATGAGTCCGATGTTCCACGTTATGGTAATAACATTTTGAACAGATTTTCAATATGATTGTTTTTGAAAAGGTACGATACCCCACTGAACATAGAATAAACAGCTCTTTTGACGTATGCAAGTTATCTTCTCTTGCAATTTAAACTTTATATGTGTGGGTCGACAGGTTGCGAACTTTGTGATCATTTCTTATTTACTATAATTTGAGATATGTCTCTTTTTGTTCATTTCATTCCATCTTGCTGATCATTATTTGCAGCAAAATCAAACTCTTTAGTGTGCGAAGTTTAGCTTTTCTTTTTTCATATGGCCAGATTCCTTTTGTCTCTAGTTCTTCTTGACTGCAATTAACGCCTGTGAGCTTTAAGTGATATCAATCGCTGTAAAGTGAAGTAACTCGGGGCATTCAAAACTGATTTGTTGTTTGATGTATCTGAATTACTTCCCCTTGATGTGGTGAATACGTTTTATATAATATATGCGATTTATGTATATATATAATTAGTTTGGTAGTTTACCTTTCACCAATTGTTTTAATTGAATTATTACGATTTAACTTCGAAGATAGCTATTGTTAAAATTGATGTGAAAATTTGTCCACAACATATTGCTTGATTTTACTCAGAGAGAAGTTACTTTATATATAGATTAATTTAATTTACTATGTTGCAATTGATTGTAATAAAATACTCAATGCGATCGAGACTGACATTGTTCTTCGAAAAATAGAACATCACAGACAGGTACGGCCACAAATAAGAAACAACCCGGATTTAAAAAATGTCAAACTGAATATATAAAACGCATGAGACTAGTTTATCAATCAAAACATATTAGCTGAGGTTCACAGTGTGTGTTTTGATTGGTACCATATGGTTGTATGAATAGGTATACTCTACCGGATTTGTTTATAAAGTCATTGTGTAGTATCAAAATGCTGTGTTAAGGCCTTTTGCCGTTAAGTCTCGCTATTAGTTCGATCTTTTCCTTTATTGGTTTGATTGTAGGTGTAAGTTTTTATTTCACGTCAGTGATTTCAGGAAGATGTTGTGCTGCAGCTATTTTTGTAGTTTGTTCAGCAGTTTGCTCAAATACTGGAAGCAGACCATATTTTCCCAATACAACCTCTTTAGTAGGTTCTGTAAAACTTTTAAATAAGTTATGTGCCATCTACAAAATCAATCTGCGATTCCTATCGCTGTTGTAATTTTTGTCTGTGCTAATCACGAACGGATATACATTTCTTAATCGATGTTAGTCGCTCTCGAGCTAATCTAGTTGTTAATGACCCTCCTACCATTATTGTTTTATAATATGATTTAATTCGTTTCAGCAGAGAGGGTGTGACAACGAATATGCGTCTCAAAAGTTAGAAGCCTTATTTCTGTTTCATCACATTATTATTTTCTGTTTCGTAGGAGGCCTTGGTTTGACGAATAGACACCTCTAAAATTTTGGTCTGTTAATCGTCTCTGCTGCTGGACGTAATTCTTCACAGTGATTACAATTATGAGCATTATGATAACTGGATTTAACACGTCATAATAGCAGTTATAATATGTTATAATTTTAACATCAATTACATTTGCTAATAATGCAGTTGTAGCATAAGGGAGGTTATCTAATTTTCCAGTTAGATTCTTTCTCACAGAAGTTGTTACACACTATTTCCATGCATTAAAGATGATCAATTTCTAGTTAACTATGACAGCGTGGCAGACTTGTAACATAATTCTCCATCCTATCACCCTACATAATTTGTAATTTTGTGTGTCTATCAGGTCGTTTTCTGCTGTTGGTATTCATTACTCTCAGACCCTTGCTAAACACAATTCAGGTAAGGGCGACATGGCTTTGATCAGAAAGTGCCGATTTCATAAGTACACCATTCTTGGTTCATGTGTTAGTCTATAATGATTGATACAATATTCATAACAAGTGACAAATATATGCAACTAAAATAATTATGTCAGCCCGTGATATATGAATAGGTTTTAAACATTATGTATGAACCCTTGCTCTATTGATCCAGTTTAGTTTTGCTGATGTTTATTCTCATTGTACTTCATATTTGTTTTAAAGATTTAAAACAAATTTTAAAAAAAAAATTGCCACTGCTCTTTGAAAAGGTAAAAGCGAATTGTAAACGCTTTTAAAATCATTGTATTGGTGTGATGTGGAGAGACGATCATGGATCATGGAATTCAACTGGCACGTATCTGAACACATATTTACTTATTGTGCATCAAGGGTTAGGATTGATTATGTAAAATAGGTCTACTTATGTCACCGAATTGAACACTGGTAGATTTTGTACACGATGGGATTTCGCTTACTATGTAAGGCTCAAGACTTAGTAGCCAAAAAAGGCGGGTGGTTACGTTAGAATTTGTAATCATTTGGAACCATATTTGATACTGTTTCACCTATGGGATATGGATTGTATCTTCATCTTTGGTTGCAAAGGGACTCTGGCATACCCTGTTACAGTAAGTGTATGCTACCAGTTCGTCTGTCTGGGTCTATTCAACTGTAAATTGTTCTTGACCTATTACTTCAGCTAGTAGTATGATGCTTGCATATGTTTTTGGTCTGCTGGTACATTAGATAATGAAATACTAGTTATCTTGCATTGCCAATGTAACAATTAAATATTTGGAAAGCAGCTCCTTCAGAGTTGTGCCAGATTGAAATAGTTCACTTTATTTTCTTTAAACAATAGGGCATATAGTAGCAATGGTAAACAATCGTCTATCGTATGCATAAACCATGTACGTAATTGATCCCCATTCACCATTAAAACCTCTCAGTTTGAAGACATATTATATTAAAGTGGCATACAAGAAGGCACATTGTCTTTTATTAGACTTACATGGACATTGGGCTTTGAGTGTTACAGCCTATCGTCCACATGTTTCTTTATTACCATAATTGCAAGAGATACAAAACTAATCTTGAAAAAAAAAGTTATTCTGCTAAACCAATTTTTTTTTTCAGTCACAATTACCCTTTATCTGAGTTTTACTTTGGTCAAGAAATGTGCTATCGAACAATAATTTCTTTGAGAAATACCAGGTTGTAACCTTTTCTGTCCTATTGTCCTTGACCTTTGATCTTTTAATACAGAAAAAATTCAGATTAGTTGTTTCGCATTCAGTGTGTATGGCAACCATTTTACATCATTAATAAAAGAGAATGACCGTGATGTTTAACCTTTTGACTCCAAAATTACGCTTTCTCTATGTATTATGTGCATTCAGTTCCAAACATTTGGCCTAAAGCTGTTGCTGTTGTTTTGTTGGGTTTAACACCATTTACAAACATTGCAGCCATAACATGAGAGAATTTATTTTTGCTTCTTTCATATCTACTTCATCAATACAAAGACTAGTTTTACTGTTATTTTAAATGATTTCAAATGTCAATGTCATCTGACCATTGAAATGTTGAAATGTCTGTGAAAAAGACTGCTTCAATATATATCTTCGCTTTTATTAACTTCAGAAAACTAATAAAATTAACTTCTTTCATTTCTACGAAAAAGATCCAGATATTTTTGTTTTACTTTATTTGATGCGAACAATCCGTTTAGGAAAATTTCCTAGTGACTAATGATATACATTAAGGACTTCAATGTAACGAAGTGTCCCACACAAACGTGATAATCGGTACATACAAAGATTAAGGTAGATAAATAAGAATGTAGGTACTGCAATGAAAATTAAATATCGTAAGTGCATTTTGGTAAGAGGTTCATTAGTTATCTCAAACTGTCCTATTGATAGAGACCCAAAGACGGTTAGAAAAGTGACAATCATATCGATAATTTACAATGGTGATGTATATATTGTCCGTAGCTTTTCAGTTTTGTGATACGTCGAGAAGCAGAGGCCCTATGTTAATTAGCGCTTATCTCAGTCTGTTCCTCAGTCAATTTATTGACACTTCTTGGAACTCTAAAAATTTCAGAGGCCCGTATAAATACCTAGATTGCTTTGTATCGGATGCGTCCACGAAATGCACAAATCTCCAAATATGAAGCAGGTTTCCTGGATGACACGAGTAGGCAAGTATTTCTAAATCACTCATTCCCTCCTAATATTTACTATGTAGGGATGTGTGCAGATTTGAGCCAGTTGAGTTCCTTGACATCAATACAATGATTTGATTCGCCATTTCCATTCACGTTACCCTTTTCCAAGAGCTGCCGCATAAATCCTTATGGATAGTAGTTGTAATACGAAGAGAAACAATGTATATATGCTTACAAGTATATATGGGAAGGCCAATAATAATAATTGTATTAATACATCAAGAGTTAATCCAAAATGTGTAGGTACTATTCATATATACCTGGCAGAGAGAACTATTTAAAATATTCATATTTTTGCAATTGCTATGAAAAAACTATCAGGACTGTATACTACTTGTTACGAATATTTTATCAACAATTATTGAGAGATTACTTCATGTTCCAAGAATCTCGCAATATTGTGAGTCTGTCAGCATATTCTATATTGATCAGTTCCGGATCAAAGCCATATCCTCCCCTTGCTGCATTTTGTATGACAAGTGTCTGAAAGCAATGAGAGCCAACAGCAGACAACATCCTGATATTTGTATAGTTGTTAATTGTGTCTGGTGGTTGGATATGCCAATTATTTACTTATCTTTCACGCTGTCTTCGTTAACCAGAAATGAGTCATGGACATATGAACTGGAGGAAATCGAGTACAGCAGCTCCTGTGTGTAATACTTTAACCTGAAAACTGGATTGTCTCCCTTATACTACAGTAGACCTAATACTACATTTAATGTATGTTCATAATTTCTACTACTATGTGTTAAACGAATCATCACTGAGATGATAATTGTAATTATTGCACATAACTATGTCATTTGTTCTTATATAATTCTGAACTGCTTGACGTACATGTGAAATCATGACCATTATAATATCGTAGACAGTTGTAAATTTTGTAAATGTTAGGTAACATCTAAGAAGAAACGTAATACTATGCTGTATTCTCATAGTCAGAATCAGCTTGTAACATGGACGGAATAAGCATCGTCCTAATATGGCTCAGGTGAATGTAATTGATGCTTAGTAACTAATAGAAGATCACGCATATAGTACATGTGCTCAAAACAAACTATTGACTATTTTCTCATTTTATTTTGTAATTGTGTGACGTCATTTGTTAGCGTGTGTATACGCGACTAACAAAATTGTCTAATGGAGGCAATTATCAGTTATTGTATTGCTTACAAATATATGTTTGTTTTTGTATACATATCTTACAATTAAATAAATAACGAAACTTTGATTTTAGGTTCCCTGCTTTATTTCATGAAGAGTTTAGACAATATATTTAAGAATTAAAATAACATTAAATATGATATTATATGATCATACTACCATGTAGGGAATATTACAGTAAAAGAAACAAGAAATACAACATTTGGTTGAAAATAGAGAATCAAATATAATATTTCAAATAAATTTAAATGTTAGGTAACATCTCAGAAAAATCTTAATACTATGTTGTATTCACAATGTCCAAATCAGTTGACAATGTGGTGGAAATAATAACTGCCCTAATCAGCCGAATGTGAATCTAAGTGATGATTACGAACTGACCGAAAATCACGCATATATAAGCATGTGCTCCAAAGAGGTCTTTGATTATTTTCTCATGTGATTTGGTAATTGTTTGACGTTCTTCGGTATCGTGTTTATATGTGACTGCCGAAATTGCGGTTTGAGGCAATAATCAGTAATTGTATTTCTTACAAATAAAAGTGTGTGTTTTGTATACATATCTTAAAACTATTAGGAATACAATCGAATGTGATTATATTACTAAGCAGTTAATATCACAGTAAAAGAAACAAGGAAAACAACGTTTGGTTGATCACTAAAATGTCAATAAAACCAGTTGAAATAAATGATGAAATTATAATACAAATGTCATTTAAACAATCCCTAATACTGTCAATTAAACTTAATTTCTACTCTCGTATGACAATAAAGATGCATGCTTATAATGATAAACCATCAAATAGAAAACGACCTGATAGCAGCACACAATTACTAATTGTGTGGAGTTGTTGGGTGGGAAAATTATTATACACATCTGCCAAGATGACGTCGTTAACGAGAAATTTATCCAAATCATTTTTATTGCAGGAAAATATAATGCAACAACTCTTGCTCGGTAGACACCAACTGGTAAATTGAATTATCTCCCATTAACTGCTGTTGACTTTGATGCATTTCATGATGGTTTAAAAGACAACACGCTTTGACTATATGATGTGCTTAATCCAGTTATTGTTGAGATAATAATTGTAATTAATGTACAACACTACGTCATTATTTCATATAAAAGTCTGAACAGTTAAACGTTCCTGTGCGTTAATGAAAAACATCATATTTCAAATAAATGTAAATGTTAGGTAACGTCTCAGAATAAACATAATACTATGTTGTATTCACAACGTCCAAATCAGCTGACAATGGTGTCAGAATCAGAAGTGTCCTAATCAGCCGAATGTGAATAAAAGTGATGTTTACGTACTGATTGAAATATTATGCATATAGAAGCATGTGTTCGAAAGAAGCCTTTGATTATTTTCTCATATGATTTGGTAATTGTTTGACGTTCCTCGGTATCGTGTGTATATGTGACTGTAAAAATTGCGGTTTAAGACAATAATCAGTAAATATATTTCTCATCAAATGAAAGTGTTTGTTGTGTATATATATATATATATATATATATATATATATATATATATATATATATATATATATATATATATATATATATATATATATATATATATATATATATATATATATATATATATATATATCTTAACATTAACTCAATCACGAAACTCTGATATCCTCAAGCTATGGCATAAAGAATGTAATCACTGTTAGCGCTAAATATATTTATAATTCAGAATCACATCAAATATTATCTCATATGATTATACTACCAAGTATTGAATATCACAGTGAAAGAAACAAGAAAAACAAAAACTTTTGCGTCTTTTTTATCCCTAAAATATCGACTAAACCAGTTGAAATAAATGATGAAACTATAATACAAATTTTAGTTCACTCAACCTTAATATTGCCAATTCAAATTAATTGCTAATCTTGCTATGTGAAAATTAAAGATGCATGCTTATAATGATAAACCACGAAATAGAAAAATACCCGATATCAACACACAATTAATAATTGTGTGGGGTTGTTGGGTGGGAAAATTGTTTTACACGTCTGCCAGGATGCATTTGTTAGCGAAAAATTGATCAAAATTATCTTTAATGCAAGAAAGTAGAGTGCAGCAACTCTTATTATTTAGATATTAACTGGAAAATTGGATTATCTCCCATTAACTGCAGTTGACCTTAATGCTTTTCAAGATGGTTAAAAATACAACACACTTTGAATATATGATATTCTAAATCCAGCTATCGTTGAGTTAATAAATCTAATTATTGTACAGCACTACGTCATTATTTGAAATAAAATTCTGAACAGCTCAACGTTCCTGTGAATTAATGAAAACAATCATATTTTAAAAAAATATTAATGTTAGGTAACATCGCAGAACAAACTATATACTATGGTGTATTTACAATGTCCAAATCTTCTGACAATGTGGTGGAAATAATAACTGACCTAATCAGCCGAATGTTACGGAGCCCGTGAAAGGACACACTTCACATATTTTGTAATCCGAGATCTCGATTTACTAATCCGAGATCTCGGTTTAGTAATCCGAGATCTCGATTTAGTAATCCGAGATCTCGATTTAATAATCCAAGATCTCGGTTTAGTAATCCGAGATCTCGATTTACTAATCCGAGATCTCGGTTTAGTAATCCTAGATCTCGATTTACTAATCCGAGATCTCGATTTAGTAATCAGAGATCTCGATTTAGTAATCCGATTTACTATATAGATTTAAATTGAAGAATTTCTCATCTTGTGGCCTCGTTTTGACTGGATGTGTTTATTGTGGATATACTGCTAAAGGTTGGAGGCGAAATATTCAAGCATCTGAGGTAAGTTGTAACTGTAGATTAGATTATAAGGGCGTTTATTACAAATAAAATAAAATACTACTTCGTAAAGTCACGAGAATAGATAAGAAAATATGCTTTGCTGTATCAAGTAAGTAAAACCTTCTCACGGTCGAAGATCCAGTAGTAAAGCACCACATTATACTTGTACAGTTAAGCGTTCATGATTATTACTTTTGTCATATTTGATTCAGAATATCTGCCTGCGCAAATAAAATCGGGTATATTTCTTTTTTCACGGCAGCTGACTGTTTGTCACCTGGTCCATCTGCAAGTCCATCATTCTTTATTGTCTCTTGAAGCACCATTTTAGTGTATGTAATTAAGTTCCCTATAAGGCTTGTTAATACTATGTGAATTTAGGATTCAGGTTCGATCATAAGGAACCCTTGTTATGCTTAAAAGATCTAAAAATTACTTGTCTTGGTTAATACAAAAAAAAGTCTACACTACGATGTCTTTGTTTTTAAATTAGATGAGGAGTATTCGGCTTAATCAATTAGTTATTGGTCTTTAATTTTACCGCAATCAATTCATAAAGAGATGGCATAGAGATGAAAATGTCCAAGTATGCTTGATTGAATATTCCGATATTTCGATGTACTAATCCGAGATCTCGATTTACAAATTCGAGATCTCAGTTTACTAATCCGAGATCTCGGTTTACTAATCCGATATCTCGGTTTAGAGATTTGTCATGCGCAAGCCTCACTTTGATTCTTGCAAAAGGAAGGAGGGACGCTTGAGAGAAGTACATCATCTGAAGTAAGTAATTGCTGTATCTGTACAAGTTTAAATCATAAGTGACATTCTTTATCAATCAAATGAAAATCATTATCACGAAAGTGACGAAGCGTGATACTTTATGTGACAAATGCATTCGGTTTATTGCACAAGTCAGAACATCACACCGTTACATAACCTATATTGTTCATGTCATTAATACAGAGAAACAAAAGCCACGGAGCTTGTGCTAATATTTTGAGGATAACGTTTTGGTCGCAATATATAGGCCTGCAGCAAGACATTTTGTAATGTAACTAAAATATGGTTTAACAATTTGTGTATATACCATACCTATTTGCATCTCGTTTTCTGTTTAACTATAAGACATGTGTGATCCACGAAACCCAAACGGTGTTATTCCTGACATCGTGATACAGACAACAAAACTTACTTAACACGAATATTTTAATCATATATAGATGCCCCTCCCCCCTCCGATTCTTACAGAAAATACTTCTTGACATTATTCCTTCAGAGCAAAACATTCCTTTCGTTAATACGAAAAACTGTACAAATATGACGTTATGGCTAAGGGTCGCTACGCCCATAAATGAAAACATTCATCGGAATAATGTTAACTGATGTAAAATACTAGTCACTTTTAAGGCTCAGATATAGAACATTATAAAGAGGGATCACTGTTATAGTAAATAAAAGATTATTGATGTTCATAGACCAATTATAACATTCATGTCTCCATGATTTGCAATGGTGTCATATAAACAGAACAACAAATTAAACAAAAAAATATCAATCCTTAGTAGGCTTAGTTGTACGGTAAGGAGCAAATCCTTGGAATGTCTTACTTGAGTTTATTTAAAATTACAGGAACTGGACCAGTTTTAGAAGGGCAGTTTAGTGGTTCTGATATTTCCAAAGGAACTATGTTTTGAAGATTTTGTTCATTTCAGATTTATTTTGAGAAATGGTGTTAAACTAAACAAGAACAACAATTATCCATAACATGTCCACTTTAAAATGTTATCAAACCATGATACATGTATATTGTTTTTTATTTCAATTTGATTAATTAATCTCTATATACCTATTCATCTACTGTATGTTTTCATTTATAAATCTGTCTGTCCTTGCACTTATCCATAAATTGAAGCAAACATGGCATAAGAGATGTCATGCTGTGTTGTGATGTACTGGTACATGTACATGTGTATGACAGCTGATAATTTATCCAGTCAAATCACTTAGTTCCTTTAAAAATACAGAATAAGTGCTAGTTATACATGTGGCTTGAGATATTATTTTCAGGATCAGTATACTACATGAGTTACTTTGGCTCTGGATGAATATGGAACAGATGTGTCATTACAAGATTTGGATTCATTTTATGTTATAATTTCCCAGATGTACCAGGGTCTAAATTGGATAAAGCTCAAACCTGTGTTGCAGTGCCAGATATATTGTCTAACACTTTATATTCTGGGTCTGAGGTCAAGGTACATGTAACACAAACCAGAGATGGATGTGGTACAGTTCTTAATATGGTTACTTTATATGAGAGAGGGACCTTACTGAAAACATTCTGTGCATTGTGACAGTTAGAATCCCATGATAAAGGTGGGATGAGAAGAATATGTCATGAAGAGGAATTCAGCATCTTTGCTTATGACTGCATGATGATTATAAGAGGAAAGTTTTGTAATTTATTATGTAACAATAATTTCACAGTAAGTAACAATAATTCAGGTACTTATGCACAATACTGAATGTAAGATATATTTTTATTTCATGTATGGTAGTTCATAATGGACGAATGTAGAGAACTTGAGGATTTCTTGAAGAAAAGCGACTTCAGCAAGATTTGATTGAGAAAATCCAAGAGCAGAAGTTACAATAGACTAAAAAGTTTGGTGTTGTCCATAATTTCCCTTTTCAGGATGGGAGTAAGTTACATGATTGATCTAATTGTGTGGCAGCCTAAGTGGTTACGTCTACCTCGGATGCATGAGGTCACAGTTTTGAACCCCGTTTAGTCATAGCAAAGACTTATAAAAATGGTACTAGTAGCTGTCTCACTTGGAGCTCAGCATTAAGAGGTTAGTGTTAATTTGACTGGATGGGACATCATACTATATGTCTTCATCATGATGGCAAAGTGTTAGGCATCACTATAAACTGCAACACTTCAGACATCATAGCAGTGTGACTGAAAAACTATTAAAGCTGCATGAAAATTCCAAATCAGACACACACACACACACACATATATACATACATACATACATACATACATACATACATACATACATACATACATACATACATACATACATACATACATATGTATCAGCTTACTTTACTCACTGGCATGACTGATGCTATTTTGATCATACTTTGCATGTCTGTCGTCTGCTCTTAAACATATTTAATAGAGACTTCATATAAATTTAGTACCGGTATTATGTGTGTAAGCCTTTGAAGAAATGTGTAAAAGACACCAGTCAGCACTGTCTTGAATATTTATTCTTTTTTTTGTCTTAATTTTCCAATTGTATCTTGTGGCTAAAATAGTTTCAAAGAAAATGACCCAAGTTTTGGAACCTTCGAAAGGACAGAGCCATTATTAACCTTTTGAAGTCCATTGTGTCATGACCTGAAAAGTTTGTGAAGTTAAGGTTCTTACCATCATTATGTTTGGTAAATAATACAATCAGCTTTTATTTATTTGCATTTTACTGCTATGTAAATTGGTACATGTATTTATTTTAATTAGTAACCTAAACAATAGAAAACAAGGAGCCATGTGGCTAATATCAAACCTATATATAGACCTCCATCTGTCCATTGTTCGTTAATACTATGCATTAATGCTCTCATTAACAACGTTTCAAATTAAAAAAAAATTCTCTGTGAATTCGCAATAATAGTAATAATAATAATAATAATAATAATAATAATAATGAGGACTTTGTATAGCGCCTAATCTTTCGAAGCTCTAAGCGCTTTACACCATCAATAATGATATGACTACACTACAGAACAACAAATGACAAAAACAATGAAATTGGAAAACATAAAAACATGCTGAAAACATATAAGATACAAAACATGATTAGGTCGCTAAGTTTATCCCTGCAGTTGAAATCGGTGAGTCTTAAGAGCACTCTTAAAAGGGACCACTGTGTCTTTGTGTCTAATTTCAATGGGCAATTCGTTCCATGTCGCCGGGCCCTGGTGTGCAAACGAACGTTGTCCATATGACTTTGTTTTCACCTTGGGAACAATGAGTATACAATTATCAGAAGAAGATCGTAAGGATCTAGGTGGTGTATACACATGGGTGAGGCTGGATAGGTATGTTGGACTTGAGTCTGTCAATGAAACATAGCACAGAGAACAAATTTTGTTTGATTCTGTATCGAATTGATAGCCAATGTAGGTTACAGAGCAGTGGTGAGGTGTGCTATGATTGAGGTACTCTAAAGATGATCCGTGCGAACCAGACAGAATTGAGTTACAATAGTCAAGTCTTGAAATTTCTAATGAACACACAAGTGTTTTAGTGGCATCAACTGAAAGATATTTAGCGTACAATTGGTGCGACACTGGGTGATGATCTATGATACTTGAGAGCGGCTGAATATACAGAAGGAAGAGAACAGGTTCAAGAACAGATCCCTGTGGAAAACCACAACATACGTCAACTGGGCTGGAGTGTATTCCATTTGCAGATGTAATTTGTGTCCTGTTGACTAAGTAGGACTTGAACCACTGTAGGGCTATATTCTGAATGACAAATACATGCTGGAGACGGTGAAGTAATATATCATGGTCTATTTTGTCAAATACTGCAGATAAATTCAGGAGAGTGAGGACTGTAAACTTTCCACTATCCAAAGCAGAGAGAATGTCACTAAATACTTTCAGAAGAGTAGTTTCTGTACTGTGGCAAGGGCGATATGCAGACTGTACATTGCTAAAAAGACTGTTTGAATTCAAATGAGATACAAGTTGAGTTAGAACAACCTTTTCTAAGATTTTTTATATGAAAGGGAGATTAGAAACTGGGCGGTAGTTCTTTAAATCGTTATGATCCAGTGCTGGTTTCTTCAGCAGTGGCTTTATGATGGCAGTTTTAAAAAATGATGGGAATTCCCCTGATGAGAGAGAGATATTAATAACATCAGTTAGTGAAGGCAATATTAGGTCTAAGCACTCAAGCAGCAGTGATGTCGGAATTGGATCAAGTTCACACGACTTTGGTGCACTTTTCATCACAATGAATGATTCTTGGCTCTAGACATTTCAGTTTTGCTCAAATGACATAATTTTCATTTCTCTTATTCTGTCTGTCAATCTCTCTCTCTAATTTATTTGATAATACATAAAGCAATTTATAGTATATGCATAGAATACATTAGAGTCTGCAACATTTACAGATGCAGTCATCTAAGATTAGGTTATCGGCTGTAGACATTTATAAAATTGGCAATAATATGGTATGCAAGAACTGTCCATATCATGTATGTATACAGTAGTAATGTGAAACAGTATCCCAAAAAAACAAATGTTATTTGTCCTATACTTGTCAGATGCATTAAAAAACAAACGTCATGCCTACTGCATCCTGTAACATTAAAAAAATCAAGATGAGGTAAAAGAATGCCAGCTTAAAATTAATATTTTAGTTGTGATGCTAACAAGACTAATATGTTATCCATTCTATCATTTTCTGGAACAATGTGAAGTCTTCGCTCTACTGATATATCTCAACTTCTGTTTAGTGAGAAAGAGAGGAATACACCACAGCCTGCTGATCAAATTCTCTTTTCAGCCACTTGTCCAGTAATTTCTCTAAAGTCAGTTGTAACCTCTACATTTTCACTTGTCCTAAAATTTCAGTCTCTTGCCTGAACTGGATTAGATGTATGTATTATAATCAATATTATATGTGTTAGACAAAATAATGTACATCATATTTTTTTTCAAAGGCTTTAATGTTTTACTTTATGTTACTTTATTGGTAGCTTATATAAACTTGCTCCAGTATGGTAGCATCCATCAGAATGGACATGAAATCACTGGAATTCAGATATGAAATCGCTGGAATTCAGACATGAAATCACTGGAATTCAGACCTTTCGTACATTCTTCTCACAAGACTCAGTAAATGGACAAAACAAAATCTCTTACCTTGAGGTTTTTTTTTAAAAGTTTAAAGCCATTCTTCTCCTGGAGTGCACTCGCCATTTCTACATCAGTATACTGTATTCCATCTTTGACCATGGTGTAGACTGTTAAAAATTTGTTTTGGATTTCATTCTTATTTAGTTTCCAGGGTTTTCTACACATTCTAGTTAGTGTCATGCATACATATTGGTTCACATAATTTTCAAGATCCAAAACTCCCATGAAATGTGCTTGATTAAATACTGAATTTTTCAGTTCCACGCACAAATACATGTACATTGGCTGAATTTCCTATCTGTGCCAGTTTGGGATATTGTTTGTAATAACTGGAGAACATCTTTTCTCCTACTCAATATATTAAAACCAAAAGTATCAGACAATTTATTTGGCTCATAGTATTGTCATATTTGACTTTTGTTACTGCCATATTATCTGGCTTATGTCACTTGGGAAGAACAGTTACATCAGTCTCATTGGCAACTTTACATTGAATCCTTATCTTTTATCTCATGATCTTCCTCGCAAAAATGATTTAGTAAACTAATTTTAACCAAATAGAAAAGATTTAGACAATTTCTACTAAAGTGATCATATCAAACGTCTGGTAAATGCAAACACATATTGCTGCTTTAGTGTAAATTATTTGACTTATAATGCAATCCAACATGCTGAAGCCAATCATCTGTTAAATGAATTATGAAATTAGCAACTCATTACTGTCATTTATTCAGATCATAAATGAAAAGGACACTTATGTTAATTAATCGCCTTTCATTAATTTCAGTTCATGGTGGATTGAAATCATATGGTGATCTGCTCATGAGTGTCTGTTTAGTAAACAATAACAAGGTCATTTACAAAGATGCTATTTCATCATGTCAGATTTGTTTCTTTTAGATGTTTGATTAGTTGATAATTTGGCCACTTAGATCAATATGCAGTCAAATAGTAATATAATTCATGCACATGTGCATTTAATGCAAGCATTCTGTATACCCAGAGGTCATGAATAGCCAGATAAACGTTGATACAGTGATTCAAGTAAGAAAATATATGCTTTCCCAATTTGTCTTAAAACAGTGATAAAATCACTTGTCCTGGACTAAGGTCTTGAAACAATTGACTTGTCCAGCTTTGAAAATGTATTATAGTCCTTTACATCAGGTTATGTTTTCATCAGCCATCAGCTATGCACTATGGTGCCAACAGTGAGTCACTTTTTAAGGTTACCAATCTCTCACATTTACTTGCACATATCACAAGAAATTTGTATTACTAAAATGATTGGTTGTACTATTTTATGTTTGTGTTTTAGATTGACTGCCAAACCCTGTGTACAATGCCAGACAGTCAGTTACAAATATATATACCAAAGCTTGGTGATGTATATGCCACAAAAAGATTCTGCCAAACAACAGAAGTATAACAGAAAAACCACATTGTTGGAGAAGCTCCGTCGAAAACTAGGATCAAAATACAATAAACATGATGTCCGTGATGAAGAGGAATCATCAGATCAAAGAAGAGCCAAGCTTTTGGGAAATGCAAATGCTTCAAAAAATGAGAGAAAGATTGAACTTGGCTGGTGTGATTTTAATATATGCTCTGAAAAGTACCAACAGGTTAGAAATAAAAATGGTGGTGTAACAAGGGAAGCAAAAGTGAGCAAATATTGGAAAGCAGAAGACATTCTTGAATATGGAAAGGGAGTTTTTTTCCCTGGAGGTGTATCAAAAAAAGGGCATGAATCAGAATTTGAATTTCATTTAAAAGATTTCCAGCAGTCAGCAGTTGATGATTCTGCAACAGTGAAAGATCTGTACAAAATAACACAAATGAGAATACTTAGATTCTATGTTTATACAAGAAAAAAGCATCCTGCTGTTATTGTAGAGGCAAGTGATAAAGGTGTTCTGGAGGGGACTTTTTTTGGATTAACCACTCGTGTTGGGAAATCAGTCCTTGGATTAGATTTTCTATCTGCCTCAGCCTCTGTCAATCCTGAAGGACATGTGCCAACAACATACACAGCATTATGTGCCACACCAACAGCACAGAATGTCTCAACACCATCATCAACCATGCAATCCAGTGATTCAAATCTGCAGTCAAGTTTGTTGACAGTTCAAGTAGATAATGAAATAATGTTTTCACTTTGTGCTGAAAGTTACACACTTTTGTCATCAGAGGAGTCTCCTTCAGTGACGTGCAATTCCTTACCCAATACTGCAACATCAGAGGCTGGAACTTTATGCATGGATGAAATGGATGATATTGTTGTGTTTGAATCAGTATCTTCTGAATCTGTCAATACATTATCACCAGAAATTCCAGCTCCACAAACAAGTACATTTCAAACTGTACAGGAGCAAGAGAAACTTCCATCGACACTTAGAATACATCAAGGCAACTGTTTTACTGAGCTGATAAAGCTGTATCAGAAGGAAGAGATGTGTCTTAGCAGTTGCACAGTGAAAAGGGTATTACCCAATGGAGAAGATGAAAGAGGTGAAGGTGTTGGACTTCTCAGAGATATTTTCACCGAATTCTGGGAAAGCTTCTATTCCAAATGTTGATAGGGTGCTGATATCAAGGTTCCTATTTTGCGACATGATATGGGTGAAGATGAATGGAAATCAGTAGGTAGAATCATATGTGATGGTTGGTTAACCTTGAAATACTTTCCAGTACAACTTGCACAACCTGTACTTGAAGATGCAATATTTGGTATGATTACGGTAAGTCTTACAACAACCTTTCTTGGCTTCATACCACTTTCAGAAAGAACCATCATTCAAGCAGCATTAGATACCTTTGAATTGGTTGATATGAATGACCTGTTGGAGGTTTTGGAATCCCATGAGTGTAAAAAGTTGCCAACACCTGCAAACATCCAGTCAATCATTGAGGAAATTGCACACAAGGAAATCTTACAGGAGCCAAAGTTTGTCATTGAAAGTTGGAGAAAGGTGTTTGGAACCAATCTGGAAATAAATCAAAATGAGCTTTGTGACATTTTTAAAGAAAAGCAACCAACAGTGAAGAAAATATTGAATGCTTTGAACTTTCCAGATGTGATGGACTGCAGCCAGCAAAGCACAGCTAACTACCTGAAACGTTTTATAAAAGGGTTGGACAAGAAAGGTATGGAAAACTTTCTGCGGTTTTACACAGGTTCCAATCTGATGAGTGAGAAGATCACTGTTGAGTTTACAAGGTTATATGGCTTTGAAAGACGCCCAGTAGCACATACCTGTGGAAGTATTCTACAAATGCCATCAACTTATGAAACATTTTCAGATATGCGAGAAGAATTTGAAAATATCCTATCAAGCAATGTTTGGGAGATGAGTTTTGTTTAATGTGAATCAAAGCATATAGGAAGGATGTTTAGTGTTAGGGTTGTTTCTTAGTACATGCAATATTACTACATACAATATTATTTGACCTATGACATTGTCAACTGTGAAAAGATCTCTCCATGTAATAAAACCCAGAAAACCTTCAGAATAATGTGCTTAGCAGTCCAGAATGTTTCATTACCTATTTATATCTTCAGAGAAGGGTGACAATAATAATTTCATTTAGAAATGCTGCTGAATATCAACTGATGTAAGAGGAAATTCAAATTCAAAGATAGATGGGACCATCATTACATTCATTAATCATCATATAATATCAGTATATTATTGTTTTTAATTCTGAAATGTTCATTACAATCTTTACAATTCTTTGTTACTGTTCAGGTCTCTTTGTAGTTTTCTTGTTTAATTGTAATATTACAATTTATTGGAATACCTGCTTATTCTGAAGGGAAAACAGAAAAGAATGTTTTGTCCTGAAAAGGTCAGAAAAATAATGCATAATTATGTTCAGTTTGTATTATGTGAAACATTGCATTTAAGTTTGTGTAACTGGATAATATATTCAGACACATAAAACATCTTTGTTACTTACTATTATAATTTTGTTCCACGGTTCTTTTAAAAGCATGACAGTTTAAGGACATTGAAATAAATCTTGGTTCTATATTTTTTTCAGGCTTCTGATGATTACATCACAGCATGTACTTTGATTAATAATGAGCTTTATGTTTGTGTCCATAAATTTAGATGATATATAATTTTTTTGTATTTTGACAGTCAGAAAGTAAATGAGCTACATTTGTTTCTTTGTGTGAAATGTTCCAATAGAGCACATGCTCCATTTCTTCTCAGGATAAAAGTTAGCTTGTTTCTGTCCATCTTTGGATTGAAGTTGTGATTGATAACAGTTTTTTACATCTTCATTATGATTCAGAATTTTCCAAACAGGTTTCATGTTTCAATAACTGAAATGGTGTTACATCTTTTATATTAGTTAATGTTTTAGTGTAAATTAATTCAATTGATTTATAAGTATATTATGTATAGATTGCATAATATAATATTATTTTTAATGAATCTTGTCTCTGGAATAAAAGAATAATGACTCTTGGAAGTCTTTGCTGCTGAGTGTCATATTGCAGGACATGTGATAAAAGTCAGTATTACTATTTTGCTTTTACTCCATGATGGAATTGATTATCCACGCTTTATATATGTCGATCAATCATACTACGTTTATGAATAATAGCTTGAATTCTAGTAAAGAGATTTACAATTTACATGTTTAATTCATACATGGGATAAAATTGACCTATTTGGTTTCAGTTTTTAGTGACTTACTTTAGAATATAATATAAAAATGGTATTTTCAATCAAGCATTACTGCAAAGATTTTTGTTAAGGAGTTATGTTTTGGCGGAACAAATATATCATGAGGTCTCTTGTCGATGCATACCTTATCCCCATACTCATCCAATGATTATGTATGCATACCATGGATTACTATACAGCTGAAATAGATTGTTGAGTTTTATACTCTTCTTCATATCTTGGACTATTGATCCAGTGAAAGTTTATAAAATACGTACGATTAACCATAGTTGTTTTTTTTATTTATCTGTATCAAATGAGCATCTTTGCAAGAGAATTTCCATTTGGACACTGACATCATCATAGAAACTGACACTATGCAAAGAAATGTTAAACGCGTGGAAGTGTTTTGGCAACATTCAAGCCAAGACAGGAAACTACAATGACGGAGGGAATGTTCTTTATACATTCATTCCAAGTATGCCCAGTACGAAATGTCCTTTTGACTTTAACATCAGGTCATACATGGCTGCCAGTAAAACTGATGGATGAAGAACCTGGGAAAACCTCAATAAGAACCATCGACCTATGGGAAGTCACTGGCAAGCTTTCTCACAAATCTACATAGGCTAGTCCCGAGAATCGAACAATAGAGGATAGAGGTAGGATGGAAGAGATCGGTAAAGTTTGGCCCATTTGACTACACTGCCATGTGGGGTCCCTGCTACGAAATAAAGCTTTGCATATGTTGTAATTACAATTCTTTGAGCTTCATTTATGTTTGTTATAGTTGCGTATAATTTAACAATGAAAATTGGCTTAAATGAAGAGTCCGCTACAAGCATTTATGGCGAGCATGCCTGCCGAACAGTGAAGATGCTGCCATTCGATAATGGGCAAATACTTTAAATGAGTGTGGAATATGCTCAATAAAATGACTAACCAAAAAGAGGCAATTGAAATTCACAAAATTCAAGTTTTGGTTTGGTTTAATGCTTTATAGTACAGCAACTAACATTAGTTACCAATGACGCAACAAAACAGGTTATTTAAGTAATTGGAGTAAAGTGCCTCTCTCAAGAGGACGCCACTATAACCAACCAAAGCTGTAAGATTCGAAATCGCAGTCCTTCAGTAATGAGTCTGACACGCTAACCTTTGAACTAGTTGCAGTGCTTTATGTATCGTTACTATTGACCATACTATTGTTTTTATACTCCTTATCTCTCTCGCTGTAAGTTTGTCATATTTAACATCATAGACTTGGTCTCATACAAATCCGATACGCCCTTTGATTTCCGCCTGTGTCTTGCGACGATGAGAGAGAGAGAGATCGGTGTATGCTGGATCCTTTTTTCTCTCGGGGGAACATTGTATATATCATCCATATCTGGATATTTGTTTCTCGATTAATCTGTCAGTTTTTACCTTCATAGATCCAGGGAAAAATTGAGTTTGATCATGATCAGTCAAGTTAAAAATTTACATGCTAACACACAAAGAGAGAGAGAGATCTTAAACCAGTTAAGTATTTACAAATGTTACATTTATAGGTTAATGAGAACTTAAAAACAGAATCAAGCATACAATTGATTATAAGGAATTATATAAGTGCCACCTAGCCAAGTACGGTCTTCTAGTTTCGACACGCAAGTGCGATAGTTGTATTTAGTATCATGTAACATTGAAACTGCTTCAGTCCTACTAGGCTGCTTAGAATAAGTTTACGTTTGTTTTGCAGGATTCATGTTACTCATTCAGAAATAATTAAAATGCATCGTAAACCCAACCCCATGTGACGAGTCAACATATAAGATAACCAATCGGAGACAACGAGTCCAAAATGAGAAAACCCACCATGCAAAGCACAAATTACCCTGAAATTACAATAACTTCGCGTTCTAAAAGTGAGACGTATCACAATAGCTAATATCAATTCGTTAACCAGTCCAATGTCACAATTCTGAGCTGAATCTGAATGTAAAATCTATATGCAATCTCCATATAACATTTGCAGAAATCCACGGAAGGAACGTTTCTTTATTTTACTTTTAATGTATTAGTTACATTGATGGATATCCTCTTTTGTATCCATGTACCATTTATTTTACGGCAGCCCATCACACTGTGGAAAGATTGCTGGATTTTTATTATTTTAATTGTTAGAGTTATAAGATTTCAATGGGGCTGCAGAGGTGATCGTGTTTGTATCATACCAACACCATTTTCATTTCGAACTATATTAAATATTTTCCTAAGTTTCGCTATGTTGAAAATGTCGTTCATTAAGGAAAAGCGATGACTTGATTTAAAAAAAGAAATGCAGGCATTTTGGACATATTAATCATGCAGGACGTTGGCCCAGAACACCTTTTTATATATAAGACCATTACCTGTTCGATGAAGTGTTCAAGTGAGAAACCATATATCAATATTATTATTTGTTCAGATGATGTGGCGACAGCACGTAATTATGGCTTCTACGAAGGCCATGTTATCGGATATTAAATCAGGACGATTTGTATTTATTTAGTTTACTAGCAGTGCATGGTAAGAAGTGTTGCTGGAGAAAAGATAATTTCGTGTTGATATGACCATTCATCCAGTAGGAGTAGCGACTAAAAACAACTATCATGATGACTGCATAGAGTTAAATGCCAAAAAAAGCAAAATCATTTTCATTTAGCACCCATTAAATCTCAATACAAGGTATTTTGCAATATTTCTTGACTACCAGCTGTGGGAGGAGTTAGCAATAAAAACTCAAAGCGGGCAACCTATCGACGGCGGCACATCTTCGCCTAACCTCCGTTAATATTAATGCATACAGAGCTAATAAAAATGCGATGTAGCATAATACAGTCAAAATATGATAATTACTAGAATTTACATAAATGATATGACTTTAATAGGAAAGCAAATATAAACACCTTTATATCGCCTCCCAGAAATAATTCCTTGTTACTAACTGTTTGACACATGCATTGAAGAAGGTTTTTGTGACAAATTAAGATGTATAGAAATTGCTACATCTGGCATCAAGCCAGTCACAGTTGTGTTAAAAGCCAGTTGCGTAAGCGCAAATATAAGTCTATTGCCTCGGTGATAGCTTTCGGTAGATTTCCAGTTGTTTTCTTCCATATGGAGACAACAAAGTTCGAATAATTCTTCATCGCAAGGATATATCGTTTCCTCAGCACATTCCATGCGGCACACTTCTATCTGCTCTTCTGAAACATCACACAAATGATCTTCTACATTCTCCATATCTGGCAATAAGTGTAGACTCAGTGGCCTACCCGCTGGAGAGTTGTTTCGGTTTGCTCTTATTCTGTGTGTATTCCAAACCATCATAACGTCGTCTAATTCATCCTGAAATAAAAACAAGTACGTATTCGTTCTGGCATGGTGATATTGGTACACAGAAAAATATCAGGTAGATATCAGTTATAAAAGTTGGAAAAGTCTTCTAAATTGAGCAAACAAAAGCTGTTTAAAAAGAATTCCATGAAGATGCTAAAACAACAAATAAATACGTTAAAATTCCATAAGAAGAATAAGGCAAACGTGTGGAGTATGCATTTTTCTATGCATTTGAATTTGCAAAAATTTATACGAAAGTTTCTAAAACAGATCCTCTTGAATAGAATCATTGGCCTAATAGCAATATATCTTATGTTGTTAAAGTGCAATTGTCTAATTATGACTATTTAATTTGTATTCCTTTTAACTCGGGTTCCTGTATTTTGTACTGTGTTTTATCTGTTTACATTTAATTTGTTTTCAAATCTGGTGAAATTTATTCCATACTCAAAGCCAATGTAAATTAAACAATTATATTTTGCTAAATCAGGTGATACTAACGACAAACGTTATTACATTATTACCACAGAAACATCCATTGTGTGTGTTCTTTATATGTTTGGAACAATTTTGAAATTAGTAACTTTGGCTCCACCCCCCGAAGAAATTTGTTTATGAAATACATTTATTAAGTTTGATGCTGGGGGTAAATTATCGTTATTTAAATATTCGTCTCGAAGTTCCAAAATTTAGGGAAGACGGAGACACATGCATACATACCTACATGTATGTACCTACCTACCTACACACACACACACACATACATATACGTACATATACTGTACCTGCAATAACCTCATAAGGCAAAATTGTACGAGGTTGATGTCTAGTGCATTCCCTGAGAATAATCCACTATCTCGAAGTACCTTTAGTTCTTCCATCCAAATTTGACAGCACTCTTTTCTATATATTCCCCACCATGACTCAATCCTGGTATTAAGAGTACTTTTGCCATAAATAAAAGTTCTATCATTTTCAATATCCAGGTCATCAGATCGTCGAAGGAACTTCTGCATAGCGGCAACTCTGACGTTTTCTGTACCCATATCGCCACGCATAAACGTTGGACATCCTCCATATTCTTCAACAGCATCAAGAAAATATTTTGCAATGACTTTTGGGTCACTGTTAGATCTTTAACCAGATAATTTTCCTGGACCCTCCATCAATGCAGCCATTTATGCACAATCCATACGGTTTAAGTTTGTCATATGAGTCAATGTGCCAGCAGTAGTTTGGGCCTTTGGAGAAGTACTGTCGGCGTCTTAAGCATCGTCTTTGTCTTAATTTAACTCCTTGTGGATCCAGCATCCTAAGCATGAGTCTAATATCTTCTTTCTTCACTTTCAAACCATTTAAAAGGCACTTTTGACACATCCATCTGTATCCATGCATCTGTCCAGATGTTGTTATCTGATATTCAATAAATGAAAGCACAGTCTCTAAATCAGAATAGCCTTTCCTCCTTGTCAATTTTAGTTCACGCAATTTCCGTTTTAGATGACGCACAGAGATCGTAATGTTGTACTTTATTGATAAAATCATCGTTATTTCGTCATATGTGAAGCCCATATAGACGTACAGCTCAATTAAATGCCTTGTGTACATCTGAAACATGAAGATAAAAAATGAATTTAAAATTAGTAGCTTTTAACCCCATTTCCTACATACAAGTATGTAGCTGTCGTTGAACTTTGGTTCTTATTTAGATACCATAAATCGCCTGGTCAGAATTTCTGCTTCCACCAAATGTCACATTAATGACATCATCTTCCACGAAAATAAAAAATGAATTAGAATCTAATTTGGGTGAAGTTCCAGTTTCTAATCCGATCATTGAATTCTGGTTCTTACTGAGATACCATATCACTATAACTTACTATAATGATCAGTCAGCTTTTGTGAGGTGTCCTATTGTAACAAATAATCTACACATTTTCTATGATTTTCGTTCCCTGGAGATTTGCTAAATAGCGAACAATTTGATCTTCATTTAATCGAAAGCGGTTATAAAGCCGAAACAGAAAATACAACGTTTGTTTTAATATTGCCCATGGATTTAACACAGAAAGGTCAAACAACAAGTGTTTTTCAACCGGTTTTGAAAAGGTTTACCGCAGTAGAAAGTTCAGTGATTTAAGTTATATGCAGTGGCGTAGCGAGGATATTTGGCGCCCAGGGCAATACACCCAAATTTGCGGCCCTGTTGCGCAGTTATGTTGATACCTTGGGCTCATTTTGCGCCCCCTAGCCATTGGCGCCCGGGGCCAATGCCTCTCCTGCCCCTCCGCCATCCCCACCCCCCGGTCGCTACGCCACTTCTTATATGTAGCTATTTACAAAACAGGCCACGTAACCTAAACCGATTTGTGGTCAGGGTGCATATAAATCAGTACCTAACAATAGTAAAATAGTCTTGGTGCATTGAAGTTCTACTTATTTTACTTGATTTCATACAAATAAGCGATAAAATGAAGGAAACGTGTATGGAACTTAACTAGTGTAATAATACAGTGCCACCTAGATTGTGTGCCATATGCATGCGTGTGTGAGTGTTTTCTTTTTCTGCAGATTATATTTATTATCTCTAGATTATCAGAAATGTTAGATTGTAAGGTGACCTTGGGATGATTCTCTGACCCAGTAGTCAACCTATTACCAGGGTAAAATATCTTTTTTAAAAAGTAAATAAATAGTGGAAAGATATCTATAGAAACCATTTGTGAAACAGTTTATCAAAGTTACTTTTCCAGGACCTTTAAATAACATCACATCAACTTTACAGGACGTGAATAAGTCCTGTTTGTTTCTTAACTTACTATAATGATCAACCCCAATCCATTGTTCTCCGGTCTTGTACATCTCACACAAAAAAGTACATCTGCTAAGCAGTGCTCCCTCTTTATAATGTTCTATATCTGAGCCTTAAAAGTGACTAGTATTTTAAATCAGTTAACATTATTCCGAGGAACGTTTTCATTTATGGGCGTAGCGACCTTTAGCCATAACGTCACATTTGTACAGTTTTTCGCATGAACTAAAGAAATGTTTTGATCTGAAGAAATAATGTCAAGAAGTATTTTCTGCAGGCGTCGGGGGTGGGTGGGGTGGGGGTTAGGTGGTAATTTATATCCGATTTAAAATGATTTAACACCGTTTGGGTTTCGTGGATCACACAAATGTCTTAAACAGAAAACGAGATGCAAATAGTTGTATACACAAATTGTTAAACCATATTTTAGTTACATTACAAAATGTCTTGCAGCAAGCCTATAAATTGCGACCAAAACGTTATCCTCAAAATATTAGCACAAGCTCCGTGGCTTTTGTATCTCTGTATTAATGACTTGAACAATATAGGTTGTGTAACGGTGTGATGTTCTGACTTGTGCAATAAACCGAATGCATTTGTCACATAAAGTATCACGCATCGTCACTTTCGTGATAATGAGTTTCATTTGATTGATAAAGAATGTCACTTATGAATTAAACTTGTACAGATACCGCAATTACTTACTTCAGATGCTGTACTTTTCTCAAACGTCCCTCCTTCCTTTTGCAAGAATCAAAGTGAGGCTTGCGCATGACAAATCCCTAAACCGAGATCTCGTATTAGTAAACCGAGATCTCGGATTAGCAAACCGAGATCTCGGATTAGTAAACCGAGATCTCAAATTAGTAAACTGAGATCTCGGATTAGTAAACCGTGATCTCGGATTACTAAATATAGATCTCGGATTAGTACATCGAAATATCGGAATATTAAATCAAGCATACTTGGACATTTTCGTCTCTATGCCATCTCTTTATGAATTGATTACGGTAAAATTAAAGACCAATAACTAATTGATTAAGCCAAATACTCCTCATCTAATTTAAAAACAAAGACATCGTAGTGTAGACTTTTTTGTATTAACAAAGACAAGTAATCTTTAGATATTTTAAGCCAAACAAGGGTTCCTTGTGATCGAACCTGAATCCTAAATTCACATAATATTAACAAGCCTTATAGGGAACTTAATTACATACACTAAAATGGTGCTTCATGAGACAATAAAGAACGATGGACTTGCAGACGGACCAGGTGACAAACACTCAGCTGCCGTGACAAAAGAAATATACCAGATTTTATTTGCGCAGGCAGATATTCTGATTCAATTATGACAAAAGTAATAATCATGAACGCTTAACTGTACGAGTATAATGTGGTACTTTACTACTGGATCTTCGACCGTGAGAAGGTTTGGCTTACTTAATACAGCAAAGCATATTTTCTTATCTATTCTCGTGACTTTACGAAGTAGTATTTTATTTTATTTGTAATAAACGCCCTTATAATCTAATCTACAGTTACAACTTACCTCAGATGCTTGAATATTTCGCCTCCATCCTTTCGCAGTATATCCACAATAAACACATCCAGTCAAAACGATGCTACAAGATGAGAAATTCTTCAATTTAAATCTATATAGTAAAACGAGATCTCGAATTAGTAAATCGAGATCTCGGATTAGTAAACCGAGATCTCGGATTACAAAATATGTGAAGTGTGTCCCTTCACGGGCTCCGTAGAATGTGAATCTAAGTGATGCTTACAAACTGACTGAAAATCACGCATATATAAGCATGTGCTCGAAAGAAGCCTTTGATTATTTTCTCATATGTTTTGGTAATTGTTTGACGTTCTTCGGTATCGTGTGTATATGTGACTGTCGAAATTGCGATTTGAGGCAATAATCAGTAATTGTATTTGTCATAAATATAAGTGTGTATTTTGTATACATATCTTAAATCTATCAGGAATACAATCATATGTGATTATACTACCAAGTAGTTAATATCCCAGTAGAAGAAACAAGGAAAACAACGTTTGGTTGATCACTAAAATGTCAATAAAACCGGTTGAAATAAATGATGAAATTATAATACAAATGTCATTTAAACAAACCTTAATATTGTCAGTTCAACTTAATTTCTACTCTTGTTATATGACAATTAAAGATGCATGCTTATAATGATGAACCACCAAATAGAAAACGACCTGATAGCAGCACACAATTATTAATTGTGTGGGGTTGATGGGTGCGAATATTATTTTACACGTCTGCCAGGATGCCGTCGTTAACGGGGAATTGATCCAAATAATTTTTAATGTAGCAAAACAGTCATCTTTAATGCAGGAAAATGTCATGCAGCAACTCTTACACGGTAGGCACTAACTGGAAAATTGGATTATCTCCCATAAACTGCAGTTGACTTGAATGCATTTCATTTTAAAAGACAACACAATTTGACTATATAATGTGATTAATCCAGTTATCCTTTAGTTAATAATTGTAATTATGGTACAGCACTACGTCATTATTTTAAATAAAATTCTGAACAGCTCAACGTTCCTGTGCATTATTGAAAAATATCATATTTCAAACAATTGTAAATGTTAGGTAACGTCTCAGAATAAACTTAATACTATGTTGTATTCACAACGTCCAAATCAGCTGACAATTTGTGGTAAATAATAACTGTCCTAATCAGCCGAATGTGAATTTAAGTGATGTTTACGAACTGACTGAAAATCACGCATATATAAGCATGTGCTCGAAAGAAGCCTTTGATTATTTTCTCATATGATTTGGTAATTGTTTGACGTTCCTCGGTATTGTGTATATATGTGACTGTCAAAATTGCGGTTTGAGGCAATAATCAGTAAATATATTTCTCACAAATAAAAGCGTATGTTGTGTATACATATCTTAAAATAATCTCAATCATGAAACTCTGATATCCTCACTTTATTGTATACAGAATGTAATCACTGTAAGCGCTAAATATATTTAAAAGTCAAAATCACATAAAATATTATCTCAAATGATTATACTACCAAGTAATGAATATCACAGTGAAAAAAAAAACAAGAAAAACAACAACTTTTGGTTGATCTCTAAAATGTCAATTAAACCAGTTGAAATAAATGATGAAATTATAATACAAATTTCAGTTCAATAATCCTTAAAATTGACAATTCAATTTCTGCTCTTGCTAATTGACAATTATAGATGCATGCTTATAATGCTAAACCACCAAATAGAGAAAGACCTGATATCAACACACAATCAATAATTGCGTGGGGTTGTTCGGAGGGAAAACTGTTTTACATATCTGCCAGAATGCATTCGTTATCGAGAAAAAGATCAAAAAAATGTTTAATGCAGGAAAGTAGAATGCAGCAACTCTTGTTAGGTAGACACGTACTGGAAAATTGGATTATCTCCCATTAACTGCAGTTGACCTTAATTCATTTCATGATGGTTAAAAAGACAACACACTTTGAATATATTATGTTCTAAATCCAGCTATCGTTGAACTAATATTTGTAATTATTTTACAAAACTACGTCATTATTTCATATACAGTTCTGAACAGCCCAACGTTCCTGTGAGGTAATGAAAACTATCGTATTTGAAATAATTGTAAATGTTAGGTAACATCTCAGAAGAATCGTGATACTATCTTGTATTCACAATGTCCAAATCAGCTGACAATGTGGTCGGAGTAATAATTGTTCTAATCAGCCGAATGTGAGTATACGTGATGCTTACAAACTGCTTGAAAATCAGGCATATAGAAGCATGTGCTGGAAACAAGCCTTTCATTCTTTTCTCACATTATTTGGTAATTTTTTGACGTCTTTCGGTATTGCGTGTATATGTGACTCAAAACAGCGGTTTGAAGTAATAATCAGTAAATTTATTTCTCACAAATAAAAGTGTTTGTCGTGTATACATATCTTAAAACAAACTCAATCACAAAACTCTGATATCCTCACTTTATTGCATAACAAATGTAATCACTGTTGGCGCTAAAACATATTTAAATATCAAAATCACATAAATTATGATCTCATATGATTATACTACCAAGTATTGAAAATTACAGAAAAAGATACAAGAAATACAACTTTTGATTGATCACTAAAATGTCAATTAAACCAGTTGAAATAAATGTTGAAATTATAATACAAATTACAGTTTACTAAACCTTAAAATTGCCAATTCAACTTATATAATACCCTTGCTATGTGACAGTTAAAGATGCATGCTTATATTGGTAAACGACCAGATAGAAAAATACCCGATAGCAGCACAAAATCAATAATTGTGTTGGGTTGTTGGGTAGGAACATTATTTTCATGACAGTCAGGATGCCGTCTTTAGCGATAAATTGATCAAAATAATCTGTAATGCAGGAGAGTAGAGTGCAGCAACTCTTGTTAGGTAGACACGTACTGGAAAATTGGATTATCTCCCATAAACTGCAGTTTACTTTAATGCATTTGATGATGGTTAAAAAGATAACACAATTGATTATATGATATGCTACATCAAGCTATCGTTGAGCTAATGATTGTAATTATTGTACAACACTACGTCATTATTTCATATACAATTCTGAACAACTAAACGTTCCTGCGAAGTAATGAAAAATATCATATTTGAAAAAATTGTAAATGTTAGGTAACATCTCAGACGAAACTTAATACTATGTTGTATTCACAATTTCCAAATCAGCTGACAGTGTGATCGGAATAATAATTGTCCTAATCAGTCGAGTGTGAATCTAAGTGATGCTTACGAACTGCATGAAAATAACGCATATAGAAGCATGTGCTGGAAACAAGCCTTTGATTATTTTCTCAAATAATTTGGTAATTGTTTGACGTCCTTCGGTATCGTGTGGGTCTGTGACTGTCAAAATTGCGGTTTGAGGCAATAATCAGTAAATGTACATCAGTAGGTAAAGAGTAATTCGCTCGAGCGTATCGCACACCGGAAGTGCTTTGCATGCGATATCTTACATGTATTCGTGCGTAATGTTTTCCGTTGCCGATATCGCATTTTTTCAGCGTACATATATTTTCGACTGAACAGGTCGTTTTCGTGTTCTGATGATGTAATAGTTATGTTCGTAACTATACTTGTCTGCTGCTGTTCTCAATACCTCTTGTAATATTTTGATAAAATGTCACATCAATGTGTGACTAAGCATATATTCATTTAATTAATTTACCCAAATCGATAATATCATATTATTATTGCTTTATAGATAATAATGATGACAATATTCGAACTTGTTGCGAAAGAAGATCAATGAAAAAAAAATACATATTTTCTTGATTCTCTTTTTGAAACATTTCAATACAGACTATTAGTGAAATTATTTTTTAACTAATATAAACTAATATATTGTCTTTTATTGCTGCTCCCGTGATTATTAATCTCATTCGTTTTCAAGTCCATAATGCATGCATGCAAACTATCCAGATGACATTTCTGTCTGAGTAGGTGTGCATATATATGAGTGTATGTTTGCATGCATGTACCAGAACGGCATAACATGCGAAAAATATAAAGGCCATAACAGTTTTTAAATTCTGTTATTATTGTTTGTTCGAAACTGAGAAGAAAACCTAGCTCAAATTTTGATAACAACACGTATTTAATTTTCTATATGTTTCCTTAGGTAAAGAAATATTCAGTTTGCAATTCTGAGGTTGTTTTTTTTTACAATGCGCAGTATATGGAATAATCGTGCAATAATACGTTATTCATCATTGGTTTTAGAAAAAAAAAATAATGGGAAACGTATTAGTTCGCATAATTAATAAATATTATAGTCTCCTAAATTTATCCTATTCAACCAGCGTTAAATCACTTTACAAAATTAAACCAATTCTCGCTTAAAGAGGACCCAATAACTTGCAAGATTTTTTAATTAGAACTAAACAGACAGAAGAAAAAGATAAATACACTTATCGGCATCGAAATGTAACATACACCGGTGCTCTTAATGTGCAAACATACTAGAAAGTACTTCTTTCAGTAGTGCTAATACAAAAGAGGTATTTTCTCTACGTGTTAACACTAACTACATATCAATTGATGTGATTTATTTAATAACCTGTACATATTGGACAAACACATCAACAAGTTTCTAAGAGAATGAATAATCATCGCTTTGATATAAGAAATTATATAAATCCCCAGTTTTCCTTTAATATTTCAACACATTTTAACACCGATGATAACACTTTACTCGATTTTACTTTCATGCCAATAGATATTGTGCAAGGTGACATCAACAGACTCATAACATAAACTTATTGGATTCGTAAGTTAGATACTTTGTATCCTAATGGACTTAATGCCAATACAATATATAAAATTGTATAATTTAAATTGATATATTGTATACCCTTTATAGCAATATAATTATATGTATGACTGTCTATAGTTTATGCTATTATTTTTAATTGGAGTTAGAATTAAACACTCTAGCATGCTGATTCTTTAACATTAAATCGGTTTAACCATTTTCTTCTAAAACTGCATTCTACATCATTACTAATTCGGGATAATTAATGTTTCATATCTGGTGGAACATGTTTTGGGAGAAAATATGACAAGTCTAATTGAAACAATTGTATTATCTTGCTTAATTCTGAAAACGACGTTTTAATTATAATTATATTTTTTTTATTTCTTCCTTCGAATACCACCAAAAGAAAAGGAATAAGCAAACAAGAACAAAACCAAATATTATTTATCGGTATTTAGTGAATCAAAGTATTTTAACTGCTCAACAGCATTTAAAATTAAAACTGAATGTTAATACTGCAATTTAATACCAAATACAGTTTCAGAAAAATCAGGAAGATAACGTTTCGTTAGTTATTTTTTTTATCCTAATAACGAATGGTATATATAATGTATTATTTAGACAAATAGTAAATAAACTGTAATGTTAAACGTTGAAATAAACATAATTTGCCTCAATAACTAATGATTGTTTAATGACAACAGTTAAATTTACATCGGCTTAACCTCAGTTTCATTACTGCGTATCCTTTCTAGCTTAAATCAGTCAAGTATATGTCAGTTAATGTTACAAATACGGAACACCAATAGAATAACTAACGAGTGTTCGTACCGTGAAACTGTTAAACTTGTACACTTTAACATGTTTAGTTTATACTTCAAATCATTTTCAGAATCTTGAGGTAACTTAGAGTTACATCACAACGTTAGACGTTTTCTTGAAGTTGAATTTCATCACCATTCTCGAATTCTAGCCTCTTGTCCCAGGTTGTGTTTGTTTTGTTAACATAATATATACGATCGTGTGGTAAATCAACATATGACACACGTAAATGTACACTACACATTGCATACTAAAATATGTACTCTTCTTCCAAGGCACTTGTTAACATCAGTTTGAAAGTGTGTGGTACGACCGTTTGTTCATTAGGTAATACAACTGACGTGACCTCTCTTAATTTTCTTTTGACATGGATTATATTCATTACATGTTAGGTGACTGTAGGATATAAGCATCCTTTAATGGCGGTCATTTGCAGACACGAATCAGATCTGGACTGTAGGAAGAATCTCACTAGTTACTAAGTCTTATACACGTTTACCATATCGTCACAATATACTCATATTGTCTTCGATTATACATATTATTTCTTGATCTAGACCACGGTAAAGGGCAGACATATAAACGTCCATAAATTGAAAATGTTTGCATTTTATGTACATTAGGTTTTCGTTTTGTATATTATCCAAGCAATATATATATATATATATATATATATACCTAGAAATCCCACGTATACAGTATGTATTTATTTCTCGAATATTCAAATGCTAGCTAACTAGTTGGTCTTAACTAACTGCATGTAAGTATACACATTGCGCCTAAAGGAGAGACTGTATACAATGCATAAGAACATTGCTAACAAATCTGGTCTTAAACTAAGTGATAGAAAAGTAGTAAACACTAGAATTAAAATAAAACTTAACGCATCATGTATTAGCCTAGAATATGAAAGATAAAATTCAAAGGCGACTTTCAGAATTGTTTATTAAATTCCAAAAAGGTATACATGTTATATAACCAGTAAAAGAGTATATAACGTTCCAAATGAATTCCAAACATCTGGAATCTCTTGACGTACCACAATTATTCAACAGAGAATGTCTTTGAGAGAGTTATAAATGCTTCTAAATTACTGTTTTGTTCCAAACACTCAATGAACACATTGAAATAACAATAAATTCTTAAAAAAAATAGATCTTCTCAAATTCAAATTATATCGCATCAGAACTAAACAAAACTACCATCAATCACGTTAAACAATTACGCACACATCTTCATCCGTTGTAAAAATTCCATTCTAGTACTTTTTGTAATATACTATGCAATTAACACGTTGCCTTAATATTTTAATTAGAAATTGCTGAAGTCTTTTCAAGTTTATTTATTTAAAGGTAGGACTGTAAAAAAAACAACTAATTTAACACTTATTACCGTATTTAATTGACTTATCAAATACCCGATCATGACCGGGTCGTGGTGATGTTCTCACAATTTTCTGTTGGATCACAATAATGCAATTCGATAACATCAGTTTGAAAGTGTGTGGTACGATTATTTTGGTCTTTATTTTATTTGCTGGTCTGTAACCTAGACATTAGGGCATCAGCTGAGATCGAATTTAAAATAGACTGAATGCGACTGTTGTAACATCACACCAACTCAATAATGACTTTCCTCCTTGATCCATAAAAGATAGCAACCGAGTCTCAACGGCCAACGATGGAGTCATAATTGGCATCCATAGTGCTAATTTTGTTAATGCTACATTACCATCTCTAACAGGATCAGCACCATGCCAAAGAGCATAATCGTCAGTTGATCTTCGCGTGAGCACTACAGTATGGCTAGCACCAAAGATAACTCTTCTGACAACTCTACAAAATCCAAATATATGCGACAATGGAATCACACATGAAAATCTACTTAGGTTGTCTATGTTCTTTTTTCGTGCTGCAAATCCTAGATTGTAAGTGTCATATTTACTAATAATCATATCCTCGACTTCATCATTATTAGCAGGATTAGGAGCAGCACGATTCTTTGGTTGTCTGAAAAGAAATTCATTATGATTAGCATTATCGGTAGTATCCTTCGCAAACATCATTGAATGACCAGCAAATTTAATAAAATCATCAGAGTATATAGCTAAACCTATTATTATAGTTGCAACATCAACATCGTTATCGATGGATTCGATTCTAGTAGAATTCATTATATACTGCGCATTATTAAATAGCGCCATTATGCCATTATTGACAAACCATATCGGGGTATTTTCGAGGTGATCATGTTTTGTTAGTCGTCCCTCTACTTCGATGTACGCTTCACACGGCAAGAAGTATTTAGATGTATCATCAAATCTAAGTTCAATTCGTGACCTCGCATTTGCATTCTGGGCTTGATACGAAAAATACTGATAATCACGTATAGAATCATTTTTTCCTACAGGAGCATCTATATCAAAAGCATCATCGATTTCGTGTTTAAACATTTTATTCTATAGTCGTGGATCTAAATCATTAATCGTTTCAGACCGGAACCAGCAATTGTTCTTAACCCCACTTTTGCTATTTTAATAATTGCGCTACCTAGTTTAGGTGGCATTTGATCAGTAGATTGTAATTTTACTGGTTTTCTTCCTCTTGCCAACTACATAAGTTTTTCTTTGGCAGCATCCAACATATTAAATGCTTTATTACCAAACTCTGTACCAACTTTATCACTGAGAACCCAATAGCCTTTGACGCTATTTCTTTACCAATTGGTAGCAGTTTTGGAGCAACTCGAGTAAATAATCCAGTAACAACATCGCCGAGTCCATTTCCATACGTGAGTTTATAAACCGGTAATCGTGAATTTACGACATGAACAGGTCTTGCTCTGTTCATACTACAATGTATTATCATTTTATTTAAACGCTATATATCTAATCGGTGATTAATCACTATAATAATCATCAGTAAGTTCATCGATGAAACTACGATATAGTTTTATATCCATTACACGACCTTGAAATAACCGTTGACAGATTTCAGTAGCTTCATTAATTATCTCCGGAGAATTATTTCCAGCTCGTTTTCCTCCAACGAGAACTTCTAATCGTGATATATCATCAAGAACACTTCTTGAACAATGTATATTACCACCGTGATAACCCACACCGGATTTTTCAGGTATATCTTGCGTGAGATCAGCTTCAGGTTCTTCTTCTTGGGGTTGAGGATCTTCCACAAGAGGATCTTTTTGTCTTCGTGTTCCTCGCTCTCGTCCTCGTCCTCCTCGTCCTCGTGGACTTGGTTGTATACGTTTTCGTTCTTCTGCTCGTTCTTGTTTTAATCGTTCTCGTTCCTCTTTCTCTCGTTGTTTTTGTTCGGTTTTTAGTCGTTGTTGTTCAGATACTAATAAACCTCTTTTTTCCTGATTTTAGAGATATTCTCGTTCAACGGCATTCAAATATGCCTGATATATGGGATCATCATTATCAATTTGTGGTAGTTGATTTTTAATTTTGTAAACTGCTTTAGCGAAATCACCTACGTATTTTATATAACCATTTTGTACAGGTTTTAAATAATTTTCTTTGGTGTAATATCCCAGCGCAGCAAACTTTACTGAATCAGTTATATCATCTGTATCAATCTTTGCTAAAGTTTCCTCAGTAAATTTATCTCGTACCTCTTGAACTCTATTATCTGGTTTTTTAGGAGGTTTAACCTCTAGTTGTGCAACCGCAGGTTGTGATTCTTTTATCGCGGTTACAACTTCTCCAGTAGCCGCAGTTACAGGCTTAAATAATTGTTCAGTATCGGCAGTAAAATCTAATTTTACTTGTTGTCTAGCTTGCAAATTATCTCTGAAAGAATCTCTCACCGGGAGAAATTTCTTAATCGCAGCCAACCGTTCTCTAGTTAATCTAGTTATTTGTGCTTCTCCGACATTTGTCATTTATATAAATAAAAATCGAAGATTTTCAATTGCTAATTCATAATCGCATCTATAGCTAATTCGGTTAACCCGTTAGCAGCAACGGGGTGGTGACAACGACTATGGCGTCGATTCTGTTTGCCCGTGGACTCTTCTATTAAGCATTTATAAGAAAGCTTTGGATTCCCAAAAAAAGTCGCCGGTAATGGTTTATCCGATTTATCCTCTTCTTACATTTCGTTTTGGTTTTGAGAAACCCCTAATTTGACAAATAGAGCCTAAAATCGTTAAGGCTTCATTTGGCAAAAGGAGGCTTAAAATATTTTGCTTAAAATCTAACCCAATTAGAGAGAGTCCGATTCGCCCTCTCCGCTGCTATCTATGACACTTGAAAGCGGCTGATTGTATACAATGAAGAGAACAGGTGCAATAACAGATCCCTATGGAGCACCACAACATACGTGAAGTGGGCTGCAATGTATTCCATTTGCAGATATAATTTGTGTCCTGTTGACTAAGTAGGACTTGAACCACTGTAAGGCCATATTCGTAAGGCCAAATACATGCTGGAGACGGTGAAGTAATATATCATAGTCTATTTTGTCACATGCTGCAGACAAATCCAAGAGGGGGAGGACTGTAATCTTTCCACTATCCAAAGCAGAGAGAATTTCATTAAATACTTTCAGAAGAGTAGTTTCCGTACTGTGGCAAGGGCTATATGCAGACTGTACATTGCTAAAAAACTTAATTCAAACGAGATACAAGTTGAATTAGAACTACCTTTTCTAAGATTTTTCTCGTGAATCGGAGATTAGAAACTGGGCTCGTTATGTATTGGTTTCTTCAGCAGAGGCTTTACGATGGCAGTTTTGAAAAATGACGGAAAATTCCCACGAAGAGAGAGAGATATTAATAACATAAATTAGTGAAGGTAATATTGGGTCTAAGGACTCAAGCAGCAGTGATGTTGGAATTGGATCAAGTTCACACGACTTTGGTGCACTCTTCATCACGATTGTCCGTACTAAATCAACAGAGACAGGTTCCAATGTTCGTAATGGTTGTTGCTGACATTCTGTATCATAACTGTATGGTGACTAGTCAGTTGAAATTGTGTTGTCAAGCGAATCTCTAATGATTTGTACTTTGTCATGGAAGAAATTTGCAAATTGGTCCGGAAAGTCTACTGGAGAGAAGATAGTTGGAAGTGGTGTACATTCGTTCCTTGACATTAGTTTGTTAGTTATCTCGAAAAGCTCTTTGTAGCTGGAACTCTCCGTGATCTTAGTACTGAAGTGGGATAATTTGTCTAAATGGACTATGTTTGTGACGTTCCTCTTAGCGGCTTCATATATTTGTTTATGAATAGTGAGTCTGGTGGAAAGCTAAAGCCTCTCTGCTTTTCGGCGATGTCTTCTAGCAGTGCGAAGCTGGTCCCTAACACTGCTGTACCATGGAGAACACTTGTTTTATTGATACTCTTTGGTGGCTGGTGCATGTTTTTCAAGCAATGAACGCAGGCAGTTATCAAGTTGTTCCGCTGTTGGATGTAAGAAATTCTTAGGTTTTCTTTGATGTCATGCATGAATTTGGTTCTATTTATCATACGAAGGTTTCTCTTAGTAGCACATCTAAGTGGAGGGTTAGGGACTGATACGTCGATATGGCATATAATCCAGAGATGCGCTGATGCAAGTTAATGGTATACAAGGGTGGATTGCAAAATATTATCATCAGGTAGATAAAGAAACCGGTCTAAAATTTGACCATGTTTATGAGTGGGTTGGTTAACTGACTGTTTAAGATTGAAAACATCAATGGAATCTAGTAGTTGTGACGTGTATGGGTTTCCAGGACAGTCAGAGTGAAAGTTGAAATCTCCAAGAATAATTAGGTTCCCACCTATCGAATATCCATACTCCAGAAGATTATGAAACAGCTCTATATAGAGAGTTTCAGTCAGCTATGTTTTTTCTACTAGGAGGAGGGCGGTAGAGACAGAAAAAAATAGACTGACATTTGTTCCAGTGTGAGTGTTGTTTGGACTTGTTCAAACGATAGGTGGCAGAACATTGAAGGTTGTGTTGTATTCAAGGCATTATGTCATGGAATTCTTTGCGATCACAGCAATTTCACCTCCGCGAGAGTTGCACGGGAACGACTTCATGGAGTAATCGGTGGTTGATGTATGTGTAATCCCCGTCCTTGCGTGGTTTGTATCAAGTAAGTTATTTCATATCTATTATAAACAACAAAAGATGAAATCAAAATCATTCGCATTCAAAGTTTTGCAACATCCAAATTATCCGAACAATACAGGTAAATTATTGATTTAATCCATAGTTGATTAAATAAATAAAAAATGAGGCTATAAAAAGGACTCATCCATACATATGAAAATTAAGTATTATGCCTGAGTTGTTGGTTAGTGCTTGTGACGGAAATGCAGTTATTCAACATTTGTATCTAGCATTATTCGTTTGTGGCAAAGATCGAGCATTATCTGTTGCGTTCGAAATAAAGCTATTCGATAGTTCTACTTGTTTTGCTTTTCTACTTGCGAAGACAAGCCAGTTTTGACGGTTAGTAATAATCTATTTGAAGTAATTCATCCAAGGTCTTCATAGTATATTTGTTTCAGAAACAATGGAGGCCGCAGAATGTAGTACCCTATGGTCGAGATGATTTTCCAGTTAAGATATCTGCTCAGACGGGATTATTAGAATTATCAGAACCAGAAACTGAGGAGCTAAGTTTAAGCAATAAGCTACAATCGTGTAGACTGCCTTATTCACATATATATAGTTTACATCGCACATTCTAGACGTGAAAATATATCATGTTCATACGATCACTTTACATTCAACAATTCGTAAACACCAACTCATTATATATATATATATATGTATATATATATATATATATATATCCGTTATTTCATACGACGTAACGATACGAGTGCACTTTCCGTCTTTCAGTACAAGCCAGACAATTTACAGCGTTTTGTACTTTAACGCCACAGGAAACCTATAAGCTGTTACGAAATCCTAGTCATTGAGTCAGATGTGCTCGTCCATTTCTAATAGTAATATATAACAGATTTTGTTTGGGCTATTAATTGCCTGCACTTCATGTTAAACCTTCTATTATTATATTTGAATAGTTGGGACCGTTGACGGCAAATCTACAATCAAACTGTTTAAGCATGCTATTATTGTGTTGGTTATAATTACTGTGGTTCAGGGCAGCTGTATAGTAGTGCATATATGTCTAAGCGGACCAGCATGATACATAGGTTAATGAACGATATACAGAAGTAGGATTTATGAACAATTTCGACGATATTTTGGCCTCAATGATTTCCGTTATTCCTAGACGTCATGGACGATGCAACCATAACTATGCTTACACCACTCTGCTGATCGAATTGGCCAATATGTGCTTGACAAATCATACAGTTACGTACTCGTGTAGTTTTTCAGTGTTTGAATTTGGAAGGGACATATTTCAGTTTAGACAACGTGAGCAGATATGTATCGTACTTGCGTGAACAATGGATATAACGTCTGCTATATTTTTAGTAATGTGACCTTTGCATCCGAAGAGCGCAATATAACCATCATAGTTAAGGAAACCTACTATTTGTGTTGGCTGAAAAATTGAAAATCGGTACAAGAGGTGGTCCCCACACATATTCTGCAAAACTTGTGTGGCAACCCTTTGCCATCGGTTGAACAGGAAAGGGAAATCACTGTCTTTTGCTGTACCAAAGATTTGGAGTGCCAACAGATCATATCAGCAAGTATTACTTCTGCATAGTGCCACCAGTCGGGAAAGGGGTGTCAAAGAAGAAAACGTTGTATCATCCACATTACACCAGGCAGGTGATTTTAGGGCTTCCGTGTTCCTTGACCATTAAAATAATCGTGTCACATCACACTTCATGGAATGAAATTGTGTAGCCTGAATCAATATTGACGATGTCATTGCAGTCTTCAGCATCGTTCATGATCCAAATGAGTGGAGAATGTTCACCGATTGATCGAAGACGAATCTTAAATTTGTTTTGCTGCATAATGTTAATGTTTTGTCATAAATTTTAGTTGGTCATGCAGTCCATATGACGGAAACCTAGGAAAACATAAAACAACTATTGAGGTGCATACACTATGCATCAGTGTCAGCTTTGTGGTATTTTAAGGTACCTGCTCACTTGCTTGGTCTGCAGACTGCAGTCTGCAGTCATTTAAAGTTTTGAAGAAATGCAAAAGGTTACTATAGAGCAAATGGAAAAAGGAAATTTGAACATTCTACAACTGAAAAATTCCAGATTTAAATCATCTGGGTATTGAATGAGGTTAGCGATTGGTGTTTGATAGGGCTTAAAATATACCGAAATCGTCCGACCTCATATCTGCAAAATCTAGAAAAGAATTAAACCGAGGACATAATCAGTACAACCCTAACTGTTAATATAACGAGGAGGTCCCTAGGACAAAAGTCAAACACTACTTGTAAAATATCAACGCATCTGAACAACTGTCTAATAATCAACTTGGTATATTGGATTATAAAAATGGAATCAATATTACAGGATAGTACACGTTTGTGATAGCCTTTAACAACACAAACGTAATATAAAAAAGCGGAAATTATATCACCGTAATGATTTTCCAAAACATAGTTTCAACAAATATTAAGAGCTTCGACTAGCAATTACAATCTTCGTTCAATGACCGTATTGTGTCTTCTCTACTAGTAGGTGTCCTTGTATAACAATCACAAAGCGTTTAAAATATTTATGACAGAGTTATTCGTTTGTCTCTAAATACAACAAACACGTGACGTTTGGTATTCGCTAAATACGGCTGCAAAAATGTATTCAACTTACCTGCCACTCAAAAAGAAACGCATATATTTAGTTTCAAACATTGCGTGATACTTAATTTGAAGATTCTAACGTAGATTGTCAAATATATGTGTGTGTGAGATTTCGAATTTTAAGGTAGCTTTAACATTTTCTCAGTGATATCGCTACGATGTCCGCAGCGTGGCAGTTTATGGTGATGTCTAGCACTGTATCATTGTAACTCAGACATGTAGGTTGATGTCCCACCCAGTCACATTATCCTGACACTATGTCGACCAGTCCTGACACTAACCTCGAAATTACTGAGCTCCAAGCGATGCAGATATTAGTATCATTATTGAAAATCCTTGGTATGACTTGGCCGGGGATCGAGCACACGACCTTTTGCTAGCAACATAGAGGCTCGAACCAATAGTCCACCAGTGCGTTAACTGAGTGAATAATATAATATGTTTGTTGATTTGTTGATTTTAAAAGACTCTTTTGTCTTCATCGATTTGATACATAAAATAGATGAAAACAACCATGGTACATATTTTGAAACTCTTTTACCAACGAACTCCTGTGGAATACTCAGCAACGCATTCAAGTTTGTTTGGAATAGACAAGAAAGCACATCTCAATTATTTGCCTTAGAAAGAAAGTTTGGAAAAGTGAAGAAGCCAGATCTCAATTATATGGCTTAAAAAGAAAACAAAATTCACAAATATCAAATATGATCAAATAAGATAAGGACGTATCCTTTACTAAATCAAGGAAAGACAAAGGTCTACAGTTAGGCATCTTTAGATAATTTCAATTTATACCAAATTTAAATGTTGCTATTCACAATTTCATTTGACTCGGCATCATACAGATATGATACAGAATTTCAGCTACAACCATTAGGTGCATTTGAACCTGTCTCTATCGATGTAGTACGGATAATCGTGTTGAAGAGTTCACCAAAGTCTTGTAAACTTGATCCAAGTCCAACATCACTGCTGCTTATGTGTTTAGACCCAATATTGCCTTCACTACCTGATGTTATTAATATGTCACTTTCATCGGGGAAATTCCCATCATTTTTCAAAACTGCCATCGTGAAGAAACCAACACTTGACCATAATGATTTCAAGAACTACCGCCCAGTTTCTAATCTCACGTTCTTATAAAAAATCTTAGAAAAGGTTGTTCTAACCCAACTTGTATCTCATTTGAATTCAAGCAGTCATTTAAGCAATGTACAGTCAGCATATCACCTTACCACATTACTGAAATTACTCTTCTGAAAGTATTTAATGACATTCGCTTTGCTTTGGATTTTGGAAAAATTACAGCCCACACCCTCCTTGATTTGTCTGCAACATTTGATACTATAGACGATAATGTATTATTTCACTGTCTCCAGCATGTATTTAGCATTCAGAATATAGCCGTACAGTGGTTCAAGTCCTACTTAGTCAACAGGACACAAATTGTATCTGCAAATGGAATACATTCCAGCCCAGTTGATCTATTAATGTTGTCAGTGATGGTTGCAAAATAATACTGCTTTGGGCATGTTTTACTCAGATGCTTATACTTCTGTGAAATAATTTAGATTGAAATTAATCAAATTGTAATATAGTCGAAATAATTGGGCAAGTGAGGAAATGTTTAAAAGTAACTCATTTTATTACCTTCCTTAGCCTGAACAAATATGCTACCATACTGGTTTTGCAATCTTTGGCAATGTTGTTGAAGTTACATGAGCACAGTTGTGTTCCTTTTTAGGACATTATTCCGATTCCATCGTCCTGCAAATCTGAAATACTGATCCAGTAAAAGTTAAAATTTCTTTTGCATTTGTATTCGAACTGTCTATACACCACTTTATAATAATGAATTAAAGACCAATCATTCATTGTTTACTACAATTAGACAACAATGCACGTTTATGTAATATTTCATTCAATAATAATAATAATAATAATAATAATAATAATAATAATAATAATAATAATATAATAATGAAGACTTTGTACAGTGCCTAATCTTTCGAATCTCTAAGCGCTTTACAACATCAATAATGATATGTCTACACTACAGAACAACAAATGAAAAAAACAATGAAATTGGAAAACCTAAAAAGATGCTGAAAACATGTAAGATACAAAACATGATTAGGTCGCTAAGTTTGTCCCAGCAGTCAAAACAGGTGAGTCTTAAGAGAACTCTTAAAAGGGACCACTGTGTCATTGTGTCTAATTTCAATTGGCAATTCGTTCCACGTCGCCGGGCCCTGGTGTGCAAAGCCAAAGGAATAATTCTTTTCTTAAGTGGGGTCTGTTCGAAATACAAATGTTTGCTCAAGTGAAACCAACAAACGGTCATTGGTTGCAAAACGAGTGTTTTAGAGGTCATTTGAAGTTTTGGAGAAATGCGAAACGTTACTATACAAGAAACTGAAAGAGGAAATTTGAACATTCTACAAATGAAAAAATCCATATTTAAATCATCTGGGTATAGAATGAGGTTAGCGATTGGTGTTTGATAGGGCTTAAAACTATACCGAAATCGTCCGACCTCATATCTGCACAATCTGGGAAGGAATTAAACCGAGGAAATAATCAGTACAACCCTAACTGTTAACATAATGAGGAGGTCCCTAGAACAAAAGTCAAACACTACTTGTAAAATATCAACGCATCTGGACAGCTGTCTAATAGTCAACTGGGTATATTGGATTATAAAAATGGAATCACTATGACAGGATAGTACACGTTTGCGATAACCTTTAACAACACAAACATAATATAAAAAAGCAGGAACTATATCTTTCAACTTTAGATTTTCAACAAATATTAAGAGCTTCAACTAGCAAGTCCAATCTTCGTTCAATGACCCTATTGTGTCTTCTTTTTTAGTCGATGTCCTTGTACAAAAATCACATAGCATTTTAACTATTTATGGCATAGTTATTAATTTGTCTCTAAATACAACAAATACGCCACGTTTGGTATTTGACAAATAGGGCTGCAAAAATGTTTTCAATTTACCTGCCACTCAAAAAGAAACGCAGATATTTAGTTTCAAACATCGTGTGTTAGTTAATTTGAAGATTGGAACGTAGAATGTCAAATCTATGTGTTTGTGTGTGATTTCGAATTTTAACGTAGGATTAACATTTTGTCAGTGAAGAAAGATGTCTGCAGCGTGGTTGTTTATGGTGATGTCTAGATCAGTACAATCAGTTTTTCTGTATGTGTCTGTAAGTAATTTTTCCAATACACATGTACTTATCATCTGTATGACGTATATCTGTTTATTTTAGTTGTACCCCCCTTATGGGTGAGGCCGGATAGGTATGTTGGACTGGAGTCTGTCAGTGAAACTTAGCACAGAGAATAAATGTTGTGTTTGATTCTGTAAATTGATATCCATTGTAGGGTACAGAGCCGTTATGAGGTGTGCTCTGATCAAGGTGCTATAAAGATGATCCGAGCAGCTGTGTTTTGAACTTTTGGAGGTTTCTGGAGTAAATATTGTGCCAAACCAGACATGATTAAGTTACAATAGTACAGTCTGGAAAGTACTAATGAACACACATTCTTGTTAGTGGCATAAACTGAAAGATATTTATGAATAGAACTGATGCGTCTCATTTTAAAATATGAAGCTTTGCATATGTTCATGACATGTTGGTGCAATGTGGGAGTGCTGTCTAGAGTAACGCCTAGGTTTCGTACCGACAGTGAGAATTTAATGTTGGTGTTGTTGATATTTATTGTCTGAGGTAAAGGATGTGAATGAGAAAGTCTTTTTCTTGTGATCAGAATAACCTCAGCTTTATCATCATTCACTATGATTTCGCGTCAGAAATGCGCCTAGAGTAGAATGTAGTTGCTAAAATATATCGCATTAAACTTACCAATCTCTGTCTGTCTGTCTCTACCTCCGTCTTATCTTATATGTCTTCAGAATGGTTTTTATTTTACAATTTCAGGTATTTTTTGTTTTTAGTTTTCTGTAGTGTAGTGATATTATTATAGATGTTATAAAGCGCTTAGAGCTTCTGAACATTAGGCGCTATATAAAATCCTCATTATAATTATATTATTATTATTATTATTATTATTATTATTATTATTATTATTATTATTATTATTATTATTATTAATATTATTATTTTGCCCTGAACTATGTTTCCTAAACAAAGTAAAATGCATAAAAATCGAGATAAAGTGTCTGGGATATTCAACACTATTATACTTGCAAACTACCCTTTATTTGCATAAAAATCGAGATAAAGTGTCTGGGATATTCAACATTATTATGCTTGCAAACTACCATTTATTTATAGATATATATGGCATCAAATTAACGAAAATGCTCTTCTTGACTCGTGCCAACCATTGTTTCTTGTCAACAAGTAGCATATAAAATCGTTTAGAATGTCACTGCTAACAGAGAAGATATAAATTGCTCAAACACTTTAGAGACAAGAAGAAAACGTGGACCATCAATTTTGAAATTTGTTTGAAATGCACAAGTCTTGTAAAGTCAGTATGAGATATAATGAATAGAAGAAGCCTGCTTTAGCAGCACGGTGGGTAAATCCCACAAACATATTTCTCAGACAAATCATAAAAATCATCGATTACAACAATAACAAAAAATATGATCCCGGTTGTCGTTATAAAGTTGGAGTCCAAGTATTTATCACATCCCACCCTGCTGCTATTAATTAACCAAATAATGTATCGCGTCCAATCCGATATCGCATTCGAGGATCGTGTAAATGTTTTGTTACAAATCCATGAGGGATAGTTTGAGCAGCACTAACGAAATTACTAAATGTATTATAATCCATGCCGACGTCGCACTCGGTTTGATGATGAATATTTCTAAGTGTATGTTTGTCAACTACATCAAACATCACGAGGATATTACAATTGTCTCTGATCACCTTGGAAAATATCTTAGCGGGTTATCTTGTTTGTCTAGCATCACATCATAATAGATGTCGGTAGCAAATTGAACAATATCGTCATCGATTACCTATTTTGCTTTCTCGTTAAGGTCTTTTAACACCTCCTTGCAATTTTGATCGTCTGCGGTCGGGGCTACCAAATATAGTTTATCCCATTTCATCCATCTCGTTCTCATATTAAGCAACAATTGTGTTTTTCCACTCGTTGATGGATTAACTATGATCATTAGAATTGAATTTAGTAACATCGCATGATGTTTAATAGGTTCCCATCGTCGGGTCGCAGAATAATCAATTACATTTATATTTTTCGATCTATGTAGTATGGATTGATATTGTGTCAAATTTAGTACACCAACGAGCGACTTAACTCCTGTTCTAACAAAAGTAACATAGATGCGTTCAGTGGTGTGTATAAACAATGTGGTAATAAAGGTTTTAGATTTATTAGTAAAAGAAAGGGAGGTGATATCGCATCCAAGTTAACAAAACTTCCTGGAGCTACATGGGCTAAATACCTAATGAAAAAAAAACCCCACTTTCCAGGATATAATTACTGCGGTCCTGAAACTCTACTCGGTTTCGGACTCGATAATCAAAATCATCCTAAACCCGGTGAATATCCAGTAAACGATATCGATAAAGAATGTCATCATGCTCATGATTCTATTCATAATGACCGGAAAGATGGCCGCCATCGCTTGACTGCTTGAAAGTGGGCTCTTCCGATTTTGTACTATATTTTTGATATTTGTGCTTGTTTTCTGTCATCGTCTACATTGTTGTGTTTCATCATTCACTGACTATTCCATTCGTGTGTGTTGGTTCATCTCCTTGTGCTGGAAGCGAGAGCAATTGGATTTTTTTCTCAGCTGTTTTGTCCCGCTGTTGAGACGTAATTTGTTTTTGAATCAACCGCCGTCACGTGACCGCTTACACTACGACGAATCCTCTTTAATTCGATTAAATGAACACACCTTGGTTCTAGACACTACATTGTGCTCAAGACTGAACGAACTGGGAATTCATTCATCATTTCTTAAATGTAAACGGAAGCGAAAAAAGAAACGTTCTTTCAAAGTCGCCCGGCGTAAAACAGGAAGAAGGATTCCAGTTTTCTTTCCTTTCGCCCGTAACGGATAAACAACTTAAAAATTCTGCCGTTAATTTCAAAAAGCTGGTTCAAATTCCTCTTAAATCGTCAACCGTTGTGTCAACTGTCCCAGGGATACCACTACTTATTGCATTATTCAACGCTCAGTCAGTAGGATCACCGGAAAAGAGCACAGAAATTGTTAATTTTATCAATGACCAGAATATTGACGTCTTCTTCCTGACAGAAACTTGGTTACTTTCCGTAGCTGATGAATGTAAGTGTGCGGATTTAACACCCAACTATTACTCCATCAAGTCGTTCCCCGCAACTCTCGCGGAGGGGGAATTGCTGTAATTACAAAGAATTCCATGATCAAATGCCTCAAGTGCAACAAACCCTTCAACTTCTGCCACACATCGTTTGAACTAGTCCAAAGAACGCTCACACTGGAACAAAAGTCAGTCCATTTTTTCTGTCTCTACCGTCCTCCTCCTAGTAGAAAATTATAGCTGACTGAATCTCTCTTTTTGGAGCAGTTTCCAAATCTTCTAGAGTATGGAAATTCGATAGGTGGCAACCTAATTATTCTTGGAGATTCCAACTTTCACTATGACTGTCCTGGTAAACCAAACACATCAAAACTCCTAGATTCCATTCATGTTTTCAATCTTAAACATTCAGTTAACCAACCTACTCATAAACATGGTCGCATTTTAGACTGGTTTCTTTATAGACCTGATGATAATATTCTGCAATAAACTCTTGTATCCCACGAACTTGCATCGGATCACCTCTGCAATGTATGCCATCTTGACGTATCAGTCCCTAACCCTCCACCTCTATTTGCTACTAAGAGAAACCTCCGTATGATAAATAGAACCAAATTCATGCATGACATCCAAGAAAACCTAACAACTTTCTTACATCCAACAGCGGAACAACTTGATAACTGCCTGCGTTCGTTGCTTGAAAAACATGCCCCAGCCACCAACTCCACGAGTTTTTATTGTGCATAATGAGCTGTGACGGATGGAACTATAAAGAAATTACTCGTTAATTGTTCCACGTCGCTTGAGTATCACATCGCGAGATTATTCATTTCCGTGTGGAGTTCTTCTGCGCTGCACAAGTCTCCGTTAGGTCTTACAAATTGATCGTAGCCTTCGTCCTCGACGCTTTTAAATAACCATACTGACACATGATTAGTTTTACTCAACTGGTAAATATAATCATATATATCCCCGGAATAATAATTTACTACTCGATCTCGTGGAAATATTTTTACATGATTGGAGCACGCGTGTGAATTATGATCGATGATTTCAATTGGAGCTCCACCTTTTTATTTTATTGTGTATATAATACTTCTCCGGTGATAGTTTTACGGTTATTGGAAATCTTAATTTCTTTTCAAATTTCAAAACATGGTGTATTGAATCTCCTGTGGGTTTAACCGATTCCGATCCATTAATTTTTCTTGGATTGTCTCAGAGCAGTTAAATGTTAAAATTGTATTATTAAAATGTTCAACAACACGTTCAGCAACACAATTGAGCAACGATGGAACTCTCAACAGGGGAAAAATGTATTAATATCTGGTGGATTTATCAAAACGATTCCGTAAGTCGATACGGTTACCAGATATGCTTGATTGTCATATGCGTTATCAATCCCGGTTAACTTTCCTGGTCTGGTTTTATATTCGATGATCGCCGGTTTGTTTCTTGAGGTTAATACACGTTCGCGTTTATCATAAACCTTCCAATGATGTCTTGAAACATTACTGAATTTTACTAAAATATAATACTGTTTATTAACGCGGTCTATCTTTGATAATATTTCAGCTGCCCGCGAATCTGTCATAATGTTATTATCACGGGGTGTTCGTCGGTCGACCACACATAGTCAACCCCATCTATTAGAAATTCATACTTTGCCTGTTTGACACTATTTGTAATTTTTTATTTCCACATCTGCGGTTGTATGCTACCATCAAGGTCAAAACCCCTCTTCGCGGGTATAACTTTATCTCGGTAAAATTAAAAATGTCTCTCATATGCATTAGGCAAATTATATATTCAATTAAATTTAGCGGGTATTATTAAAATAGTGATGGAGCAAAATATTGTAAATAGATATTTAAAGGAACAGCGGGAATATGTTCTAAAAATGCAAGGGAGAACACTGCGCTTTTTATACTCAATGTTTTAAACGTTTTTCTCGAGGTCTTGTAATCTGCATTAAATGTGGCGATGGAATACGAGGTAAAACGAGGTTATGCTATGATTGCGGTATTAAAATATTTCGAGAGCTTGTTAGGCATTATAAAAGGAAATATAATATTGTATTTGATGAACATGATTATATTACAGGAAATTATCGTGAAATAAATTGAATAGCTCTTTGCTGAAGATATATAATGAATCAAATTGAGTTTGTTTCTCATCATGTTTATAACGATTACGAAGCTTCTAGTTGTGGAATTATTAGACATTGTCAACGAAATGTAACCATTGGTCGTATTAATAAAAAGGGGTATATAGTCATTAATGATAGTAGGAAACACTATTAGACTCATTTGTTTATTTATTTATGTTTAAACGGGGTGATCGATAAAGGTTTTTTTGTTGAAAATATCAATAGAGATCCTATAGATAATAACATGGATAATTTATGTGCTGTTACTCAAAGCAAACATTTTCAGAATTCGGCTCCACAAATATAATTTGACAACGAAGACCTATAACCGCATTCATAGATAGCGAGATTATCGAATTTCCGTCGATACATTCATCGGCTAAATATTTTAATATTTAATCAGCAATGGTACGATTCGCCGCTGACGATATAAATTTAATAGCTTTTTCAAAACAATATAATAATCGTTTATCCTTTTCTTATGCGTAATTATTTGCTTGAAAGATATAATCATTTAAACACTAGATTAACATATATGGACAAAAAATCGCAAGCAGAGTTAATCAATGTAGTTCGAGAAAAAATCAACAAGGTATTTGAAGTTTTTTCGAATAAACCTAATGATCGAACGCCAGTTCAATACCAGGCCCAACCATGTTTTTTAAAAAATTATTATTATGATCGAACTGTGAGAGATTTGGAACGTGAGGTCAAACATCAGCTCGATATCCTCGCGGATAATTCTATCGTTGTATCATACGAAGATTTTCATGATGAATGTTTAAAAGCAGTTCATCAATTATATGACCACGATAATAATTTTCAATATCATGGTCGGATGTTTGTTGTTATAGGAACCGCATTTAGCAAATTATGCAATAAATTTTCTGAGAGAGTATAATTTACACAAATAATTTCTTATGGTATATGAACGACGAAAGTATTGCCGAGCTGATAATTGAAATTGGTCGATTAAAACATCTAGTCAGTGACAGTCAAATATTCACCAGTAAATTCATCGCTGAGGAATACAACGGCGTTAAATGAATGCGTGATAATGGTACACCATCACATACAAAGGAATACAGGATCATGAAAATAAATGTCTGAAGTACGAAGTAAAATTATTTATCGAAATTATGATAAATTAAAATTACTTGTACCTACTTCAAAGCTTATCAAAAAGATATCCTATAACATCAATAATGTTTTCAAAGATCGACGACGAGAAAAGGTTAAAATCGCAAAAATTTGAAAGGATGTTGCTCGATTAACACCGTGTGATCATTTAATATTTTACGATGGTAATCTTGCTTGTTTTACTGGCTACGAATTTTTTGTCCGTGGGTAGATTAAATTAACAGGTTAAAAAATATAAGATTTTGTTATTATTATTATTCAAATTTTATGTTTATTTTTGTATGTTATAAGCTTCATTCAAATGATCATGTTCTTCTTTGATCAATTGGATTTAATCGATTGTTTTTTTTAGATGCCATTAATGTTCTTCGGCCGATATTAATACTTCGACCATGTTTAAATCCTATTTTCGTTCACGTAGTTGTTGTGTCTCCTTTTGTCGTTCTCGTTTTTTTAATCAATATGTTTACTGAAATCAACTACAAATTCTACGTACCACGTGATCGATGCTCGAGCTAATGTATCGTCGGTGGAAGTTATCGTAAATGTTTCAACATATCCTTTTTCCATTACCGCTGCTTTTCTAACTTAAATTGTTTATGTCGTAGTCGTTAAACTTGTTCATTTACTTCGCCGTTCCGCTGATTAAGATGCCATAAAATCTCTTCCTGAGTTGAGTTATTAATACACGATTCTCCTCGGTTAATTTCTCTATATACAATTTATATTTTGACAGTTGTTTTCTTGCGGTTCTCAATTGTTTATTTAGATCTTTACCGCAGAATCTTTTTCATCGCGTGATTTTTTCAACGACGTATTTTCCGAATTTAGATTTCAATTAATCGCCGTTCAGTTATGTTAGTGTTTTGGAGATCTGAATTTGATTATTCCGAACAGATTTTTCAATAGTTAAAAAAATGAACTCTGGATTGTAGTTTATTAATAAATTCAGGTTCTGGTTGTACGAAGTTGATCGACCGCTCAATATTTTCTGATCTTACAGTGTTTTCTAGTTACCGAACACGTTCAACGTTTTCTGACCTTATATTTATTTCTGGATTTTTTCAAATGTAATAAATACGATGATACCTGATTCGGGACATCGAAGCTATCTCAGCGACTGGTTTTTATTTCAGAGCTGTATTATTTTCGCGATTTCCTCGCTGGACAATATTACTTTCATCGGCATAATTAATAATATTATTGTGATTATTATTTTGTAATTTTGTGAAAATTATTTTTTGTATCAATAAGGGGATTATATCGTTGCTGTCATTGTTAACATTGATATTATTTATTGGTGCCGGACTGGAATTTATATATATTAGCGATGATATAACACATCAGATTGTTGATTTAGGACGAGTATCATTGATATGAAAATTCGTAATTTTTATATTTTTCAGACCATAAAAAAAAATTATCGTTGTCAAACAATTGCTGATAGTTTAGAAAAATATTTATAACAGCAACGAACAAATACAGGATTTATACCAAATTTTTCGACAATATCTTAGGTGTCTTTGGATTTTAATTACAGCGGAAATCTCAAAGGCGAAAGTCTTAAGACTTTGCATCATGAGTAATGTGCAATTTCTCATTAGATAAATCAATTAGGTTAGAATTTTGATCAACGAGTTTAAAATTTATTTTGATATCCAGGATTATTACTCTTTAAATATACTTGATTGATCGTTGTTGTAAGATCAAACTTCCCGGAAATACCTGAGGGGAAAAGTATATAGAATATATCCTTGAGCTGCTAGATTTGATAATTCCGTATTCGCTACCAAGAAAGTCGTCTACGATGTCATCAACGTTTCTAATTTTTTTACGAAGACCCGTAAACTGATTTACGTGAACATCATACTCGGATCGAAGTGTTGTTAGTCTATCATCGGTGATTTTATATTCAATACTCAGCTATGTCAATTTATCATCGATGGTTTTAGTATCAATGATTTTAAACCGGGTCACCAGCGGAGTTCCAAAGAACCCATAAATGATTTTTGCAACAATTTCAAAATGTTTTTGAACACCTGTAAACTGATGTACATGAGAATCATACTCGGATCGTGGCGCTTTTAATGTATTCGTCGACGATATATAATCGTTGCTAAATGATGTTAATTTATCCACGACGGTTGAAAAAAGAACACTAGGTTTAATTTTACCTGCTGAATCAAACAAGACAATAGCACCTTCTGTTACCCAGTTGAGTTTAACCAGAATATCCGTCAGGAAAACATTAAACTCGTTTTAAATGTACCCTGTCGGTCTTGAAATATAACGATTTCATCTGGTAATATATCTACCAGGTTTAATGTATCTGATAACACATTGTTGATACGTTTCTTTACAATGTTGAGTGAAACGCCTTCGGTGTTTTACTCGTGAGAGAGATCTCCCACAAATATCTACCATTATACATTTAAGATCTCTTTAAATGGTTATTGCTGGTATATTCATGCACTATGTTATGAGGTGGTGCGGGAGATTTTGAGTTGGCGTCGAGAACATTATTAACCTCTCGGCCACAAATTGGTGGATCGGTCATTGTTAGTGTTGGTAATGTTAATACTAAATAGGGATCTTACGAGTTAATGTATATATAGATTTTATAAAATCATTAAATAGTGCTACCCGGTAAGAGTCGAAATAAATAATCCAATATGCAACTCAATGAGTTCCAGGTCCAGTGTTATTATTGAGATTATTAATACCTGTTTCAGGTTAGATGATTGTTGTGGTAATTGATCTCTCATAATAACACCTCTGAAATTGTTTATACGTTTTTTTTCCAGCTTCGAATAAATCAGAATTTGACATCGGGATTATGAATAAATGCTTCTTGAGAGTCTCAATCCCGCTCCATATCGTGTGAAACAACTGCCTCGAAATCTCAGACCTTTTCCCTTTTATGAATCCCTTTCCAGTAAGTTTACTCAATGCCATTCCAGATGCGGTACCAACAACACCTAACGCTGCAGCTTAACCGACAGCTGAAGCTGCAGCAGCAATCAACGCAGGAATCGCAGCTGGCAGTGGGAATAATCCACCTGATTTAATCATATTTTTGAACGCGGACGGAGCAAATTCAAATTGGACAACAGTTTTTACTTTTAGCGCTTTCTTAAAATTGTTGAGTTGAGTTTTATTTGGTCCACCGTTAGCAATCTGATTTCTCTTTAAAGTTATTTTTCACCACACGTACTCGCAATTTTGGATTGCATTTTATTTACCTGGCCTTGAGTCAGAGCGACTTTAACATGATTGTATGACATTTTTATTTAATACGAAATTGATGTAATTGTCTACATGTTCTCTATCGGCGCGTCAATGACTCATTCTTCCACCAGCACCTTCCAGTAACATTGACTTGTCACTGAGAATGACAGCGATTGCTCTATAAGAATAACCACCAGGAGGAGCGATACGAACTCGGAAATGTACATCAACTTTGCCTAGTTAGATCGAGATGTTGCAACAAAAAAAAAATAAATTACGATGTTGTAAAATCCAATTGACATATCTGTAAACCAGGATCAACATTTTGATCGCGTCCCATAAAGGTCCATAGCCGATGATATGCACGTGCTATGTGATTAGTGTTCAAATCAAGTAAAATATCCTCGGAGGGTTCCTGCTGACCGTTTATGCTCAATTCAACCTCATTACCACCTAGTTTATCGAATATCATATGCGAATTTTGTTGTTTATTAGCAGGATTTACTCGCTTTGTATTTTTCAGCACACTCAATATATGTCTAGGAGCAGAAACTCTCTTTGTTGATGTTATTTGCCAAGGAAAAACACTGTTAACAGCGCTTGTTGTAATAGTCGTAAGTTCCAACCATAAATCAATGATTTACCACCTTGGTACATAAACGATAATAACTGTTATTCTGTGGTGAGCGATGTAGTCATCACCGGAAACCACAACGAGAGTTACGATAAAATTACTTTACCTTTAGCAACACCAGCGAGATGCCAGATTGCATCACTGGCATTACTTTTTCTCACTAAAACTACTGTATGCTTAGCTCCAAAGATAACTTTTCTAATATTTCTAATAAAACCAAAAATATGAGATAGCTGAATCACGCATGAAATCTTTCGTTGTTATCTGACATCGTTTTACATGTTGTAAATCCTATAATGAAATTAGGATTAGTATTAATAATCATATCCTCGATATCAGCATGAGCAGGAGGACCAGCACGGTCTTTTGGTTGTCTTATAATATATTGACAATGATCAGCACGATTACAAGTAGCATTAGCGAATATCATCGATGAACCATCTGATTTTATATAGTCGACGGAATATCGAGCTAGACCTACTATTGTATCAATATCAACAGCATGATCCATAGATTTAATGTCTCGTCTATCGATCATATATCGTGCGCTACTAAAGAACATCATGATACCATTGTTAACAAACCCAACTTTTGTTGTTGAGAGATTAGGATACGGTGTATTAGCCGCAAGGTCTTGTACGTTTTGACCTTTTACTACAATTAAAGCTTCGCATGGGAAGAAATATTTGCTTTTATCCTGAACCTGAAGTTCTATTCTTCATCGGGAATCAGATTATATCGCGGGAAGGAATACAATTGATAATAGCATACGGAATCATTTTTGAGAACCGACGCGTCTATATCAAAAGCTTCATCGGACAAAGATTTAAATATTTTATGATATATTTGTCGATTGATGTCATGATTTCCATCGGGATTTTATTCCACTTTCCGCTATTAGATTCGCGGCGAGATTTCTCTGTGTTTCACCGTTTTGATTTTTCAACGATGCTACTTTTTAATCCGCAGCTTTATTTATTATCTAGCTGACAATCATTGACATAAGTTCAGTAGACGGTACATTTCCCGGTGATGTTTGTTTTGACGTCGAACCCAGCGATACTAATTTTTCCCTAGCGGTATTAAATGCGCTACCGTCGAGCTCACCAACAACGTTTATACCTTTATCACGAATAGCACCGATTGTTTTCATCGATAATTCCTTTGCCAGGTGATATTTCTGGTGCCATTCTGGCGAATAGTCCTCGAATAATATCAGAACATCGTTGGCTTGTTATGATTACGATGTATGATCATTTTATTTAAATGTTATTTATCTAATCGGGTGACAAAAGTTAATCACTATGGTAATCATCAATGAGTTCATCATTTATTGTTTCAATCGATTTAATTGCATTTGTAGTAAATAGTTCAGTTAACAAAACTTCTTTAGAAGCTTTGTCGACAGGAGCAACAATATTTCTCTCTTGTTGAGGTTGAGGCTGTGCAGCAACAACTCCCTCTGGTTGGGATTGCTCAGCAACTATACCAGCCGGAAGATCTTTTAGATAGTTATTGCTTGCTTGGTTCGTCTCGCTATTTTTTCAAGAAGAATAGCTTTCTTCCTCTATCGCCCCTAATATAGCTCTTCCAGTAACAATAGCAGCTTTCTCAGTAGCCGTAGTAATAGGTTTAAATAATTGTTCAGTATCGGTGATAAAAACAACTTGATATTCCATGTCGCTCTTGCTATTTAATTCTAACAGAATCTCTCAAGTCGTTAACAATTATCCTACCATTATTGTTATATTAATGATTCATTCAATAGCAGAAGGGTGAGTTATGACAAATGCTCAGGCTGTCCATCATGGATTTGTAACGATAAATTTATATGATCCTCGAACGCGAGATCGGTTCGGACTCGATACAATATTTTGTTAATTAATAGCATCAGGGTGGGTTGTGACAAATACTCGGACTCCAATTTTATAACGACAACCGGGATCAATTTTATTATTATTGTTGTAATCGATGGTTGTTATGATTTGTCTGAGTAATGTGTTTGTGGGATTCACCCACCATGCTGGTTTTAATCGACGAAACTATCAGAAACAAATGAACACAGTACCTCTTTCTTCCCCATGGTAACAGAAGGTATTGCAAAGATGAGCATAGGTGAAGTATTATGATAGTTTCAACATGATTAGAAAAAAATATTGCATACTACTTTATTACAGATTTCCCTTTGCAAACCAAATTTTATAAAATGAGTTTATTTGTTTTGCGTCTATTTAGATCAGCTTAAATCTACATGACTTACACAGAATTGAATGCTTGAATAGTAAGTGCCAGAAGCAAACGACAACAATTAGTATATGTAGCCCATAGTAACCACTCTGACATAAATGGTGGGCATGAGGGAACATCATAAACGTATAGTACCTGTTTAACAAACTCAACAAACCTACCCACCATGTTCTTCTTACACATGATTAGACTATGCAATAGTTATCGCTGACGTTGTCTAAAACGTAATGATTGTGCCGCTTAATTAGTTGTTCCTAATTAACAAGACTTCAACTATTCTGTTTAAAATAAAGGAAGGAATACATATAATATCTAGTTAAACTTTGATATTTCAATAAATGTATCAGCTGTTAAATTAATCGATATTCCGAAATAGAAAATACATCATATGAGAGAAAACGATGTACTGTTTCAGAGCAACCGTCATCCATTATGAACAACATACGAGATAAATATAGTAGCTAATGCCTCTTATCAGATTGTATAATTGTTTTTTTTAAAAACAGTTTCTTTGGTGTCAATAGTTTGCATTTAATAGCAAGTAGATTAGATGGATGATGAGACACGTAGTCTGACTATTGTAGTTGACAAGGATGTTATTTTTGAGCCCGTGTGTCAAGTTTGCATTTTGTATTTACCATCTATTTGACAGTGAATTAGAGCATTTTCTGATAAATAAGTGATGCAAGTTACATCCATTTTCATTAAAGTTATGTGGTCATTAGTTATTTGAAGCTGATCTGATACACTATCAGTATTTTTGTACCAATAAACTTAAAGTTGTTTCAAGTCTTGGAACTTAACCGACTTAAGCATAAAATGTATGTTGGAAGCTTAACTGTTATTTTCATACAAATGTAATGCTCTAACCCTGCCAACTCTGATCAGTGATTGATAAGTTGGCATATCTCTTTCATAGATTCAGTAGATGTAATATATATATATATATATATATATATATATATATATATATATATATATATATATATATATATATATATATATATATATATATATATATATATATATATATATATATATTACAAACATTTTTACCAGATGTTGAAGACGGCTGTTGAATTTCATATATCTGATGCAATCCAGCCACTTAATCACACAAGTGCAGCTGCAAATATTGATGGGTTCTACATAATTTACCAGGAGATGCATTATCTGTCATATGTATGGATGGAAGAAGCATACATTGTAGTGAATAGACATGATTATCTTAATATATTTAATAACATATTAATTGCACCTTAAGTGTAATATGTCAATGAATCTAGCAACACGTTATAACCATGAAGAGATTTAACTTTGATATGAAGAAGTAGACACTGACATACCTATTAAAGTTTCCTCACAGAAAGACATAGTTTCTTGTAAAAGTGATGCCTAACTTCCTGTATTAAATTCTCGTTTTTTTCTGCTTTTTTCAAACACTTGCTGTGTATTGTACCCTTCCTTCTTCTGACGTCTTGATTTCATTTAGTCGCATCTAAAATCGGTGGGTTGTTTCACTGATCAATCGCAAAATATTATGCTCATATTTTGTAGGATGGACTGTTGATATTACAGCAGAGCAGGATGTTGCGATCAGTAGATAATACAATTAAAATAAATAATTGGGGCTCATGGCGGAGCATATGAAGGTTGATGGATTAACGATGCTTTTTGTCAGACTTGTTTGGAAGTTTTTCAGAACAAGGTCGGGCAATCGGTAATTGAAAGTTGCAAGAAAGCAGATCTTTTAATGATGGAAAATTATTTTGAGGCAGAGCAGTTACAAATTATTGAAGAAGGCGAATAGTGGATCGAAATAGGTTTACCACTGGTAGTGAGAGAGCGCTTTCTAAAATATGTCCTTAAACATCCTCGCAATATGAAGAATACTTTAAAATAAACCGCCGCGGTCTTTTGTTCAAACCAGCAATTATAAAGTTCTCTTTCAAGAAACTCTGAAAATGACAATTAAACAACTTAATGAGAAAATGAAATTTCTACGAGCAGAGAATATCTCAAACATTATTTTCATGGGTGGATTGGGGAGACAACAACAACAAATCCAGACAAAAAGGTCTTCCTCGTTCAGAATTTTATAAAAAATACTGACGTAATTTTGAAATTGGTTACAGATATGAGCCTAACGATAACTGGATGTAACACCTCATAATGGTAGTCATAGTGTGTTATGACTTTAACTTTCATTAAATTTGATAATAATGCTACTGTAGCATAGGGGAGGTAATCCAATTTTCCAGTTGCAGTCGTCCTCACAGCAGTTATTACTGGCTATTGCAATGCGTTAACAATGGTCTTTTTCTTATCAACTATGACAGCGTGGCAAACATGTAACTTAATCTGCTATCCTATCACCCTACATAATTACCAATAATATGCATATATCGGGTAGTTTTACTACCGGTGGTATTCATTACTTTCGAACCCTTGGACTGCAAAATTCAGTAAAGGGAGATATGGCTGTGATCCGAAATAGGGCATTAAAGTATGTACACGAATCTTGGAGCATGTGTTAGTCTATAATGATTGATACATTATTCGTAACAGTGCAATACTTAGGTAAATAAAATAATTATGTCAAACCGTGATATATGGATAAGTCTTAAACATTATATATGAAGCCTTACTGTATTGATCGAGTTTATGTTTGCTGATATTTATCCTCATTGTACTTCAATTTTGTGTTAAAGATTTAACAAAAATTAAAAACAAAATTGTGACTCGTTATAAAAAACAATGAATTCGAATTGTAAACGCGTATAAAATCATTGTATTGATGTGATCCGGAGAGACAATCATGAATCATGGAACTCATCCTGCACATGTCTGGATGAGTTGCTTTCCAAATATTTAATTTTTACATTGGCAATGGAAGATAAGTATTATATAATGATATCATTTACCAGCAGGCCCAAACAATATGCAAGCATCATACTACAAGCTGAATTAAAATAGATCCAGAACAATTTGCAGTTGAATAGACCCAGACACTTACTGTAACCCGGCATGTCATAGTCCCTTTGCATACCAAGATGAACATACCGTCCAGATCCCATAGGTGAGACAGGATCAGACATGGTTACCAAATGATTACTAATTCTAACGTAACCACCTGCGTTTTTGGCTATTCAGTCTTGAGACTTACACACATAAGCAAAATCCCATCTTGTACAAAATGTAAGGATTTTCAATTCGGTTAAACAGGTATACCTGTTTTACCAAATCATTCATAACCCCTAATGTACACTACGTAGAGATGTGTTCAGAGTTGTGCAATACTGAAATAATTCATTTTATATTTTGTATACAATATTGCATTTACTAGCAATAGTACGCAATCTTATATCGAATGCATAAACCATGCTCTCAGTTGATCTGCATTCACTATTAATACCTCTCAGCTTAAACAAATATTATACTGAGCTGACATACAAGAAGGCACCATATTATTTTATTAGACTTACAAGGAGATTGGGCTCTGAGTGTTACAGCCTATAATCCACATGTTTCTTTATTACCCTAATTGCAAGAGATACCAAAATACTCTCGAAGAAATGTTATTCTGCTAAACTAATTTTATTACAGTCACAATTACTTTTTGACTGAGTTGTACATTGGTCAAAATGTGCTCCCGAACTAACATTTCTTTGCGATATACCAAGTTGTAACCTTTAAGTGCTATTCTCTGACATTTGATCTATTGATACTGAAACAACCAGTATGGTTCTTTCTCATTCAGTGTGTAAGCCAACCTATAAACCTTTTTATGTACATGGTTAATAAATGAGAATGATAGTACTGTTTAACATTTTAACCCAAAAACCATTACGCTTCCTCTGTGCATTATGTGCATTCAGTTCCAATCATTTGACCGAAAGCTGTTGCTGTTGTTGTGTTGTGTTTAGCACCATTTTCAGCACACAATTGACTATTGATGGCAACAGTATTATTTATGGAGAAAGAACCCGGTAAGTATCAGCGACCCAATGGAAGCTACTAGTAAGCTTTCTCACAATCCCAGATTGGTCGAGCCCAAGACTCTAACTCTAACGCAAGCGGACTCATGTGATAATGATTGGTAAATGGCCGCGTATTAGACCACCCTTTCATTCCAACATCTCCTAAAGATTGAGGAGTAGATGGAGCCAATCTGAAGTAGATGTTTAAGTATGTATGAGGACATGAGTGAATTAACATTACGCTGTAGGTTTACATTGCGGGTCACTCTGGTAGCAAGTGGAATTTAACATAGGCCTGATGTTTCTCCGAGAAAGTCTTTGGAATTGAAGTTACATGGGCCAGTCAGGAGACAAAGGAAAATCTAATGTTAAAACCTTTATCTACAATCAGGCACTAATCTCTACAATGCAACACACACTCGTACTATCCATCAACCGCTAGGTTGATAACAATCCAGTACACTTCGTATACTGCAGCTGTTTTTGACTAAAATATAAACACTCACCCTACAATCATGTATAAGCTTTGATATTACACATCTCTACTATAGCAACGGCAAAATATGCATAGGTATGTGAAATAACTACTATATTGACGATATCCAAAAAAAACATAAATTAGATCAAGTTTGAATTTCCATTTGTATATAACTCCTTTGGAACAGAAGTTCATCTTTATTTAATGAAAAAAACATTTCGATAAGTTTTATGAAAGGAAAATATTAATCTGTCACAAGTCTTTAGCAAAAGTAGTTACCTTTAAGAGTAAGCTCACTGATGGATCTGTATCTTCTATATAAATAGTATACAATGTACGTCATTGAATCACATTTTGTATGTCTCGTAATCTTAGCGAAAACATATTGTTAAGACAGCTATATTCAGGACTAAATCAAAAGCAATACATGTTTCAATTTCTTGGGACACAACAAATAGACAAGGAGTATAGTGGAGAAAAAGGGGTCCAAAACCGCTGACAACAGCTCCGGCGCTTTAGGCTTTTCCAGCGGTTTTGGACCCCTTTTTCACCATTATACTAGTTAATGTTAATTGGAAATAAAGGTTAATCTAGAAATTGTTCCGGTTATTACTCGCTCATTTATTGCTGAATTTAAAGCATTTTCAATATTCGATTGAAGATGGTAAAAACATTGAAGGCATAACATGAGAGAGAATTTAGTTTGCTTCTTTCATATCTACTTCATCTATAAAAAGACGAGTGCTGCTGTTATTTTAAATGATTTCAAATGCCAATGCCATCTGATCATTGAAAAGTGAAAACGATACCATCAATGAAAATTCATTAAATAACGGTAAGTACATTTTGGTAAGAGGTTCATTAGTGTATATCAAACTGTCCTATTAATAGAGACCCAAGACAGTTAGAAAAATGAAAAACATGTTCATTTGATAATATACAATGGTCAAGTATATATATTTTCCGTAGCCTTTCAGTTTTGTAATATTTATGGACCCTCATCGAGAGGCAGAGGCCCTATATTAACAAACGTTTATCCCCGTCTGTCCCTCTGTCCATTTCTTCACAGTTCGTAGAACTCTAAAACGTCATGAGGCCCATACAGATACCTAGATTGCTTTGTATTTGACCGAACATTTTATGCGTCCACGAAATGCATAAACACCAGATATGGAGCAGGTCTCCTGGTTGACACGAGTAGGCATGTGTTTGCAAATCACTCATTCCCTTCTAATATATACTAGGTAGGTGTGTGTACAGATTTGATCCAGTTTAGTTCCATGATCCATAGTCGTCTCCGCGGATCACATCAATACGATAATTTGATTCATTTCCATTCATGTTACCCTTTTCCAAGAGCTGCCGCATAGTAGTTGTAATACGATGATGAACAATTTATATATGTTTACAAGTATATTTGGGAATGCCAATAATAATTGTATCAATACAACAAGAGTTAATACAAAATGTGTATGTAATATTCATATATCACTGGATGAGAGAACTATTTAAAATATTCATATTTTTCCAACTGCTATGAAAAAACTATCCGAACTATATACTACTTGTTACGAATATTGTATCAATAATTATTGAGAGATTACTCCATGTTCCAAGATTCTCGCGATATTGTGAGAGTCTGTCAGCATATTCTATATTGATCAGTTCCTGATCAAAGCCATATCCTCCATTTTCCAGGATTTTGTGAGGCAAGTGTCTGAATGCAATGAGAACCAACAGCAGAAAATAACCTGATATTCGTATAGTTGTTAATTATATCGGGTAGTTGGATGTGAAAATTGTTTACTTATCTTTCACATTGGCTTCGTTAACCAGAAATAGATCATGGTCATATTAAATGCAGGAAATAGAGCACAACAACTCCTGTAAGACTTTAACCTGAAGATTGAATTGTCTCCCTTTTACTATAGTAGACATAATAATACATTTAATGACTGTTCATAATTATGACCACTATGTGTTAAACTAATTATCACTGAGCTGATAATTGTATGTATTGCGCAGAACTATGTCATTATTTCTCATAAAGTTATGAACTGCTTAGCGTACCTGTTAACTCATGAACATTATTAAATCTTAGACAATTGTAGATGTTAGGTAACGTCTAAGAAGAAACTTAATACTATGCTGTATTCACATAATCAGAATCAGCTGGTAACATGGACGGAATAAACGTGATTCTAATCAGGTTCATGGGAATGTAATTGATGCTTAGAAGTTAATGGAAGACCACGCATATAATAGGTACATGTGCTCAAAACAAACTACAGTAAATGAAACAAAAAAGACAACTTTTGGTATAACATAGAGCATGCAAAGTATCATATTTCAAACAATTGTAAAGGTTAGGTAATATCTCAGAAGAAACTTGATACTATGTTGTAATTCACATAGTCCGAATCAGCCGTTAATATGGTCGGAATAATCCGCGTCCTAATCGGCCTAATTAAAATCTAATTGATGCTTACGATCTAATTAGAAAACCAAGCATTTAGGATCTTGTGCTTAAAACCAACTCCTAATTATTTTCTTATATTATGTGGTAATAGTTTGACGACCTTTGGTAGCGGGTGTATAGTCGATTGTCAAAATTGTGGTTTTATGTAATAATTAGTAATATTATTTCTCACAAATAAAAGTGTCTGTTTTGTATACATGTATTTAAACTAACATAATCAGGAAACTCCGATTTTAGGTTTCTCACTTCATTGCATAATACTTTACTCTAAGCGCTAAAATATATTTAAATATTAGAATCACATCAACTATTGTCTCATTTGATTATACTACCAAGTATTTCACTCTCAAAATTATGGTTTGATTTATTAATCAGTAATTGTATTTCTCACAAAAAGTGAGTGTTTTCAAAAGATGTCTTAAACTAACAGGAATACGATCGTATGTTATTATACTACTAAGTAGTGAATATCAAATTATAAGCCTTGGTAATTATTGTACAACACTACGTCATTATTTTGTGTATAATTATGAAAAGGCTTAACGTTCCTGCGAGGTAATGAAAAATATCATATTTCAAATACTTCTAAATGTTTGGTAACATCTCAGAACAAATGTAATACTATGTTGTATTCACAATGTCCAAATCCGCTGACAATGTAGTTGGAATAATAATTGTGATAATAAGCAGAAAGTGAATCTAAGTGATGCTTACGACTGATTGAAAATCACGCATATAGAAGCATGTGCTCGAAACAAGCTTTAAATTATTTACTCATATTATTTGGTAATTATTTGACGTTATCGTGTTTATTTGTGACTGTCAAAATTGCAGTTTGAAGGAAGGATTAATCAGTACATGTATTTCTCACACATAAAAGTGTTTGTTGTATATACTAACTTAAAATTAACACAATCACGAAACTTTGATGTCCTCACTTTACTATATCAAGAATGTAATCATTGAAAGTGCTAAATATATTTAAATATCAAAATCACATCAAATATTATCTCCTTTGATTATACTACCAAGTATTGAATATCACAGTGGAAAAAAAAAAACAAGACAAACAACTGTTGGTTGATCCTTAAAATGTCAATTAAACTAGTTGAATTAAATGATGAAATTATAATACAAATTTAAGTTCACTATTCGTTAACATTGCCAATTCAACTTAATTTCTATTCTTGCAATGTGACAATTAAAGATGCATGCTTATACTGGTAAACCACCACGTAGATAACTACCTGATAGCCGTACACAATCAATAATTGTGTGGGTTTTATATGGGAAAATTATTTTACACGTCTGCCAGGATGCCGTCGTTAGCGAGAAATTGTTCAAAATAATTTAATGCAGGAAGGCAGAGGGCAGCAACTCTTGTTAGGTATATACTAACTAGAAAAATGGATTATCTCCCATTAACTGCAGTTGACGTTAATGCATGTCATGATGGTTAAAAAGACAACACACTTTGATTATATGATGTGCTAAATCCAGCTCTCATTGAGCTAATAATTGTAATTATTGTACAACACTACGTCATTATTTCATATACAATTCTGAACAGCTCAACGTTCCTGTGAATTAACGAAAAATATATTTCAAACAATTGTAAGTGTATGTAATATCTCAGAAGCAACTTAACACAATGTTGTATTCACATAGTCTGAATCAGCTGACAATGTGGTCTGAATAATATTTCTCCTAATCACCCGAGTGTGAATCTAAGTGATGCTTACGAACTGCATGAAAATCACGCAAGTAGAAGCATGTGCTCGAAACAAGCCTTTATTTTCTCATATTAATTGATAATTGTTTGACTTTCTTCGGTATAGTGTTTATATGTGACTGTCACAATTGCGGTTTGAAGCTATAGTCAGTCAATCTATTTCTCACACATAAAATCGTTTGTTTTATACACATATATATATATATATATATATATATATATATATATATATATATATATATATATATATATATATATATCTTGAAAGTAACTCAATCACGAAACTCTGATATCGTCACGCTATGGCATAAGAAAGGTAATCACTGTAAGCGCTAAATATATTTATAATTCAGAATCACATAAAATATTATCTCATTTGATTATACTACCAAAGAGTAAAAAGTAAAGGGAAAGAAACAAGAAAAACAACTTTTGCTTGATCCTTAAAATGTCAATTAAACCAGATGAAATAAAGTATGAAATTATAATACAAATTTCAGTTCATTTAACCTTAATATTGCCAATTCATCTTAATTTCTACTCATGCTTTGTGATAATTTATAGATACATGCTTATTCTGGTAAATCACCAAAGAGAAAACGACTTGACAGTAGCACACACTTACTACTGTGGGGTTGTTTGATAAGAAAATTATTTTTATGTCTACCATGATGCAGTTGTTAACGAGAAATTGATCAGTCATATTTCATGCTAGAAAATAGAGTGCAGCAATTCTTGTTAGGTAGACGCAAACTGGAAAATTGGATTATCTCCCATTAACTGCATGATGGTCAAAAAGACAACAGACTTTGACTATGTTATGTGCTAAATCCAGCTATCTTTGAGCTAATAATTGTAATTATTGTACAGCACTACGTCATCATTTCATATAAAATTCTAAACAGCTCAACATTTCTGTTAATTAATAACAAATATCATAGCTTGATACAATTTAAAATGTTTTTTTTTTTGTTTTTCATAAAATGTTTATTCAATATTTACATATTAAAATATACAAATGAAAGTCAACTCCCCCACCAGCACCCGTCACTCGTGCACACATTTTCACCACACTCACTACCCATACAGACATTTAAAAACACTTATATTTACACATAATAGTAGAAACATATAATATCAAAAATGATATACTTATTTTGTTAGCAAAAACATACAATAAATGTATACAAATAGAAAAATTATTGAAATTATTAATTGTTTAACAAATTTATATTAACATAGGAAGTAAAGGCACGAGCAAAAACAAGAGAGAGAAAGGTAGCACGTGCAGCCTGAGGCACCGTGAAGACCGGCAGACGTGGATTAAAAAATGGCGATATACGGAGATTCAAGGATTATGTGTAACTGGATTTTATCAAAGAGAAAGGTAAGATAACGTTAGTCTAAGCTTATATCTATTACTAATTCAAAATTATAAAGGGAACAAAATAGTCCGGCTAAACACCATTTGTCTATAAAATGAACGATATTAAGTCTATAAAAGTCAGTTTTGATTCTACATTTTAAACGGGATAAGAAGAAGGATAACAAGGTGTTACTGGTTACCACTTCTTTATGAAAATATGTTTGTATACGTTTAATCCATATAGCATATTTATATTCAGCACATAATAAAAGGCACAAGTCCTCGAATTCAGGTTCCGAGAACGAGGCCCCATTCGGGATAAGACCGAATTTAAGGAAAGTGTAAAAGGTATTGAAAGAGTTTCTTGAGAGTTTTTTCAACCATTTAATAATCAAATGCTGTAAAGGAAGTATTAATTTACACTCAAAAAATAAATGATCAATGGTTTCTATCCCCCCGCAAAAACTGCATAACTTTGATCTAGAAATTTTCTTTAAGAACATGTTATAATTAACTGGTAATATATCATGTATGGTTTTAAAACACACATCACGAGTGATGGGGTCTAAAAATTTATTGTGTAAGTTTTTCCATATATTGTCAAAATTTAAATCATATAATTTGGTTATTTTCGGTTTAAGGATATAATTTCGTAGTTGTCTTTGGTAAAAAATGTTTGTAGGAACTTTGCCAAAACAGAGGTCAGGATTATTTTCATGAAAGGTTTTGAAAATGGTTATGCAGTTTTTATAAAATTCAGGTACATGAAACGTATGAGTGAATTTATTAAGGCCTAAATTGGGGTTGAAAAATCTTAATTGTAAACCTATCCAATACCTTGCAAAATCTTTCCACTTGGCTGAATATTCATCATCGAGCAGTTTTTGTACATGTTGTATACGCATTGCTTGTATTTTACACCTTAAATGGATGATATTCAAACCCCCATCACAAAGGGGGTTGATACTGACTGCCCTAGCAAGGGGTTCGAATTTTGAACTCCACAAAAAGGTGAAAATACTTCTATTCATTAAAATTTCGTAATGTTTAGGTAGGTCAGTCACGGTTGCAGTATACCAAATTTTACTGTAAGCTAGAAGATTTATAATATGGGATTTAGAGATGAGAGATAACATTTCAAAAGAAACTTAATACTGTGTTGATTTCTCATGGTCCGAGTCAAGCGGCAATATGATCGAATAATCCGTGTCCTAATCAGCCTACTTTAAATCGAATTTGTGCTTACGAAATAACTGAAATTAAGGCAATTAGGAGCATGTGATCAACACAAACTCCGCATTATTTTGCTGATTTTGTAGTGTGTGTAAATGTGATTTTCAAAATTGTGCTAGGTATGTAATTAACAGAAATTGTATTGTTTGCAAATAATTTTTGTCCATATATATATATATATATATATATATATATATATATATATATATATATATATATATATATCTTAAATTGTACTAAACACCCAGCGTCTTAGATTCCTTACTTTATTGGGTAAAAGACGTGTACTTGTCACTGAACGATACAATTAATTGATTTGATGAAATTAGTGCTCGAAATAGTCACATTAAAGGTAATAAAAGCAGTCATAAAAATACTTTGAGTTCATTCAAGGATATTTGAATTTGTAATAGCTATCACGGAAACTGTTTATTGACTGTCGGACTTTATGATTTATAGCTTGAAATGAAATACGGTGAATTCATTTCAATACATATATGTTAGATCTATTGCTGTCGCGTAAGATGTTGGTATTTCGTTCACCATACAGTATATATATATATATATATATATATATATATATATATATATATATATATTGGAGAGTTTGGCACAGGAGCTTAAAATTGTTCCTCCTGCTGCAAAGACTATCCACCCCTCACCCCCAAATGAAATTTAGTTAGATCACTTCAATGTCGTTATTTAAGTCGTGCTTTATTATTCAATAGGTTGCTTTTATCACGATAAAGGTATTGTAAAATGCCTCATATTCTTTGATGTTAATGTCGGTGTTTAGGTAACCCACTACATTTTGTCCGAATCGAGACAATTCATCTCAAATATGAGAATAGTAAAAAAAAATTTCCAACGCTGGTAAACCTGATATTCCAGTCGTTCCTACAGATGCTGACAACATGTGATTGCTAACGTTTAAGCCGCAAATAATGGTCGGGCACTATTCGGCAGAGTTTATTTGATTTTACCTAAACAGTTTCTCAGAAAAAGCTGTCAGATGTACATCCTCTCTGCATCGCCATAGTTTAAGACCACACAGGCCCTATATATAGTATCGCTATTAAAGCCATGCAGATGGGGTAAGGTCATCACTCCACACTAGTAATCACACAAGAGCTGACGATATATGTAGAATTGACCATGATGTGGATATCATGGTTCTGAAACAGTTGAGAGGGTTACACAATTTGTTACCTGAGCTTGATAACAAAAATTAAAAGTGGTTCGACATCTCGGCGTCATTAAGAAACAAACCACTCAATTCCTGATGTTTGTTTTAAAAAATATATATATGCTCAAAAGAGTATGCCGTGTCGACTACTATGTGGCAACCTAACATATCGACCACGCGATTAATGCCCCAAATGATCTCTATCTCTATCATTTTTGCCTTTTTACCCCAGATAACATCTTCAAAAATGGAACATAATCTCATTTCCTTACGGCTAATTGAATCTGTGGTGTATCCACTGATTTATTACTTAAATTTAATCCCAATGGAGTTCCTATGCCGGAACGTTAGAAATTCATAGGTAATTTAAACTATACACACATACGTGTGTTGAATTCAACTCCTTTGTAGTCCCTAGATTTCTATTACACTGGCTTTTCATGATTAGTTGACACAAAATTATTTATTTGTTCTACAAGATTGATGACTCTCATTCCTAATATATGTATGTATTAATGAACAAGGAAATAAGGAAAAGAAGCTATATATGTGGGTAGGGTGGCTTAGCTGATCTGAATAACTTGCTGATAAGCGATTGTGTGCAACTTGTGAAAACGATATGTCTCCTGTGGAGTTAATGAAAATATATTTAGCGAAATATCACAAAGAAGCACCTGTTGTATTTTGTCACATGAACTAGGCTGCATTATTAATCTCGTCAGTTTCTGAAATTGGGTTCACCGTAATTTCAGTACAGGTCCGTATGTTATCACATTTTATATCTGACATCTGACATACATTGATATACTGGGTTGGAAACAAAGTAGATACCACATTGTTGTGAGCAACTGCTGTCCAAAGAATTAGACACATCATTCGAGCAATGAATGATGCTGGAATAGGAATGATAAGCATTGTATTTATATAAAAGCATTTAAATGAGCCCTCTGTCAAATTATATAACATAGATCTTAATTCCAAACATAAAGTAGATACGAGCAAATTCGTATCTAAAGATTCAATGGACAAGGATATTAAATGTCAAACGTAAGTTACTAGCTGGTCCAAACTCTTTGCCCTGGGTCACACATGTCTGTTCCCATTTCTCGTCAGCATAAAAAGTCACAAACATTCACCATATTCTCCTGCATCATTTTCAACTGGTATTTGCACATTAAACAACTGCATATTAACTTAAGGTCAAAAGAAATATCGAACAAATATCATAAGAAATCATAATACTAATCGGACAAACCCATTTTAAACTATCGATAGTTTATGTTATGTTTACAGACTCAAATTTATGTTGTGTTGGCGTGACTGAACACTCTTTATGTACAATGCAAAGTAGTTATGATGATATTAATCATCCGATGTGTTCATCGAGAATAAAAAAACAATAAACATTATGATCATGTGATTATTCAAATTCAATATAATAAGAGGTAAAGTATATAAACATTGAATTGTTTTAGACTTTATTTTTTTGTCTTCCGTAAGTTATTTGTGGCGTGGCTGTATCAACATGGTAATGTTCTTTAGATTCATAAATAGCTATCGCAATTATTGTTTTGCATTAAAAGGGACCATTCGCTTAGTCCAACTTTGCTCTCGTTGCTTACACTTAATTTAACATTCCCTTCTAGTAAAGTGAATTACACATGCTTTGATAACAATTTGTACAGTTTCTGTTATTTGCATTGTCTATATTTAGAATTCTGTATAGGTTACTATTATGTTATTTTCGTGGGAGGTATACAGATGTGTAATGTCTGACGTACACAGTCTTTTATCATAAAATCTCCTTGTCAAAGCTAAAATGATCAAAGCATCAGCCAGTCTTTGTTGGCTATTTTGGAGACATTTGGGATGTCATTTCCTGAGTCCCTAAATATGATTGTTATATTCTCTTACAGGTTTAAGCTGAAGCTGAAATCAACAACGAAATTAATTTAAGATTAGTGCTACCTTAATGACAAATCGAGGTCATCAATGAATGGTTCAGTATGGCCTGCCTACAAAATATGAAGCATGAAAATAAATCAAATATATTTTTCATTACATTTTTTCAAAGGGTAGGTAAAACGTGGTCAGTAAAATTGATTCCACCTTTCCTCTCCAGATTACATGGAAACTAAAATATTAGCAATTAAGAAAACACAATTAGCATTCTTTACGATATAGAGAAAATGGACAACGTTCACATTATATTTGATTTCATAACTTTTGTATGGATTGAATGATATTCTGGCGCAGCATCAATGTCCTGGAGGAGAGAATTTCCTACTCAACACATCTGCTCTTGTTCTAAGTTCTGCTACGAGATTTTGCTCCTGAAGAAAAAGAAGAACAACTACCATTTTAATTTGATAAAAGCTAAGATCGTACAATATAATATTTTTAATTATGCTTATTCTGTCAGCAGTATGTATGTATGTATGTATGTATGTATGTATGTATGTATGTATGTATGTATGTATGTATGTATGTATGTATGTATGTATGTATGTATGTTGGATGTAGGTACCAACATAATACTTATGAAAAGCCTTTTTGTCTCAAGGAATCAGTTATAAACAGTTTGAATCTGCATTTTGCATTGAATAATTTCAGCATGTTTTCTGTTTGCTAATTTCATGGTGTTTCTTTGTTGTAATCATATCATTATATAGGTCCAATGTCGGAAAGGGCTTAGAACTCCTAAAGATTAGGTGCTACGCAATGTTCTCATTATTTTATTATTATTATTATTATTATTATTATTATTATTACTTGCAATTTTGTGCGTTTAGCTCATATTTAGATGGTACTTCAACTTTCACAAACTGACATCAATTAAACATGCAAATATTTTTCCTTTAAACAAAATGTTTCAATCTTGATTAAATACATACAAACTTGGTGTTGCGTGTGTGTGCCTTTGAAGACACAGCATAAATACAGCTCTACAATGGTCAAATCTATAATGTCACCATTAGAGGAGGACATACTGCAGTACACCGAAATCAGGCAATTGTTGAGCGATTTAATAGAACACTTGCAGATACGTTATTTGGATATCACGCGAATGGGTTGCAAGATTGCCATGTGTGATAACAGTGTTGAATAAACAATATGAAATCTGTAAACTCGATCACAAAAACACTTTAAATGCAAAACGGCGTAATGTTTTAACACAGCCAGTATGAGATAATGTCATTGTGAGATATTTATATGAACTATCATCATGGAAATTTGCAACAACTCCTCGAGTTGATTTATTTTTCTGTTTCGACACACCACCAAAAAACTAAATTTTACCACTCGATGTAATCATTAATGAACGAAATGGTCAACCTTTGAGATGAGTGAATCGTCATTGCGTACCCTAACCTCCATGGAGATTTTTAAGCGTTTATTGCGTCTTTCACTACAGCGATGTCAACTAGTACAATATCATTCAATATGAGATTTTGTTTTTCGGTTTTCCTCGGAATATCAACATCATTGTTCAGTAGTCGCGTAATAATCGATTTGTGACATAATTGATAGTGGACGTAAAACAATTTTATCTGAAGTATATCTCTGACTTTCTTTCTAGTCGCGATTATCTCCACGTTTCCCAAAAATCATCGACGGAAGTTTCTGGTATCGTTTTACGAGTTAGTTCACACTGGGTATTATTTGATTGTAACCTTATTGACTTTTTTAACTCCTTAATTCTAGATCTAGTGATCTGTGATCGGTACCATTTCTTTGTAATAATCTACAATCTACAATCTTTTTTAACCACTCGTGAGGAGGTAATCTGGTAAACAGTGATGGTTGACAATGATCACCGCACATTATTACAGCTGTATCGTTTGTGAGCAGCCAATTCAAAAATATTTTTAATATTGTTAGCGATACGGTACATATTTCATCCTATATGATAATCCCCGGAATATATTTTGTTCGTATATATCAGGAGTCAAGACGTCGTCTTTTCATTGAAAAAAGCTGTGATAAGTACAAGAATGTACTCCTCGGCTTTTCATTTCCCTGGCAAGTCTATGTGTAGGTGTTAACATAGTCATACCAGAACTCTTTCCGAATAATTGGATAACACGAGTTGTCTTACCACTTCAAGTAAACGGATTTGTTGTCTGGGTACTGGTCCGTAAACAGGTGGTGACAACTACAATTCTGATATTGTTTCTCCGTGATAATTATGTTTGATTTCAACATCTGCTGATTCGAAATATTCGTGTAATGTTTCTTGTTTTATTCTCCAAAATCCCAATTCACCACCAGTAAACGCTTCGACGGATTAAAGTATAAAGAATCTGTCGCAACTTGGGCCGTGATATTGCAACATCTATTTATCATCGATAATAAATGTATTGAACCGTAAACTAACACCTAAGATCTTATATAAGTGTATTGTGGTGATTCTACGTCAAAGTATTCAGAGATAGTACCAATGTTTAATCCGTTTGACAAATAGGTATTTTGTCGAGACCTAAATTTATTGCTTTTTCTGTATCAGCGATTATAAAATCACGTTCAGGATCATCTAAAATTAATCGCGTACAATGCCGTTTGTGATTGAACGCCCCACATTGAGTAAATGTACCGATTATTTTTCTTCCGAGATCCTTCACGGAGCTTTCTTCTATAAGATTTGCTAATCGTGTATCATCATCATCTCCAATAAGTATATTAGGTGTCCGTAGCCAAATCGAAGTCTGTTTTCGATACGATATAATCGCTTCGTTGAAAGTCAACGATGTCAACATCACACAATCAAACATAAACCGTAATAATAATATCGGTGCCCATTTCTTCTTTCATAAATGTTTACCAAATCAGCCATAACAGTTTGGATGAAGGTTTTTGGCGAATTTGAACGATATCACACGAGCAAATACCGTCAAGTCAAAATCTGGTAAAGGTCCGTTTACTGCAGCTCTAGTTATTTCGTGACAAGGATGACCAAACCGCACAAGCGGTGATTGTGGCGGCAAATGATTTCGAAAATTGGTTAGACATTACGCGAAGAAATATAAGGTTGTATTTGATGAAAACGACTATATTACAGGAGCTCATCGTGATTAACAATTAAATAATTATTATGCCTAATGGATATAATAAACCAAAACGAATTTGTTTCTCATCCTTTTGACAGTAACTACGAAGCATCTCATGATGGAATCGGTAGGTTTAATAATAGAGGCTGTGTGGTGGTTTGTGTCGGTTGGAAACCATATTACGCTCATCTATTTAACTACGAATGATTTAATGGGTTTATCAATAAAGGTCTCGTTATGGATGACATTAACGGAAATCCACTTGACAGCCGAGTAAAAGACATGAGAGCTGTTACTCCGAGTGAAAATTCTCTTGATTCGAGATCGAAAATTAAAACCCAACAAGGATGACCTGTAATTGTGTTAATTGACGAGGATATTATTCAATTTCCATCAATACATTCCGCAAAAGAATATTTTGATATTCATCGAGAATCTGTGAGACGCGCTGCAGAAGGTATAAGTTTAACAACATATTCAACAAATACAATAAACAGGTATCATTTATCTACGCGTGATTTATTTGTCCGACAGTGTCAATTAGATAAGCATATATAGTATATGGACAACAACTTACGTGCAGAGTTCATCATCACAACTGGACTAAGTATCATAGATCAATCTCCATTTTTATGGAAAAATATAATAATGTGATTCTAGATCAATATGGAAATGATCTATGGCTCGCATGTCATTATCATCAAATCGCGCTAAAATTTGAGTGTAGTCAAACATCAGCTTGATATCCTCGCTGAAAATTCCATCTTGGCTATGTCATCGGACGATTTTCATGATGAGTCGCGAGAAGTGGTGTATCAAATCTTACCATTTGACGTGATCAAGAGATTTTTAGGTCGTTATATACCACATTTTTAAAGCTCATCAATCAATTGTTTGACAGATACAATCATTTAGACAAATAAAATTCTAGATGTATATGAAGGACGAAAATATTGCCGAGTTGATAATTGAGCATAATCGCGTCAAAGATTTAGTCGGTGAGAGCGCAAAATTCACCAGTAAATTCATCACCGATGAATACGAAGGTGATGGTGCGCCATCACATAAAAACGAATAAGAGATAATGAAACTCATCACTGGAGAGCGAACTAAACTGATTTATCGAAATTCTGATAAAATGAAATTTCTTATCCCGGCGTCAAAACTTATCAATAGAATCTCTGAAGACATCAACAAAAATTTTGAAGAAAAAAAAAACGACAAGAAAAGGTTATAATTGCCGAATTTGAGAAAAATACTACTCGATTAAGAAAATCTAAAAAATATATCCTTGCTAGATCTTTTTTACTCCATGTAAGGCAATGATTATTTTTTCGTCGTCAGCGGACAATTATATTAAAATTCTTATCTCTATTACACGAAAAGAAAATAAAAAAATATTAAAATATAAAAATTACCGCTGTCGTTACAAAAATAAAAAATCATAATAATAATGTTGGAGGGAATCAAGGTTAATTTTTTTTAACTTTCATTATTATCATCTTGGGATTTCATCTCGGATTCTGTCGATAAGATCTCGTTAAGACTATCGCAGAAAATAAACGAGTGAGCATAATTTAAAAAATCTGGTCACTTCCACACGAGATCATAATAACACGTTTTCGCTGAATCGATTTAGTTGATATTGTGGCATCAGAAAGTCTCTGATCTCGTTTTCAAGTTAATGTTTATCATGAATAAATATCTTCACGTGGTGACACATATGTATGTGAAATCTTAAAGTTGTAATTGGGAGCTTAGGGTCGCACAGGAAGATTAATCTGTATTTATTCCCAAGATAAATCAATCAAGTTAGAATTTTGGTCGATAACTTTAAAATTAATTTTTGATATCCAAGGTTTATTACACCGTAAATACTTAACAGTTAACAGGTACTTGCACGATTAAACTTCCAGGAGATACTTGAGGGGGAAATGTATATAAAGTATATCCTTGTTGTGTTTGATTTGATATTTCTGTGTTTACTTGATAACTTCCGTCAATTATATCACATGAAAGATTTACCGCGATCAATGAAGTTATATCGACGTTGCCAGAATATATATATCTACCGGTTCAATCTGGATCATTGTTATGTCTGAGAATAGTTGGTGATGATATTGTTTTTGTTCCATTCGGCGAGTATCAGAGGAAAGTATTCGTCGATAAGATCAGTAATAGATTTTTTATGTTCAGCTGTGGAAATATACCTGGGGAATTTAAATGTTGAAATATCTTCTACGCGTATATTAAATATATTTGCAAATTCTACTCTACTAGAACCATCTTCAGTATCTAACACTCTTTGAATAAGTCGCGTGTTATATAATTCCATCTCAAATATAAATTGATTAATAATTCCATATATTTGATAATTGATATTTTTGATGATAAATCAATAATATATTCTTGAAAACTCTTGAAAAATAACCTAAATGCCATATATATCTTTTCTTAAGGGAATCGAAATATTAGTCGACTGTTTTTTATACTTGTTTGATACAATGTACTCACTGATTTTTCAAAGTTTTAAACCCCATTACGGTAGGTAATTGGTTTTGTTATATATGGCATATGATATTTACCTTTAAGATGAATAAAATGAAATAATCGGACATTTTTGAAACGTTGCATCAATTTTAGTCAGTCAGGAGTGGTAGTTCCATCGGCGCCAAGTTTTATTTGCAAATATAAATGCATTACTGGGTTGTTGCCCAGCGAATGATTTTGACGGGATATTTGGCCAACTATAATATACTGGTAATGAAACAAGTGCGATTTCCTTTACCAGAATCGCTATTGGAAAATCTGCACTGAATTCAGGATCCTTTGACGTCATTGATATCATGGTTGTTCTCGCCGGAGTTGTGTTTGAGGCTATCTGTTGAAATAATTCCATCATTGATGACGTTGTCATTGGCATTGTTATCAATATTATGTCTTTCTAATTTTGACATCGTGGTATCATAAATGTTAGTCATCGTCGAGAATTCGCTATCGGATATTATTGTGTCGTCGAGAGGTGTAATCATCGTTACCGTTGATAATAGTATACCAGTTCCAGCAATAACACTTTAAACCGATTATACGATTATATCAACACGACTAATACATCTAGAATATTTTTTTACTTTTGTTTGATACATATTAACGATAATGTTTAGTTTAGTTTGTAGCTGGCGGATTTGATCGTATCGATATTGCTGAGTGTTTAAAATCATTATCTTGTTTACTTAAATCAATTACAAATTCTTGGTAGTATGTCATTGACTCTTTAGATAAATTAGGTCGACAGGAGTTAATATAAATATTTATGTGGCTCCCTTATCGATAATATAACTTGAAGTATTAACTCCAGTGTATGAACTTGATGACACATTAAACTGTATTGTTGAAAGTAAGGTTAATCTATAAACCCCTCTGACCGTTGCGGTAAATTTAATATTGTTATTTTGATGTGTCCAGGTGAATTATCCGTGATGTGTCGAGTACAAACTATTGATATTTGTATCATGCGGGATTTTAACTTTATCAAGTCGGCTAGCGATAATACGAAACTCATCAGTGATATTATCCGGCATTTGTTTAATTATTTCAATCTCATCGTGTTTTTGTTAAATCGTGTCGACGTTGTTTTAATATCAGAGTTTTCTAGGAACTGCTGGTGGTTTACCAAAGAAACTATCAACGGTGTCATCATTTCGTCTAAAATTTCTACGGCGACCTGCAAATTGATTTACGTGAACATTATATTCAGATCGCAATGTTGTTAATTTATCATCAGTGGTTTCATAATCAGATTGTAACGTTGCTAGTTTATCATCAGTGGTTTTATAATCAGATTGTAAAGTTGTTAGTTTATCTATCACAGCTGAAAAAATAATTCCCGGTTTAACTCTACCTGTGGAATCAAAGACCGCTATATAATGTTATGTTACCCCGTTAAGTTTAACTAGAATATCCTTCATAGAAACATTACTCGTTTTTAATTTTCCCTGTCTTGAAAAAGAACAATTTCATCGGGTTCTACACTTTCCAAGTTTACTTTTTCAGACATTTTATCGTTGATGATTTTCTGTGCATGCTCGAGTGATGCCCACTCAGTTTTTTTCCGGTTGAGAGAGATCTTCCCCAAATATCTACCATTATATATTTAAGATCTCTTTAAAAAGTTATCACTGGTATATTCGTGTACGGATTTATGAGGCGGTGCAGTTGATGATGATATAGCTCTAAGAACATTAATTACTTGTAGGCCACATATTGGTGAATCAGTCATTGTCTGTGTTGGTAATGTCGAATACCAAATCCTCACTTTTGGAGGGAATTTTAATTGATTTATATATTTCAGAAATTCTTTAGTCGGCGCTAACCCGTAAGAATCAAAATAAAGAATTCCGCGTGGCTCAATCGCTTATGCGACCCAGTGAGTTCCAGGTCCAGTGTTTTTATCGAGATTAATAATACCGGTTTCATTATTGTTTGATTGTTGTGTCAGATAATCTCGCATAAAATCACCTTTGAAGTTTTTTTCTCGTACCTTTTGGCAGCATCAATTAAATCAAAATTTGACAGCGGTGTTACGAATTAATGCTCCCTGGTAGTCTAAGGCCAGCTCCGTAACTGACGAAACGATTACCCGGTAGTCTTAGACCCTTTTCTACGTATCGCACTTTTTGTATACGATTCCAGTAGTTTTCTTATCGCCATTCCAGCAGCGGTTCCAACAGTACCTAACGGGGCTGCTTTTGCGACTGCGGAAGCGGCGGCAGCGCTCAACACCAGTTTTTGCTTTTAGTGCCTAATTGAAATGGTCAAGTTGAGGTTTAGTCAGCGATAACTTATTTGGTCCACCACTAGCAATCTTGTTTTAATGTCATTGCTGTCCCAAATGTACTCTTGTTTTAAGATTGTAATTTCTTCGCCTGACCAGGAGTCAATGCGACATTAATGTGATTATATGACATTTTATTAATAACGAGGCTGATCTAATTGTTTACATGTTTTCTACTGGTGCAGCAACCAACGATTCTCATTCGTCCACCACCACTTTTAAGTAACATCGATTTATCACTAAGAATTACAGCAATTTCTCTGCAGGAAACACGAACGACAGGTGGACCTACATCGACAACATGAAGTTGTGTTACGCGAGCTCGGACATACATGAACGACACTCTGTCTAGTTAAATCGAGGTGTTCGAACGAAAAGTAATAAATCGGATATAGGTTTATAAATCGTCGTGCGATATTTGTAGATCGGTATCAACATTTTGGACACACCGATAAATAATGATATACGTATGCTATTTGATTGTCGCCGTAAGTAAATAAAATATCTTCAGAGGGTTCTTGTTGACAGTTTATCCTCAATGAGACTTCATTAAACTCCTAGTTTATCAAAAATCATATGGCAACGTTCTTGTTTATTAACTGGATCTACTTGTGCCATATTCTTTACCGCAGCAAATATATGCATGGGGGCAGAATACCTTGTTGTGAGGCTATATGCCACGTAAATACACCGCTGCGTATCCGTCGAAACCGTGAACCATAAAATCAATGGTTTACCATCTGTGTCCATAAACAACAGTAATATTTCCTCTTTTGTAAATGATAGGGGCATTACTGGCATCCATGATGAGAGTTTCGATAGAATTACTTTACCATCAGGAACACGAGCAAAACGCCAGATTGCATCATTGTCATCACTGTTTTGCGTGAGAACTACCGTATGTTTTTCACCAAAGATAACCTTTCTAACATTTCTGCAAAATCTGAAAATATGATGCAATGGAATCGCACAGAAATATCTTCCATTGTTATCTAACATACTTTTGAGTATTGCAAATTCCAAGCTGAGATTGGCAGAAGTATTACTAATAACAACACTTTCAACATCAGTGTCATTATAATTTTTTGGTTGCATTGCAGCATACTGAACATGATCAGCGTTATCAGTAATATCTTTAGCAAACATCATTGGTGGACCAGCCGATCTTGTATAATCATCGGGCTAATCTAGCTAAACCAATTATTGTTGTGGCAACATCAACATCACGCTCAATAGATTCAATCTTTCTTCCATTAATCATATATACAGCTTTACTAAACGTCATAATACCGTTGTTGACAAAACCAACTCGGGTATTTGCGATATTTGCATATGGTATATTAGCTACAACATTTGTTACAAGTTAACCTTCTACTTCGATAAAAGCTACAGATGGTAAGAAATATTTACGTTTATCTTGAACTTTAAATTCTATTCTAGATCGGGAATCGTGTTGTATTGCAGGACAGTAGCAAAACTGATAATCGCGTAGTGAATCATTATTGAGAACTGGTGCGTCTATATCAAAATACTGGATCGGGTGTAGATTTGAACATATTATATATTTCTTGATCTCAATTGCGATCTCGCTCGGAATATCAGCCCACGTCCCGCAATTAGATTTGCAGTAATATTTCTCAGCGCATCAGATCATTGATTTATCAACGCTGATAATTTTTGATCTGCCTCTTGATTTATTATCTTACTAACATTCGCTGGCATGATTTCTGTAGACGGTGATTTTACTGATGGTGGTTTTAGTAGTCGAATCAAGGTGGTTAGTAGTTTCTTTTCCAGCAACATCACCGACAGCACTAATACCTTTATCACGAATAACAGCAATTGCTTTCATCGATAATTGTTTTGCGATTGATACTATTTTTGGAACCATTCTTGCGAATAATCCTTGAACAACATCACCGAGCCCATCTCCATAATATATCTTATAAACAAGCAATCTTGAATTTACTAAGTACGTCATAGATGGCCTTAAGTGGTTGTAGTGTATGATCATCTTATCTAATTATCATTTATCTAATCGTGTGACAATCAATCAATATGATAATCATCAACAAGTTCATCGATAAATTATCGATTTACACCAGTATTCATGATCTATCTATCTATCGCTTAGTCTTGCCGACCGTTGGGGCACCACTGATGACCTGAAAACCAGCTTTCTCCATTCCAATCTGTTCTCTGCTACTCTCACTGTATCACTCAGCTTCAGTCCAGTCCATTCTGAGATGTTATCCTCCCATCTTTTCCTCTGTCTGCCTCTCCTTCGCCCTCCCTGCACAGTACCTTGAATGATTGTCTTAGCAAGCCCTGATGATCGTGTGACATGTCCGTACCATTTCATTTTGCGCTTTTTCACAATGGTCAATAGCACTTCATAGGGCCCAAAGGCTTGATTAATTCTGTTCCCACTTCCTCATTCGTGACATGATCTCTATAGTTAATGCTAAGCCACCTTCGTCAGCATCTCATTTCAGCAGTTTGTATCCTCCTTTCGAGATCCGCTGTGAGGGTCCATGACTCACAGGCATATAGGAATACAGATGCAACCAAGGAGCGCATCAGTTCGAATTTTGAGCTGACTGAGGTGTTTCTGTCTTTCCAAACTGTCTTCAGCCTTGCCATTGCTGTTATTGTCAGCGCAATCCTGGACAATATTTCTGGTTTCGATCCCTCGTCAGCCATGATGGCTCCTAAGTACTTGAATCTATTAACTGGTTCCAGTTTTCGGCCTCTAATCATGATGTCAATGCTGATGCCACTGGTGTTGTTGGTCATCCATTTGGACTTCTCTGCACTGATTTCCATACCAAAAGCAGTAGCTGTCCTGTCCAGTTTTTCCACCAACTGAGCTAGCTCTTCCTCATTTCCTGCAAGGCCATCGATGTTATCAGCAAAGCGCAGATTCGTTATTATTCTGCCTCCAATAGTGACAGTTCCTTCATGGTCCTCCAGTGCATCTGTCATGATTCTTTCAAGGAAGATGTTGAAGAGAGTAGGTGAAAGCAAGCAGCCCTGTCTGACTCCTACAGTTGTCCTAAACCAATCTCCTATTTGACCGTTGAAGCATACTGCGCTGGTGGCCTTGCTGTAAAGGCTTTCTATGACTTTGATCAGGTTAGCGTTGATGTTGTACAGCTTCATGTTGGACCAAAGGGCTGCATGCCATACCCTGTCAAACGCCGTCTTGAAATCTATAAAGACATTATAAAGGTCTTGTTGGTACCGGAGGTATTTCTCACATAGTATTCTCAGGTTGAGAATCTGTTTAGTTGTGCTTCGCCCTGGTCTGAAGCCTGCATGTTCTTCAGCTATGATTTCTGCCCGCGGCTTCAGTTATTATGACTTTTAGCATGACTTTGCTTGGATGGCATATAAGACTGATCGTTCGATAGTTCTGACATTGCTGCAAATTGCCTTTTTCGGGATAGTTACTATGAGTGACTGAGTTCATGGTGTTGGCCGTTCCCCTGTCTGCCAGAACTTGTTGCAGATTGATAGTAGGGCGCTTATCATGGCTTCACCCCCTTCTTGGACTAATTCTGCAGGAATGTTGTCTACTCCTGCTGCCTTCCATTTTTGCAATTCTTTCACTGCAGCCTCTACTTCTTCTCGGAGGATGGGGTAGTTGTCAGTGTTGGTCACTGATGGGGTGTTGAGTATGTCTGGGTCCCCTGTAGGTCTGTGGTTGTACAGGTCTGAGCAGTATTCTGTCCATATCTTACGAATGTCTTGTTCTTCTGTAAGACATTTCCCTCTCTTATCTTGAATGATGGAGAAGCGTCCTTGTTTTACACTGGTCAGGTCTTTCACCAGTTGGTATGCTTTGTTGCTATTATATTTCTTTAGATTGTTTTCGATATCTTTACATTGGTCTTCAATCCATGTCTCCTTTGCCTTTCCCATGTTTTCTTGAGAACCTGATTGATTTCCCTGTATTGTTTTGCTCCTTCTACTTCTGACTTCTTCTTCTTTAGCTCTCGACGCTTGTCACACAGATCAAGTATGTCAGTTGTAACACAAGATTTCTTTGGTCGTCGATGTTTGCCAAGGATCTCACTAGCTGTTTGGGTCACTGCTATGTTAAATGTGTCGATCATTGTGTCAATAACTGTGTTCTCTGCACTAAGAAGTTATTGTGGTGCAAATTTCCCTCCAATACTTGCCTGGAAGGCTTCCAAGACCTCTGGGTCTTTTACCTTGTCAAGGTTGAACTTGATTCTTGTGGGGCCCTCTTTATCAACTTTTTTTTAGACGTAGTCGGAGGGTCATCATGACTAAGTCATGGTCACTTGCTATGTCTGCTCCTGGGAAACTTCTTGTCTTGGCAATGTTTACGCTGGTGTGTAAACGTCTCTTCATCATGATATAATCAATCTGGTTATGGTGTTCTCCATTCGGGCTATGCCAGGTCCACCTTCTGGATGCTTTGTGTGGACCAAACGTGTTCATCGGCTTCAGATCATGGATCTTAAAATCTTTTTGTTTGCTTAGTTCTTTCTGCTTTTTGTCAAGCTCAAGAAGAATAGCTGTTTTTCCTTTATCCTCTTACTTAATATCTCCCAATATAGCTCTTTCCGTAGTTATTGCAGCTTTTTCAGTAGCTGTAATAACAGGTTTAAATAATTGTCTAGCACCTGTGACGAAAAACATCATGAAATTTTTGTTGTTGTTGTAATGTTTGTCTGACAGAATCTCTCACAGGTATAAATGCTTTAATCACGGCTAATCTCTCTCAGGCTACTCTGGTTATTAACGATTCTCCTACAATTATTGCTATATAAACGATATAATTAATAGCAACCAACTAGTGCGGGACGAAACGACATCAACCCGGGATAATTAATTGGATGTCTCTTTAACAATAATTTGTTTATAAGTGAAAACTTATTTTGCTTACATGTAAAAAAGCTCGTTTTTTTACAAATGGAGGTTTGTATATAAGTGGTCTATTGACCCCCTCTAATACCATCGAACTCTATCCACAATAGCTCTAATTTAATGTGTTTTTCATCGTTTGTTTAGCAAATCAAGCAAGATATTCAACCGTTTGTATAGTGAATGGTCTTTTAATTATATAATCATTATATTCAGACGATTTTCGAATAGTTGTAAGAATATATATGATAAAGAGCAATATTGTAAAGAAAAACAGCGACCCCACTCGTCGCACTTTCATGTTCAGTCTCTTTCCAAGACTGAAGTTTGGTCGTATTTCTCATTTCAATACAAAATCACCTTAAAATAAATGCATCAATTTATATTATCATTGTTAAAGGTATGCTAAAATGGTTCATGTTTTAATATATGTGTCTCCAAATTTAAGGCCTAAACCGCTTAAGCGTTTAACATGAAAAAACTATCTGATGAAATCACTCTTGCAATACAATGAATCTTTGCAGTTGCGCATTCCTATGAATAAAGTATTATAACAGAAAACGGATAATAGCAGGTGTGGTTCAACACTTTTAAATTCTGTTTGTTCGTATGGTAGCTTGTGACTAGGTGACTGTAGATAGTGTTAGGATCCCATGGTCTTAAACTAGGTTAATGTTGTAAACAACCTATTTATAGCATCACTCTCACACAATATAATCTACGATCTTGGAGAAAACTAAATATGTAATGTTGTGTTTACACATCATCATTACAATCAACAACCATAGACAAATATTAAACATGCAAGTTAGATATTTGCTTCACATTCCCTAATAAATAAGATGGTAATGCATTTCTCGTGACTGTTTCAGTACTTAACTCACAATAGCGCATCAATAATAGTTCCTGTTCCTACGTTCTATTAAAAGATGATTGCTTCGTTACCCGTGTTAAATCCTATTACCAAAAAGAATTTCGAACGTTAAAATACGTGGTCTCATAAGTCTGAAAGTAGTGTCTACATGAGGTTCAAGGTTTGCAGTGAACTGAATTACACCAACTGTATTCACTTAAATGTGTGTAGTACATTACCCTGGTATTGTAGATGAATCATATACATTAACTGAATATAACTGAGGCACATGATTCGTGGGCAGGTACATTTACATCGACGTAATGTCATTCCATGTCACTAACAAGTGCATAAATCCTACTGAAATTGTATCGTCATAAAAGATACAAATTCAGTATCGACGAATTGATTTTTTTAAAAAAAATATATACTGTATTTACTTCTTTGTTTTCTTTTCAAACCCTCTTTTTTAATCGGTTTTTATTTTAGGTGTTGCCGTTGTTGATGCTGATTTCATGGAGGAGGGAGAGAAAAATTTAAAAAGCTGTAATTATCATGATGAGGTTATGAAAAACAGCTGCTGAAAATATTATAACCCTCTAATTCTAAAAATATCAGAAATTGCGAGAACACTTCTCTGATATATTTTTTTAAAATCTTGTTTATTTAAAAACCTTAGTATAATAGAAGGAGAGTGCTTCAGATGCGTAAATAAAATAGTTTCAAGTTTGATAATGAAAGAGAAAACGTATCCATATGCCTTATCAAATTAATGTTTTTCCACGAACAGAATCTTGAGTGTAATTGAAGCGCTTTTGCTTAAATTCTTTTTAATTAAATTTTATTTTATTTTCATCGTCTTTGAAATATTGATGTACGTCCGAAGAACGTAAAGAGGAAAACTCTTTGATAAGTTACCATGAAAGGTACAACTTCTTGAAACTGTGAAAATTCTTTGGCCACTGCCCAATCATGGAGTGGTTTATCTTGCTGTGCCCACCATACAATTGACCTTTGTAAAATTTGCATATGCCTCTACAATTATTTAAACATAAACCATTACTTATTGTGGGGATTAATTTTTTGCAGTGGCAAAAGCGATGAAATTTCCATTAAATAATCAGCTGCTAGTATTCACGTTGGGACTTTCCTTTTTGTCATCATAATACGTATATGCAGGGATTCATCATGCAGCACCCTGTTGTACCCATTTACGTTATTCGAACACATGACGGAGCAGTAATAACGTCAACCTATTCATAATGATCGCCTATAGATTTTTGGAATGGCTCGGCCGAGGTTCGAATCAATAGCACTCGAGGTGGACACTCAAATCACTTAGATCACTGGTGCGATGGGCAAGAGTACAGAAGATAAAGATAGTAGAGTATAGTAGTGACAGTCCTTTCTGTGTGTGTTGTCGTTGAATGTGCCATAGCAGTAAACAATTACATTGTTGACATCGAGACAGGCACACAGATACATGGTAAATATGTATAGAAAGAAATATGAGCAGAGATTATTAAAATAGTTTTGAAAGTGTTCCTTTTACTGATCATCTCAAAATTTGCCAATGATATTCTTCTTCTTTTCTTTCAACTACTCCTCCTTCGTCTTCTAACCATCAGATATTCACAATTGTGTTATTGGGGTTCTCATGAAATGCTATTTATGGCCAGTAAAGGATTCCATACTTTTATATTCAGATATGCTTTCCACATTTTGAGGACTGACTAAAATGTGTTTTAATTCCACACATTATGTGTAGAGGAAACAAATCATAATCACTTTCTTAAATTTTAAAAATAAAGCTACTTCCCTTTGCTGCTTAGTGTATTACTAATTACTGTTACTGATAATGTTTGTTTTAATGCATACCAACTTCATATTGGTGTATACAACTTTACTGTTCCCAAAGAAGTATCCTTTTATTATAAGCAATTCTTTCACAGACACATTGCAACATTATACTTTACTGACTGACCAGCATATACGGCTGTCTTTATAGGCTTCATCCCCCATTCACGTTTTATGTATTAAAGGCAATGCAAAATTAGTTTTGTTTCTCAATTTTCATATTTAAAAAAAACATGAATACATCTTCAACAAATTATTTTCAACTGGAAGCAGATGTATGTCTGGTTGCAGTTTGAATTTGTAGGCGAACAACTCTACCATGCCCCTTTCCTTAATTGACGACTTTACTTAAAAGTTATTTCTCTTTGACTGTGTCTGGCAAGCAGATTCTATCGTGATTCTAAAGAACATATAGTAAAGGGCTTCCGAGGGCTCTGCTCCTCTCTTGCTTGTGAATGTTGTCTGGGTTTTTTTCTTCTCGTATCTTAAACAAACTATATATTTAAATCGTTAGATTATATTTGTACATTCCGATAAATTAAAAGTGTACAGCATGTCTATTATAGCTTATAATTAATTAACTTGAGAATATTGCTTTAATTGTTGTTCATGGACATACTGTCTATCGTGTAATCCAATCAGCATCGCGTCATGAAGACAGAATAATGCAAAGGTCTGGTTACAATTAATGAAGTCGGTATGTCTCTAAAACGGATGGAAAATGGAAAAGTCCTGGCTCAGATGGATTCATTGTAGAGTTATATAAATTCTTTTGGAAGTCTCTTGGGGGATGTATATGCAGATCAATAAATTACGGATATTCTGTAAGAAAACGTCCAGATTTTCAGACTCAAGGAGTCATCACATGCCTACCAAAGGAATAAAAAGATAGAAGATATTTAAAAAACTGGAGACCCATAACACTTTTAAATATTGACTATAAAATTGTTTTGGGAGCCATTGCAACCAGGATTAAAAAGGTTATTCCATCAATAATCAGTGATACTCAAACAGGATATATGAAGGGTAGATTCATTGGAGAAAATACCAGGCTATTATATGATATCATGGACCAACTTGAGAATGAAAATAGATATGGTATACTTTGAAAAAGCCTTTGACTCCATTAACTGGACCTTTGTGGAAGAAACTTTAAAATCTTTTAACTTTGGTGATTCTGTTTGTAAGTGGTTTAAACTGTTTTGTAATGACTCTAAAATGTTGTGTTATAAATAATGGGCATATGTCATCATTTTTTAGACTAGAAAGAGGATGTCGTCAAGGAGATCTCCTTGCTCCTTATTTGTTTATCATCGGGGTTGAGATTTGAACATTTCTAAGAAGTGAACAACTGGACTGTTTATGTAATTTCTTGCTTATTTTGGCAAAGTATTATATTTATACTTGCAGATTCAATCTGAAAAATCCTTCTATTTATGCTTTTAAGCAAATAGTTGCAATGTATAAGAACATTGAAAAATACACTGCTAAAGTAAATAAAAAAGAGGACCAATTTCTTCAAAAATGGACCTCAATAACCAATATGTAATATGTATCTGATGTTATGCTAAACAGGAACAAAATACTGTAACAATATCACAATGTCACCTAGATCGTGCGCCATATGCATGTGTGTATGTGTGTGTGAGTGTTTTCGTTTTCTGTAGATTATATTTAGTATCCCTAGATTATTATAAATGTTAGATTGTAAGGTGACCTTGGGATGGCTCCCCGACTCAGTGGTCTACCTATTACGGGAATAATAAAGTATTTTAAAACAATCCTAAACTCGTGCAAATATTATCTAATTTGTATGACTAATACTACTCTTGATCGATTAAAAAATGAGCAATCATTTAAGCTAAGAGATTTGTGAGAGGAATTGTACTGGATATTTCAATTATTTGTAACTGTTTATGATAGATTCTCGTTAGAAGGAATCTAAGTTATCAAGACTACAAATGCCTTTAAAAATCAGAATTTCTCAACACCATATTTAGAAGAGACACGTGTATGTTAGTTCTACATAAAATTTCCCTCTGGGACGGAATTTATTATTAAGCCATATAAAGCTATTGTAAATCACATTTAACGTAACTTAATGAAATCGTATATATTGCAATATATTCAAAAGTGATCAGGTATCATTAGACAAGTTTCTCTCTGCGTAACACTTCTTTCGTAGAAAGTCTTGAAGCTCGCATAATTTTCGTTGTTATAGTGAACTTATATCCAGTACATCTACATTTATTCAGATCATCCTATCTAACTACGTGAGCTGTATAGTGGGCTGAGTAGGGTCAAACAATGCACTTGGGGGTCAAACAAGAAATATTCCGTGAACGTTTGCCATGGCTTGAATATGTTCGAAGGTTCATGGGGTCTAAAAGCTTTTTGTTGTCGAGGGTCTTGAGTTTGAGTTGATACAACTGACATACCAACACATATCATAAATCATCAACGCAAACATGCCAATTTTGCAATAACGAAACATAATCTTTACTAGGCCTGTGAGTTTCCCTGAATACGGCAGCTGATGATGCTTCATGTCCTGCCTGCCCCATTTCTCTGCCATCTTTTTATCGATCCTAGGAAGGTTTCATTTCTTTTGTGTTGTCGTCAAACATAAAGTCTGGATATCAAAATTTTCCCGGACCGATATCCAATTAGCATTCAATCATACCAAGTTTTCCCGTTTCTCCTTGTTCTTTGCTTCTTTGATATTCTTGGCCCAGGTAAGTTTAACATTTTGCTTCGTCTTCCTATATTACTTCTTTCAGCAAGCACGTGGCTGTTTTCAGTGAATATATTATGGAATGGTAGCTGTCTTGCTTGTAGGGAGGCCTGAGCATAGTATAGTGGCATTTATGTGACGGAGTACAGGAGATAATATAGTATATATGCAATCTTATATGTTACTGAGTCCAGAATATAGTAGAATATAGTGGGAATCAATATGTAACGGAGTCCAGAAGATAGTAGAATCTAGTGCAGTCCTTTATGTCGTGCAGTTCAGTATAAAGCATCAAGACGTCCTGAGCGTAATGTCTGGGTATCGTGACAATCCTTAAGATAATAGTGGCAGTTGTATATGTGAAAAGTCCAGAAGATAGGATATTAATATGATTGTCCAGAAAATAATCGACTATAGTTGCTGTTGCTGTGTGTAAATGAGGACATAATATAACAGATTATAGTGGCCGACCTGTATGTGAGGGAGTCTAGAAGAGAGTTCAGTATAGTGGCATCCTAGTATTTGAAGTAGTCTAGAATATACTATAGTATATGGACAGTTTTGTATGTAAGGTAATGCAGAAATTAGAGTATAGTGCCAATCCAGTATATGATGAAATGCAGAAGATTCAAAGAATATGACTGTGTTGTATGTGTGGGAGACTAGAACATACAGTGACAATCTCATATATGTGGGTGTCTCAAAGATAGTAGAGTATACTATCTATCATATTTGTCATAGTGTCTATTGTTGTCTGTTTAGGCTCTAATAAAGAGTAACAAAAAAAGTAAAATAACAAGCGTTGTAAAATTTATCAAACAATTTATTTCCCTGGATAAACTAAGTAAAAATATAATCTTTATTCATAATACCCTGATACAAGAGTAAAATGAAATGAGAATCCACAGCTAGATAATGCCAGTTGATATTCAGATTTAGGATTCAAAACATAGTATTTGTTTATATTGCTGGTCCATTTTTTAATTCGCACTTGTATTACTTAAGAAAGATTGAAAACAAAAACATATTGATACATATACTGAATAAATACTTTTACACTGACTTTTTAAATTTATAGTGGGTCCATGTATAATTTACTGTCAGTTGTTCATTGCTATGGACACTCATAAGAAAAAAAGGTTGTAAGGAAATACAAAACAATGGTATGGAACTTCATTGTTATTGCTACTTTTGTCTTACAACCTTCATCAATGGAACATTTATATCTATAGTGTACATAACCTTCAAACCATTTGTGGCAAGATTATATATATATATATATATATATATATATATATATATATATATATATATATATATATATATATATATATATATATATGCGAGTTTTCCTATGAAAACAAAAACCAAAATAACTCTTCAAACTGAACTTCAATTATCTAAATTTGCAAACGGCGGATCAATCTCCCATTAAATGTAACCCATGTTCTCTAACATGATGTAACTTCGCTGTGTTATGCTTGTTATTTGTCATTTGCTTTGTACGAATTACAAAATTATAACCCATAGTTCAAAACTGTATACTATTGTCATGTATTTGGAGTACTATTTGTGTAGAATGTTTGTGTAGAATAGTTTAAATCTGGTATTAAGACTATTCAGAACCAATTATGCTGGGAAATAACAACGTGACCTGCATGATTAGTGCAAATATATAAGTTGTTCACTAATCTTCAAATGATTAAAAAAATAAAAGGGGTGATAAACCATTACCTTGCTTTACCTGGCTCCAAATTTACTTTCCATAAAAGAAGTTAAAGCAGTGTAAATTTAATTATACTCCAAAAACCTATGTATAGTAAGAAATTATTCAGAAATTAAAGAATGGATTTTGGAAACCAATAAATGTTTTGTGTTTCATTTAAAAAATGCCTTACTCTTTGAGAAATATATAATTATTTTCAGCTGTAAAGAAAATGTATTCAATCTGACCCAAATGAAATGGTTTTGATTGGTGAGTGGATTTAATTAAATTACCAATCCTACACGTAGTTATACGTGTAAACAATGATTGATTTAGACGTAAGTAGTTTACGGATGTAGCAGAGTGATCATGTAATGTCTCCGATGCCTTTATCCTGCATCTACCGTTTCAATTCAAATCTTAATTAGTTGACAACATCTATGTAAATTCGTAATATCAAGATTTCAATCATTTTCGTCCAAATTACCAATTACCCTTTATCGACTTAAGCAATATTATTTTCAATAGCATTAGTACCAATATATGTAAGGAAGTTATATATTTGTTGGCGGCATAAATATTAAAATCTTCACCAACAATGCATATGTAAAATTAATATAATGGACCAACAATTATTCAGTTATGATAAACAAGTCTTTTTCTCCATGTCTAGAAGAGTATTCCGGTGATATATATATATGCATATAAATATATATCATATACATATATATATATATATATATATATATATATATATATATATATATATATATATATATATATATATATATATATATATATACTAAGCACAAATTCTGAAAGGTTTTGTTCTAAAAAGGAATAATTTAAATTTTGCATCGATCCATCTAATATCTACCTCAGTGAAATAAAATTCCGTGATCGGAATTAATTCTCAGATGGTAAGAAGATAATTGGGACAAATATCCAATACTATCTGAGCTGGAAGAGTAATAGTCCTGTGAGCAGGCAATATAAGAAATATACGGTCAGATTATATATCGCAAGTATCACACTACTACGAACTACATAATGACTCGTTGTTGTCTAATCGATGTTTGGATATATATATATATATATATATATATATATATATATATATATATATATATATATATATATATATATATATATATATATATATATATATATATATATATATACATATATATATATATACACATATATGTATATGTATGTAAATTGAACACATGTCCACGCAAAGAAATATTTATAAACAAAACAATCAAAACTAAAGTGCAATATCATTCCTTTTAGCATAAATGGCCTCTACCGTTTTGACCCAAGCTCGAATAAATTTAAGATCTTCCGATTCTATGTATCCTCTCTTATAAAGTTCATCATATAAATGTTGGAGGTCTAAAGAACTGTGATTATTTAAATGTTCTGATAACATATTTATTAGCATATTGCTTCTCATATACAAGTCATTTTCAGCTTTGAGATCTTTCAAAAGGTTATGAGGATTTCTGTCTTGCAGCACATATGGTGGAGAAAAAATTAATTTTATATCATGCCTATGGAAAAAATACTCCGCGAAATAACTTCTCCAAATATCGGTGACTCTTCCATCAACACTAATTGGGAGTGGTAGGTAGAGAAATGCTGACTTCGCCCATAATGTTGCTTGCGCATTGAATGGAGTAAAGACACCTTTTGGAATAATGAGTGGTAGGTGGCTTTCTACTGTAGCTTTAAAATCAAACGGATTGTCGCGGGTCAATCTATAAATAGCATCAACATCCGGTTGCTTATTTGCCAAGGACTGGATGACACCAATTGTCAAAGAAGCATTTGACTGACATAAATCTGGAGTTACGACAGGATTACGAATTTCTTCTAGAGGAAATCCTCTGGGCCATGAATACGTTTCATTGACACCAAAATACGGGTAAGGGTTAATCATTGGCTTTGAAAGCGCAGAACATGGAATGTGATACTTGAAATTTGTTTTTGCTGTAAGCATTCCCAAATCTATTAGACCAACATTATCATCATCAAAATCCCATATATACTCTGCACCATGGTGAATCGCATATATATAACCAATATTCTTTCTGCCGAAATGTTTCCATGGTAACGTATTTGATATCGCAGGATACAATTTTCCATGGTCATCGGGCTCCAGAAATACAACATTTTCTCCTTTGCATCCAAGTTCAGTCATATAGGACTCCCTAGACTGTGTTTGAATGTCAGCGACTACAACCAAACACCAGCTTGGTTTTTTAACTATGTACCGGACAGATTCTGATGGCTTAAAAATCGTGGTAACTACTGCCCAATTGTTACAATTTGTCTTGTTATCATCGAAATAATATACTCCTTTTTCAAATTCCAAATTCATCGGCACATCACGGAACGACTTTCCAGAGAAAAGAGTATCTATACCATTCGGCCACTCAATATTTGACCTCGAGTCTAAGATATTTGTCGGATTTCTGATGTTTTCGTTGTGCGCGATACATGACTCACTGTTTAGGTCTTCCCCGCACTTGTTATACAAACATTTCTTAATCATGTAATTTGTTTCAAAACAAAGAAGTAAAAACTGTATAGAAATCACTAAAAGGTACGTTTTCTCTCTTAAAGAATTCATTTTGTGTGAAACGGTATGCTGTATCACCAAGTGCTCTAAAAATCGAACCTCACTATTACTCCACAATTAATCGAGCTCCGTGGTCAGGGAACCTGTTGTGAACCGCTTCGCAACGATCACTTACTTGTATTTAGTTTAAATATTTGAGGCCTCTTTTGATCCATGGCATTCTTAGGAACGGAGATTGGTGTGAATTGGAAAAAATATGACTTCATATTGGCAAAATGCATCGAATATTTAATGACGTAAATAGCACGACTATAAATTTACGTTCGGTAGCTTCGGATTATGTAAACAGGGATTCAACTATGAATAGCAAATTTATATAGTAACAGTATTATGTCCTTCCATCTTTTATAAGAATCATTATTCCAAGAAAGGAAAACGAAAACCGCATGTGACTGTTTGGTTGTTGTTGCATGTGCATGCATGCTTGTATGTATGTATGTATGTATGTATGTATGTATGTATGTATGTATGTATGTATGTATGTATGTATGTATTATGTATGTATGTATGTATGTATGTATGTATGTATGTATGTATGTATGTATGTATGTATGTATGTATGTATGTATGTATGTATGTATGTATGTATCGATGGTGGTGAGAGTGGTACTATGATGGGCTGGATGGGTGTCCCTGAAATGGGAACCTTAGAACTGGAATCAAAATGCATATAAATATGTAACAGTGTCGCCATATTCAGCCAGTCAAGCATTTGATTACCTTCACGATGTACCTGCACTGATGTTAAAAAGGAAACAAATACATGTTCTGTGTAATCTTTGCTAGCGGTGACTACAAGGCTAAGAAAGATGTAATTGATTGTTGTGCTTATGTTAGTATAGTCATATCAATAATGATAACATATATTATAATGTTTGACGTTTTAAGAACCATATTTGCAAAAAATTTAGTTTGTATGCAGACATAATAATCCTATATCTTATTACACGTCTGGTACACATGTACTTGTAGCATAAAAGAGGCTACAAGTGACACATAAAACATATTCTAAACGGGGTAGGATTTTCCTATGCACAAACCCAACTGACATTTCATCTTGAGAATACAAATACTGAAATGACTAAAATATGTACTCTGTATTTTCTTCTTTGTTTTCATTGCAATCGTCCCTTGAAACTGTTATCGTTTTTGTTGCCGCTGTCATTGCTGTTTCCACAGAGAAGAAAAATGATAAAGACGGTACTAATTTTCGTGTATAATTTCTGAATGAAATGTCAGAAATAGAGGGACCGCCATTATCAAATATATTTCAATTTTATTTCTAAACACCAAATAGGGTATTTAGATACATCATAACACACAGAGAGACAGAATGATTCTGGGTCTCAATATTAAAGGGAAGACGCAATAATTTGAGCTTCGATATAAATAGGTTCCGTCTAATGGTCTAGACGTTTCCTAATGTCATATCAAACTCGTTTTCTCTACCAACTAGAGCCTAAGCTTAATTCAGTTGCTTTGGAAGAATTTTTAAAAAAATCTATTTTAATTTAATTTAATTATAATTTTAATTTTCTTTTGATACTTTTATGTACATCCGCAGCATGTAAGACGAAAAAGTCTCCAAGACATTTATAGAGACAGGCTCTCACACGATTGGCATTGAAATAATTGTGGTGGCATATCAAATGAGGAAATTCTGTTATATAATACATTGTTAGTTAATCAATGGATATCAAAAATATTCGGTACGGTATTTTCATCCTTCCATCTTTTTCTACATTTATTCATGTCTCGAACAATTAATAAGACTTGTATGTCGTTCAAACACTTGACGCAGTTTGAACGAACAAATCTTTGGGGCGATTTAGACCTAGACCAAGTACGTCGATAAAATAGGGTAGGGGAAATGAGAAGACCGTTAAAATAGAAGACACGACAATGACGATGACGGTACCGAGTATCTAATCTTGGACTGTTGATCTGGAAAGCGAAATATTATTTAGAGCTCGTGTTTCATAAATAGGCATCGTCAATGTAATTTTTTGAAAACCTACTAAACCAGTAACTAATTAAATTAATGACGAAAATATATTGAATAGGTCATTTATTTTTAACTAGGAGCAAAATGAAATAAATTAACATACATTGAACAATAAACAAAACTTTAGGCTACAGTGCATGGCATTATATATATATATATATATATATATATATATATATATATATATATATATATATATATATATATATATATATATATATATATATATATATATATATATATATAATACACACATGATTGTTTAATTAGTGAACTCCTATTCCAGACTTCCACTGTAACATGGTGAGGCAGTTTTTTGATTTTAAAAGTTTTATTGCATTTTTTGAGGTTATGAGGCCGCAACGTCATCACGCGAATTAGAGTGCTTTGAAAGTTCTATTTTCTGCGTGGCGATTTAAGGATTTATCTGTTGAATTACACAGTGGTGGTTGATATCTACATACTCCAGAATTCATGTTTTAAACGTTGAATTAAATGTTTGCGATGAAAGTTCCATTTTAATTTTAAATTCTATTTGTTGAATTACACAGCGGTAGTTGCAAAATTCCTTTGAATGTAGAACTTCTAGATTAAAGGTTTTGAATAACAATGTTGAATCAAATTCTTTGTGTTGAACGTTCCATTTCATATGACACGTTTTTCTTGACGAGGTTTGGATTTGTGCTGTTGGATTACACAGTCGTGATTGAAAGTTTCAATATCCCGTGTCAAGAAGACATTGTTGTATTTGAATTTCAATACTTATTCTTCACACGTTTTTATTCTGTTTGGTGTTGATTACATCAAAGTCTTCTGTAATTTTGTTATGAAATGGCCATCTGATCTATGATTGGGCTCTTTTGCTGGCTCCATCCAAACAACATCAATGTTTCCAATGACTTTATATATAATGAGGACTTTGTATAGCGCCTAATCTGTAAAAACTCTAAGCGCTTTACAACATCTATAATAATATGATTACAGAAAAACAAAATACATAAATCATGAAATTGAAAAATATAAAAAATGCTGGTAATATTTAAGATATGAAACATTATTAAGTCTTTCAATTTGTTCTTGCAGTCGAAAAAGCTGAGTTTTAAGAGCACTCATGAATGGGATCACCATGTCTTTGTGTCTAATTTTAATAGTCAATTCGTTCCACATTGATGGGTTCTGGTACGCAAAAATATCTTTTAGTTGTAACCAAGTCATCGGTCTAAAGTTGATATTACATGTTCAAACATTACATCAAAATACAATTAATAAGATTTATTATATCCTTGAATATTGTTTCTTTCGTGTTATATTTCTATGTTAAACCTCAATCACTATATTTTCAGATTTCTTCGGAAAAGTCAAACAGTGTATCATTCTTTGGACATAAATAGAATGTGTGCAAATAATGAAACACAACCTACCAAAGGTCCATGTCATGTGATTCCTCTCGACAAGTCAAATGAGTCAGTTTGTCCAATAAAAAAAGGATTGTAATTATGTATTGAACATTCCTTAGTTATATGATTGAACGAAAGAATGCATAGTTCTTCTTTAGTTTCCATATTTCCGTCATAAAATCAAAATAGGTTCTTCGTGGAATTACTTTTCCAACTGTATCCATTATCGATTATTTACATCTGACCGGACATAAATGGTTGCTCCTCTTGATATATCAGTACGGATACCTAACTTGAACTGTGAATATAAGGATGTCAATCTGTATGTAGTGGTTTTGTATCAGTAAAAGGTTTTGTACTTGTTAATGAGCCTTCAATTACCTCTCTACCTGATCGTGTCTCGAACAAAATAATTTTGTCATAAAAATTCTAACTATATCTTGAACGTTGAATAAAATCACGTTTCAGATTTATCCGTGCCATTGACATCAAGTCACGGAGCAGATATTACTGTTTTACTTATTTTGGGAATGACAATGATCTTGCTTTAATCTCAGACATTTTCTTCTTTGCAAGCACTTTGCAATGTATTGATATACATAATAAAAACGCAAATAGTACCATTCAAAAAATTCTATCAGAACGCAAATCATGTGGTTCAGAAAATTGGCTTCACAGTATGTGTTGTTAATCAATGTCAACCGGTTAATTATATCTGTCTTTTCCTGGAAATTCACGTATCAGCTCCATGTAATTAACAATGAAAGCATTCAGTTTGAGGTCATTACAACACGTATACGGCAAGCCAATTTAATACCATATAACACCGTTGATAATACAAGTGGTATCCAATTGTTTATATAATGTTTTGTTACTGTTGTATTTTGAAAACAATTGCAGTATAATAATTTTTCTTGTTCTATCATTCTTTGACAATATGATATATTGCACTATGTTTGCCATAAGAGTCGTTAAACATCATGGTTTAAATGTTTTATAGTCGTGTCATTATATCCCGTTTTAACTTTAAATATGAAAACAAGTTATTATTTACAATGATCCATTTATATCCACTACTACTTAATCTAGCAAACGGACATATATGCCTTTATAAAAAGAGCACCTTTTGATAATTAAGTCAAAAGCATTTCATCTGGCTGCCGGCAAAATGTGGTTCTAAAAGGACATCCCTTGAACATTATAGGCTTATATAACTCTTCCTGTACTTAAACAATTTCATTAACAAAGGAAGCTAAAGGTCTTACTCTACCCAACGGCTCTTTTTACCAGTGCTAATACTACTCAGTGGGATTTCTTGTGTATAATTTATTTGATGCAACCGCCTTTTTTGTAGAATTAGCCAAGCAAAAGGACTTTTTAAATACATTTATTATGTATTGACTGTTTTCACTATAGCTGATCCAAGCTTATAAGTAAACCTAGCAAACCACATACAACATCTCCTGGGAATCTTGTTAAGCTTCAAGTTTGAGCTAGACCTTCTGTCAAATTGTTTCAGCTGTATTTATCTCTACTATATAACACCAAACTCACATAAGCTAATTATACTCCTGGATGCAAAATTCACACACGCGGGCCCACACAGACACAAACATGCTTCTGCTCTATACAAACACACACATAAGTAATGTGTATTAGAATCTCCCCAAAACAGTGAGAACTACTGTAAATATACCCTTATGGGCAAAATAATTCAAATCTGAAACTGCCTAACTCTATCTTAAATGATTTACACCTAGAGAATAGCTATATATTTCGTAACAAAATGGCGCAAAACTTAATGTTGGACAACCCAGAATAACTTTGTATTAGTACTTTATTGTAGACCTAAGTACACCCTTCCATCCAATAATGGGATTCATTGATTCACTGGGCTATGTACTATGTTCATTTAAACATAAATCACAGTGATAATAATTAACAGTAAATGACGATGTGCCCATATATGGTAGCCAACTATCACATAGCAAGAAATAAATAAATGGATGTAGAGAGAGTTTCAAAATTATTTACAAATGTAGCTATTGAATTAAGACATAGCTTACCACAGTACATTTTGAAACAAATATATTTGGCACTATAATGTGTCCCTATATTACAGAATATTTGGTCTGCAAAGTTCATAGAAACTGTATTTTCTTAAAAAAATTGAAAGGTTAATACGTGAATGTAAACATGATTAAAATATCTTAACTTCTCCCTCTTGCTTCTTCCTTTGCTAAATATTCCCAAATATTGACATTATTGAGAAGTTAAAGAAGGAAGCTTGGCATTCATTTGTCGAAGATGCCGAAAGAATTTAGAGCTACTACCTTGGAACATATTGTAAAATGAAAATGGGTTTATTATGTGATCTTCTTATAGTCATTTTTCTAAATGTGTAGAATGACAGTGTTTCGTTTATAAGTAAGCAATCGTTGTTAATACGGCAAATGTAGTTTTAGATTTTTCTGAGGCAATTTTTGTAGTTAATTTCTGGAATAAAAATATAAGGAATATTTTGAAGAAAGAAAGAAGAAATTGAATACCCATTAGAATAGTTCAACAGGCAATTTGTAGGATGTGCAAATAATTAATGTAAATTTAAATTAGCGGAAAATTACAATACCATGCAGTGAGTGCAGAAATATACATTATGTGATTCTATTTACATGTGGACACTTTTGCAATTGCTACATTTGTGTAATATTATCTTTATTATAATTACTTTAATAAGGTACTTAATTCATGTCATGTGTGAGATGTTGCATAAAAGCTATTAATATACCAAATGCACAGTGATGTTCATACGATGAATTTTTTTTGTATTGTAGAGAGGCCGTCTCTCTCTAGACACACTTTTTTTGCAACCTCTGCTCCTCTTAAACTACATAGAGGATTACATAAAACTTTACAAACAATCATCTCAAGTCTAATGTGTTCTAAATGAAAATGGTACTTCTTGGACAATTAGCAACGAACGTCGTAAAATTTGTAACCACCAAAGCATTAATAATAATAATGCAAAACATAATGATAGGTTACCTTATTTGTATGAGACAATATGAACAGTTTTTTGGATGGAATTACTGCATGATCTTGGGAGTGCAGTATATCCTACATACAAGACGAGTTCATATTGTCCCGTACAAATGTAGTAGCCTTTATATTATATACTCATTTTCTTATTCAATCTAAGGCTTAATTAGGTAAACAAAAATGCACTACACGAAATAAAAAGTCGAATGTATGCCGTATTTCAAACTAATACACTTACGCAGATTCATCATTACACATCAACATTATTAATGCACACATAAATCGAGCCCAGATAAATCAGAACATAGTCGCGCCTTAGAGATAACTTTTGAGTTTTTCTCTACTTAACAAATTGCAATTTGGAGTCATATTGTGAATGAATGTGCATTGCAACAACTTTTAAATCTGATCTAGAATGAATGAAATTTGGTATCTTTGTCCATTCATCGAGATTGTGTGATTATGGACTGGATGTATCTGACAATTCTACGCGAAATACATAGGGAATCAGGGAAAGCGTGTTGAGATCTGTGTTTCTAGTCTGTCATTGGATGTTGGAAATCATAATATAGGGAGAATATGAACTCTTTCAATTACAATTATAAAAAAACGCTATAGAATTTAATTTATATTTCATTCTGAGTGCCGCAAAAAGGATTTAATTGGACTTGGAATATATTCGAAATTACAGTACAATGTCGATATGTATAATCAAGCTTTTGAATCCATTACATGGCTCATGTAATTCAGATTTGCAGAACTAAGAAAGTACATTCTGAGGATATTCAGGATGTAAAACTGTAAGTATATTATGTTCCATTCGTATTACCGGTTAAGGAAGCCATTGTATGCCTTGTCCTTTGCATGCTATTTGTAAAGACCTTGTCTGACGTCTATAGCTAGCCTAAATCCGAAACTATATATCAAAACCTTTAACGGAGAATGTGGCAAAGCAGGAATGTGCCAAAGCGGGAATGTGCCAAATCAAGAATGTCCCAAGGCAGGAATATGCCAAAGCAGCTGGTATGTGGCAGCGCATTAAAAGTCTCGTCTAGTTCCTTCGCAAGCAAATATAATCAACCAAAAGGTACAGCGGTTACTACGTGAGTGTACATGATTTGTTTACAAAGTAGTTTGTAATGCATTATTGAGCACAGGTGAGTTGAATATGAAGTTGCGCGCGAGTGAAACATCGTAAAATACTAAACGATGTAAAGTTAACGTAGAAAACAATGAGTATATAATAAATTAGACTATACTATTCTCGAACTCAGTTCTTCTCATCAACTCGCTTTGAGTATATTAGTATCAGCTTTTTTATTTACATGTTATTGAAGATATTTTTAGATAAATACGTATTCGATATAATATGTAGTATAACATTAATCCTATAGTTTCCCTAAAAACATCACTCTTGAAAAAATGAATTTACAAGGAAAACATACTTGTAAATGCACACATAAATCGAGCCCAGATAAATCAGAACATAGTCTCGCGTTAGACATAACTTTTGAGTTTTCCTCTACTTAAAATTGCAATTTGGAGTCATATTGTGAATGAATGAACACTGCAACAATTTTTACATCTGATCTAGAATGAATGAAATTTGGTATCTTTCATCGAGATTTTGTGATTATGGACTGGATGTATCTGACAATTGTACATGAAATACATAGGGAATCAGGGAGAGAAAAGCGTGTTGAGATCTGTGTTTCTAATCTGTCATTGGATGCTGGAAATCATAGTATAGGGAGAATATGAACTATTTCAATTACAATCATCACAAAAACGCTATGGAATTTAATTTATATTTCATTCTGAGTGCCGCAAAAATGATTTAATTGGACTTGGGATATAATCGAAATTACAGTAAAATGTCGATATGTGTAATCAAGCTTTTGAACCCATTACATGGCTCATGTAATTCAGATTTGCAGAACTAAGAAAGTACATTCTGAGGACATTCAGGAGGTAAAACTGTAAGTATATTATGTTCCATTCGTATTACCGGTTAAGGAAGCCATTGTATGCCTTGTCTTTTGCATTCTATTTGTAAAGACCCTGTCTGACGTCTATAGCTAGCCTAAATCCGAAACTTTATATCAAAACCTTTAACGCAGAAAGTGGCAAAGCAGGAATGTGTTAAATCAGGAATGTGCCAAAGCATGAATGTGCCAAAGCAGCTGGTATGTGACAGCGCATTAAAAGTCTCGTCTAGTTCCTTCGCAAGCAAATATAATGAACCAAAAGGTACGTGAATGTATATTATTTGTTTACAAAGTAGTTCCTAATACATTATTGAGCACAGGTGAGTTGAATATGAAGTTGCTCGCGAGTGAAACATCGTACAATAATGATGTAAAGTTAACGTAGAAACCAATGAGTATATTACAAATTAGACTATACTATTCTCGAACTCAGTTCTTCTCATCAACTCGCTCTGAGTATATTAGTATCAGCCTTTTATTTTCATGTTATTGAATATACATTAAGATAAATACATATTCCATATAAAACGTTCGTATAACATTAATCCTATAATTTCCCTAAAAACATCACTCTTGAAAAAATGAATTTACAAGGAAAACATACATGTAAATGCTTCTTTAATTTACCATATGGAATCAATCATATGTGGCTTTCCAAAGAAACATTTGCTGTATAATTATATATATATATATATATATATATATATATATATATATATATATATATATATATATATATATATATATATATATATATATATATATATATATATATTCGATGCATAATTATAATAATTTGTGAAGTACATATAATTGAAGAATGATCGTAAATGAAACAACTAGTCATAATGATATAAAGTGTGATGTTGATTGTATTATTTTGAACAGTATCATTCATATCCGGTAAATGGAACATCATTTTTCCTGAAAATAATATCTGCACACCCTGGTGTTCTCATTTTTATCATTTTTCTATATCCCTTTTCTTCTAGAAAGCTTGTGATCCTCTCTTCACTGGAATGTATATATTCTACAGTCAACATCCCAATATTAATCTTATCAAATGGTATTGTCTGTAGCACGTGCAATTCTTCGCCTTCCACATCAAGGGTAAAGAAATCTACTTGGTTTACTCGCATTGCTAAAAGTAAGGAATATAATGGAAAACATTGAACCTTGATGCTATTAAACCCGATGTTTTCCTTTTGAATCCACTCTTCAGCTTCTTTTGTTTCGTGTATGCGTCCCATTTGCTCTCTGAGTCCGTGTCCTATGTTGAATGTAACCTGCAATGGGGAAAGAATCGTGATTAATTCCAGCAAATCCTCGAGGCATTGGAGTATGACATCCTAGGCACAATAACCACTTTGCAGTGTGACAGTTCTTATAGGGATACTAAGATACCATCAAATGTTAAACATTACGCAAATATGGACATTATATGCAGGATAAAAATGTAACGGAAAGAACAAATATAGATGATTTTGTAATTGTAACATCAGATTTATTTATCGAAACTGTTTTTAGACATGATGGGGATTTCATTTGTTTGCATAAATGTAGTTCAGAATAGATTAAAAAAAGGCAAATACAATTGGCGTTTCCTTAAGTGAAGATATATTTACCATCTTGAGAAACGTTTTCGAAAATAGCATATTTGAAAAAAGAAAACAAATATACCACAATAGTCGCCAGCTGGTTATATTTAAACAGAGCGTTTTAAGAATGCCCCGATAAATACGGTTAGTACACGAGATAATACGAGTATACAACTTCCTAACATATTTTAATCTTCAAATGGTGCTGTAGTGAAATCTTACGAGACGTGATATCGTCCTGTGGAATGTTCAATACCTTAGATCGAGTAACGTTGGTAAACTTTGTTTGATAGCTATTGCGCTTCAGATGAAGGATTCCCTGTTCTACAAATAGCTAAGTAGCAAACATATTCAACAAAAATTCTTGTAACAGAGACTCAATAAATATTCATCGGCTTAACTAAGTCTCTAATCTTTAAGAGAGGTAGTAAATATCTATAGAAATCAAAGTACAATGTGATAAATAAAAGAATAAAGAATTCCAATAATATATTACAATTTTGTTTGCGGCTGAATGTATCGTGGTATAAACTGTCAGTTTCTGACCCAGGCACCTTACATAAAGGTCCTTCGGGCGTTGTTTGCTTTGTGAGTCGGCAACATACAGTTTATAACACGCTATAAGCAATCATAAAAAGAACAATATTAAAACATCATTAATAAATAAGTACAGTAACTCACATTCATACTGATGAACGTCTCTTCTAGTTACTTGATAATGAATGTCTTTTAACAGCATCTTTGCACGTCAAACATAGTATAATACATACAATCAACACAGTAAGTTGAAACAGTAAATTACATTTTCCCGTAGGCCCGCATTGCGAAAGCAATTGTATTGTTATGAGATATTTATTATAATTTAAAAATTACCTGTATAGGGTAAGGTTTAGTGCTTAAACAAGCATTAATCCTGTACGCTTTTCTGTGTTTTGATTGTATTGTAAAATAATGTCTAGGATCCGGCTCTATAAGCAGACCATTCCATTTTCGGTACTTCTAAAAAAATAAGGATGTAGACGAAGATTCACCATCATAAGCGCCTGCTTCAATAAAAAAAGCCATTCACCTGAGAGAGAAAAACATAAGACGTATCCATACAGATATTAACCATTTTACTATTCGGGATTTACCAATGTCTCAGATTCAAATGGATTTTGCGAAACGAGAAACCAAATATAGTAATGCCATCATGTCTGTAATGCAAATATATACAGATCGAGGCATCCAAATGTTTTGGAAACTCATTTCATTGATAAATTGTTGTCTTTTAATAGACAAAAGTTATTTAGTCATTTGATAGCTATAATCTTAGAAAATATATGGTGATTTCAATTTTAAATTATATAAGGTCAATAATTATTGTTGCAAAATATGTTTTCAGGTTTCGTGAAGTTCAGGGATAACTATAATTGATTACTTGAAACATAATCAATATCGTGCAGTATCTATACAAAATTTTTGAGAGAGAGAGAGAGAGAGAGAGAGAGAGAGAGAGAGAGAGAGAGAGAGAGAGAGAGACCTTGTGGTTGATACGGCTGTCAACGTATGGAGTCTGGCCCGCAGAATAATCCTCAAGATCCTTCTTCAGGTTATATGGCTCTTTAGAGGGTGGTTCTATCCAATAATTCCGTATCAGTTCAATTAGGCGTGGGTCATCAATTTCCACTTGAGCCTCATTCATTTTCCTAGTCTGTTCTCTGTAGTCGAATGAAGTATTTCTAAGTTGTACAAATGGCTGAAACTTATGACTGACGTCTGAAAATTGGACTTTCGTAGGTCCTATAATGCTCTTTTTAGTCAAATATATTATCCTAATGGTAAATATTAGGATAAATCCAAGATGGTACTTGTTACACCTTCGCTTCAATAGCTTCATTGTGATTGATGCTAATTCGCTACAAAATGTACAACATCGAATTAGTTTCATGTTTAACATGACACCGCAAAAATTGAGTTGTCATATCTATGTTGCAGTGCTAAATAAGATCTTTATGTATTGGCAATCTGCCTTTCCTTTTAGTACTTTGAGTATGTCATGAATGCACGTACTTATTTATGTACGCTGACAGGTGGCAACCATCGGACAGGCAAATATAAAAATATGTTCAGTATGTTATATATATTTATGAAGAGTAGGTTTCATTTATGCATGTGATTATGTTTCTTTGTCAGACGAATATTTATAAACTGAGCGGGTAAGTAAAGTGTTGGTTGCAAATACGTGAAATTATCTAAAAGTGCCTTCACGACATAATTATAAGCAGGCACAAGTAAACTACGACGACTTATCTCTATGCTTACGAAGATACATTTCTAGCATTTTTGGACTGGACTATTATGCAACGTGATACGTCGTGCTCGCACATAAGTAAATATTTGGATGTTTCTGGTGACATGACTACTTTCTTTTTGAAGTCATTAAAAAGATTGTATTTTGAATTTCCGGCACATGCAAATTTGATCTGAACTAGAAATTTAAAAAGCTATTCATGGTTACTTTGTTTACAAGAGAAAGTTTATTTCTTTTCAATTGACTGTAGCAAAACAGCACAGGTTTATTCACAACTTAACATGCATACGTATGGATAAATCAATCTGTTAGCAAGCTTTAAAAGGATGGGCTATACATGTAAACGACTTACCTATGATTATTAGATAGTTCCTTTGGCACATTATCATTATTAAGTTTGTTTTAATGTTATACTTTTTTCGCCTCCTTCCTAGCCATTGTTGCTATGGATGCCTGTACACCGTTACCCCATGATACTGGTGTTACAATGTGTCTTTATAGTAATGCAGCAGGTGAGATCATTGATACATATGAATAACGGTTTAATTTCATTCATTAACAGAAACATGCATTTTTGTTGACTGGCAGCTGGTCCGTGGTACTGTGCAATGCGAACGCCTGTTTTCCTTCGCTACATTATAATTTATTTATAGATACGTACTAAAAACATTACCTATAGTAGTGAGTTAAATAGTGATGCTGGTAAATTCAACGATTTTGATGATGCAGTTTAAAGTTATTTTCTACATTTCACATTATGTTTAGGAAAAGATGAGCTTTAGAAAATAATCTTTCGGATAAGCGAATACAAACTGATTAATTAGTTGTTGTTATTATATCAGAGAATATGCTATGTGCTACATAACTGGAACGTTTATGTGATCTTAAAATAAAAAGAGATATAATTAAGATATTATATTTTTGAAGTGGTGCAAGATAAATACATACTATATAATTTCGAGCCGGTTTTAAAGGTACCTAAAATATAAAGAAGTTATTTAATTTTCTAAATATTGGACATTAAAATGAGATCAAGTGTAAGATTTGGAGTTAGTGTTTTGAGATAATAATATAAGTGCATTGAGATAGCGTTAATCTATGTATTTTCTCAAGGAAATACTTCGCCTTCAAAATATATTTGATTTAAAGAAATCTTTATTTTCGATGTACTTTATGAGCGTGTTCGTACTTATCTCTTATTTTGCAAGTAGACAAAAATGACATGCATTGGATATTTTAAATATATTTTAATAAAACATACAAGTTTGTTAATAAAGTATACCGGTTTGTGAATCAGGAGTGTTATATCAAATCAATGAACGACATTACAATAATCATTTTGTAATTGTATCAACAGCTCTTAAAATGCACAGCTAGTAACATTTAAAGTAGCCACTTCAATATCTGTCATTATGTTTACTGTATGTAAATGTAGTAAGAGTATAATTATAAATTGATGAAATGCAAAGAAACATTGAGAAAAAACAATTACAAATAATGACATAATGTAATGCTAGTCAAATTAATGTTTGCAGAAGTCGGGTAATGATTATTTCGAAATGATTTTAATTCATATAAGTTTACATTTTCTTTATATTTTTCTAGGCATGAGAAATAAAGAAGGGAATGAAAAGAACATTAGCGATTAAAGCACATTATATTAAAAGATTTACAGACTATTCCAGTTTGTGTTCATCGCCACACGTGTGTCCAGCAGCGACATTAATCAGCGAAAATCTTTAAATGCCTTTTCATAATCAAGGTAACGTAAATCAGCTGTCAGTTAAAAAGACGCATCAATCTATTTCGATGATTTTCAGTTTTATAATTAGCTATCCCTGACACCTGTTACATCAGAGATAAGCCTATCCAAGTAACCAATTTCACTTAAAATGTGTATTGAAAAGGCGGGATATCTCAGTGGTTACTACTCAGTGGTTGCGCAGGAAGATTTGTCAACTAACCTCAACAGGGTATAGTACTTTGTAATGATGTTTCAAAGTGGAGTCAATGCTAAGAATTCTTCACTTCTTGGATATGCAGTCTTGCGTGTACATTGTGAAAGAAAACCATGAGAACACTTTTTAAAACTATTCGGGTACTTTTCCTTTCGGCTGGACTACTTTTTATTCTCTGCGCCATGATCTTTTCATATGGTACAAATAACTGGTATTTTTTGTTCACCTGGAAAGCAGTCGAAAGGGTATGCAATCTTTATTCATACTCATTCCAAATGTAAAATGAAATATTCGAAGGCATTTGCACTATAAATCATGCCTTGTATCACAACCCACCAAGCAATGAGATTGCCGTTTGCACTATGAAGCATGATTGGTATCACAAACCACCGTGGAATGAATATGTACATGATTTATAAATTAAAAATGTAATATCATTGCAGCTCTGACATTGTAATGAAATGAAAAAATTATTTGGCTGCATCCCACATTCTAGATCTGATAGAATTCAATAAGCGAAAATGATGAAGATACATCCTTTCGAAAACATTATTTTAGTTGGTTTCTTTGTATGAACGTATGCATTAATAGGCGAAATATGGTTTGGCAGATTATCTATGTATTTTCTGTGACATATAGATTAATATGCTAAAGGTTGACAGAATCAAAAGCTGGATACCACGAAGACAGAACACAGGCAATATAAGCAAGAGCTAGATATACCATAGTTCGTTTTCAATGGCATCCCTTGGCACATGTAGGTCCGCACCTAAAATCTATTCGACAGGGGTTAAATGTTGAATGCGATAAAATATTATATACATTATTAAATTAATTTACTTTAAGATAAAATGGAAACCACAGAACGTGATCCCCTGGGGCCGGGATGATTTCCCCGTGAAGATCCCAGATGTTGCTCGTCTACCAGAATTGTCTAATCCAGAAGCTGAGGAGCTATACTATAGGTAAATAATCTCTACTTCCAAATGCACAGCACTTTTTATACCACGTATTGTTTTACGTCTTCTTGTTGATATAGTCCTCCTGCTGTTTTCTAATCTTCCTTCTTCTTAACACGCAAAAGCATAATTATTAGTTCCATCAATATATGAACAACACCATAAGCAGCATTACCAGTAGTTAAGATAGAGTAATCGTTATTGTTATAATGCTATTGTTGTTGTTGTTCATGTTATTGACGTATTTTAAAAAACTCATCATTTGCATCTGAATGTCTCAAATACTTCTAAAATGAGTTTGTCACTCGTATTGCCGATCTATTTTAAGAAATGAACACCATTACCAGAAGAGCAGGTACTTGAATTGGGTTGGATATTTTATTACTGTCGTGCTACATAATTAGATAATGATGTCACGTCGGTCTTGAAGGTTTTTTGGAATAATTTGGTTTGCTTTCCTCTCAATCATATTTACATATTATATATACAAGTAGCCTCCGTTTTGACAAATACTATATTATAACATCCTTGCACTGCCTTGTGATTCATCTTGTGACGCATTTAGCATTATGTCAATTATTCCATCTTTATTAACATTGATGTATTTTGATCAGGATTCTTCTTCTTCTTCTTCTTCTTCTTCTTCTTCTTCTTCTTCTTCTTCTTCTTCTTCCACAGTCTTTAACTGGATAATGTGCGACTAGGATGTTTAGTTAACCTGATATCGGATCACTTCTTGTGGCGTCAGACTTAATGGACATTTTTCAGCATCTTTTCAACAAAGTTACGTTTTGACCTAAGCTTTATTTCCAGTATATTTGGTTGTATCAATTGTTAAGTATGTGTCTGCATTTGTGTTTGTGTGTGTTTGTTATATTATGTGCACCAATTAACACCGACACAATTTCTTTCTGCTTAAAGTAAACGTTGTTTCTATCGAACCAGATCATAATAGTTTTGTATTTCGCTTCTTTTGGGGGGCTGAATTGATGGTCCATTCTAGACTCTTGCGCTGCATCGGCCATTTATCTTTCATTGTAAGTAAGGACTAGCTTAGCATATATATATATATGGTAATCACATTGCACGTCTATCTGAACACATGGAACAAGTAAGCATAATCATACTCCTTCATATTTTGCACAATGTTTGAACATTGCAGATAACGTCTGTTATGTTTGTGGTGAAGTGGCGTTTGCATCACAACAGGGTAGTATAACCATTATGTTTAAGAAGGCCTATCAACTTTTGTTTGGGTACAAAATTGGAACTTAGGACAACAGGTGGGCCCCAGTGGATGAAGAATTAAAGGATGTATGTGCCTTTTGCACTGATAATGTGTTGGAGATAGCCAAACGGATCAAACAAGCAATTGCTACTTCTGCTTGGTGCCACCAGTTGGAACAGGTGTTTTAAGGGAGCAAAGTGGACTGCATTATCCAAACATTCCATAAGTAGCACATGTTAAAGGACTGTCGGTTCCTAAAGCACTACAATCATTCTCACTTAAGTCAAACTAGGAAGAGGAAGAAGATGAAGAATCTAGTTCTGAACCGTCAATGTCACAGGACCGCACATCATACCACAAGGTGAACTGAATGACTATGTCAGGTAATTAGAACTATTCAATATTAAGGCAGAGTTGTTTGGCGCGAGACTACAGCAATGGCAGGTGTTGTTATAATTTCCATGTTCCGTGAGGATATTGTCCCATTCTTCGTCATGGAAGGTGATCTTGTAGCCTGCAAGAACCTCGATGTGTGATGGCATCCCTCAACATCGTTAATGATCCAGATGAAGGTTCACGGTTCACTGATTCATGAAAGACAAATTCTTAAATCTGATTGTCTGAATAACGGCAATATTGTGCCAGCAATTCCAGTTTGTCATGTAGACCATATGAAAGGAACCAACGAAAACATGAAATTATTGAGGTGTATAAACTATGACCAACATCCGTATCGTTGTGGCGATATGAATGTTTTTGCTCTCTTGGTAGATCTGCAGTCCGGATACAAAAAGTGCTGTTGTTTTCTCTGCGAATAGGATAGTTGTGCGAGAGATTCCCATTACATCAAGAGAGATTGGCCACTCCGACAGTCATTGGAGCCTGCAAGGAAAAATGTTCAGCATCCCCCACTTGTTGAAAGAAAGTTTGTGCTTCTAGCCTTATATATCAAGCTGTGTCTCATGAAAACTTTTAACTACCTCTGTTGAAAATGGCCAAGCTTAAGTGAGACTAAGATACAGGAATGTGTCTTTGTTGGCACTTATATTACTGACCTGCTTCGAAATGATGCATTTAACCATGCACTGGCAAGGAAAGAGAAGGCATGAAATGCTATCCAGGTAGTGGCAATTTATATTTGGGAAACAACTAGGCAGGCAACTACAGTTTCGAATAGAAAGAAATTTCTCTACTTCATTACAGGAAGGTAATTAGAGTTAGGGTATTCCAAAATATGTTTGACCTGTCCAATGATTCCGACGTAGTGTCATCGTAGGATGGAAAATTCTACTACCCATCTTTTGTCCACAACCATTCTTTCTTCCACTTGGCAATCATTTCTGATGTAGCTGATCATTTGCGTCTATTACGTAAGTTACATACTATTTATAGGCATGTTATTATAGTTACTAACTACTGAACCTTACGCGTCATCCTTCATCTGTTGGACAGTGCAATCTCTGCTTCCATAGTAGAACTATGTCTATGCCGAGCTAATAATCTACCTTGGATATTTCTGAATGCTTTTTATGAATCAACTAACCTACTTTAAGATGCCCCAATTTTGTTATTATTATGCAATCTTCTTTCTAGTCCAATTTATGATTAACCTCAGATATTTTATATCGGCTCTGTTTCACGCGTTGTATTAATTGATTTACCACAGATATTCCTCTGACATTTAAAGTTCTCCCTTGTTCGGGAATGGTTTTGCGAGAATCAGTTATGTCATATTGTATCATTCTCATCCACGTCTTGGTATATATCTCGTTTGTTGGCCTTTATTTCGTGGTTATATTTATAAGGTTTGGCTCTCGTTTCGCCTTTATTCTTATTGATATGTACTCATCATTTGCTTTTTATTAAATGATAGTTTCCTATTTTGTTCTACAAGGTATAATGTACTAGTTTTGATGATGATGATATTATTTTTTTTGTTATTATTATTGTCATTATTAATACTATTACTATTAGTGTTGTTGCTGTTATTATTTGTTATCATTGTTATTGTTTTTGTTATTATTATTATTTAGTTATATACAAAGCCTTCAAGTGTTGTGCCAGAGGATTATTCGGGTTGGTAGCTTTCTAGATGGAGGAAAAGAAATGTGCATAGATGAACCGTATAAGCCCAAACGACCATGCCTAGTTTATTCTTTTGGGTAAGTATAATATTAATTTCTTGACGAACATTAAAAATAATATAATGTCGTTTCTTGAATGGAAATATCCGCCAAACGGCTGCACACAGATGTTTGGTTTTGTTTTACATTTCGGTTATGTCTAAATCATTTAAGTTTGTGTTCAAGAAAATTTGTATATCTGATGTTGTATGACATAAGATAAATCTGACTAAAATGCTGCCTCATGCAATTACGTTTTAATACAAAAGTCGGTAGAAGACAATATGAAATGAAACATTGATGTATTACGCCTTGACATAACGATCCGTTCCTTAAGAATAGCGTTCGTATATAGTTGTTAAAATATACGAATGGAAAACGTCCATGTTATCATTATATATTACAGTTACCAGGTTTGTAGGAGTTAGAAGAGAATTTATTTTATAATAATTTATAGATTTATCAATAATAATTATGCACATTTAATGTGTGCATTCAAATGGATTTACTAATTGAAAATACAATGTTCTGATATGATATTAATGTGCAAAGTGTGTTAAATAAATTAAATGAATAATCATTTTGCATTTAAGGATTTAAGGATTTCAATGTCGCTTAAATATTTTTATAATAGAAAAAGAAACACGATGGAGAAAAATTAATCTAAATTATATTTTGTTTAGGAGGTCTATAAATAAATATTGAATTCTAAGTTGCTTATTCTACATATTCCACAACTTGCAATACTTAAAACTGCTAGAGCTTAAAAGACAAATATTATCTATTACCAGGTGTATGTTGTTTGAAACTTTTGAAAACACAACAATTTCTTTACATCCAGATCTCATTCATTAATCCGCGATAAACAACCTATGTTGGATAAATATAACACGCATTTTATTTCGCATTAATTTTAAGAAATAATCGCTTCGTATGACATTCACAAATTGTGTTTTGAGTTTGGACATTATAAAGCGAGGCATATTCAAAGTATAGTCTAATTATATCACTAATCATTGTGACCTAGGTGTATGCCAGATTAATTTTTGTGTATAGTTTTAGCATGAGTCTTTCAGGAACTAAAGCATAAAACAAGATATAAATACACTAACACATTTAAGTCACCAGATTGTTCATATATAATGATGTGTAAATACCAAATGCTCATATATATATATATATATATATATATATATATATATATATATATATATATATATATATATATATATACATATATATATATATATATATATATATATATATATATATATATACATACATTTATGTTAGTCTGACAGTTAGCAATAACTACTTCCACATGAGTAACCTGAGGTGGCATGACAAACGTTTGCATGTCTTTATTGCATGATTCCTTTATATATTTTTGTTTCAGCATCAACTGGTTATGGGATTTTGATGAGGATATTGTTACTATGTTTGGTTGCGAAGTGTTCGCATTTGACCCAGGGTGAGCATGTTGTCTAATTCTCTTGACATCTAATTTTTCACCAAGAAAATGAAAGCATACTTTATCGCATTAAATGCAATTACTTGTTTCGAAGTGATGTAAGGAAGCTAATTTCATTATTTTAAGTCTGATGTGAAAATGCACTTGATACGTGAAGTCATGAAACCTTACATCGTCTAAGATATTGATACCAGTATTGGTGTCAAGCTGTGAAGCAATATTTTGTTTCTCTTTGTGGAGTAAGAAACCATACTGTACTGAACTCAGCGACCCTAATACAATTATGCATATTAAATGTTTAAATATAATAAAGATTAATGACGAGTCAATCTGACACCATACTCGTTCTTATAAAAAGAAAATCCCATCGTTCCTAAATGGAACCGATTCCATCATGAACGTTTAGCAAACCTCACAATATCGTCTGCTAGTTATTAACATACATAATTAATATAAGTGTATATATTTTTTAAAAATCAATATATGAAATATGTTAACTGATGTAAGTGATACATGGAACTATAAACAAGTATGATTTATACATGATCTATCTACATATACTATGAAAGTTTAAAGTTACAAACACCTACGATTGATACATGGAATTCTAAACAAGTAGAACTCTTATATTCAGCAGAACCGTTAGTCAGATACTTTGGCCCTTCACAATGATTAAACCAGTACCATCTGTGTTTGAACCATCGATCCCACTGATCGTATTATCCGGTTACACAAAACTGTGACAGCTAGCATAACAGTTAAAAGTACAAAGGCTTGTTATACAAATACAATACAATACAAACTATAGGGCCCTCTTATGCACAAATCTAAGGTATGCGTTTCGCATTCTTGCACATGAATCAATATCGTTATGCGTTCTTTTATAGAACGGCGGAATGTGCATTTAACTAGGTTAAGGTTATGTGCGGCATCAAAAGCTATCTTTATTTTCATTTATTTTGTATACAATACCGGACACTCATCTCAATGCTTTATTTATATCATTTATCTTGCAGTTGCATTGCAATTTCTCGCTTGCTTACATTTAAAATGAATGAATACATATTCCTTATACTAATAAAAATGCGAAATTCAGAAAAGGCCTACTTTTCCAGGTATTATTTTCAAAAGTGCATCCATTTTTCCGCAGTAAATGTATGTATTAGTAAGAGGTAATTGCACTGTATTCGAAATAGTATCGCATTATAATTGAGAATAACTTTACCGGTCAGTGTTTAGGCAATAATAATATCTATTTATTTTAGTTATTGAAAAATCTTTTCAAAACTAAGTCATTTCTTTAATTAAGACCAAATAAAGAAAATATTCCCCCCAATACAATGATAGAAGGTTAATATTGATTTTTTAAAAAAAAATATAAAAACGGATCTCAAGAAATACATTAATGAAATGTAATTCCACAAGAAATCCATATTAATCAAATGTAATTCCACAAGAAATCCATATTAATTAGATGTAATTCTACAACAAATACATATTAATTAAATGTAATTCCACAAGAAATCCATATTAATTAAATGTACTTCTACAACAAATCTATATTAATTAAATGTAATTTCACAAGAAATCCATATTACTTAAATGTAATTCCACAAGAAATCCATATTAATTAAATGTAATTCCACAAGAAATGCATATCAATTTAATATTATTCCACAAGAAATCCATATTAATTAAAAGTAATTCCACAAAAAATCAATATTAATTAATGTAATTCCATATACTACAACTGCTACAACTACAACGACACACTACTACTACTACTACTGCTGTTAATACTACAAATAAAAATATCAACAATAATAGTAATCTGTTTTTATCGCATGAACTAGTTCTCAAAACGATCGTCCGTTAAATTAGGTTGGCAATTAGAGAGAACAATTAAGCAATTTTAAATTAAAAGCTAAAGCAACAAATTAGATACATCATATATTATATAATAGTATTTACGAGGTACTGTAATAAAACACCTGATACTATTTGCTTTCAGTCATCTATACACGCTATATGCATTAACTATAGACTCATTTTGGATTACTAATATAAATGAAAACATTTATGCTCTAGTTATAATGGCAAACCATAAAAGTATATAGGCGATTTAGTGACATATATTGCATGGCTAACGAAATCATTTATATGTTTGAAGTGTGTTCATATATTCAACATCTCCCATTAGGTATGAATATGATTTTATGGCAGATAAGATTATGTCAACAGCAAAATATTGAAGGCATATTTTAACCCTTTCAGTATGAGTAATGAAACAGATTACTTTATCAAAGGACCCAATATAACGTTCTACAAAATAGGTATATGGGATCGACACATGGTGAATGAACAGGGGTGGCACCTAATGACATTAAAACAGATCCGAAAAAAGCTTGGTCATGAAAATGTAAGTATATTGCTACTTCCCCTTTGAATCGATATAATTCTAAAGTTCTATATGCATGTCTACTTGAACAGTTTATTTTGATGTGAGAAAGAATTTCGATTCTCAACAGTTCATTTGGAGATTGTACTTGACGAGTAAATTTAATGTATATGCATGACAGAAAATATATTAATTTTTATACATTCGAAGGTTCCAACTTTATTAAACAATTCAGTGACTATTTAATAATACAAGGGATCCCAGATGTTATCTTCAGGACGAAAAATCATTGTAATCAATAAAGTGCTGAATAGGGAGTCTCACACTAACATTACAAATGAGGATGAAATTGAAACAAAAATGCGATTTACGGTGATGCAAAAAAAATCATCCAACATCATCGAATGTTATTTTGTTTTTCTTTATAGTTTAATCTGATTCTGCATTAAAGGTTGCTAGTGAATATTTTTAATACGAGAGTATAACTTTCATTAACATTTGTTAGTACAACCGAGAGTTTTTGAAGTCCAATGCTATATTTTCTAATATGTGGTTCTTGTTGCATTTAGGTTTGTTATTTGTAAATATATATGTTAGTTAGCTTGCCAGTGCTTTCAAAACTAATGAGAAACGTAATTAAGCTGACACATTTCAACCTTCATAATGCTTTCAAAATAACTAGGATTTATATATGTATAAACCCCAACTAACCATACACAGAGTGTAGTAGAAAAAGATAATTTTAGTTAATGGGGGAAGTTAGAGAAACAAAACAAAATTACATTGGAGTCCTAGTCGATCTAATATTCATAGTGTCCCTCTTCAGTTAATATTATTCGGCTACGAATCAATATTACTAATTAAAAACCTTGTCATCGCCATAAGAACAGTCATCGACCTTATATCGGTAGTTATTTCTGTTAAATAGACTAAATGAACTATTATATAGGTTGGTTAAATGTCTTTATCTGTTTTACTTTCTTTGTTAGTTCTTTTTGTTTTTTGTTAAAGCTTACCAAAAATATCCCAAACTTTTCTTGGTTATTTATTTGTTTTGTTCTATTTCACAAGAGAATCATCGATGTGCTGAAAATTGACATTGAATGGGCTGAATGGACGGTCCTTCCTGAAATTGTCGCCTCAGGAGAGCTGCAGACTGTAAAACAGATGTTGATAGAATTCCACACCGACGATAAAAAGAAAACCTTACTTGTTTTTCGTATGGTACATGAAGCGCGTTTTCGAATTTTCATGAGAGAGAGGAATACATTAGGTTGCAGGTATAAGGTACCGTGGAGTATTCGGGAAAGACCAGACTGCATAGAAATGTCATTCATTCACATATAAAATTATATTAGTAGCCATGCTTTATTAAAACGTTTTCAAAATCCAAAAATAGTTTGTATTAGCCAATATAAAATGTATTATAAACATTTCGTTTTTATTTTAGTAAATCGTATGTAATTAAACCTTTGCACTGATTACTGTTAAATATGTATTCTCCTGTGTAAACAAAACAACCCCCCATAGTATAAAGACAAAACTGGGAACATAATGGCACATTAATTAAGAAGTTTTCACGATTCTCCTCGTTGACAAATATGACAGATGAACGATAATCCAGTGTACTATTTGAAACTTTTTTTAACTTTGAATTTGTATGCCAATGCTTTAGAATGCTAAAACAGTTGTAGTCAAATTCTTAGTCGAACGTTTATTCTATATCATATACGTTTCATGAGTCTAAATTTAATTATATTTAGTAGTGCATCCATAGTTTCTCTCACTAATGGATCGATCATGTGTGTTTGACTTGCGTTATCATTAGCATCTATACGTTTTCTATTATATTCTCAGTATCAAATACAGCCAAGATGGAGTGAAGAAATATTACAGCATGTTTTACATGAAATCAAGTACCTGACAGTAATTTCTTATGCTATCTTGCATTTCGGTTGACTTGCGTGTTGATTACAATGTTTTAAGACTGATACAGTAGTAAAATGATATGGTGTATAGCAATATTTCTACATTGTCAACATTGTCATGGTAGGTGACAAAAATCAAAATGATCAGAGATATAATTGTTTACTAACTGTACAAAGCAATTTTGTGATTATGAGAGTTACATAATGGTCTGTAGGAAATTTTATATATGTATTCAATACTAATATATATATATATATATATATATATATATATATATATATATATATATATATATACACCCATTGGATGTAAGCACACCTATATAAAAATATCTTAAATGGTAAATAATATTATACATTCTTAAAGTGTGCCAAGGTATTTGATAAAATAATTAGAAAATCTGTATGGCATACACTTCAACACCTGACGATCAGCTTACAGTTAAAGTAAAGATATGGATATAATGGATACTAAGGCTTGCGTTAGGACAGATGCCTTCAAGTGCCATATTTGTAAGCCTAATGGTTGTGTTCTGACACGTTTACTTTCTTTCCTTATTTTTATGTGACGCTCAAATTAAATTATCCAATGACAGGTATAGAAAAACCAACCAATGATGTTTAGACATCTGCAGTTGATCTACTTATACAGACTGAACAGGAAAGTAATCAACAAGAATCGTATATTGTGATGAATGATGAATGCAAATTATAGGTTCAAATGGACAAAAATGTTTTTTGCAACGGAATATTCATACATATACACGATACAAGTTAATTTAAAAAAATCACAATTTAAAAGTCGCTTCATGTTATAAATATATATGGCTGGTATTTTCTTAATACATCTAATCTACTATTTTTAGCCAGTCTTCGAAAAACATTGAAAGTTTTTGTACTAAGAAATTGCTTATTATATCAGATGGAACTAAATTAAATTTCATATTAAGAGACAACATGAAAGCTACTGTAAATATTTATCACAAAGAACGAATCCTACTGAAGACAGCATTTATGTGTGTGACTTGTAGAGAAACGCCTTACAAAGCCATAATTATGAAGTAAACAAATGTACGACAGTAGACTTGTTTCAATACACAACTACAGTTGCAAGGTAACAGCTCCTCTGTAAATTATGAGCTCTTGAAATCAAATTATTTCCCATTTTTGGAGAGGAAGCCAAGTACATGACAGGTGTAGGAGATGAATTAACGTTTATGAAATTGTTCAAGCAAAGATGCATAAATATTTACATACTGAGTTGTACTAAAAGTGTAATAACTTTAAAGATAAGAGCCTGAAAATTAATTCGGCTAAACATTATCGGAGAACTATCTCTACATATAATATAAAACTATTGTACCTTAACTTATTTTGCTTAGAGACAGTTATCTGAGTGTTAGGTTTAACATGAGTAGATACTCCATACCACGAAAGTACATGAAACATGTTTGTGGAAGCGATACTGAAACAAAATAATATGTTTGTGAGCGTCAAGCTTTCGAAAACGTCATAAACTACATTTACCTATCGTTTTGTAAACCATTGGAGGAAATGTTGTATCTGACTATAAGCAAAAGGAAATGTACCTTTCATTCAGTATGACGTTTTATTCTGCACACATAAGCATTGAGAGGTACTCAAGGAATCTTGTAATCTAAACCATGACAGTTAATGGTGAAATAGCCTATTTGTTTGCGTACATTTGTTTCTATCGCACGTGCTTACTACTATTTCCTTTTTCTTGTAATTGGAGTCAATAGCCTATGTTAGATTACCTCAGAAAAGACGATTAAAATGAAATAATTGTATATTTCATTTTAGTGCTTTTAAAACTGCGTATTAAGCTTCACTGCAATACATTTCTTTTGTAAACTGCAGAAAAGATATTTTAAACTGACAAGTTCCCCGAAACAAATATTAAACTCTACACGATACGCATTCTATTCCTAAGTATATGGCTAAAGCACCTCTCTCTCTCTCTCTCTCTCTCTCTCTCTCTCTCTCTCTCTCTCTGTCTCTCTCTCTCTCTCTCTCTCTCTCTCTCTCTCTCTCCTGTATTATATATATAATGACTTGTCATTTATATATATATATATATATATATATATAGTTGTGTGCGTGTGTATAATTGTGTCCATTTATATCCTAATTTCCTTCCAGAAAGGCATCTTTTATGATAAATATGAGCAACCAATAGAATGTGTCACGGTTGCAATGGATTTACTGATCGTAGCGCATACAATTATCTACCTTAGCTCCAGTGCGCATGGCAATACAAATTTTCAGTTCCGGATAGTTCAGAATTTCGCACCATATTAGCCAACATAGCGAAATTGTCCTTCACCCAACGCAAGACCCCCTCCTCAAAATATCTTTCAGCCGCACCATCTTCCTTCGAAAATTAAATGACCAGTGCCTCAGTTCTCTACAATGTGGTTAAACATTTGTCAGGTGACATATCATTACAAAATAATTGTTATCTTATTGCTTAAGTTATGTAGCAAAGATATGTTTTGTAATTCAGTATAGGGTGGGGATGTTTAAGAAACATATTAATACAATTATGAAGTACTCAGTGGACTATGTATACTATAAATTAAATGTGTACAAAATTATGTATTGGAATCTATGAAACAATTAGGTTATGTAGCATATTTTTTTATTGGACATAATCAGTTAAATATGTGCACAGCATTAAAACATTCTCTTCAAGATTCTTCTTCACTAAATATTTCTGTGCACATGCATGATTACATAGAAATGGTTTCAAGGATTTGTAGCCTGTTTACTAATTGTAAACATACTTGTATCTGACTGCTATGCAAGAAGCATTTTGGACAAGAAAATTACAGAGCTGTCTGGTGTGTTGGATCTCTGTGAGCCTGGTGATTCAATAATGGTTGATAAGGGTTTTTAATAAGTGACATCACAACTCCAAAAGAAATTGCTTTTGTCGACAATTCCTAATTTCAAGTACAAAATGAAACAGTTTACAAGGATGCAGGTTGATGAAACACGACGGATAAAAATCTGAGGATATATGTGGAAAGGGATATACAACGAATTAATGTTTTTAAAATCCTTAATGGAGTGATGGCAGGTTGCTGTCATTTAACAGCATCAGAAGTTTTCAAAATTTGTACTAAACTAACAATTCTCCCGCCATCATTTGTACAGGACAAACTCACTATTTTATCTGAAATCAACATAAGGTAACCCAAACCCAGTAAACATTATTTTTTGGACCCTGCTATGTGTAAATGTTATTTATATTAAAGTAACAATTATTTTAGACATAAAATTAAAAATGGATGCAGCACATTGTATACAATTGTCATGCTCACATTCAGGTTAACGTCCTTTCCTTCATTTGTTTTTAAAGTTTGTATTATGTATTGATGGTTCCCTCCACCTTTCTCTCTCTCTCTCTCTCTCTCTCTCTCTCTCTCTCTCTCTCTCTCTCTCTCTCTCTCTCTCTCTCTCTCTCTCTCTCAACATTCAACCGACTGTAATACACATGTAGTGATCAATATTTCTTCTTCATATGTACAATTCTTTGCAAGTTACAACAATTGTATCTTGACCAGAAACAATGTAAAATATGTATGTACAGAGGTCGATATAACATTAAGTGAATCGATTGATTTAAAAGTGTCTCAATACTGAACGGAGTCACAGTCCTGAATTTAATTAATTTTTGGGTAATTAGGAAGGCCTCTTTTAAGTCTACTTGAGAACATTTCTGGCACTATTGAGCTTGCCTGAGTTGCCTAACATATTACCTCAGTCAATGATGATCTTCGTCTGGCAATATATCAACATTTCTAATTGCGAACATGAGCCCATACTTCCCTCAGTTATTGCTATTAAATCTCCATATTATATGATTAAAATTGAACAGTCATCTCTTTGAACTGTACTTGGTTGTCACTAAGACCTTCTCGAAAGTATGCACGTTTTGAGTGCATGACCTAAAGGGACTCGATATCATATTGGGCCGGACTTCAATTTAACTTGAATCGCTCTCAGTGGCAGCTACGAAAGAAGGTCTGACGAGCGTGATTGTTCAGGGATATAGTTTATTTGGGTTTCACCAGGTGACTTGATATCGATTATGCCTACATTACCCGTGTATTGTCTATGCCATAATAATCGGTTGAAATACATTCGGTTTTCCACGGTGGATCAAGATGGGCACATAAAAGAATTGCGCAATCAATATTTAGTGATACAACTGAATATCAAAGATCGATATGACATTAGATAAGTAGAACAAGCAACACTTACAGTCGTGCATAGACTTGCAAATTTCATTAGCGTAGGTAGAACGAGAAGAAAACACACATACATGACATTTTACTTCCATATGAGGAAAGTTTGTGATTGCAGGGGAAACTGGAATGTGATAACAATGCCAATTACGATGTGGGATTTGCAACCAATGGCATCATGATGTTGTTTAACAGTGAATGTTATTCCATCATTAGAATGGAAATATATTTCATTCTCGTCAACGTTGACGTGGCCAGATACAGCTATAATTACACGAAAACAACTGGATTGTCAGGGATGTAACCGGTCACGTATATCATAAACTAAATTTAATTAGACGGCCCGGAAATAATACTGGCGATGTTGGTGTAGCTGTAGAATATTTAGTGTTTATAGTGTTTTTTTTAATCGTAGTTTTAATCTCAGATCCCCACAGCGTCGAGCACAACTTCGTGGAGCCTCAATACGACTTCCTTATGCCATTCCCCTCAGTCATATCTTTGAGTTTTGCAGACGTGTTCGCAAATGGATATTGGAGCCATACAAAACTTCACCTTGGTTGGCAAAAACAACTTCAATGATGCCATTTGGCGTGATGCAAGTGCTCCTGTCGGTAACGTTGTATTATATGCAGTTACTTTGTGGCTGCCCTCATTATCCGCTTTACTGAGCACATGTGGTGTTTGTTACCAGGCACCACTCTTCGAATAGCGTTAGGCAAATGTCGTTCATAACTTAGCCACAGAAGATCAATTTGTTGACCAATATTGATTTACTCGTGGTGGCAAGATGAACTTGTATAATTTGTGCTACATGCAAGTGAATCTGGCATCATGAATCTGGATTCATGAAGAGGCACTAACACTCAGTGGGTATCATACGCGGTAACACTGCATACTAGTTAGTATTTTGATCTTAAGGATTTGCTCCACCAATCGAAGATAATTCTAATTTATCCAAGTACGGTAAACAGGGGTTGGATGGCCCCACATACGGTCATCTTGTCGTTTAAGCATTGTGTGCACTTAAGTGTTCACTTTTTGAGGTTATATAAAGGTATGTGTGAAATTATTAAAAATCATGTCTATCAAGATTTTTCTTCTTTCTCTCTGCTAGACATGTTTTTGATGTAAATCTGACCCAATTTGATACCAAAGCGGCTTTAAATAGGTTTTCTGATCGTGTTGTTGTTTGTGTAGATCTAAGTGAGATGAGATTGGTATTTTTGAAGATCAATTGAAATCATATACAGATAACATTCAAGACATGAATGTCATTTTGAAATTTGACTTTGTGGTATAATATCTGCTTCCGTTCCCGACAAGGGTGGAATCTGAGATAGTGAAGTGTCGGTTACCTTTAAGAAAGACAATGTAGTTGTAGGTAATGGTGGGATTCAACAATACGTGCATCAACATATATAAACTAAAACTAGTTAGGAAAAGAATGAAACAAATGCCTCCATAACAAGTGGTCGATTTATTTTTATTGACTTTTTATGGTTTTCATAAACCTAAATTACCCTGGTCAGTGGGGTTCAATAGCATTATTAAAAATAATAAATAATATTCAGACAGGTGAATGAATAATATGATTCCAGAGATAGTATGGTTATAAAAAATTTCACACATTTCATGTCAGAATCGATGGTCGGCGGAGAAGAAATACAATTCGAAGGACTGAATATCACTCCAGTCGGGTAACTAAACGGTTTTCACGCTTCCGTTCAAGACTAGTTTTATCATTATGTGCGTGATGAAATCTGACCGGGTTGATGAAATTTCGGAATGCACTGGACGTTGGAAAAACCGACAGCAGATAACTGTCAATGTCAAAAACAATTTTGTCCCACTTGTAGACTAGTATATGTATCAACGTCGTGATACTAGACCCTAATATACGCTCCACTACAATCTAAGGATCAAATATAAATCGGGCATTGGAAGCATCATGATAATATATAACCAACCTGATGTCATCTAGGAATCTTTGCAAGTGCACGAGAAAGCGCTCAATCGCTAACTGCTGCAAAAAATACAAAGGGCTCTGCGATTGTCTCTGCAGTAGCGAGGTGGTATCCACCGATGTAGCCATCCCAGTTACTTGTATCATCGAATACTAATACTGCGAACCATCATTGGCTCATTTGAGAAAAGAGTTTTCAATTGTTATTAAACAAGGACGCACTTGTTAAAAATAACAGTAACAGTTATCAGCCAAAGACGGAATTAGATGTTAAAGTTTCGGGTTTAATCGATGTATTATTGCATGACGGGTGCATAACCACTAGAACGCACACTTGCCAGAGATTTAAGTACTCACGAGGCAGAGGGATGTTATAACTGCGTTATAACTGCGTGACAATTATGCAGCTCAGAAAGAATAACTGGTTAGAAGTGGGCGTGCGTGTTGCACATGTATATGATAATATGACCTAATATGGCCTTCCTTTCGTGCAAATAAAATAATATTTTGTCTTATTAATATAAGAACTATGACCCACCACCAGCCTTATAGACGTAAACAAAATCGAAGCGAACAACAGTTGCAAAATGAGACTACAAAAAGATCCGCGTTGATTGTAAAATACAAATGCACATATTTTTGTTGTAGATTTTATTTGAGGTTTTGCTGCGGAAGCAACTGTTTGTCTTGGTGTGACAGAAATCACCATATCATCCACCCATGTGGGTGCCCCGATCGGTATTGTTCTTGGGGATATATCGATAGTAACCGGAGTCTCTGGTGATGCGATCTAATTGATTTCGATGCGACTAAATTCCCGAGTACAAAATCGAACAATCCTCACACAGTGTGTATTTATTCATCGCTACCATATAATTGTCTGTCTGTGTAAGCCATCACTACTCTCTCTCTCTCTCTCTCTCTCTCTCTCTCTCTCTCTCTCTCTCTCTCTCTCTCTCTCTCTCTCTCTCTCTCTCTCTCTCTCTCTCTCTCTCTCTCTGGGAGATTCATTAATGGACATTAGAGTAGTACAAAAGGCCGGTATTTTCTACACTGGCTCACTTTACATTTCCATCCTGTGTACGCGATCAAAATTCAGTGTGACCCTGAAATAACGCTCATGTGGAAGATACATTGTCAGGGCGGGAGGATGACGGATGGAAGGGCAGCACATATAATTAGTTGTGCAAAATACCTAGCTACATACTACTTGCTAAGAGCGACCCTGACTAAAAACCATAGTGCTTTCTATCAATGGTGCCTCTGCAGCCCTGCTCGCGTCACATGTACCTAACATATCGTGAATGCAGAGATCAGAGACGACTAAAGTAATCGCCTGTCACACATACCATAATAATTAGACACCTGCATGATTCTGTTCACATTGCTAGCCACTGGATAACATTCGTGCATTTTAAGCTGCAACTAGATGCCAGCACGGGATGTAAACGCTGAGTGGGAAGGATTACAAAAACCTATATACGAATGGTTGAACATGACCTCACCACGTTCATCAGATGTCGCGAAACACAAGATGGCATCAGATAACGCTGGATATCATATACAACAACCCCTTCTAGCATGTTACACTAACGACGACGAGGAACAAGCTGTTAAATTTTAGAGACTGCTTGATTCCACTTGTTGATCTAAGCGGAACAAGTTAATAAACTAGCATGCAGACATTACTGTCGCTCGTTGCAGCGACGTTCATAGTAGGGCTACCAACAGTGAACCAATAATGCAATATGTAACAATCAATGAAATAATCTTCAGATGTATTTGTTTTTACAAAGAGTACAATCTATTATCAATTTTGTATTGTCATATATCAAAGAAACAAACAAAATAATGCAAATTAATTTGAAATAAATATTCCAAAAATATGAAAAAAGTTAAACATTACCAATGCAGCAAACGCGCAAAATAACCCAATATAAATACTCATGGTACCACATTCATTCATAAAACCATAGCCATTTTCAATGTATGAAGAAAACGTTATAGGAACATAAATCATTTATCTGCAAGTTCCAAAATACCGACTGAAGCACATCAAAGAATGATTACGGATGTAGTTACTTAAACAGTAGTGTTTAATTCATGATGTCATAATGCCGATTGACACAGTGATATTGAAGATACGCAAAATAAGTAAATCAACTGGTCAATAAGCGACAAGACTTTCATCGCAAACATCTATATATGCATAGCATTAAATAGTTTCGCAATTCCTTTGTAGAATAATCTCTGTCTGCAACATTATTTTATAACAGTTGTTGCATGAAGTTCAGGGAATGTTAAAATCTGTACATTGCATATACTAATATAATGTGGTCACGAATATATTTAAGTAAGCATTCTGCATACATATGTTGTCCGCAAAGTTGGTCCAATTTGAATTCTTCTGAGAGAACACTATACATTTCATGTAGGTCATGGAGAAAACTATAATCTGTGACGTATAACATGGTCAAAAAAGAAACATCCTTATTATAACATTCTTGTATTAATCAACGAACGATACTATAATGCGAAATTCCTTATTTATTGTAGGTATTTAATTTAAGCATTCTATGTCTTGTATCAAACACCGACACGAAGGCAAAGGAAGATTTTTTATAGGGCCTTACAATGTCCTACAAGACTATTCTGTTTCTTGTTTAGGGCATGTATAAGATCCCGCCTAATTGCCGTATTGCTTTTTATCGTTTGTTAGAACACACCACTCATTTGACAATGGATCAATATTATGTTCTTTTTATGGAACGTTGCTTCACTTTTCAGCAATAGTAGCTAGTAGTGTTCGGGTTATATCTCACATGTGAATTCATGTCGAGAGTGTCCGAATGTATTGTTTGACGTCTAGCGTATTGATGTGAGAACGTTCACATTATATTGTGAAGTTCGTGCAAAGTTTCTATAGTGCAGGGAAATACTCGTTCTTTATAGAAGCAGTAAAGTCCGTTGTTTCTATTTCTTGTAAATGCAGCTATCATACCCAGTGTACTTTCAGTGAGCATAAGAATGTCACACCGTGTAAGGATCTCTTGTTCAACAATAACTCTCCGGAACACTTCGCATGATTTCGATCTATGCATTTGATCAATGATACCAACTGTGTCGAAAATCTGGTCTCGAAATAATTTCTTAGCCTGTGCCTTTGTTTCGTTCAAATCTGTGGCCACGTATATTTTGTATTTCTTTATATCATTGTACCTGTGTAGAAAATCCCATATAACTTGCAATTCAGATTTAGGAGTCCTTAAGAAGTCAATCCCTTCGATCCCCATCCTTACATGCGCACAGACCAATGTGTGATTATTCACATGGCTAGATAATAAGTCTGTCACAGTTTTCTGTGTGCTGTTATTTAGGGTGAACAGACGTCTCATAATATAACCGTAAGCCTCCCCGAGGGTGTATCTGTGAAGCCAGGGTATCTTGTCTGCAGTCAATTTGTTTCTTCTAATAGATGGCAGATAATCCTGCGCAGTATGGAAATATATAACATCTTCGGGGAAAAACGTCCGGAAATCTGCCTTTTCAATCATTTGATGTTGACGGTTATGCTCTAAATGGTCATTGTACATGTAGAAGTTTCGAGTGCACAAACCATCAAGTTCATCTTTCTTCACTACCCAGTTCACCTTATTCGGAGCTAAAAAGTTTTCTAATGGACATGGGTTGGTCATATATATACCAAATTGTCTGTCAGATAGAAGAGATACAAGATATGTAGTCACAATGGCCCGTTGCCTATCACCCCATCCAAAGCACTGGTCTTCGTCAATACATGTGTCAATGAGGTAACGTACAGGATTTAAAATTAGAGAGCCATTGGTGTAATATCTAGGCTGTGGAACACATGACGACGCAGAGGAAGGAGTTGTCCATCTATAATATAGTCTTATCATCAACAGGCTCATCGCAATCAAGAACTGGGGAAATAGAAACGAATACATATCGTATTAATCACTTTGTTCAGTCTTACAATAAAGATTTAAATGGCAGTTTTAATAATAGTAAAAAAAAATATGAGACACAAAGATGTTGCTAAAACGTTTATCAAATGTTGTAAGAAAACAAGTAAAGTTTGATGAAACTGAATTTTGTCCACTTAATTTGTCCTCTTTCTGTAAGAAAACGACGAAATCATCTATCCTTGATGTATCATACATACATATACACCTATATACACATACATACATTTTTACATACAAACATACAGACAGACAGTTAGACAGACATACATACATACACTCCATCAGCAATAAAGGTCATCCAAGTAGTTATAAGTATTGATGGATAAGAAAGATAGAAGGACCATTTTAATAAAAACATTTGAAATTTTCAAAGTAGCTAAGGTTTCGACCCCAATTCAGTTATAGATGGTATATTATTTTGGTAATAGGCTGTTTAGAATATTGAAACGAGTTCTAAAGGAAAATGCCAGCCCCAATGTTTTATATTAAAGAAGATTAATGAAATATTAACATTATAGTTATACTACCTCTTACTAAATGTTGATTTTTGTTTCGGTATCTTCTTATGTCTATACACTTAACAGAACTTTTATAAAATTAACAGAACTTTTCATATTGTTGACTTTGATTGACAATTGAATATATAAGTGCATTTGGACCTTGCAATACATGTTTGATGACTATTTTAGTCAGTCTTTAAAACGAAAGTTAAATTCATGGTCATTGAATCATGTAAAAACCCAGAAAAATGGAAAGTCATTTTAATGAAAACATGGTTCCGATTTGCTCTCACATAATTAAGAACATGGAGAAAGTTCTAAACATCGATGATGAGGTTGACAATTTAGTTAATGGCTGAATAAAATGATTTATTAACTTGCAAGTACTAAATTTAAAGAACTTATTTAAGTCTTACTTAAATACATAAATTTGCAAATTATCAAATATAAATCATTCCATTGCTCTGTACATCCAATGTGAAACGTTTCTTGAATATGGAGTCAATGTAAATATAAACTTACCATAAAAGCAACAATCCTTCTTGACGACTTCATCCCCATTAGCAAAATTAATTAGCATCAACTTGCTATAAATATAAACATAAGGAACGAATATAAGTATGTGAATCTTACCATGTGATATAAAATAATTTTATTTCGACTTATTTACTTATGTGCTTTCGTATATACAAACTAATGTATGTACGTTGGTGGGTATTTCATTAATATGTATGTATGTAGGTATGCGATTTGGAGGTGGTGTAGCTGAAGAGGAAAGCAAACGAAACAATGCACACAACATAACAAAGAACAAATTTCAAATTTGTTTTAATCTATCTTATCTTATATGTATGGAAACTATATATATATATATATATATATATATATATATATATATATATATATATATATATATAGTCTTAACGTACTATCAGTTTCCTCACCTGTCGTGTTTATAACATTTCTAGTTATATTTTATGCAAGATCGTCTTAGTGGTTACTCTAAATCAGCAAACATGTAATCGTTGCGAATATATTCTTACCGTATGTATTTGTTGGAAGCGGTAAATATCTTGATCTTAACTATGAAATTATGTTACCTATACAAGCCATACCAAGGTCATCTGAATAGTGTTGGTATGGAAAGTTACCTTAGCTACACTAAGAAAATTCCACTGATCACATTTATCAGTTCTTACCGGAAAATAGATTGTATCGCTGTCTAAACATTTATATAAAGAGTCGCTCATCATTGACAAAATGTCGCAACCAGCCATTACAATATCCATAGTTTTGTCATATCGTTTTCCCACTGTATACTTAGCAACAGTATTTTGCAAACCATTTAAATAAATATAAAAATATGTATTACATTATTGTATTATTGTCTTATAATCCCAAACTAGAGATTAACAATTCGAATAGAGATAAGATATTTTAAAAGATGCACCGGTGCACGTGGTGTGTTTATTGAACACCGCAATAAAGAAATTCACAAAACGTAAAGAGACGGGAAGCTGTTACGTAGAGTAAAATATAGACGCATGAGCAATAGCCTTCATTTTGATATCACTGTCAAACACTACCTGATTGAGTGTACGTTTCCCCTCATTTTTATTCTGCTTTCCTGTTTTACTTCTGGACATATTTTATGAGCGTTACGATGAAACGTATGTTCGTCAAGTAAGGAAGTTGTATTATTAAATGAGGTTGTTTATTTTTTCTCAAAACACAGTCTATACCAAGAAATGGTTGTGATTTGAAGTGCCCAGTAATTCTAATAGCATTATTTTACCATCATAAAATATTGATTTTCATTTAATTTGGAGCATCATCATATGAAACTTTTGAATCATTTCCTTAAACGTTACAGTTAAGTACCTGGTTTATGATTCTTTTCTGATCATATTGCAAATAAAATATTCAGTTTAAATTACTATTTACATATGCGTTGTTTGCATTTCATTAAGGCTTCAAATGAAAATATGTAATTAAATTTGGCTGATCAGACGAATTTCAATTTATTGTAGTAGCCGATTTACCTTCAATTCATGTATATCTTACAATGTCTGTGTCTGCCTAACATCTGTCATTTACAATTCAAATCCTATAATTATACACAAGAAGTGTTTCCCCATATAGGATTATCATCTCATTTTAGCATTGTTTTTCATTTGCATCTTATCGCTGATATCGGGTATTCTACAAACAAAAAATGACTCCATAGTGTTTAGATATATAACAACACTGGATACTATGTTTGTTTGCGCGTTGAAATCATTAAGAAATATAACGTTAGATAGAGTGTATTCTTGATTCAATTTATTCATATAATTCTATAATCGAAAGGCTTTTACAAATAAGTACTAAGTTTACTACATACCTATGATAGTACAGTATTGAGATAACAGTCTTACAGCAGATTTATAATTACTTCCATGTACATGGTATCCTATTCAGAGATATAAGTCTGGTATTATACTTTTTCTCTCAACGTAACGTCAAGTCATTAATAGTCAGCATTTGATATATAATGCAATGCACAAAATGAAACTTTCATATATCATATGATATCATGTGTCTAAAGCAGCAATGCACAAAATGAAACTTTCATATACCATTTGATATCATATGTCTATAGCATCGGATGAATTATGGATGAATATAATTCATTGACATTAGGGAAGTGATACAATTCAGGAAAACGTACTGGCTTGGTCACATGATTGATACTGATATAATTAAGAGAGTTGATTGATGTGCATAGTCTAAACGTACGATATAGCCAATACCTTTCATTCTCACAGAACTTGATTTGTGGAGACATCCTTGCTGAAATATTTCTTCAGGACCATTTGTTAGCAAGCGTATGTTAGATGATGACGTTATAAAGCACTCAGATCGGGCTCAGTTCTTATTATTAGTCTTTAATCCAATTAAAAGATTATGTAGTTTGATTCTAGACCTGGAGAGGAAACAAATCCGTGACATTTAATTCTGTGGAGATCAATGTTATTCTGTTTCCAGAACAATGATAGTTTGTAGTTATCTAAAATCAGTTGTGTTCATAACTATTGACTCTGACTATAATGTCAGCATACTTGAAAACGTATGCAAGCTTCTCTTTCATTAGATCAATGGAAACATAATTACAGTAATATGAAGTATAAACTCTTATGAGTTAATTTAATGCCTGACTACGTTGCTCTTCAAGATATCTAGTCGAAAGCAAGTTTCATTTCATTCTTGAATACAGCTTGCATGATGAACGTATACAAATATCGTTTTCAAAACCTTGCAATGAAAATCCATGTTGAATAATACAAATTTTATTGGAGTCTTACACAGCCTAATATGATATTTCAATTCAGAAAAATGTCCATATGTGTTCAAAGTGTCTTTGTATGATAATCATATGTAATGAATAATTCCTTCGTTTAATCGTTTCACTATAACTTCATAGTTTATACGCATAAACCGTATTTGATGTACATATGGTATGTAGTAATAAACTAATCCGTAATAGTGAAACAGACTGACCACTACAGCCACACACTCTTTGAGGACCAAATAAGATGGAAATCTTTGCCATGTGTTACATTTACCACTTACGACCATGCTCAAAAGAAACAAGATTATTTGTAAATAATATGACATAGTCAACTTAGAAATGGTTACAACTCGTTTCAAAAATTAATTTAAGGACAAGGTTTTAAATTTAACCTGTTTAATAAATACGTGGTCTTACTTATATGGTACAATTATATAATTTGAAATGAAAATCAAGAAATGTATTGACAATATTTATCATTTAAGCAAAATACTAAAGTTCTTCAAAGAGTTCTAATACAGAAACATGAAATAGAGATGATTAGATTGGTTAGAATCCCGTTATATAGATAGGACAACAGCGTTGAAACACATCTAATTTGCAATGCGTTCTTTCCACTGACAGGGACGTTTTCGTCTCGCAAAAATAATTGATTCATTGCATATGTACAAATATGTGCATCTAACGGGCCTTATCGGCATTCAAATTTGCCTACTATTTTGAATACATTTTGTTTTGAAAAGGTATGTTCATCTGTAGTATATTTTTAGCGTTTAATTTAGAAGGTGTTTGTTAATATAAGCAAACGGGAGCAGCAGTGATTACGTGGTTAGTTTGCTAAAATATGCAATCAGAATAAGAGGGATCAAGCACAACAACCAGATCATGTTTATTCCACGACAGTGTAATGTCCGTGGAAAATGTTTTTTTTTTTTTTTAAAATTCAGAATCAGTCGTAATAAAGCGCCCAATAAATTGCTCCAAAACTAAATCATAACAAAGGAGTAAAGCGCCTCTCCAAAAAATGAAAGTATGCCAAATGCAAATTTTAAATTATTAGAATTGATGTTTCAATGATAGCACGCGGGACAAATTAATATACTAATATATTAACAGAGATCATTTCATCTCAACTGTTCTCGATAGGCATGACTATTACAAAAAATTGAAGCTCGTTCATTGGTATGATGTACACTAAATTTGCGACGATACTTAATGTTTTGAATTATACAAGAATACATTTATCTTGTATTAATAGAGGATATATAAAACATCGAGTTTTAATCAAGAATTATGAAAGCTATATGCGTATTAAAAAGTATTTATTTTCATATTTTTAAGTCATTTCATTGACTGATATTTCCATTAGTAGTTTTCACTAATTATTTCTTGATCTTTTTAATAATTGTTGCATCCAGTGTGTGTTCTTCAATAATATTTTCTGAGGTCAGTTTCATTTTGATCTGGAAATCTATCATTTTACAATTCAAGTCTAATTACTTTTGGATATCTCTACAGACCTTGCTTGTACGGTATATACTCAATATTGGTACATCCAATATCTACATATTATATTTTTCACAAATACTTTAAATTGAAAATAAGTTCATTTGTTTTAGGCAATGAACGAGTTTGCTTTTTCGTAAATACATTCAAGAAATGTTTATAATTGTCTATTTTTTCTTCTTGCAATTTCTACTATTTATGAACGATACAATTACATTACATTTTCTCTGCTTTTCCCTTTTGGTTTTCATATACATATAATTATGGTTCCTACAAAGGAAGGAACATGGAATGATAAATGATCAGTTTCTGGCGTTAAATTGCCTTATCGTTATTGGATAAATTGGACGTCAATTTGCTAATGCACTTAACAAATGTTACCAGAGACAGAGCAAAGAATATGGGAGTGAATACTGTAAGATTTGTGTTTGGGTCTAATTGAGGTTTTGATCTTATATGGTGAACTGATATGGAATAACGCTTCTATTTCGTTTTGTAGGTAAGCGATTGGGAGGGGAAACACACCGAAAATGATTAAAAATCAATAACCAATAACAACAGAACAAAAAAATCTGGTAACAATTGGGTTTTTAATATTTAAAAGCGTAACGGTTAAAATGTTGGTTATGTTTCCATATAAATCTCCATTTTGATACAAAATTTGTGCGATTGAATTTTTTCCATGAAAATGTAAGTATAATATTTATGTCAATCAGTAAATAAATAGAGTTATAGTATATAAGAATGTATTTTGCAACAAATATATGCGCATGCAAATATATCGTCTCTATTTTTCCTTTTTCCTGAGTCGAAGTGTAGCTATTTTCTTCAAGGATCATCAGACGTGTTTCAAACTTCTTTATTTGCCAATAGACACTATTTCAATAATTAAGACTTACTGTGATATCCCTATAACTAATTATGTTACGAAAATCCCTAAAATTAAGTATTGGTGTGCATAACATATACATGAAATGGACGATATCGACGTGTTAATAGTAGATATGACGAAATATTTCATGCTTGAAATGGAAACATTGCTTGGTCACGACTGCAAAATGGGAACATTTCTTGGTCACGACTGCAAAATGGAAACATTGCTTGGTCACGACTGCAAAATGGAAACATTGCTTGGTCACGACTGCAATACTGACCGTTACAACTTTAAAAACGAATTACATACTTAAATCTACAAAACTCGTATAGTTTATTTCTATTACATAACTTTTATATACTATATTGAAACAAAAGGAAATCTCGAAAATGTAAATAGTTATCGGATAGTGGCTTTATTTAGCGTGTACATATATTATTCGGTTAAATTGAGTGTTTTAATATATATATATATATATATATATATATATATATATATATATATATATATATATATATATATATATATATATATATATAATTTAATTTATATTGATTTAATTTTGTGTGTTGGGATTTAGCTATTGTAATTTTATTTCATTCCATTACATGTTATTGTAATTTAATTTTATTTACTAGATTTTATATTTTCCAGAACTTAAGTTCATTGTTTTGAAAACCTATAATTTGAACTTTGTAACGAAAGTTGGCCTAGCTTCTAAACGTGTTCTTTATTTTTTTTAAATTCTTTCTTAGCGTGATTCATAGAGTGAACTCGAAGCAATACTGGGTGTACATAACATTAGACACGTAAATAGCGTCCATGTTTTCTAGAAACATGTGACAATTATTTCGAACTTCTGGTTTATCAGTAGGTTGACCCTCATATGTGCGTTTGTACTGCGTCGTTTAAAAGTGATGTTTTGAGAAATAATTTCAGTTAAGCTTTTAACACTTAGACGTCAAAGTTTTGTTTAATTGTATCCAATTTCAGCTTAATGTTTAAAAAAAATTCAAGTTGTGTGAGCTCTTCTATATTTCAATTCGACAGTGTTATTTACATAACTAAAAATGTCCTATTGGAATGGTTGCTGGAACCATATCAGTGGTAAACGGAGGCACTGGGTAAGGCTACTTTCATAAATACATATCTGTTCTGAACGTATCGCGGCTTCCCCAAAACAATCAATATATTTAGAAGCTGACATTAAATTAATTATGGGTCTGCCGAATATAATACGTTGCAGAACGCCACTAGTCTACCTTATCCGAAAATTTTACTTTCATACAAGCTAGATTATTGAGTGTGCTTTTGTCACATTCTGGCTTTAGAGAAGTTGTATATAATTTGGTCAGTTTAGATGATGACGATGATGATGATGATGATGATGATGATGATGATGATACATACTATGTCTTCGGTCAAGGAGGGACCGCTCCGGTGTTCTAGTGGTTATAGCGTTTACCGCGGAAGCGAGAGGACGGGGGTTCGATTCCCGGCCAAGTCATACCAAACCGAGTTTGTTTGTTTGTTTGTTTGATTAGGATTTTTAACGTAGCTTTTGCAATTGTTCAGTCATATCGCTACGATGTCTTAAGTGACGCAGTTTATAGTGATGTCTAGCACTGGGGTATCATGCCGCAGACATGTAGCATGATGTTCCATCCTGTTACATTATCCTGACACCAGCCAGACCAGTTATAGTACTAACTACTTAATGTTGAGCGTCAAGCGAGGTAGCTGTTAGTACCATTTTTGTAAGTCTTTGGAATAACTCGGCAGGGGATCGAACCCACGACCTCCCGCTTCCGCTGCGGACGCTCTAACCAGTAGGCCACTGGAGCGGTAGTATAATTGAAAGAAACCCCAACAACAACTGGTAGAGCAAAACAAATACATAATGCAGATGGACATACTAATATCACCGAATCATCTAGTTCTACATCATAAATACAACTGGAGCAGCTGGAAATACTTTTAAACATCACGTTTCACTAACTAATCATACGCATATTCAGTGGTTATTTGTCCACAAGAATGTATATTTGTCTTAGTATTGGGCTGGTTGAAAAACATCTTCTTTATTTCCTGACATACATTGTTCTAGAATGCTTATGATGTATGAGACGTTTGCTAGATCATTGGTTTCAAGAAGAACTCAGCAAACGCGAACTATATGACTTATCTATAGTCACTATTCAAACTCGTTATGATAAATATTTTCTGCCAATAGAGGTTAAAATGACCTTGTGCTGTCAAAGACTTTCCTAATGTGGGCGTAATCCATCTGTTCATTATTTGCTAGATTCATTCATTGTTGGTTTTGACGCATAGCATAAATGCAGTAAGAACTGCTTGTTAAAATCCTTTGTATTTCGTTGAAAAAGCATAGCACTCATGTGGTAGAAAAATCTTGTATACTTTAATTATTCAATGCAAGACATTAACGTTTTAAGTTCTTAATAACAATCATCTTATCATACTAATATAAGACCACATACATAATGGCCTCAATGAGACTGTCTCCATACAGGTGATATGTTGAAAACAAGTTGTGCCGTTCTAGATCCAGACAGTGCGTTATCCAAAATATATGTCGGAATGATGAATAATTGCAATGCCAAGTATCTAAGTAATAATCAGATCGAGGCTGCTTTGTCTTTACACAGTGGATTATTTATCGGAACATTATTAAGGGAGTTTTGTACCACGGACGCCTAACAAACAAATCACCCTTTCCAAGAAAATTCAGAAATTTCCATCGATACCTCTTAAGGGAAGGAGCCAAGAAAAATGGACATGACATATAAGCACAATATACTAGCCCTACATATGCAGATGCAAATGAAACTTTTTTCTTTCATTTCCTGCCTATCAATACATGTATATACCTCGTTGGATGACCTTTATACGTATGTATGTATGTTGAAATATGCCTCGCAAAATATATCTTTATTCCATATACAATATATATTTTTTATTCCATTTACTCATTACCTGCAAAGATGTTTAAATATAACTCTTCCATACATGCATTGCTGAATAAAATATAATGTTCATCACTACTCCTAAACCTCTTATGTAACTGCTGCTAGCAATGCTGTTTTTATTTTATATTTATAAAGATTTCTTCCTTATATCCATCTATTGTCCTTTCGTCATTACTTATTCCATCCCTTTCCCTTTTGTTTGTGTACTCCATCACCGTCGAGTGTTCGTTTAAGGGCCTAACAAAACGCACACATAGAAACAAAATAACGAAGCCACTGACTGGTGTCTGAAACTACCGTTCTCCTTTTTGACATAAAAACTGTTACACAGATAAATGACATTGTTAAATAAAGATATTTATCGCTACGTGGTACACAATTGCTTGTTGAAATATCAGTAACCATGTTGATAAGTTCATGATTCTCATCACTGAGGTCAGAATATATCAGTCATATTTAGTAATAATAGGAGTCGGACAAATTCGAAGAAGACGGTTTCTTTACAATCATCTCTGGGTACGAATATGAACCTGCAGTCCCACTCGTGACTTACATAGTCGATGACAGAATGGACATTGGAAAACCATTGCAGTTACAACGATAGATGCCGACCTGTTCTGTATTTTACAAGCTCAGATAGTATGATCCCGCATCACCTTAGGCTGTCTCTCAGGCTGTCTTTGTAGCGTTTATGTGATAGACTTTGATTTCATGCACCAATTTTATTAAGCAGATCCGTATCTGCTAGTGGGTGCCATCTATTGAATCGGCATGACAAGACGAGCAAAACTGCTGCTAGAGTAACATTGCCACAATGGTTGTTGTTTTAGTTTTATTCTTGATGTCCAGGTTGATAACGTAGTTCACAGATGGAATTTATCGAGCTGATTGATTTCTCGGACTTATACAAGTCTAAATCTCGCAGACATAGAGCAGGGGGGTTAGCGCCAATGCATTGTACTTTAACTTGGTTAATGGTAGCATTATGATTATCTGGTAATCTGTTGAGACTCCTTCCGAGTGACAGGCGCACTGATGTTTGGCTCTGGCTGAAAAAGAACTTAAATATTGAGAAGACCAAAATTGTACGATCCAATAGTTTGGAGGCTTCTGAAAATATGTTGAGCACTGTTTTCAGGTCACTTGACTTATGTGCCACGAAGGCAGAGTAATCATCAACTAGTGCATTCCAGGTACAAACATCCAGCGTTTTAGTTTTTCAAGATAGTTGTCGCAGGTTGAAGAATAACCCGTGGAGCTGGTATCTGATATACATTCTATTTTGGAGATGATGAACGGCGTGATTGAAAACACCGGTAAATAGGCGGTTGCAGAGGTTTGGTGTCCAGACACTCTTTTATAATTTAGGTGTTGGTTTTCTCCAAGTGTTCAAATGCGCCAGAATTTGAGAGGACATGGTATGCTCGCTATTAATTCACACAGGCCGCCATACCTTGCAAGCAGAGACCAGAGAGTCACTCTGTGTATCACATCAATAGCATTGGTACGGTCTATGAAGACGGAGTAAAGTTAACGTTTTGCTCAATGCGTTTAATCTGGACCTGCCTAGTGGTGAAATTCATGTCCACCGCACCGCGTCCTGGACGGAAACTGCATTGGGCCTGAGGTAGGTTCATTGAAACAGTAATTAGTCGGTTCAAGATGCCTCTAACAATGATCTTGGCAGCTGTGGAGACGACGGAGACGCACCTTTAGTTACCGCATATAGCTTTGTTACGATTGTTCTTATAAAGGGAAAAGGCCAATCCATCATGGAAGTTGTCTGGCATCATTTCTTGCTACCATGTTCTCTGTATTATATCAAGGAAAAATTTGATTGCACATACTCCTGCTCATTTGCAAACTTACTCTAGGATTCCATCCTTTCTGGAACCCTGACCGAATTTATTTTGCCTTCTTGATTTATCAGCCGTAGGTGGTAGGTCGAGTTCTGCCCGAGTTGTTTCCTGGAGATTCTTTTTGATTATGGCATGTTAATAGAAACTGAAGGTTCACAGCTGTTTCATGTGTTTGATCAGCATATCCTAATATAGGCATCTTCGGTCCAAGAATGGTCTTTGCTTTTTTGTGAGAACGTTCTTAAATTAGTGCCACTTCTCAGAGATGATACAAGTCAGTGGTGTTTTGCATTGCTATTCTCACTGAATGCTTCTTTGAATCAGTTTCGATGGCAATCATGTTTCAGTCTTGTTGTATTAAAAGGTACTATGCCGGTTTTCTGATGCTTGGACAGAGTGGGAACGAGGCTTAAGTTGAGTATAAATAATGACCAGTGTGTAGTCGCGGTACAACTGCACAACGTGACCTACGATACTACCAGCTAGATTCGTACTTGTCGGCTTGCCGAAATATAGTGCTGATAATGCACATCATATGTTCGGTACTTTTCCTCAATAGTTGCAAACCATTGCTGTTCTGATTCCCCTCTCCATGTTAGCAAATAACTCGTTTGGGATAATCGTTTTGTCGCTGATGTGTGTAGAGCTGGTAAGGCATTGATAGAACTGCTCCATTGCCTTTCTATGGGTGGATGAATAGGAGCTGGGCACTAATAATGGTCACTGAACCTGACTTGTTCAAAGGGAAGCGCAGTAAACTTAGCGATGTCTTGGGTCATACTAACTGCGATAGCATTTTCACTAGTTTGCAACATTGCCTCTGCTCCAGCTTTTAACGCACATAAAAGTGTACCCTTCAGTGATTTCTCTCATATCTTCATCTGTGAGATTTGCTTCACTACACTTCTATGCGTGAATAAAACAGTTCCTTGTATATAAAGGATGTCGTTCTCGAGCAGGTCTTGTGGTGGTGTCCCCCATCCATAAGGAATGGATGTAAGAGATATACAACTAGTAGCCAGAAAAAGAAAACGATACAATAATCAATGCATGTAACAAGAGTTTTTGTCTTCTTCATCATTTGTTTTTTCTTGTACTTGTTGTTTTTATTATTATTATTATTATTATTATTATTATTATTATTATTATTATTATTATTATTATTATTATTATTATTATTATTATGTTACTTTTAATAATCATAACCATGAAGCCTATACTTTTGTAAGCTTTAGTCTGATGCTGTCATTATACGATTCAACGGTATTAGTAAGAGTCTTGTTACTAACAGCACTAAAGTTGTAAGTCTACTCAGATTAATAGGTATCGAATGTCTTCTCAGGACGGTACAAATTGTGTGTATACATTTTGAGTTGACTTAAAATGCATGTGTACTCTTGTATGACAGATCTAAAATAGCTGTATTGTACATGTAACGGCGTGTTCTGTCTTGATTTCGTTTGTAAGTTAGAAATCTTAAATATCCTTCCGCTAATTTGATCTGCTTTACACTTATGTTACTTCACTGATATTAAGTAATCACACAGATGGTTACCTAATTAATTACGATGACAAAAATAACTAATATCCTAATTTTTTTAGTGATACCTGAGCCAGAGAATGATATGCTAGAGTTATTAGGTCATGAACATTAATAGGCGAGGTAACTACTTGTTTGTTCAATCGAGAAATAGAGTTATCTCCCTTCAATACTACTGTAATTTTATTAGAAGTACTTATTATATTTCGACATTTTTGTGACTGCCGAAACTTAGGAAAATATATTAACTAGAAATTCCAGTAGTTTCAGTGCATCAGAACTATAAAATAACTGCTAGATCTTATTTATGTTGGGAGGGGAGGGGGGAAGTAAGTCCGAAATAACATAAGAGCTCAGACGCTTAAAACGATAAAAGCTTCAGAATAACAATTTGTGAAACAAATAAATAGTTAGTAATATATAACAAGCGGGATAAATACTTAACCGGATATAGCTTGGCTTGAAATTTATGTCTCTAAACAATACTGAAAAGTTATTTTTGTCGATACTCTTTTCGAAAACACCAATTTGTAAATATTTTGTGCCACGTACCGAACCAAACAAGGGGTAATATCAAAATATTTGCAGGATGCATACATTCATTTAAGTATCATTGCGTCACCATTCATTGTATTTACATACCTAATCAGCCTCCTTGTAACTGTTTCATATTTTCCAGTATTTCCAATTTTGTGGTTATCGCTCTGTGTAAAAGCACGTTTCTAATAACACCATCACAGGATGTTAGTAGTAATATGGGGCACTATGTGGACAATGGGAAATCCAGTCAAAAACAGCTTGGGGCACTATGGGGACAAAACAGCTTGGGGCACTATAGGGACAAGGGAAATTTAACATGTTGGGTCTGTATAGGGACAAGGGAAATTGAACATGGTGGGCCTATATAGGGAAAAGGGAAATTGAACATGGTGGGCCTGTATAGGGACAAGGGAAAATTAAACATGGGGAATATTATTGGTATAGGGAACTGTCTAGGGACAAGGGAAAAAAATGGTGGCAATGAAAGCTAATATCTTTTCGAGACTTATGAGTGGCCCTGAAAAGGACCGTTATGTGTAATGTTAACAGTATCTTGTTAACACAGAGGACATCTCACAGATCTTCTTCTCTTCCTTAAACTTCTCCTCACTGTGGGTCCATAGAAGAGAACTCTTTTAGCAACCTTGCCTTTCCACATAGACTCTTCTCTTCCAAAAGGCTGTATCCGTCATATGAATGACACTCCACGATGATCTGACATACATGGGTATGTCAGTCCGAAACAGCATGGTAGAAATAAGGGTAGATGATTCAACGTTAGTCCACATCTTGTGATGAGAAACAGGTGAAGTGAATGCCGTGTACTGCGGTTATTTATAGGGGAAGAGCGGATCGAAACGGATTGAGTGTATCGACCAATCTAAACACGCGTTACAAAAGTCAGTCACAGCCATCCAATCGGAAGAGAGCGGTCTGTGACGTCACCTTACCTATATTTGTGTTCAGTTAATCGATGCGACAGAGTTGCTCAATGATGTCGGACACTAAGAAGACGATAAATTGGAGTGAGCCAGGAGTAGAGACAGCAAGTCATGGGACAGCAGTGACTACTAATGTCATGACAAATCTACATCCAGAAGAAGTTGATTTTAACTGGGATTTTGTGGATTTTTTTAACATCACAAGAATTTATTCCGGAACCTTCGTTGCCTTCTGTATCTTCTTATGTACACGTCGATGATTTTAAGCAAAGACAAAAAGAAAAATTGGAGCGATTTTTACAACAACAGAAAGTAGAAGAACAAGCTTTTCTTATGCAGCAGCAGGAAGAAGAAGCAAGAAGGAAACACCAGGAAGAAACAGTAGTAGCAGCAACAACAGAGAAGAAAGAAGACCAAGGACAGAAAGAAAATAGTGAAAATCAAATGGTCACGACGGTACTTTTAGATATTTTAGCTGAGTTAAGGAGTCTGAAACAAATGTATCAGACTTCTTTATCACGACCGAAGAGAAAAAGACCTTCTCGAGCTAAACAACCCGATCTCTCTGTGACTACGTCTGCCATACCACCGTTAGTGATTTCTACCAAATCATTGACAGGAACCACCAGTCCCGAAGTAGGCCTTGGCCGTGGCAAAGGCTTAAGACAGCTCAAGAGGATTTCGTCCCGTTTCTGAGTTTGTTTTAATTTAAACAATTAAAACACCAACGGTCCTTTTCAGGGCCACTCCAATTATTTCGAAAAGAAATACTATTTCAATTGCCTAATTCAATGAAAACTCAAAAGTCCTTTTATATATTTTTTAAAACCCATGATGTACGTGTGAGTGAAGGAATGTGTGAGTGTAGGTTCTTATTCTATAAAATCAAAACCAAGACACACTTACGTTTTTTTCTCTCTGGTGTATTCTAGTACAAACGTTACAATTCAATATCACAACATAACATAACATAACACAATACCATTTTTAAAAAGTTCATAGGTTTCTTCTGTTTCACTCTTTCTGTTTTTTCATTTTCTTTACTGTCACAGCTTTTTCTTTTTCTTCGTCAGTTTCGTTTCGTCTTCTTTTCTTGTCTTTGTGAACGTGTCGGGGTTCCTCCTTGGGGGAGGGTACCTCTTCCTCCTCCTGTTCAGAATTTCTTTCCTCCTCCTCCTCCTCCTCCTCCTCCACCTGCTCCTGTTGTTTCTTAGGGCAGTTTGGAGACCAATGTCCTTTCTCTTTACAATAATAACAGGTATCTTGACTTTTGTCTCTATTGGTACCTTTTTTATTTTTGTCACGATCTGAACATTCTGTAGCCCAATGTCCTTTCTTCTTACAGATATAGCAAGTATCTTGACTTTTATCTCGATAGGAGGGAGAGTAGGCCGTCGGCTGGTCTGACGAAAACTTTCGTATGACCCCACGTAAAGCTCTAATGAGAAGTTCCACTTCTGTAGGTTCTTTCATCGTTCTGGTCAATGTGAGAGTGAAATGAATACTGAAAGGTTAGACACTAACCCTTTATATATGCACGGATCGGACATGAATATATAGGGGTTATGGTCTTTAAAAGGTAGTCATTTGACTTTTTGCAGACAAGATGAAAAGACAACATCATGTTGTGGAGAAAGGAAAAGACAGTAAGAGACAGAAACGTAATGTATCGCCTAGCACAGTAGCTGAAGTCTTGGCTCAAATTCATGCCAGTGATTTTGAAGATGACATGAGTGAGCCCGAATCTACACCTAAGCAATCGACGTCCAAGCAAAGTGCACCACCCTTAGTAAACCCTGAAAATTACTATCACATTCGAGAGACGGAAAAGCGTTCCTCTCGAAAATTTAGAACAACGGCTTACACGTATGCCGTAAAGTTTAAAGATTTCAAGGCCAATGTACCTTTGGCGAATACAGAAGGGTTCATTACCGAGGTGTGGGATTCTGTGTTAACTGCACTGAAACAGCAATGTCAAGCCAAAGAAGACGATCGCTTGAGACTTTCTATTCATCACGATAATTTAAAGTCTCCCGTTTGGATCGAGTTTACTAGCCCATCACAATTAACACCTTCCAAAGTCATCGACAAAATTCAACATGTGCAACAATCCAACGACAAGTTTCACATCACCGATGGAAAAGCCACACTGTTCATGACTCACGTGTCTCTTCCTCAGGGGACCGGACGCAAAAAAGTGTTATTGGTGGACAGCCTTCGCAACATGAAGCGAAGCCTCGTCCAAATTAACAATCCTCAAGACCAGATGTGTTTAGCCCGTGCCATCGTCGTGGGACAAATGTATGCCAACAAGAACGAGACGATAGAATGGAAAAGAGCCTGGACAACTATTCGAAAATTGGGCCGAGCCAAACAACGAAGTGAAGCAGAACTCCTGTTACAGCAAGCAGGGATATCCAAAGTCACCCCTTGCGGTATTCCAGAAATGCAAAAATTGCAAGACGTCTTGGCTCCACGTTACACTTTGAAAGTACACCCTCAAGAAGTGCGTGGTCCTCTTTTGTTTCGAGGCCACGATTTCAAAGACGGAAAATACATTCACGTCTATCATCACGATGGTCATTTTGATACCATTACCAGTATCACTGGATTTCTGAAATTCAGTTACTACTGTGAAAAATGTGACTATGGTTATAACAATCGAGAACAACACAAGCATTGTGGATCGAAATGTGAGGGATGTTTGGCCTCTCAACCTTGTCTGGACAAAGGACAAGTACGAGTGCATTGCCCTGTGTGTCAGCGCACTTTTGTCAGTCTTACCTGTTACCCAACAACATTTGAAGATGCAAGGTTCACAGCAGAAAAGTACTTGTCAGCTTCTGAGATTGTGTCCTACTTGTGGACAAGGCATACGTACCAGTAATGCCAAGTTTCACGTTTGTCGAGGGAAGAAACGATGTCACATTTGTTATCAAATTGTGGACTTGGAACACGAATGCTTCATTCAAAAATATCAACCCCGACCAGATGATACCCATAAGAAAAGGAATTTTATCTTTTTTGATTTCGAATGCATGCAAGAAACTGGTATTCACATTCCTAATTTCTGCGTGGCTCACCGTGCGTGCGAGAAGTGCATCCAAGAACCTATCTTTAGTCATTGCCCTTACTGCAGCAAGATTCCTGGAGGACGTGAAAAAATCTTTTGAGGGTCAAACACGCTAGCCGATTTTGCCCAATGGATCCTAAACCCCACTGACGAAACGTGGAGTCCAGAAGAAATCGAACGTTACGGAGAGTGTCATCGCCATGCCACGGTCATGGCTCACAATTTCTCGGGATACGATGGGCAATTTCTTCTTAGATACTATGCGGAAAAAAGTACCGAACGGCCTCAAGTGACTTTGAACGGAGCCAAAATCATTTCTATGCAAGTAGGACAAGTACAGTTTAAAGATTCGATGTGTTACTTGGCCATGCCTTTGAGTCGCATGCCTAAAACGTTTGGAATGACAGAAATGGCCAAAGGTTATTTTCCACACTTTTTTAATACCGAAGCCAATCAACATGCCGTTCTACCCCATTTGCCTGAGGTTGAAGACTACGACCCCGATAACATGCGCACCGAACAACGAGAAGCTTTCCATGCTTGGTACCAGACTCACGCCTCGGACCCCTTTGACTTTCAAGAAGAAATGTTAAAGTATTGTCGATCTGACGTGGACATTTTACGACGCTGTTGTGGAAAATTTCGAGAATTGTTCATGGAATACGGAGGGATCGATCCTTTGAAAGAAGCTTGTACCATCGCCAAAGCATGTTCCTTAGTGTACCGAAAACGCTTTATGCCCGAAAATACTCTAGCTGTCATCAGTCCTCAAACGACAAATTTTGTCAAACGTCAATACTCGGTCAAAGCTATACGCTGACTCCATTACTTGTGCGACAAGGAAGACAAATGGATCCAACACGCTCGCAACGGAGGAGGCGAAAAGACCATCGGAACGTATTCGGTAGATGGTTGGGACTTAGAAAACCCTCAGATCGTGTACGAGTTTAACGGATGTTTATTTCACGGATGTCCTATGTGCTACCCTCAACGAGACACCAAAAATCAGTTTTTACAACGAACCATGGAAGACTTGTACCAGACTACTTATCAACGACGTTTGAAGTTAGAACAGCAAGGATACCAGGTGGTGGAAATGTGGGAACACGAGTACGATCTGCGTTTGAAAACCGATCCAGAGTTTAAACGCATCGTAGAAAGTTACAAGTGGGTGGACCCCCTGAACCCCCGGGATAGTTTGTACGGAGGACGAACGAATGCCACCTGTTTGCTGTACCAGGTGGACGAAGAGAAAGGAGAAGAAATCAAATACTTGGACGTGTGTTCGCTGTATCCTTACGTCTGCAAATACTGTCACTTTCCCGTAGGGCATCCAGAATTGATGACAGAACACATTGACTTGGACCACATTCGACAGTACGAAGGATTGATCAAGTGTAAAGTCTTACCACCCACAGACTTGTACCATCCCGTTTTACCTCACCATTGCCAAGGAAAACTGATGTTTCCTTTGTGTCGCACATGTGCCGAAACGTGCAAGCAAGACCAACCTTGTCATCACACCCAGGAAGAACGCGCCTTGACAGGAACGTGGGTGAGCGCGGAATTGTTTAAAGCACTGGACCTGGGATACCAACTGTTAGAAGTGTACGAAATTTACCACTTTCCCAAGACACAACAATACCGCAAGTGCGACGAGACACAGATAGGTATTTTTGCAGACTACGTAGATGCCTTTTTAAAACTAAAACAAGAAGCTAGTGGTTATCCTTCCTGGTGTCACACTCCCGAAGACCAAAAGATATTCAAAGAAAAATATCGGGAGCAGGAAGGCATCACTTTAGACCACATTGAGAAAAATGAAGGAAGGCGATCGTTTGCCAAAGTGATGCTCAATTGTTTGTGGGGTAAAATGGCACAACGCCCGTCTTTACCCAAGACAGAGTATTTGTCCGAGCCGTCTCGCTACTTCCAGATGATTCACGACCCAACCAAAGTCATGAAACACGTGGACGTCATTCGTGAAGACTTGATCTTAGTCAATTACGAAGAAGAACTAGACTTTGTAGAAGCCGACAAATGTGGAAATGTCATCATTGGGGCTTACGTGACAGCCCACGCTCGCTTAAAATTGTACGAAGTGTTAGAACTGTTAGGAGATCGAGTGTTGTACTTTGACACGGACAGTTGCATTTACATTCACCGGGCGAACCAGTGTAACCCTGTCATTGAAGGAGACCGTTTAGGAGCCTGGACCGATGAACATCCCGACGACAAGATTCTATGTTTTGCAAGTGGCGGTCCTAAAAATTACGGCTACGAATACCGAGACCCCGAAGGAGAAATGCACACCGAATGTAAAGTGAAAGGATTGACTCTCAATTATCGCACCAGTCGAGTGGTGAACTTTAACGTACTACAAGAAACCTTACAGTCGGGACAGGATGAAACGTTTAAAGTGACTACCCACGAACCGCACAAGATTGTCCGTTTACCCACACACCAAATCGTTAGCCGACCTTTGGAAAAAGTCTATCAAATCGTGTACCAAAAAAGAGTACGACTTCCCAATCACTTTACTCTACCGTACGGTCACGTCAAAATTGGGCAGCATATAAAAAGGGACATTGTCCAAGACCAATAGTTCATTTGTCACTACAACGGCCAAGCGAAAAGAAGATGCATCCATTTAAACAGACATCATTCAAGTTTGTGGATTGTAAAACAAATGTACCGTTCCAGAGTGTGAAAAGTACTAGATGGATAAGACCCATGCATTGCAACGGAAGTTGTCCGGAAGGAAACTGTAAGTGTCCTTGCGGTATGCACTGTAATTGCGTTACAGAGTGCGATGCTATACCTTACGATTGTAGTGATGCCAGACGCTGCGACCTTAGTGATTCAGCAGGATATCGTGGGAACGTTGCTGTGACTACTACCCCTATATCTACCCTGGAAAGTGATGCTGTGCGTGTCAAACCTGAGGGATGCGAAAGCGGTGCCACACGTTATCGGGGACTCCTAGGAATTTCACCGTACCTGCATCGAACAGAAGTGAGGAGAGTCGAATATTTGTTCCCGACGAGTTTGCCTGAATACTGTCACTTTAAAAGTCGATTTCAAACCTTCAAAGATAAATGGCCAAAATATCTGCCTGGACCAACTTCTGAAGAATTAGCCAGAGCTGGATTTTTCTACTTGGGCGAAGGGGATAAAGTCAAGTGTTTCAGTTGTGGTGTATCCATTTACGAGTTGGAACAGAAAGATTCCGCTTACTTGGAACATGCTCGATGGTCTCCGAATTGTCAATACCTACCTTTAGTAGGACCTAGTGATTGGAAGTGACACTGCTGCTTCATGTCGTGTAACAAACCTAGACCAGTATATAAACCCTCTCTAAAACATAATATTCAAGGATTACCACAAGAATTGCAAGAGAAGATCTACAAGGACGTTTGGCAGGGTCTTGCTAAAGAAAAATCTCAATGGGTGACTGTAGAGCTTTTGTGTCGTGAAATTCACAAGAGGAAAGTGACAAAAATTAACCAACGTGTTAGATTTCTCTGGATCAAGGGTATTTTTTTGCTCTGTTTCCAATTTAGTACGTTTACTTCTGAAGATGTTTTGATCCTTCTTAACCGTTACCCTGAATGGCAGTGGGACGAAATTACACGTTATATTAATCACTGTTGCTTTTGGAGGAGATTTGATTCTTTGTAGAATATACACTGATGGTCTTTGACATAAAGAAGTATAAAATAGAACGACCATGCCACAACCTTTATCACTTGTGATCCAACAGATTCCGTGGAAGGATATCAATGAGAAGATTCACACGGTGAAAGATTACGAACACGTATTACAAGAACTGAGTCCCATGAATGAGGGTCGACGTGTAGTGTGTGTTTTAGTGACTTGCTTTCTGGGATTTCGTTTACCTGTCGATTCTTTGTGGACACTTTACGATCACTACCTATCAAAAAAATAAGACAGCATGGTGGTTCCTTTAAATGTCCACGAGAGACTCATTCTGTTCAAAGCCTTACGCTTTCATCTGGATACGTCTCGTCCTCTCCAAGAAAAAAGGATTCGTCAACTTTTACGTACGGAAGCGGTGTACGAAGATGTGTGTGTAGCTTGTGATTTACACCCTCAATGGACAGATGTACGTCACTGGAAAAGTTGGGATTTTGAGGCTTGGACAAACGAAGCATACCATTATGCCCAAGCGTTGTGTTCGTAAAATCCATCGTCGAGTGAAAAAAGTCACTTTTAATCCTGTGTTAGTGACAGTACCAGAAGAAGAAGAAAAATAATCTGTCACCGAAGACAATCCCTCTGTTCAAGACAGAACTGTCATGGACATTCCCCCACAAAGACCCTTTCGAGAAGACACGTATGTGACTATACCCCATGTAGAGGAGACTATACGAACATTACACACTACCTCTAGGACACCTTCGTTACCCAAACCATGTTGTACAGTGACTTGTTTATATGCCACTTTGATCGTTTCCCTGTGTATTTTATCCCAGTATTTATCCATTTGGCTTTTATGTATATTTGTCTTTCGTGTTGTTCGAATTTAAAACATGCATTGAAATAAACGTGTCTTGAAAAAAGTATAAAAACCTCTTGTCTTGTCTGTTTTTGTGTCAATCGTGTCATACCACTACACTATTATGGCTCACTCTGCTATTTCTACTACTCCTTCCTCCTCCACATTCAAAGTCATTGACGAACACTTAGATCAAGCTAGTTGGAAAGCCTTGTATCTTCCTCATCCTTTTAACATGTTAATTGCTGGACCGAGCGGTTCAGGCAAAACCGAATTTGTCAAACGTTTGATCGAACATAAACATCATTTGATCGATCGTCCACCTCAACGCATAGTGTGGTGTTACAAAGAGTGGCAATCGGCATACAGCCTCTTGCAAGAAAGTCAAGGTGATTCTATTGTGTTTGTAGCAGGCATTCCTGAAGAAGACGAGGGAATCGTGTCTGACGCTAGTCAAACTCATTGGGTCATTTTTGACGACATGTTAGGAGAAGACGAAGAAGAAATTAAACTGTGGTTTACGCGTAAAGGGCATCATCGTAATGCCAGTGTCATTTACATTACACAAAATTTATTTCAACAAAGTAAAACCCATCGTACCATTAGTCTCAATGCTCATTACGTGGTCTTGTTTAAAAGTCCTCGAGATAAATCACAAGTGCAAGTCTTAGCTAAACAGTTAGGAACACCTTGGCTGACTCATGCGTACGATGATGCCACTCAAACGCCACACGCCTATTTACTCGTGGATTTAAAACCCACCACCCCTGATTATTTGCGATTTCGTACCGATTTGTTTCACGACTGGTGTCAAGACGGAGGACCTGTCGTGTACACGTCCTCGTCGTCGACATAACCATATGAACCACTAAAAAATCTATAAAAACCTTGGGTTACTTTGACCTTGTCTCATACATCGTCAACATGACGTCCCTTCAGTCTCATCTTCCCATCAAATTGATTCGTGCCTTGTACGGTATCAGTCGCGAAAAAAATCCACAAATACGTGCTCACGTCTTAGAAGCCAGTCTCAAAGAAGTCTTACGATGGTTTACGGTGACAGCACGTCAAATACTGCAAGGCATCATTCACATTCCACATCAAACCAAACGCTTTTTTGACAGAAACAAAGTAGCCTTGACGCAACTGGCCAATCCTCGCATTGACTCTCAAACCAAAAAGCAAATCATATTGAAACCTGGAGGTAGTGGTTCTCTAGGAGGTGTCATCATTCGTTCCCTTTTAAAATGGGATCCCAATACTCCCAAAGTTCACCCCAAGAAGAAAACAAAAAAAGCCAAACAAACCCCTAAGAAAAAGAACAAGGGTGCCAAGACCAAAACACAGAACAAGAAAAGTCCACAGAAAAAAGTGGTCACCCGCAAAAAAGGCACTTCGGCCAGGACACAACCTTACATTCGTCAACCACGACCTGTAAGAGAAGATCTACAAGGACGTTTGGCAGGGACTACGTTGCCAGTAGCCTCTGGCGCTTCCACTTCTCCGTTGCGGGTGATGCCAGCCAAACCCAATTTGACACCCGTTTTTCCTAATTTGATGAAACATTGGAAATTTGCGTCTCCCAAAACGTCTCCTCCACCGGTGACACCCTCGTCGACATTAGCGGCAGTAGCAGCTGCTCACAAAGTACCTGCCCCCAAAGTCAAAGTCCAAGAAAGATCTGGCATGTTAAAGAGTTTACTAGATTTGTCCAAACAAGAACTGTCCCGACTGAGTCCATTGCGAACTCCTTCACGACGTGTGTTACCTGCCATGAAGTTGATACGACGCAAAGATAATCAGTGGCGACGCATTCCAGTATAAAAATGACTTGAGGACAACAACGGGAATCAATATTTTCTGTACCACTACTGAACACTCAAGAATGCCTCCTCAAAAGCGTACACATCACAACCCTCGACGTTCTGCTACCCAAAAAGGAAAAGGAAAAAGACAATTTCGTCATCCCGCCAAAAGCTTAAAAATCAAACATCGACGTCCTTCCCTTCAAAGGCGTAGTCCTTTAAAGAAAAAGAAGAGTCACCAAAAAGGAGGAAACTTTGACAATTTTGGGAAACACATTGTTACCTTTTTGACGAAGCGGTAGTTCCCAAAAAAGTAAATAAAAGAGAGTGTGTACCAAGTCATTGACACAGCGGTATTGTGAAACGAACAAGCAAAGATGCCACCTCGCAGAAAACATTCTTATTCACCCCACAAAGAAAAGAAAAGGAAAGGACGTTTAGCCAAGCATCGACACGTTCTTCGTCAAAGGGCGCAAAAGAAAATACCCAGACGTCAAAAGAAAAAGAGAAGTCACCAAAGGGGAGGATCTTTATTCAGAAAATTAATCAATTCAGCTAATAACCGAACTGGCATCTTTAGTCCTGCTTTTGATGATTTAGCGAGGCATGCCGTTGCCTTTTTGAGAAGCCAATAGAAAAAGAAGATAAAAGAGGGTGTGTATCAAGTCTTTGACGACAGTATAATTCTGGAACGAACAAGCAAAGATGTCACCTCGCAAAAAACATTCTTATGCACCTCACGAAGGAAAGAAAAGGAAAGGACTACCTCCTCGTTTAGCCAAACAGGAAAACATGTTGTCCGTCCTGTCCAAAGCCTCACCACCCATGCGAAAACAAATCATTAAAACAGCCTCCAAAGATGTCATCGATACCGTGTGCGAATGTTGTTTGAATGTTTTGAAAGGCACGATACCTTTGTCTCCACACCAGAAAAAATGCTTCGCCAAACATCGACACGTTCTTCGTCAAATGGTCCAAAAGAAAATATCCGTCCGTCAAAAGAAAAAAGATGTTGGTGCAACGTGGAGGATTTTTACCCATTCTTGCTCCTTTTTTGGGAGGATTAGCGCAAAATGTGCTAACCGGCGTGTTGCCAGGTTTGATACAAGGGATGACTCAAGGGATGGGTAAAAGATAAAAGGACCCTATGGAGCACCACAATCTCAGACATAACCTTTGAAAGCCCATGGAAGGACGAAAACTGACTTTGGTTCCTTACAAACGATGGATGGAATACCATCATTGGCAAGAACAACGAACCCACCATTTACCACCCAATCCTAATTTGGCTGAGATGTCCCAATTACAACACGAATTGCAATCCTTGATACATCGCCTCGATTTATCCGAAACCTAAAAATCACAAAAGTACGGTCAACTCTTGAAACGGCTGCAACTCTTTCATCGGAAAGTTGTGGAACAAACAGCTCAACCCACTTTGTCCGATTTTAAGGCTCTAATGAATAGTCCGTCGCCCTCACCCTCTACAGTGGTCAAAACAGACGTCACCCCACCATTACCCAAGGAAGAACCCCATGATCTCTTTCAAACACCCACTACCACGCCCATTCCGAGTAAGATTGCCGCTTCCTTATTGACCCCTTCTCCCACTCCCCAACGAGAAGAACTCAAAACTTGGGTTAAAAAGATGATGGCTACTCCTTCTTCAAGAGAAGTGAAAAAGAAAGAAAGGAAACCAGAGTTGAGAAAAGAAAAGAAGACCAAAGAAACTACCCAATTACCTCCACCACCACCACCACCACCAGTACCCTCGACGTCAACTCCTGTAGCACATCGGACACGTAAAACCGTTTCCAAACAACCCCCATTTCGTCCCACCCAAAGCAGTATCCTCGAAGAGTGGGTTGCTTATTAACCAAACCATGGAGAAAGTATTTGCCAGCATTTACTACGATCCAGCTCACCCTGCAGGTTACGGAGGCATTCAGAAATTGTATCGTGCTGCCAAAACTCGCCTGAAAAAGCTCCGTTTACCTGCAGTACAACGATGGTTACAAGAACAAGCGACGTACACTTTACACAAACCCATTCGACGAAAATTTCACAGAAGTCGCACTCAAGTGGAAGGCATCGATTATCAATGGCAAGCCGATTTAGCCGATGTCTCTCATTTAGCCACCTACAATCGCGGCTACAAATATTTGTTTTGTGTCATCGACGTCTTTTCTAAATTTGCCTGGGTCGTACCATTGACATCCAAATCGAGCGGAGAGTTAGTACGAGCTTTGCAACTGGTGTTGAAACAAAGTGGTCGTCACCCTCTTCGATGGCAAACCGACAAAGGCACCGAATTTCTGAATCAAGCTTTCCAAAGAGAATTAAAGAAACGTGACATTCATTTTTTCACCACCGAAAATCCTGAAACCAAAGCCAGTATCGTGGAACGTTTTCAACGTACCTTGAAAGAACGCATGTGGAAATATTTTACGCATCAACACACTCTCAAGTACATCGACGTCTTACCGCACTTAGTCCAAGCCTACAATCAATCTTACCATAGAAGCATTGGACGTGCCCCACAAGAGGTGACACCTGACAACGAAGTGACTGTTTTTGAGCGTGTGTTTGGTACGTCCCGAACGAGGGCTGTCCCCAAGAAAGGTGGAGAAGTGTTAACCCCGGGAGATTGGGTACGCATTGGTAAAACCAAACGCACTTTCGACAAAGGTTACTTACCCAATTGGACCACCGAATTGTTTCGTGTTACTGAACGAGTGCGTGGACGTCATCCTGCCGTCTATAAATTGGAAGACATGAACGGAGAAGTATTAAAATGAACGTTTTACTTGCCTGAGTTACAACGTGTCACCAAAAAAGAAGACGACGTGTACGACATTGAAAGCATTCTCGAACGAAAAACCCGTAAAGTAGGAAAACGTCGTGTCAAAGAAGTCAACGTACGTTGGAAAGGATATCCTCCTAGTTTTGATTCTTGGATTGACGCTGCCCAAGTCATCGACTATGAAAAGAAGTGACCATCATGCCCTTCAATACAGCTTCAGCAACCACAGTGACTACTCCTTCACCCACGTCATCTCTGCAAGATTTACAAAAGCAACCCTTGTGGGTGTGGTGTGGAGAACGTGTCCCTAAAACCCAAATCGTCTTTTTCTGTCAAATCTTTGTGGTGTATTGTGTTATCGGTGCAGCCATTGCTAATTTGAGTTTGCAACAAGGAGACAAACAATTGTGGACTATTTTACTCAGCAGTTGCATCGGGTATCTTCTTCCCAATCCTTCCCTGAAATACTCTTACAACGGGAACAACAATAACAATATTGGGAGCCTTGCGTCCAACGTTAGTCATTCTCCTGACAGTTACCCTTCCAATCACAATCCTCTTTTAGATACTCCTTTAACCTCGAGTGACTCCTCGGACAGAACAACATTGGAATTATGAACAACACTATTAACCAATTTTACTTAACGTTACCCAGTGACAGTTCCATGAAGGTGTTTCCTAACAACACGTTGTGCTGTTACACAGCTAAATTACCTCAAGCCATGCATTGAGACACAAAGATGGTGGAGACACAAAGATGGTCAAGAAAAATGAAATACCAGGCATAACCAGTAACTCGGATTTTGCAAAATATTTTCGATCCCCTGTAGAATTGAACCAAGGACTCAACTTGATGTTTGTGTACTCCGATGTGGTGGAGTACAACGTGGTAGGACACACCTCTGTACCGTTACTGCGTGTCATTCCTTTCAAAGTGGATTCTGTCACCGCTGACGAGGAAGGTGGAAATACCTATCACGTTCACCGTGAATTTGTACATCCTCATTATTTACCTGTCAGTAAGTCGTATTTCGACAGTGTCAACATTACTATAAAAGGAGAACTAGGACAAAATATTCCATTTACCAAAGGGAAAGTCACAGTGAAACTCCATTTTCAAAAACGATTCTCAAACAACTGAAAAAGTGATGTATCCTGTGTACCAAGGAGTCACTCGACAACGAGGACATGGTTTAGGAGATATGTTTAAATCAGCCTTTCGTTCTGTGGTCCCTGTTTTAAAACCGATGGTGACACGAGGATTGCACGCCTTAAAAGATGCCGCATTGACTCACGGCAAAGATTTTCTTCACAATGTTCTCATTGACAAACAAAACCCCAAAGAAGCTTTTTTGAGAGCAGGCAAAAATGTTTTGCTTCAAACGGGTAAAGAGATTTTTGGGTCGACGAGAAAGTCCTATAAATGCCCTGAACGGTACCGAGTCTGGCATTCCTGCTTCCCTGAGGACACAGCAAGGACAAGGTAGAAAGCGACGACGAAGACACCCTTTCAAAAGTCTCCATACCTCTAAAGTTAGAAAGACGAAGAAAAAAAGAACTGTTCGAGACTTAGACATTTTTGATTATTAAAAGTGAAGAAAAAAACATAAAGAAAAAATGATGCACCAAGAATCTTGTGCCTGTTCCAAGTCGGAACTAGATCTCTTTGCCATGCCACCCACGATGATGACCATGCAAGAAGCCCAATGGGTTGAATTTCATCCCGTCTCCTCTTTGACGGATTCAGCTCCCATCAAGTTTGAAATCAAAGGACAACCCGAAGATTACATCGATCTCAGCAACAGTTACTTGTATTTGAAAGTGAAAGTAACCAAAACGGACAACACCAATCCAGGAGCCAATGATAGAGTAGCTCCTGTCAACAATTTCATGCATTCCTTGTTCAGCGATGTGGATTTGTACATGAATAACAAACTGATCAGCAGTAGCATGGATACTTACCCTTACCGAGCATACCTCGAAAATCTCTTGACGTACGGAAAAGAAGCCAAGAACACTCATCTAGATGCTTGCGTGGTATGGAAACCTGATACAGCAAATGATAATAATGATAATAATAATAGGTTTAGCGACACAGCCTTGTCCGTAGCAGCTGCGGGTGAAAATCCTGCCGATCCTCACAATGTGGGTTTTAACGAGCGTCGAAAGAAAATTCTGCAAGGACGTAGTTTAGAACTGTTCGATCGTTTGCATTTGGACATGTGGTTTCAAGAGAAGTATTTGCTGAACGGAGTAGATATTCGCTTGAGACTGAATCGTAGCAGTGCTGCTTTCCATTTGATGGCTGATACCAACGAATACAAAACCATTTTCCAAGAAGCCAGGTTATACGTGCGTCGTGTGGAAGTGTTACCTAAAGTGGGAAATGATATCAGTCACACCTTGAGCAGAACGACAGCCAAGTATCCGATACGGCTGGTGGAAGTCAAAACTTTCACCATTGCCGCTGGACTCCGATCTAAGATCGAAGATCATCTGTTCCAAGGACAGTTACCCAAACGTTTATTCATTGGTATCGTCAGCAATGCAGCCCTCAATGGTGCCCACGATGAAAATCCTTTCCAGTTTAAGCACTACGGAGTAACCAAAATTGAATTCAGTCGCGATGGCAAAACTTTGTGTACCAGACCTTTCGAACCCAACTTTGCCCAGAAGAATTACTTGAGGTCGTACTTGTCACTGTACGAAGCCACAGGACAGTTAGGAACCAACACCAGTCACGGTATTTCCTACGACGATTATGCAGGAGGTTACACGTTGTGGGCTTTTGATTTCACTCCAGACCAAGGCAGCGACGAGGGACATTTCCACCCTATAAAATCTGGACAATTGCGTGTGGAACTTCAGTTTGCAGCAGGTCTTCCCGAAACGGTGAATGTCATTCTGTATGCTGAATTCGATAATACCATAGAAATCAACAGTTTGAGAGAAGTCATTCTAGACTATTAGACACTATGGAAGACCCTTGTCCTTCTTTGAATAGTGGAGAATCCATGGAATGGGAGGTTACAGAGAAAGCAAACCCTCAAGACCAAAAAGAAGAAGTAGTGATCATGCAATCCAGGTGGCCAGAACAGGAACAACAGTTAGTTGCTTGTTTTGCACAACACTTGGAGGATACAATGAGAGACATGATTAAAAAAGATTGTTATGGATGTCAAATTGATCATCCCAGTCAAATTCAACACGATAAATGTATGATGATGAGTCAAGAAGAAAAATTGGACAATTATCTGAACGAAGCTTGGAGTCTCATCTCAGAAGAAGCCGTGTTACTTCAGTAGTATAAAGGATTACGTGATCATTCTTCTCCTCCATTGTTTGCTCGAGAAATTGATCGCATCGAAGCTCTCTTGGCCAAGAGTAAAGAGACGAAGCAAACCATCAGTTACTTGTCAGACCGTTTCAAGCAAAAAGTCTGGATCGAATTGATGACTTATCATCATCTGTGAAGAAAGGAGAAAAAAAACAAGGCTACAAAACAAAAAATGGATACCTGGGAACTTTATTATCTTTTGAACCGTAGTTCGTACACTGCTTCTTGGAATCCTGTCGTGTGTGCTAAAGATGAACTACCTCATCGCAACCCTCAAGAGAATCAAGCTTATGTCATCAACACAGATGACAGTCATCTTCCAGGAACTCACTGGGTAGCTGTTTACTTTCCTCAAGAGGGTTGTGTGGAATATTTTGATTCGTATGGATTACCCCCTTTCGAAGATGTTATCATTGACTTTATGAGAAGAAATGCCCAGACGACACGATTCAATAATGTGAAATTACAAAGCACAGATTCTATGGTGTGTGGACAATATTGTGTCTATTATCTGCATCATCGCAGTCTTGGATATTCTTTAGAACATTTAGTGACTTATTTTGATCGTCATTCGTCTCGAAACGATGACAAAGTAGATCGATGGTTTTGTGACCATTATGGCTATCTGTTGTCTTTAGCTAGGAAACGTAGTGTACATCAATGGCCCAATGACTTTCAACAGTGGAAATCTCAATTTAATTCACAACGTTGTCAACCATGTCAAAGATAATGTATTAGTGTTATGGAAGAAAAAAAATGTTTGTTATTTGAAAAAATGTTTGTTATTTGAAAAAATTGTGTTTTGTGAGTTGTTTTGTTATTTGAATAAAAAATGTTGTGTTTTGAAACCAATGCGTCTGTCGTTTGTTTTACATTTATATTCATATAAATGCTCTTTGACTTTTCTTTCTATCCCTCACATCAAACTATCCCAATGTTTCCAAACCCTAAACCGTAGAGGGGTGTTTTCCATCACGTCCGCGCTTGAACCATATAAAACAGGGGTAGTCTAATAAAAGTACATTTTCAGATATGGGAAATAAAAAGTCCTATTTAAATGATAAAATTACAATTAATGAATGGTATCAGGCTCTTAAAACTAAAAAGGATACATCACCTGGAGAAGATACCATAGGATACTCAATCTACAAGAAATTACCGCTTAACTTTGTTAACATAATACTAAATATGTATAATCAGATTTGGGAGACTGGAAAACTACCCATTAAATGGAAAACAGCTGTAGTAATACCTATACTAAAACAAAATAAAGATAGAAACGATGTTAATTCATATCGCCCTATCTCTCTTACCAATAATATATGTAAAATTATGGAAATAATTATTAATAATAGACTTAAGTATCACCTAGAAATTAATAATTTTATATCCAAGAATCAATGTGGTTTTAGAAATAATAGATCTACTATAGATCAACTCATTAAATTAGAAACAGCAATCAAATTAGCTTTTAATAGTCATCAACGGAAAAATAGAAATCTTATTGCTGTATTCTTAGATATGGAAAAAGCTTTTGATTTAGTATGGACTAAAGGTCTACTAACCAAACTAAATAAGTATGGTATAACAGGCAATATATTTAATTTTATTAAAGATTTCTTAAGTGAACGTAAAATTATAACTAGAATAGGGACAACATACTCTGAAAAGTATGTCTTAGATAATGGTACACCCCAAGGGAGTGTACTCAGCCCAACCTTATTTAACATTATGATTAATGATCTTGATACAAATTTAGCTACCCCCAATATCGATTTGTCTCAGTTTGCGGATGATAGTGCACTATGGCGCGCTGGAGATCCCAACAATCAAAAACATATTGCTGAGATACAACAAACTTTAGATAATATTGGCAGTTGGGCTGATAAATGGGGTTTTAAATTCTCTCATACAAAAACAGTAGCAGTAGTATTCTCTCCCTTTAACTATAATAAAATATATCCTAAACTTACCCTTCAAAATCAAAACATAGTTTTTGTCAAAGTAGTTAAATTTTTAGTGATGTATTTCGATCAAAATATGAAATGGAAATATCATATTAAAGATTTAATTAGTAGATGTAACCTTGATCTTAATCTCATTAGAAGTATACAAGGCACACACTGGGGTGCTTGTCAAAATACAATTATGACCCTGTATAGATCTTTGATACGCTCCAAGATCGATTATGGGTGTCATATATATGCCACGGCATCACCAAATCTTCTTCATAAAATTACCCAAATACAACGCAAGGCTCTACTCCTTGCAACTAAAGCCTTACCATCTACCTCAACAGAAGAATTGCAAATACTTACTGGTGAACCATCATTACATCTGAGAAGACAGGAACTCATGTTAACATATGTTGCTAGACTGTCAACTCAAGATGATGCGCACCCCACTTTGAAGGCAATTAAACAGTGCACTAAACCACTTATAAAACGGGGTAAATACTCCACTTCCTTTGGTAAACAAATTTACCGACTTAAAACAAATTTACCTACTGACATATTTAATGTGCAAAAAACTAAAAATTCCATTATAATTCCATGGAGACTAAAAGCAATAAAAGTAGATATCTCTTTACAAGATAAAGGCAATAAAATACAAGATTCTCACTATCTTAAAATGCTTGCTAATGAAAAAATAAATAATGTGTATAAAAATCATGTTAAAATATATACAGATGGCTCAAAAAAAATAGATCCTGCAAGAACAGCAGCATCATGGGTTGTACCTGAGTTAAACATTAAACAAGGCAGGCGACTACCAGATTACTGTTCTATATACAGTGTGGAGTTCTGGGCTATCCTCCAGGCACTAAAATGGATACAACAATATAACTTAAACTCCACAAAAGTCCTAATTGTCAGTAATTCTTTAAGTGTTCTTAAAACTATCGACACAAACAACTCCAACAGCCGAAAATTTTTCTTATATTTATTACAATATCAAATAACTAAACTCAGTACTCAAAATATTACAGTAGACTTTCTATGGGTGCCCTCGCACATAGATATAAAAGGAAATGATTTGGCAGATCAAATTGCAAAAGAAAAACTAAATGAATTACATTATGAACCAGTACAGTATAGCCATACAGAAGTATACAAATTTATTACTGACATGATTAATAGTGTATGGCAACAAAATTGGAATTTGTCACCTAAAGGGAGGCTACTATATAATATTATTAAAATAGTTAAAAGGAAAAATATTCCTTTAGGTAAAACAAGAACTCAACAAATTAAAATGAATAGAATAATGGTAGGAAAAACAAAACTGGCTAACAGTTTTGGTAAATATTTAGGACCTTTTCCCCATAATATTAACTGCTTTATGTGCAACCAAGTAGAAGATTTGGATCACATTTTTAATAAATGCTCTAATAACACAATAAATATAAATATTCTTAAAAATAAGTTAAAAATAAATAAAACAACAAAGTTATATCCAAAATTACTTAATTTAAAACAGCCAAATATACAATTAGCTACTACAAATATTATGGATTTTCTTATAAACTCTAACTTATTGCACAAAATATAATACTGACTCTCTATGTACTTAACTGCAAGGGAATTTAAACTGGCCTGTGACTCTGATCGATACATGATATGAGTGGGTGTCGATACTGAGTTCATAATGAACTTATACGTTTATCACGAGTCTACATTCACTCAGTATTGTGTTCCACAGAGATTACCGCTATAAACTACTTATAGAATAGGCATATACATCTTATAATATTACTATTTAACTTAAGGACTTGAAACTGGCCTGTGACTCTGATCGATACATGATATGGGTGGGTGTCGATATTGAGTTCATAATGAGCTTATACGTTTATCACGAGTCTACATTCACTCAATATTGTGTTCTACAGAGATCACCGCTATAATCTATTTATAGAATAGGATTATACAACATTGACATAGCCTGTAACCCTGATGGGACTGTAAAAACGATGGATGTCGATATTGAGTTCTCCATGAACTTATACGCTGATAGCGAGTTTACACTCATCTAGGATTGTAGACCTGTCAGGGAATACCGCTTGAGTGTTAATTTCAAACTGTAGTCTGTATTCAAACAATTAACACCACTACTTACCACTTTCCAACTGTTAGAACAAAGTCATTGGCACTTGATATTCAAAAAGAACAATAAAAACTTTATACAAAGTGTGGACAGCTTAAGAATATCAATGGAATTCATGGCGCTATCTATGATGACAATGGAAACGTGGAGGACAGACTACAGATTCTCAGGATACTTCAACAGCCCTTCTCAGGGCTATTTAATGATTTATGTTATAACTCTAGTTCTTTAAATATTGTGTTATAATAATAGTTCTAATTTGGTTATTACTTATTATTGTTCTTGTTCCGTTTTCGTTTTTTCAATTCTTATTCATTGTTCTTGTTTGTTTTATTCTTGTTACTTATTCTTAATAATTAATTGCTTTATACTTATGTATTTAATATAATTGTTAAATGTTATTGTTGTACTTGTCTTGTAATGTTACTTTTCCTCCCCTCTGTGATTCTTGGGAATAGGGGAAGACTAGTGAAACAGTAGGGACACAGGCCTTTTCTATTTAGAGATCGCCTGGATTGGTGTACGCACATGTATACAGTCAGGTGTACCTCTGTGTCTAATCCTATCAGTCTCTCTGGGAAGCTGGTGTTGACTCATTTCCCTTCTCTCTCTAAAATCTATATGTCCTTGTCTTGTTAAATGTTTATTTTCTATAGTGAATTCTCAACTCGATTGGTATCAGAGAATTCCATTTGGCTGACCAAACACTAATCTCCAATATGGCTTTTTTGGACCACACCCAATCAAAATTTAAAACTTAAATAACCTACCAAGATCAAACTTACATAGTCACTTTGACACATTCGTGTAGGTATTTTGTTTTTTCTTAGGGTAAAAATTCTTCAAACGAACTTTTACCGATAGGATGGTGGAGATTATATAGTATACTAAATACTTACGTTAGGGAATAGCGATAAGTGATAGGACATTCGTAACTCATATAGCTTGACGCAATTACACAGGTGGCTTACACATAATTGGTATAGGGCCTCCACTAGAAAAACTGGATTAAATTGAAATCAATCGACAGGGATTGCAACCTCATAGACACATACGCATACATTGCAAACACCCACTATGACCTCATTAGAATATATAAGGTAGTCTTAACCCAGGACTATCAGACCCCCGCAACACAATGTTGCAATAGTAGAGAGAAATAGTAAGAACATCCAAATAATACACAACACAACAATATAGCATATACATCTTTACATGTCTTATGGGGTTGCAAATATTTAAATAAGGGTGTGGGACTTTGGCTCTCCTCGGGTTTCTTTGTTTCTGGGTCCGGATGTGCGTTCGCTGCCTCTGCGTGTGGGACGATGGTTGCAGTACCTTGGAGCCCTGACTTGGACCTTTCCGCCTTTTCCGCCTCCGGACATGTACATTACTAGCGAAGCGGGACAACTTTTTCCTTCGCTACCATTGCTCTGATTGGTATCTAGAGTAGGGTGGGTGTGTGTAGTGCCATTCCTACCCACCTGAAAGGCTATCATTTCCCTTGATAGTTACTTTTTAGTAATTCAGGGGAACGCCTATCAATGACTAAAATATGGTGCAATTAAGCACTTGAACCCTAAGGGGAGGGAGTGCTCTTCCCCTCCCTGAAGGAACTAAATGGACACCGATATGGTGTCTATAAAAGCTGCACATATGTCTCTAGTAGACGGTTGCAGCTATAAAATACCCAAGTCAGTCAGTCAGTCTTTCCTCCTTTGCCTCTTCCTGCTTCCTTGTCCACGAGGTTGATGGGGGTAGGTGTGGATGTGACTTGCCTACCTACCCCAGGGCTTCCATTTATACCGATAGTTACTTTTTAGTAATTCGGTCTAACGCCCAATTGATAAGTGTGTTTTACACATTTAAAAAAGGTAAATAAATGTTCAGCGATATGCTGAATATAAAAGTTGCCCAAATGTTCCTAGTGAACGGTGGCAACTTTAAAACCCCAATTAGTCAGTCCAGTCTGGCCATCCATTGTTTGACTCATCCTCCTACGAAGATGTGCTCAAGACTAGCTAAGCTGAACGAAGCTTACGTCACTCTGCATCGTATCAGATACAATCTGATGCCAAAGCCTGAAGAGATAGAGAATGTTAGAATGCTACAAGTAACGGAAGACCTCATAGAAGAACTCTTCAGAGAGGAAATTCAAAAACACAAAGAAGAATGGACTGAGAAGTATAGACTTCAGAAGCAGCAGAGAGAACAGAGAGAACAGCAGCAGCAACAACAACAGCAGCAGGAACCAGACAGAAGTTTTGTCGACTGCCGTGTGGACACGAAAGAGTTCTCTTTCTCTTTCCAAAGAAGCAGACCCTATCCTGTTGCCAGACGAGGACGCAATCTTAGACGATAAAAGATTGTCATCCTTCCTCGTCCACACACAAAAAACAGCCCTTTTCAGGGCTACCCAATATTCTCGAAAAGAATTAATCATTCAATTTGCTAATAGTATGTGAGGAAGTTAGAAAAAATAGAAGTGAGTCTATAATCACTGTCTCTTTTTACTTTTGTTTGAAGTGCGTCTATAAGCACAACATTTTTTCAAAATAACTTGTTCAATTTATAATTAATATGAGTCAAGTATAAAAGTGAGTGAGTGTTTTCTTTTAAGTCCGCGTGTTATTTTGGTAATGATAGGGATAATGTAAGTTTTTTGGATCTAGGGGTGTTTTCCATCACGTCCGCGTGTTTTTTGTAATGATAGGGATAATGTAGGTTTTTGGATCTAGGGGGTATTTTCCATCACGTCCGCGCTTGAACTATATATAAAGAAGCACTTTACACAAGACTTAATCATCATCATCATTCAGGCGAAGACTGCAGACCGAGTAGGACGGCTTTTCTGGAGCTGGCGACCTGGTGACGTCACGACGAGGTGCGAGAGCACATTGCCCGGGCTTAACAGCTAAGGACGGTTCAAGACGACATCAACTCACTTCACTATGAAGAGAAACATCACAACGTGGGGCGGTGGACTGGGCAGCGGAAATATTTTGGAGAAGTTATAAGTCCCTTTAACGAGTGGCAGACAACGAAAACTTATGGAAATTGGACAGCCCACCATAACCACGTGGTGAAGAAAAATGGCGGCGCTGAAAATAGACTTGCTCCAACATCGAAATACTGGAACAGCATTTCAACAGGCCAAGGAAAATAAGAAATGTTGCGGACCTGAGGCGCGCTGACTGATGATATCAAAATATTGAGTAACCCACAGGCTGCCGTAGGATGATATCGTCAAGTCAGCGAAACACTACCTTGGATAGCCAGCATTTTGATTGCCATTACAGCGGTGTACAGATGCAATGCCAGCATTGGACTACTCGGATAAAGCAGTACAACGAAAAGATATATGCCATTTATCTTTTCATTCGCCTGAATAATAGGGGACTCATTTTTTACGAGTACCCCTCTTTGAATAACTTTCCGTGGCTCTAAAAACCTAATTGGACTTTATTGGTATTGCCTCCAGCAAAATTCAAGACTAAAAATACCTAACATTGACTACACTATTATATGTCGCTCAGACATTTTTTAATTTTCCAAATTTGTTAGGGACTTAATACATGTACGCTTATGTACTAGTTTTATTCGAACGATAGGATTGTAAATAATAATTCTTCAACTTAATTATTTGAATAATTGCACAGGTGGCTAACACATTATTGGATGTTAATTTGTCCATTAATATAACTGGACTGAATTTGACCTTTAGTATGACCTTGTTGTTTCAGGTGTGGGCTGCGTCCTTTGCTGTGCTGTCTTGCTGTTGGCGTGCTCTGGTGTGTGCTGCTGTGTCAACGCCCTCCTGGACCTGGACCTTTTCCTCCTTTGCCGTTCCTGCTCACAAAATTACTAGCGAAATGAGGAAACATTTCCCCTCGCTACCTTACAACTGCTCGATTGGATGATAGGGGTGGGTGTGTGTAGGTACTATTCCTACCCACCCCCAATATAGGCTTTCATTTCCCCTGATAGTTACTTTTTAGTAATTCAGGGGAACGCCTAAATCTATAGTGCAATTAAGCACTTAAACGGGAGGGGGAACACCCCTCCCACTAAATGGGTATCGACATGATACTTATAAAAGTTGCCCAAATGCCCCTAGAGGGCGGTGGCAACTAAAAACCCCACAAGTCAGTCAGTCACAAGACTTAATCATCATCATTCATTCACATTCAGGCGAAGACTGCAGACCGAGTAGGACGGCTTTTCTGGAGCAGGCGATCTGATGACGTCACGGCGGATTGCGAGAGCATGTTTCCCGGGCTTCACAGCTATGGACGAACTGAAGCGTTATCACATCACTACTACAGAGAGAAACATCAACATGTACAGCGGTGGACGATGCAGTGGAAACATTTTGGATATTTTATAAGTCCCTTTAACAAGTGGCAGAGATTGAAGATATGCTGAAACTGAATCGCCTACTTAAACTACGTGAAGAAGAAAAATGGCGGACTTTGAAGTTGGATTGCTCCTGCATCAAGTTGCTGGAACCATATTACAACCAGCCATGGGAATTTAAGTAATATGGCGGACCTGAGGCGCGCTGACTGGTGATGCCAAAATATCGAGTAACCCGCAGGTTGCCGTAGGATGATATTATCAAGTCAGCGAAACTCTACCTTAGATAGCCAACAAATTGATGGAAATACAGCTGTCTACGGAAAAGTCGTCACCATCGGACTACTCGGATAAAGCAGTACAACGAAAAGATATATGCCATTTATCTTTTCATTCGCCTGAATAATAGGGGACTCATTTGGTTACGAGTACCCCTCTTTGAATAACTTTCCGTGGCCCTAAAAAGCTAATTTGACCTTATTGGTATCGCCTCCAGCAAATTTAAGACCAAAAATACCTAACATTGACTACACTATTATATGTCGCTCAGACATTTTTAATTTTCTAAATTTGTTAGGGATTTATTTTATGTACGCTTAAGTACTAGTATTATTCGAACGATAGGATTGTAAATAATAATTCTTCAACTTAAATATTAGAATAATTGCACAGGTGGCTAACACATTATTGGTTGTTAATTTGTCCATTAATATAACTGGAATGAATTTGACCTTAGTATGACCTTGTTGTTTCAGGTGTGGGCTGCGTCTTTCGCTGTGCTGTCTTGCTGCCTGCGTGCTCTGGTGTGTGCTGCTGTGTCAACGCCCTCCTGGACCTGGACCTTTTCCGCCTTTGCCGTTCCTGCTCACAAAATTACTAGCGAAATGAGGAAACATTTCCCCTCGCTACCTTACAACTGCTCGATTGGATGATAGGGGTGGGTGTGTGTGGGTACTATTCCTACCCCCCCAATATAGGCCTTCATTTCCCCTGATAGTTACTTTTTAGTAATTCAGGGGAACGCCTTAATATATAGTGCATTTAAGCACTTTAAGGGAGGGAGTAACACCCCTCCCACCTAAATGGGTACCGACATGGTACCTTTAAAAGATGTACAAATGCCCCTAGTGGGTGGTTACATCTATAAAACACCCAAAGTCAGTCAGAAGACTTAATCCGGTAGATGGCACTTTATCAGCTATAGATATTACCTTATGTACTCCTAAAATTGCACAAATAGCAACATGGAGTGTAGATCAATCTGATACGATGGGAAGTGACCACTTCCCTATAATAATTACCTTGCAAAACTCAGCACAATTAGAAACAAACAATAGAATTCCTAAATGGAATTATAAAAAAGCAGACTGGGATAATTTCCAAAGAAATATTAAAAAAGAAAAGCTTGAAGATCTTCAAAATGATGATATTAATCAGTATTATGAAAACATTACAAATGCAATAGTAAGAGCAGCTAATGACTATACCAAAAACTAGTTGTAAACCTCATAAACTTTGTGTACCATGGTGGACAAATGAAATTAATACTATTAGACAAAATAAACGCAAAGCATTAAATAAATTTAAGCGTACAAATAATATTGAGCACTATAAAGAATATAAAAAATATGATACTGACCTAAAGTATACAATAAAACAGGCAAAAATTAACTCATGGCAAAAATATTGCAGTGATATAGATTATAAAACTAACTCTAAACAAGTATGGGATAAAATTAGAATAATTAGGGGTAAACACACAAATAATATACCTAAAATCCATAATACAAAAAATCATAAAGAACAAGCTGACTCATTAGCAAAACACTTCCAAGCAATGAGCAGTAATATGAATCATACAAAGAAATTTCAGGAGTATAGGAATAAAGTTGAAAAAGACCATAAACATATATTTACAGATTTGGGATCAAAAAATTTTTATTTAAATGATGATATTACTATTAGCGAATGGTATCAAGCCATTAAAACTAAAAAAGACACCTCACCTGGAGAGGATACTATAGGTTACTCAATATATAAAAAATTACCTGTTAACTTTATCAAAATAATACTAAATATGTTTAATATGATTTGGAGCACTGGAAAACTCCCTATAAAATGGAAAACAGCAGTAGTTATTCCAATATTAAAACCAAATAAAGATAGAAATGATATTAATTCATATAGGCCTATTTCCCTTACTAACAATATTTGTAAAATAATGGAGATAATTATTAATAATAGATTGAAATATCATTTAGAAACCAATAATATTATATCTAACAATCAATGTGGCTTTCGAAATAATAGATCTACTATAGATCAATTAATTAAATTAGAAACTGCAATTAAACTTGCTTTCAATAACAATCAAAAGAAAAACAGGAATCTTATTGCTGTCTTTCTAGACATGGAAAAAGCATTTGATTTGGTATGGACTAAGGGACTATTAATTAAATTAAATCAATATGGTATAACAGGTAATATATATAACTTCATAAATGACTTTTTAATTGACCGTAAAATTATTACTAGGGTAGGAACAACTTATTCTGAAAAATACAGTTTAGAAAATGGTACCCCTCAAGGGAGTGTACTCAGCCCTACACTATTTAATATTATGATCAATGATTTAGATAAAAATTTAGCTACTCTGCAAGTTGAACTTTCACAATTTGCTGATGACAGTGCTCTTTGGAGAGCAGGTAACCCTTCAAATCAAAAACATATTGCTGAAATACAAAATAGCTTAGACAATATAGGTAATTGGGCTGATAAATGGGGATTTAAATTCTCACATCAAAAAACAGTAGCTATACTATTTACCCCTCATAAACATAATATAACATACCCTAAACTCACCTTACAAAATCAGGATATTAAATTTGTAAAAGTATATAAATTTTTAGGAATGTATTTTGATCAACACATCAAATGGTCATACCACATTAAGGATTTAGTGAAAAGATGTAATTTGGACCTTAACCTAATTAAAAGTATTCAAGGTACACATTGGGGTGCCTGTCAAAAAACAATTATTACTCTCTACAGATCACTTATTCGATCTAAAATTGAATATGGGTGTCAAACTTATGCTACGGCATCAATCACACTACTAAATAAAATTATACAAATACAGAGAAAAGCTCTTCTTATAGCCACTGGAGCATTACCATCTACATCCACAGAGGAGTTGCAGGTCTTGGCAGGTGAACTCCCACTTAATTTGAGAAGACAAGAGGTCATGTTAAGATATGTTGCTCGTCTGTCAACTCATAAGGAAACTCACCCCACATTACAGATTATTAAAAAATGTAATAAACCACTAATTAAAAAAGGTAAATATTCAAATTCATGTGGTAAACAAATAAATACCATAAAAACTAAACTCCCTGTGGATATATTTAAAGTACAAAAAATTACACCTCCAGTTATAATTCCTTGGAGATTTAATCATATATCTGTAGATTTCTCCCTGATAAATCAAGGCAATAAAACACAAAATTCACATTTTTTGAAAATGATTATAAATGAAAAGTTAAATAATAAATATAAAAATCATTTAAAAATCTACACTGATGGATCTAAAACAGTTGACCCTGCAAGAACAGCAGCTGCATGGGTCATACCTAATTTACAAATAAATGAAGGCAGACGCTTACCAGATTACTGTTCTATCTATAGCGTTGAATTCTGGGCTATATTACAAGCCCTTATGTGGATACAACAACATAAACCACCTAAAACACTAATAGTAAGTGACTCACTTAGTGTACTTAAAACTATTAATAATAATAACTCCAACAGTAGGAAAAACTTTTTGTATCAATTACAATATCAAATAACTAAACTTAAAACACAAAACATTATAGTAGACTTTTTGTGGATACCTTCACACATAGGTGTAAAGGGAAATGAATTAGCTGATCAGTCAGCTAATAATAAAATAAATGCATTATATTATGACCCATTACAATATAGTCACACTGAAATGTATACATTAATATATAACATGATAAATACCATTTGGCAAAAAACCTGGAACTCATCCACTAAAGGGAGAGTACTACACAATATCATCAAAACTGTTAAAAGAACACCAGTAATATTAGGTAATACAAGAAGGGAACAAATTAAAATGAACAGGATAATGATAGGAAAAACAAAGTTGGCTAACAGCTTTGGAAAATACATAGAAATATTCCCACATAACATTAATTGTTTTAGATGCAAACAACCAGAAGACCTTGATCATATATTTAATAAATGCACAAATACACTTATTCACAGAAATAAACTTAAAAATAAATTAAAAATAGGAACATTATTAAATCTATATCCAGAAATGCTTAAATTAAATCAACCTAATATACAATTAACTGCTAAAAACATAATTGATTTCCTTATCAACTCAAACTTAATTGATAAAATATAACAATATAACAATATTACATAATAATAATAATAATAATAATAATACAATTATAATAATAGGTTTATTAATAAATAACTGGCTTGTGGCTCTGCTGAAGTGGTGTTGTGATCGGGTGTAGATATTGAGTTCATAAAGAACTTATACGCATCTCGCGAATTTGCACTCACTCATAGTATCAATAGCAGAAATCACCGCTAAAAATAAAATTAACTGTTTAGGATTGTATAGAACTCTATTATTATTAACACTCAAAATTACAAATAACTAAAGCTAGCCTGTGACTCTGCTGAAGTGGTGGTATGATCGGGTGTAGATATTGAGTTCATAAAGAACTTATACGCATCTCGCGAATTTGCACTCACTCATAGTATCAATAGCAGAAATCACCGCTAAAATTAAAATTAACTGTCTAGGATTGGATAGAACTATATTATTATTAATACTTAAAATAAATAATTAAACTAGCCTGTGACTCTGCTGAAGTGGTGGTATGATCGGGTGTAGATATTGAGTTCATAAAGAACTTATACGCAACCCGCGAATTTGCACTCACTCATAATATCAATAGCAGATATCACCGCTAAAATTAAAATTAACTGTCTAGGATTGGATAGAACTCTATTATTATTAATACTTAAAATAAATAAATAATTTAAACTAGCCTGTGACTCTGCTGAAGTGGTGGTATGATCGGGTGTAGATATTGAGTTCATAAAGAACTTATACGCAAACTGCGAATTTGCACTCACTCATAATCTTATACTAGCAGAGATCATCGCTATAAGAGTAGACTGATAAAAATATCCATATGAACATCAACCTCATTGTCAGAATAAAAGTTAGTGGCATTCAACATTCAAAATTATTCATTAACCTTGAACTGGACTTCAATGGAAATGAAAATTGTTTGGACAAAATTCAAGGAAATGGACCAGTTGGAGCTATCATGGACAACAGAGGAAACGTGGAAAACCAGTCTACAGAACAGTCCTTTTTAGGGCTATTTAATTAATGATAATTTTTGTTAATATTGATGTTAGTGTTAATGTTGCCTTGGTGTTGATGTTAATGTTGATGTTATTTTTTGTGCTATTAATGGCATGTTGCTACTAATACTAATAATGTTAATATTGATGTTATTACTAATCTTAATGATAATGATGTCAATACAGTTACTACTAATATTAATGATACTGATGTTAATGTTGATATTTGTATTAATAATAATGTAATGATATTAATGTTAATATTGCTGCTACTAATAATAATACTAATTGTTAATTGTTGTGTTGTACTGTCTTGTATTGTTACTATCCCCTACCCTTTGTAACTCTTGGGAATAGGGAAAGGCTAGTGAAACAGTGGGGACACAGGCTCTTTTCTGTATAGAAATCGCCTGGATTGGTGTACACACATGTATACAGCCTGGTATACCTCTGTGCCTACGCATAAGTATACAATTAGGTATACCTCTTTGCATAATCCAGTCAGTCTCTCTGGGAAGCTGGTGTAGACCCAATTCTCTCCTCTATTTCTAAATTCTATGTCCTTGTCCATGTTATATGTTCATTCAACAAATACAGAATTCTCACACTCGATTGGTATCAGAGAATTCTATTTGGCTGACCAAATATCAATCTCAAATATGGCACTTTTGGATCACACCCAACAAAATTTACAACTTAAACAATATACCGAGAACAAACTTATATAGTCACTCTGACTAAAATAGGGTAGATTTTTTGTTTTTTTTTCTTAGGGTGAATTTCCCTCTTAAGAAGGGTTTTTTGCCGATAGGATGGTGGAGATTATATAGTACACAATGTAGCAGCAGAGAGGGTGAACCCTACAACGTTTTTAGACAAAATTTGATTGAAATCCTAAAACGAGCCGTCCTATAATCTCATTTTAACCAAAAGATGGCGAACCCTACAACGTTTTCAGACAAAAAAAATTGATTGAATCCTTAAAACGATCCGTAGGATTTCGTTGAAATCTACGAAATCTCATTTTAACTAAAAAAATGAAAACGAAGATTTTTACGATTTTTTAATTAATTTTGGTCGCAACTTGTTGTCATCCACCCTCTCTGCTGCTTAGTGATTTCATCACTGGGTTAACAAAAAATAATAAATGATTTTAACCGAATATTTGATCCAGTCCGATACGATATCGTGTCCGAGGATCATGCAAATTTATTGTTGCGAATCCGTGTGGTTTTGACTGAGCATGACTAAAGAAATCTCGAAATTGATTGAAGTCCATATCAGAGCACCATGTCTGCCAAATATTTCTAAGAGTATGAGTATCAACTCCGTTGAATACAGACAATAAATTGCAGTTATCTCTGATGACTTTTGGAACCTGAGTGTAGCGTTGAGTGACATATATCACGTCAGTGTTTTTGTGACGCCCCCGGGAAAAGATCCTAGCAGGATTTTTTTGTTTATCCAACATTATATCGTCGTATACGACTAAATTGTTAATATCTCCATCAATATCATCAATACTCGGTGCTTCATCGATATCGGTTATAAAATCAATGGCGTTCTCACCGCTAATTTCTGATGCATTCTCGTTAAAATCTTTTAGCACTTCATAACATCGTTGATCATCTACGCTAGGAGCAATTAAATACAACTTATCCCACTTCATCCATCTCATTATTAAATTGAGCAACAATTGCGTTTTACCGGATCCAGATGGCCCGATTATAATCATCCGGATAGAGTTTGGTAGCGCTGCATGATGCTTAATTGGTTCTCTTGTTTTAGTCGCTGAAAAATCAATTATATCCATATTTCTATACATAAATTATGGATCTATATTGTGTGAAGTGCAAAACGCGTACTGGCACAGATGATGTGACGACAGTTACAACTAAAAATAACCGATCAGCGCTTTCTGGTAAATGCATGCAATGTGGTACAAAGAAATTTAGATTTGTGTCTATGAAATCTGATTTAAAAAAAAACGAGGAGGTGATATCGCAGCCAAATTGGCAAAGCTCCCTGGAACCCCATGGGCAAAGTACCCGGGAGAAAAGCACCTTCCCGGATATAGCTACTGTGGACCGGGAACCAGACTTGATATCAGACTCAATAATCAAAATCAACCCAACCCCGGTGAAGAACCAATAAACGCCATTGATAAGGCCTGTCACCTTCATGATGTTGCTTATAAAAGCAGCAATCTGCAACACAGACATCTAGCAGATGTGAAATTAATTCATGCGTTAAATGCTATTCCTGATAAATCCTTCAAAGAAAAATTGGCTTCATTTTTGATAAAATCGGCTATGAAAAGCAAATTGATGTTAGGTGCCGGTAATTAATAATATGGAATCAATTTATTATTCCCCAAGAGGATACTGGAGGGGTAAATCAGCAGTCCATAAACTCGCTAGCGCTGCAAAAGTGAAAAAAACCACTGCGGCTAATTGGTTATCCAAACAGGCACTATGGCAAATTTATCTACCACCGCCTAAACAAATTCAATTCTCGCATTTTGATGTGACCGCTCCTAATGAAGTTCATCAGGCTGATATATTATTTCTGCCACATGATCGTGGTTACAAATACGCGCTAACCGTAGTTGATATTGCAAGTCGATACAAAGGAGCAGAACCGTTAAAAACAAAATCAGCCACTGAAGTCGCTTCTGCATTTGAAAGGATTTATCGACGAGGTCCTCTGCACTGGCCAAATCTATTGCAGGTTGATCCTGGCAAGGAATTTCAGGGTGCAGTATTATCTACAATGAAACATCATAATGTCACCATACGACGAGGGCATACTGCGCTACATCGCGATCAGGCCATTGTAGAACGATTTAATCGGACGATTGCTGAGCGGTTATTTGGATATCAATACGCAAAAGAATTCATTCAAGAAAAGCGATCCCGTGAATGGGTTAAAAGATTACCATCTGTGATTACTGCACTGAATAACGAGATTACTAGAACAATCAACATGAAACCTATCAACGCGATTAAAAAGAAGTCAATACCCGTACAACCACAAAAAGATTTCAAAGAACCAATTCTTGGTAGTAATGTCATTGTGAGGTACTTATACGAACCAGGAGAGCTTGAAGGGGGTAGAAAAAGGGCTACTGATCCTATTTGGAGCGTCACTACGCATAAGATATCTAGTATAACACGATCTACGGGTAGACCAGCAATCTATAAACTGGATTCAACTGCCCCTCAGCGGGGTTTTACTCGACAACAATTACAAGTGATTCCCGAGGATACTCAATTGCCACCGCATGGTCTTAACTAGCACCGTTGCGTCTATTGCACTCAAGACAAGTCAACATCACATTATTTCTGACATGACCGAGACTGTTATTTTTTCTGTCTACGGTGAATTGGCGAGGATCCTTATCCGAATACTGCCAACGCATTATACAATTGCAACTCGCGCAGTGATTATTCTGTTGTTGTTTCAGCGTAATTATTGATTCAGCATCAATATCGAATTCTCGTTGTTTTTTTTTGTCCTGTTGTTTGTAACCGGAGAGTTTTTTATTAATGATGCTAACATCAATATCATTTATTGTGGTGTCATTATCATCGAAAACAATTCTTCGAAGTTGATTTATTTTTCGTACTCTGGATACTGCGAGATAGACTAAATTCGACCATTCGATGTGATTATCCACCATCCAAACAATTGTATCCGATATAGTCAATCCCTGTGAAGAGTGTATTGTTGCTGCGTATCCTAGAGTCCACGGGGATTTATTAGCACGCAATGCATCTTCAACGACATTGATATCAACCAGCACAATATCATTTAATACGAGAATTTGTTTTTCACTCTGTCCTGGAATATCAACTTCAATATTCTGTTTTCGTGTATCCGATGGCCTATAACAAAGGGGTACTGGAAGCGTTGCAAATTTTTCTTTATGCAATTCAAATAACTTCATCTGAAGTGTATCCCTGACTATTTTTCTACTTGCAATTATCAAATCATTTGGTCTCCATGTTTCCCAGAAATCATTCATTGGAGTTTCTGAAATCACTTCACGCGCTATTTCGCACTGGATTCTATCCGGTTGTAATCTAATTAGTTTCTTAAATTCTCGTAATCGTTCATCAAGTGATCTATAATCAGTGGTGATTTCTTCATAGTAGTCTACAAAACCCCTTAGCCATTCATGTGGAGATGCACCGACAAATGGTGGTGGTTGGCCGTGATCACCGCACATGACGACTTTTGTGTTTTTGTTTAACAACCACTCGAGAAATATTTGTAATACATCTAATGACACTGTGCATATTTCATCCCAAATTATGATTTCAGGAATGAATTTATCACCCATACGCTCAGGAGTCCATTTGTCACCCTTCCATCGAAAGAAACTATGGTAAGTACAGGCATTTACCCCTCGCTGTATCATCTCTCTGGCGAGTCTGTGAGTCGGTGTTAGCACAATCATGTTAGTAGAAATACAAGTATTTCCACCACGACGAAATAATTCAATTGCACGAGTTGTCTTTCCTGACCCACCACAACCGTTTAAATAAACTGTTTTATATCTACAGATTGGATCAGATACCGGTGGTGCATTAGAAAATTCTGATTGAATTTCAATACGGTTACAACAAAGATATTTATCATCCATGGCAACGTCTGCGGATTCACAATACTCATGTAGCATCTCCTTTTTAAATCGCCAACACCCCCAATTTTCTTCGGGATCTGTGAATTTAGCTACAGCTGATTTGTACTTATTGTGTATATACATCGAATCAGTGGCCACTCTAACCGCGGTATTAGGAAATCTATTTATCATCGAAAATAGATTAATAGAAGCATAGGCTAGCATTGAACTTCTCAAATGTGTGTACTGGGAATTATATCCATCACAGTAGGTAACAACCGTACCCATTTTCTCACCATTGGATAGAAAAGCATCCTTACGGGATACAAGTTTTCCCTGTTTCATTAAATCCGCTACAATAAAATCGTATTCAGCGACATCTATGATCAACCGCGAAGAATATTTTGCGTTGTCGTACCGTCCACCTTGAGTGAATTTACCGATTATTCTTCGTCCAAAATCTTTTGCTTGTTCTTTTTTAATTTCAAATAACTTCATAGACAAATTCATGATTTGTTCTTCATTGAAATCAGGGAATTGTTTTCGCTGTTCGCTGATTATACGATCTAGATCGGGTTGTGGTAGCCAAACTTCTTTCTGAGCTCGATAGCATATAATCGCTTCACCGATGATCAACGATATTAGCATACCACAATCAATCATATATCTCAATAGCACTATTGGCATCCAGGCCTTTTCAGATAGGTGTCTACCGAGCCAAACATAACTACACGGATGTAATCCTGACGCTAATTCAAATGATATCACACGAGCGAATCCGGTTAAATCAAAATCAGGCAATGGTCCATTAATCGCAACACGAGTCATTTCATGCGTGGGGTGTCCAAATCGTTTGAAGTACTCAGCGCATTCCCCATATCCGAGAAAACTTCCGGGGTAACACGCGGCTATATCAATTGAAATCATACCATCAAGTGAGTATTTCGTATTCCACAGTCCTCCATGACCAAATTCGACGCAACTCAATTTAACATCCTCGAGAAAATCACTTCGTGTTGGACGCCATGAGTTTTTTTCTCTTGCGAAGTGAGCTACCACTGATGGAATAGTAAAACTATCCGTGAGTAGTTTTTCATGGGAATTCTCCGGTGAAAAATCACTAGCGATTTTTCTCATTCTATTATCTAATTCTTCAACGCGATATAATTCACCATTTGGTTTTACAAATTGATCGAATCCTATTTCGGGATCTTCATCACTTCTAAGTAACCACACTGACACAGGATCATCCTTACACAACGCATTAATAGCATCAAATAATCTCTCTTCATAGAAAACATCCCCGACTAATTCCCCGGAAAATTCCGGTGGGATATATTTCACGGTTCGTTCTCGTGGAAATACTGTTACCGCAGGTGTCCACGCGTGTTTGTTATGATCAATAATCTGTATTGGTGCTCCATTTTTGTTATATTTCGGTTCGTATAAAACCTCTCCGGTTATCGTCATAACTGTTATTGGAAATCTTAATGATGTTTCTAATTTAGCTATATCAGAAATCTTTGCACCATGCTGTTTCACTGTCAGTTACCACTCGGTTATTTTCCTACGTCGCAGATCAGTTAGTTTATTTCCTCGGGATGCATTTGTGAAGTGCTCCATTACCCGTGTTGCTACACAATTAAGCCCTGACGAATATTTCATAGGAGCTAGTTTTGCGATATCGGGTTTATCATTTAATGGATATAGCCCATAAACCATTGCTGTTACGGGATAAGATCTTTCGTAGTATGGTTTGTCAATGCCGGTTAGAATTCCTGGTTTGGAATCTCTACTCACAATGACAGCTTTTTTATTCTTGAGGATTGGTTCAAATTTATCCCTAATAATCCATTTGCCATCGACTTCAATAATGAATTTGATTCGGAAAAAATACCGTTTTTCCCCAACACGTGAAATTATCACTGCTGCTTTTTCATCATTCATGGTAGCGTCAACAACACCATCAATTCGAAATGTTGACCAACAATAGGATGCTCCATCACGCTTAAATTCATTGAAACAATCTCTGATTTTACTAATCATGGCTTTATCAAGAATTGTATTCTTTGGTGTATTAGAAACTATATCGAGATTGAATTGAGCATCTTTCCAGGATAATTTCTTGGACGCTTTTGAAATCCGAAGGATTTTGGGTTTATCGAGATTAAATTTGATACGTTTTTTGGGTCTATCGAGATTAAATCTAGGACTGATTTTCAATAATCTCTTAAACTCTTTCATGTTTCCGTCTCTTGGACGTTTGATACGTTTTTTGGGTCTATCGAGATTAAATCTAGGACTGATTTTCAATAATCTCTTAAACTCTTTCATGTTTCCGTCTCTTGGACGTTTGATACGTTTTTTGGGTCTATCGAGATTAAATCTAGGACTGATTTTCAATAATCTCTTAAACTCTTTCATGTTTCCGTCTCTTGGACGTTTGATACGTTTTTTGGGTCTATCGAGATTAAATCTAGGACTGATTTTTAATAATCTCTTAAACTCCTTATCAGCATTGAATTCAGCATTTTTCGAAGTCAATCTCTTGAACTCTTTCATGCTATACTAAAAACAAGTGTCTAAATGAAAGATTTATGTATAATGAATCCCTGCAAATGGATCAGTCATTGAATTAAACAAATAGTATAGTATAAGAATGACCCAAGAATTCAGACAGCACCCTGTGAGTACAAATTATGAAGCATCCAGTGATGGTGTTGTAAGAAACCGTAGACTGAAGAACCCAGTTGGGTGGGATAATGGTATGGGGTATTTGTTCTTTACTGTTGGAAAGAAGAAATATTACAATCATCGTTTCGTGTACGAGTGTTTCCATGGATTGATCAAAGATGGTTTTGTTATTGATCATATTGATTCTAATCCGAAGAACAATTCTTTATCAAATCTGCAGGCTGTTACACATAGTGAAAATACCAAACGAGGGGGGACTGGGAAATACTCGAAAAAAGCGAGACCTGTGAAATCTTTGAATACAATAACTAACGAAGAAAAAGTATTTAAATCAATATATGAAGCCGGCAAGTATTTCAATATTTGTAGACCCTCTGTACGATATGTTGCAGAGGGGGTTTGTCGATCGGCTATTTCAAAGGGGACGGGACAAAAAATTCGATTTAGTTATGTCTAATACGTCATATTTTTCATTTAGAAATATATCATTATTATAGAATAATGAATTCTGAAAACATGAATAGCATCATATCCGAGATTTCAAAATTGAAAGGTTGGGATATTGAACTATCAGATGGGTTAAATCCTGATCAAATCATGTCTGATTTTCAGGATATAGAATACGGAGTTAACAACAATAAATATATGCTACCAAAGAAGTATGCGCTCATCAAAAGAATTCAGAATTCTATTAAGGACTCTCTCGCATTTTCCAGTGACGTAAGTGTGTTCGCTCCGTTGTATACCATCGTAGAACGAATACGAAAAGAATTGGGGTACGAATACGAATTGAAAAAAGAAGTCAACTCTAAAGTTAGACACCTACGGGCGTTAATTCAAGAAAATGAACAATTTTGATTGACCATTTATCATTATTTGATTGACCGACCATTTATCATTATTTGATTGTGACCGTCCCTCATAGAGATTTTAATTTTTTTTAGCATTTTTTGATTGATAATGTCAGAAACAGTGAATAAAAAATTGATGGCTGGTTCGGATTGATCAAAAATAGAATGGGGAAAGTGACATTATTAATTATTTTATATACAATTTGGTCACTTTCCCCATCATTGATAGAGCCGTTAAAACACTTCCACGGTGACTTTGTCACTGGTGTTAGGTCGGATTGAAAAATTGTTTTGCAATTGAAACATTGTTTCTGATTTCAAATAATGGTCAATGAAGCATTAACAACCCGATTAGCTCGTGAACGATTAGATGCAATTAAGAGATTTGTACCAATTCGTGACTCTGTACGGAATAAACTGCAACAACGACAGAGTTTTCAGACTGATTTTGCTGCGGGATCTGAAGAGTTGTTTAAACCAGTAACTACAGCAACGAAGGGGATAGAGCGTGCTATACGGGGGGATGTTCCCGAGACGAAGAAATCTGTTATCGGTGAACTTGAAAAAATAGCAGCGAAAACTGAACAAACAGAACAGGCTGTACAAAAAATGGAATCAAAAAGAACAGTAGATGATTTACGCGTGAGATTTAACGAGGAAGGGTTAGCAGCAATTGATAAGACTGATCCAACAGAAATTCCTGCGCTTGTTGTTAAGACTTATGAAAACAGAAAAAAAATGTTGAAACCAGAACATCATAAGTTTGTTAGAAGTATAACTCACTGGGCTGATATATTCTATAAGATCAAAACTGAAAAAAGTCAAATTAAGACAGATAGTGCATCATACATCGAATATATCAATGCGGTGGGTATAGTGTATAAACAATTTGAAGAACTAAAACAACAACAAAAACCGCCAAAATTGCAAAGGCGGCGACAGCAACCTGCAAAGAAAATATCTTTTTCACCTAAACAACAACAACTACCACGTGATGATGACGATGATTATGATCCTCTTGGTTATTTACAACCCACGGATGAAGAAGAAAAACAGGATGAAGCAACTGGTTATAGCGGAAGTGGATTAAGAGATTCCAGTGTTTCATGTCCTGGTAGTGTTCTCAGTGATATATCACGATTAGAGGTTCTTGTAGGAGGGTTCCGAGCTGGAAATAACTCACCGGAAATAATTAATGAAGCAGCTGATATCTGTAGACGATTATTTCAGGGTGGTATCATGGATATCAGCACATATCGAGATTTCATTGACGAGTTAGCAAATGGGTATCACAGTGATTAATTGATAAATTGTTTTACAATTGAAAAATTGTTTCTGATTTCAAATAATGATCATACACTACAATCATGATAAACCAACCCCCGTCTACGTAGTTAATTCACGGTTTCCGGTTTATAGAGCATACTACGGAGATGGTTTAGGTAATACCATTTTAGGATTATTTGCGAGAATGGCTCCAAAAGTGATGCCGTTGGCTAAACAATTAGGAATGAAAGCAATTGATGTTATTCGTGATAAGGGTATTGGTGCTGTTGGAGATCTTGCTGGAAAAGCGTTTTCAACTGCGAAGAATAAATTAACATCATTAGTGAAATCACGGATGAAATCCAAAGGATTTTCAAAACCGTTACCGTCTACAGCGGAAATGCCTGCAAGTGTTAGTAGAATTATAAATAACGCAGTAGATGAAAAATTAGCGTCGATGGTGACTCCCTTGATAAATCAAGAGGACCAAAATAACATGATAGCAAACATGATAGCAGGAAGTGGCTTTAAAAAAACACGACGATGAAATGGAAAATCGCGATTTAGACTCTGATAAATAGAATAAAATGTTCAAAAGATCACCTGATCCAGCGTTTGATATAGACGCCCCAGTTGGCAAGGATGATTCTGTACGCGATTATCAATTTTATTCTTATCACGCAGTACAACCAGATCTCCGATCGCGAATTGAACTTCAAGTTCATGATACCAGTAAATACTTCCTACCGTGTGAGGCATTTATCGAAATCGAAGGAGAACTTGTAACAAATGTTGCAGCTGATACCCCATATGACAATAACGCAAATGTCCGAGTTGGTTTTGTTAATAACGGTATTATGGCGTTATTTGAAAGCGCTAGATATCTCATTGATGGAAAAGAAATTGAATCCATTGACCGTGAAGTTGATGTGGCTACAACAATCATAGGGTTAGCGAGATATTCTGATGATTATACAAGATCGGCTGGTCCGTCTATGATGTTTGCAAAGGATACCTCTGATAACGCTGACCACCTTCAATTCATTAAAGTGTTAACAGCAAGAGATAATGCAGAAGCCGATCAACAGGAAGCAGCTAATCCAGAACGTCGAACTAGACCCGGAGCTGCGTTTGATATTCTCGGAGGCGTTAATGGTAATCTCAATTTAGGATTTGCAACACGTGTAGCAACGTTGCATGGGCAGCGTCGACGATTTTCATGTGCGATTCCACTGCATCATATATTTGGATTCTGTAGAAACGTCCGAAAAGTTATTTATGGAGCTAAACACACAGTAGCGCTTGTACGAAAGGGTACTGATGATGATGCAATCTGGCGTAATGCTGGGGTTGCTCCCGGTAAAGTCATTTTAACAAAACTATCATTGTGGATGCCAGTGTTAACTCCATCAATCACCGAAGAACAACGACTACTATCATTTATGGACCAAGGAGGAAAGTCGTTGTTAAGTTGGTTATCAGTGACCACGGATATTAAACAAGACAGTGTTGATGGTACATTCACATGGCACCTGGCATCAAAACAAGGTGTTTCAGCTCCACGTCACATATTTATTGCGTTACAGAATGCTGCGCGAGTTGGTAATCAAGAACGAAGCCATATGATATTTGATCAGTTAGGTGTTAATGAAGTCTCGCTGAGAATAAACGGACAGCAGGAACCATCCGAGGATATACAACTTGATTACGGTCAGAATCATATTGCACGCGTGTATCATAACCTATTGTCGTTTATGGCACGTGATCAAAATGTGGATACTGGTTTGCAAATATCACAATTGGATTTTAAAAGCCTCTATCCGATTTATTACTTTTCGCTGGAACATCTTGATTTGATGAGACAATCTGTCGTTGATATACACTTTAGAGCCCGTGTAACCCGTCCGACTGGTCCACCAGTTGGTGGGGTACCTCCTATCCTTATCCCGAATTATAGAGCGGTTGCTGTCATTCTCAGCGACAAATCAATGCTACTTGAAGGTGTTGGTGGAAGAATGAGAGTGGTAGATGCCCCAGTAGAAAATCTTTGATTTTCAAAAACATGTAATTGAAATTGTAAACGATTTAGAATCAATCTATTATGTATAATGTCATATAGTGTTATTAGTGTTGCGTTAACTCCTGGTCAATTAAAAAAATTGCAATCGGAATCAGCTAAAAAATGTGGAACCACAATCACGTTGAAACCCAACCAAATGACTGGTGGTGCAAATAAACTATCGCTGACAACTCGTCAGGTGAAACATTTCAATGATGCACTTGTAGCCAAAAAAGGTGTTCAGATTACTCTTTCTTCGGCTGCTATCAAAAATATGATTAAAACAGGCGGTATATTCCCGTTGTTAGCTGCGATACCAGCATTGATTGCAGCAGCAGCCCCAGCGGTGGCTAAAGCGGCAGCGTTAGGAGCCGTTGGTACTGCAGCAGGAATGGCACTAAAGAAGGCAACTGGGAAAGGATATAAAAAAAAGGGACGATCCGTTCACGGATTGGGTCTAAGACTACCAGGAACCCCGTATTCGTGGTACAGCGGAAAGGGTCTAAGACTACCAGGAACGATTTATTAATTCAGAAATCTTCGATGGTTCCCATGTCCAATTTTGATTTAATGGATGCTGCTAAAAAACTAGCGATTAAAAACTTCAGAGGTGTCTTTATGAAAGATCAATTACCACATCAACCAAACAGCGTTGAAACCGGAATCATTAATTTAGATAACAGCACCGGACCTGGAACTCACTGGGTTACATACGCTATTGATCCACGTGGGATTGTCTATTTCGATTCATATGGATTAGCCCCACCAAAAGAGTTTTTGCGTTATATAAAAACCCTTCCAATGAAGACTTGGTATTCTACGCTACCAACACAAACGATGATTGACCCACCAATATGTGGCAGCGAAGTATTAAATGTCCTTGATGCTATTTCTAACTCCTTGAGTAACCCAAGCGGAAAACCACCACATGTTGTCGTGAATGAATACACTAGTAATCGCTGGAAATCGAAACGATTTTAAAGAGAGAAAGAGTTTTACAATAACATGATTGATATTTGGGGGAGATCTTTGAAACCCAAACCCGATGGCACTGCACCCCCTGATTCTATCAAGGATGTAAAAAAACTAATCAAAGATGAAATAGCTGAGACGTTGAACTTAACAAATGTTGATCCTAATGAAATAGTTGTATTTCAAGACAAACAGGGTAAATTGAAAACCAGTAATATTTCTCTGGATGATATTTTGGTTAAACAACGAAACGCAATCGAAAATACTATCGCGTTATTTTCCGATCAGGGTAAACTCAAACCGGGTGTAATCGTTTCGACGATTACAGATCGATTAAAAACTCTCAACGATGAGTTAAACAATTCTCTGTTTGTACTAACAACACTTGAATCTAAAATTGAAGAAAACGGAAAACAGTTTATATCATTTCGTAGAAATATCATTGATAAATTTATTGGAACCCCGTTGGATAAAATTGAAATAAAACTCCCTGATATTAAAAAATCCATCGATGAGACAAAAAACTTCATCGAAGCCGTCAAAGGTGATTTTTCGAGGATGATAACAATCATTGAAAAAACAAAAATTCCTCATGAGAAAACCAACAACGTGGTATACACAATCCAACACGGATCATTTGAGTGGACACCTACAAACAACAAATTAAATATCACTGCAACCGTTAAGGGTATTTATCGATTAACACTGGTGACAACGGCTCAATTTAATATTTCATCGTCGAGTTCATCCGGGGTTAATAATACGATTTCAACGATCATCGACAAGGATACAACTGAAAAGTTCACTATAACAGCTACTGATAAAAGTTTGGTTAAGACACCAGTAACATGGTATGTGGAATTCGTAGCGGATTTAAGTAAATAACTAAATCATTCGGATTTCACAATTGAAAATGCTAGTGTTTTTAAAATAACAATGATTTCATCAACTCAATGTCGCTTTGATCAGGTCAGAGAATTTCAGAATAGACTAAAAACCCTCGCCGAGGAGTATCAAATAAAAATAAAAAAATACCGACGAAGAATCACCGCAATTGATGTTATTGTGTACTCGGTGTCAAGCGTTCTCGCTGGCGCCGGAATAATACTTGCATCGGTTACAATGATTGCCCCGGTCGTAGTTCCAATTTGCATTTCTGCGGTGGCTACAATCGGGGGTATATCAACCGGGATAGCAAAAAAGATATCATCATGCAGCCAGAGTAAACTGCAGAATTACTTACTTCAATTTCATATTGCATCAACCGCATACTCGCAATTATCATTGATGATATCGTCGTCACTCGATAATACAATTATATCAGATAGTGAATTCTCAGCGATGGTCAGTATTTTTGATTCCGCGATATCGAAATTAGAGCGACAACATGAATATAATAACAATGACAACATCGATGGAATCAGAAAACACGAACCCAAAAAACAAAATGATCTCAATAATATCAACCATACCAGATTGTGAGTTCTCAGTGATGGTCAGTATTTATGATTCCTCGATACCAAAATTAGAAATAAATCATGAGTATAATAACAATGACAACACCGCAGGAATTACTTCCACGAGTAGTGGAGAACACGAACCCAGTACAAACAAGTATGATATCAATAACATCAACGAATCCAGAATTCAGTGTGAATTTCCCCTCTCCGGTCCCAGTGAAGGAGATAGCGCTAGCAAAACTACGAGTGTATCACAGTTGGCCTAATATCAGATCAAAATCATTTGGTGGTCAACAACCCAATAATTCACTGGTATTTGCAAATAAGAATAAAGACGACGGTACCCCAGACTGGAACGTCGTTTCGATACCAACAGGGTCATACCAAATCGAACAAATCAATAATGAATTCGCGCGTAGAATAAAATCGATTACTGGAAAAGAATCAAAAATCGCTATAACAGTTCATGAACCGACGCTATCATCCGCAATTGAGATAAGTACAGAAGGATACGTCGTAGATATCTATCAGAGTTCTATTAGAACCGTATTAGGATGGCCTGAATTACCACCCGGGGAAGAAACCGTTAAATTACCAGAACCACAAAAATCTGATTATATCACAGACAAAATAAAACCTAAAAATCCAATAAGGAGTTACAAAAAATACAACTTATTTATAGAGTTTTTTGGGTTAGGATACGAACCTAGGGCGGAGGTTGGACCATTGCAAGAATATAATTTTGTTAACGAACCTGAAATCATTAAAAATTTCACAGCGATGAATCATGATTTATCGCTGTTGTTAATATCTCTTAAATCCGGCTCTCTCACCCGAGATGAATTTATCAGCGTCGTAGAAACATGCAACAAAATTATCGACGATATGGAAGTATTTAATTCACAAATTATTCGAGTGATATTAGATGATAAAAACCCCACATCAAGAACACAATTTGCAAATCAATATAAAATCCGCGTTGAAGATATCCCCACATTCAAACTACCAGGATATAACGTACCGGAACTAAAAAAACTTCTCAGTGACACCATCGATGTTGGTTTTAAAATAATTCATGATGCATGGAAAAAAACATCATCACCGGAAATAAAAATCCTCAAACATAATAATGACCCAGATGGTGGCGGCAGGCATATCGCTCCGTTCAACGTAAATATATCCTCAGTGATTGCGATCAATTTAGTATGTGATGTTATCGAAGGAAGCTATCAAATTAATCTCGAACGATCAAATCAAGCTCAGCAAGGATATATTCTTTATTCGTTTGCACCAACAGCTCCTCCAGGATTTTTAATTATTGAAAACCCAATTAATCCTGTCTACATGCGATGCCATAATGATTCATTAACCAGAATTAATTTCAAACTCACCGACCAGTCAAATAATCTGATTGATTTACAAGAAGAGGTGTTAGTGATTAGTTTGTTTGTGAGATCCTAAATGATTTTCGTCCCAAGGACTTTCATCATAAAGACTTGATCAAATCATTTATTATTTTTTGTTAACCCAGTGATGAAATCACTAAGCAGCAGAGAGGGTGGATGACAACAAGTTGCGACCAAAATTAATTAAAAAATCGTAAAAATCTTCGTTTTCATTTTTTTAGTTAAAATGAGATTTCGTAGATTTCAACGAAATCCTACGGATCGTTTTAAGGATTCAATCAATTTTTTTTGTCTGAAAACGTTGTAGGGTTCGCCATCTTTTGGTTAAAATGAGATTATAGGACGGCTCGTTTTAGGATTTCAATCAAATTTTGTCTAAAAACGTTGTAGGGTTCACCCTCTCTGCTGCTAATGTACTTACTTAGGGATATAGCAATAAGCGATAGGAAATTCGTAACTCAACTAGCTTGACTCAATTACACAGGTGGCTTACACATAATTGGTATAGGGCATCCATTAGAAAAACTGGACTAAATTGAAATTAATCAAAAGGGGAAATAGAAATGGAGGGAAGTATGCATGGCGGCAGCGACCTTGACCTTCTGAAGTAGAGACCACGTAACTCCCGAACTCGATTTGTGGCGGTGGTTAAAACAGAAGAAGAAAAGGGCCTCTACTTCTACCTAAATACGAGATGAAGAGAAATGGCTGCTATAGATGTTTTACGGATATAGACGTCACCATCGTCCTACAAGGAACGCTGTTCAATGAAAAGATTTTTCATTGCCATTACCTTTGCCTGAATAATAGGGGACTCATTTGGTTACGAGTACCCCTCTTTGAACAACTTTCCGTGGCCCTAAAAAGCTAATTTGACCTTATTGGTTCCGCCTCCAACAAATTTAAAACCAAAATTACCTACCATTGACTACACTACTATATGTCACTTTGACATTTTAATTTCGAAATTTGTTAGGGACTTGTTTTATGTACGCTTATGTACTAGTTTTATTTGAATGATAGGAAATTAAATAACAATTCTTCAACTCTAATATTTGAGTAATTGCACAGGTGGCTAACACATTATTGGATGTTAAGCTGTCCATTAGTACAACTGGACTGAATTTGACCTTTAGTATGACCTTGTTGTTTCAGGTGTGGACTGCGTCCTTTGCTGTGCTGTCTTGCTCTTGCGTGCTCTGGTGTGTGCTGCTGTGTCGACGCCCTCCTGGACCTGGGCCCTTTCCGCCTTTGCCATTTCCGACTCACCAAATTACTAGCGAAATGAGAAAGCATTTTCCCTCGCTACCAACGTTTACTTCTGATTGGTTGTTAGGGGTGGGTGTGTGTAGGTACTATTCCTACCCACCCCATGGGCTTTCATTTCTCTCGATAGTTACTTTTTAGTAATTCGGGAGAACGCCCTATTTAAAATATAGTGCATTTAAGCACTGTAAATCCTGAGGGGGGGGGGAGTAGCGACCCTCCCCAAGGGACCTTAAATGGCCACCGATATGGTGGCTATAAAAGTTGTCCATATGCCCCTAGTGGGCGGTGACAACTCTAAAACAATCATGATGATGATGATGAGTAATAATTCTTCAACTTAAATATTTGATCAATTGCACAGGTGGCTAACACATTATTGAATGTTAAGCTGTCCATTAGTAAAACTGGACTGAATTTGAAATAGGTATGACCCTTTCGTTTCAGGTGTGGGCTGCGTTCGTGGGCTTGCAGTCTTTCTCCTTGCGTGCTCTGGTGTGTGCTGCTGTGTCGCCCGTGCCTCCTGGACCTGGACCCTTTCCGCCTTTTCCGTTTCCGACTCATCAATTACTAGCGAAATGAGAAAACGTTTTCCCTCGCTACCAGCACTGTTGTTGCCGATTGGTTGATATCGATAGGGATAGGGGTGGGTGTGTGTAGGTACTATTCCTACCCACCCCATGGGCTTTCATTTCTCCCGATAGTTACTTTTTAGTAATTCGGGAGAACGCCCTATTTAAAATATAGTGCATTTAAGCACTATAAATCCTGAGGGGGGAGTAGCGACCCCCCCCCCAAGGGACCTTAAATGGCCACCTATATGGTGGCTATAAAAGTTGCCCATATGCCCCTAGAAGGCGGTGGCAACTCTAAAACACCCATTTCAGTCAGTCAGTTAAGGACGATAGTAGCCAAACACCAGAAACCTCCTATTCAAGTAATAGAGAGAGTAAAACAGCAAAAACGGTACAACTTATAGAAAACTCCCCCCCCCCCCACTTACAAAGGAAAGGGGAAACAGGCGTTAAACCCCAAATATCAAAGGCCTGCTAAAAACTCTTCAAAAACTGAAATAAAAAAACAAACAAGCTCATATTCCACAAAAATAAATAAACATTATCATAACGTGGATATGACAGTGTTTCTAAAGAGCAAAACAAGCACAATATTTGATCTCACAACCATCAGTATTGCTAAGGCATTACTGAAGGTTCATTCAGGGCAATGCAAAATTGTACGCCCTAAAACAAATTACATAATTCTGCATTGCAGCACACGTGCGCAAGTTGCAAAATTCATGGAAATAAATAGACTTTGCGGCATGCCAGTAATTATGGAGCTGCACAAAAAAGCTAAAATTTTTCAAGTTACCAAAAACAACAACAACAACAACAATAGTAGCCAAAAAGTAAATAAATCAAATGAAGAGCAACAGCAAAGTGAAATTAAACAGCAGGATCAACAACAACAGCAACAACAACAGCAACGAGAAACTAAACAGCAAAAACAACAACAACAACAACAACAACAAACTCGTCCAATAAAATACAAGGCAGTAATAAAATTTAAGGGTCAAATGGCAACTTGCACCACTCAACAAATAAAAGAAAAAATTACACAAGGAGGGAATAAAATTATCAAAATCTACAAAATAGGTAAAAAGCAAGAAGCTGCAGCTCAAAGTGTGGTGGTACTTGAGTCAACAACATCTATACCACCCATAATCAAAGTAGGATCTCTGGGTATCCGACATAGAACCCAGCCATTTGTTAATAAAGTACGATTCTGTACTAATTGTCAGCATTGGGGCCACTATAAGGTCGCTTGTACCTTTAAACATAGATGTGAAAACTGTGGCGGACCACACACAGGACAGTGTAAAAGGGAACAACCCAAATGTGGCAATTGTAAGGGAGACCACCCCTCTAACTCCAAAAAGTGTAGCGCTGCAATCTTTGAAAACGAGGTCATAACCCTTATGAACTCCACTAATTATGACTATGTCACAGCAAGACAACAAATAAATTTCCAAAAACAAAATACAAAAAATCAAAATAAACAGGAAAAGGCAACTACTACTTCAACTCCAACTGTAAATGGTAAAACTCTAGAAATGGCAGAGGTTATTAATAAAACAACCTCTAATATTCAAACTCAAACAAAACTCTATAGACCTTAAAATAATCTGGGTCTAAATACAATAGGCCTAGCAATCTCTGAAATAGGTCGTTACATTAGTAACGCACAAAACAAAAACAGTAGCTATCTATCTACCCTCACGAACGGGCTCCATGCCCTTATACAACATGTAGAAGAGGGTATAAAATCAGGAAAGTTATTAAACCAACATGAATAACACAACAAACGTAGCAAATAACTCGCATATTAACAAAACAAATTTAATCATATGGAAATGGAACTCGCGTAGTTTAGTACTTAATATTAACGAATTAAAATTAAAACTAATTAACACATTAATAAAACCAGACATTATTTGTATTCAGGAAACTAAAATAACAACTAAAACTAAAACATTGCCGACAATTGTAGGATATTCTCCCGGATTTTTCCAACATAGGAATGAGGGTCAGGGAGGGGGCCTTGTTATATATATAAATAATAATATGCCTTCAGCATCAATAGTCCCAATTAACTTACAAGCAATCAATAATTCTAAAATAGAAGTACAAGCACTACAAATTAATACAGGTAAAATTAAATTCATATTATATAATTTTTATGACCCAGAAGGTGATATTAAATTAACTCACAATCTAGCGCTAAGAGCGCTTAATTTACATATAGGACAAAATGAAGTTATTGTGTTAGGTGACTTTAACTCTCATAATGTAATATGGGGGAGTGAAACAACTAATATTAGAGGTAAAAACGTACAAAATTGGATCAATAAAACAAAACTTGTATTACTTAATGATGGTACTAAAACAAGACTAAATCCGGTAGATGGCACCTAAGCGGCCTTAGATCTTACACTATGCACTCCCAAAATGGCTCAACTAGCAACATGGAGTGTTGATCAAGAAGATAGTATGGGGAGTGATCATTTTCTTATAATAACTACATTGCAAAACTCCGCCCAACTTGAAAGTGACAATAAGATCCCCAAATGGAACTATAAAAAAGCAGATTGGACTAAATTCCAACAAAATATAAAATATGAAACACTTGAGGGCATTAAAAATGAAAATATAGATCATTACTATGATAATATAATTAATGCTATAACAAGGGCAGCTAATGCTTCAATGCCTAAAACCAAAGGCAACCCTACTAAACTTAGAGTCCCTTGGTGGAATAACGAAATCAGTGTAATGAGGAAAAATAAAAGAAAAGCGCTTAATAGATTTAAACGTACCAATAATACACAACATTTTAAAGAATATCAAAAATTAGAAACTGATTTAAAAAATGCTATTAAAAAAGCTAAGCAAGATACTTGGAAACAATATTGCAGTACCTTAGACTATAAAACTAACTCAAAACAAGTATGGGATAAAATTAAAGTAATAAGGGGAAAGCATATAAACAATACACCAAAAATCAATAATACTAATAATTATAAAGAGCAAGCTGACTCATTAGCAAAGCACTTCCAAGCTATGAGCAGTAATAAAAATCATACTAAGGAATTTCAGGATCATAGATCTAAAATTGAAATAAATAATAAAAGTACATTTTCAGATATGGGAAATAAAAAGTCCTATTTAAATGATAAAATTACAATTAATGAATGGTATCAGGCTCTTAAAACTAAAAAGGATACATCACCTGGAGAAGATACCATAGGATACTCAATCTACAAGAAATTACCGCTTAACTTTGTTAAAATAATACTAAATATGTATAATCAGATTTGGGAGACTGGAAAACTACCCATTAAATGGAAAACAGCTGTAGTAATACCTATACTAAAACAAAATAAAGATAGAAACGATGTTAATTCATATCGCCCTATCTCTCTTACCAATAATATATGTAAAATTATGGAAATAATTATTAATAATAGACTTAAGTATCACCTAGAAATTAATAATTTTATATCCAAGAATCAATGTGGTTTTAGAAATAATAGATCTACTATAGATCAACTCATTAAATTAGAAACAGCAATCAAATTAGCTTTTAATAGTCATCAACGGAAAAATAGAAATCTTATTGCTGTATTCTTAGATATGGAAAAAGCTTTTGATTTAGTATGGACTAAAGGTCTACTAACCAAACTAAATAAGTATGGTATAACAGGCAATATATTTAATTTTATTAAAGATTTCTTAAGTGAACGTAAAATTATAACTAGAATAGGGACAACATACTCTGAAAAGTATGTCTTAGATAATGGTACACCCCAAGGGAGTGTACTCAGCCCAACCTTATTTAACATTATGATTAATGATCTTGATACAAATTTAGCTACCCCCAATATCGATTTGTCTCAGTTTGCGGATGATAGTGCACTATGGCGCGCTGGAGATCCCAACAATCAAAAACATATTGCTGAGATACAACAAACTTTAGATAATATTGGCAGTTGGGCTGATAAATGGGGTTTTAAATTCTCTCATACAAAAACAGTAGCAGTAGTATTCTCTCCCTTTAAATATAATAAAATATATCCTAAACTTACCCTTCAAAATCAAAACATAGTTTTTGTCAAAGTAGTTAAATTTTTAGGGATGTATTTCGATCAAAATATGAAATGGAAATATCATATTAAAGATTTAATTAGTAGATGCAACCTTGATCTTAATCTCATTAGAAGTATACAAGGCACACACTGGGGTGCTTGTCAAAATACAATTATGACCCTGTATAGATCTTTGATACACTCCAAGATCGATTATGGGTGTCATATATATGCCACGGCATCACAAAATCTTCTTCATAAAATTACCCAAATACAACGCAAGGCTCTACTCCTTGCAACTAAAGCCTTACCATCTACCTCAACAGAAGAATTGCAAATACTTACTGGTGAACCATCATTACATCTGAGAAGACAGGAACTCATGTTAACATATGTTGCTAGACTGTCAACTCAAGATGATGCGCACCCCACTTTGAAGGCAATTAAACAGTGCACTAAACCACTTATAAAACGGGGTAAATACTCCACTTCCTTTGGTAAACAAATTTACCGACTTAAAACAAATTTACCTACTGACATATTTAATGTGCAAAAAACTAAAAATTCCATTATAATTCCATGGAGACTAAAAGCAATAAAAGTAGATATCTCTTTACAAGATAAAGGCAATAAAATACAAGATTCTCACTATCTTAAAATGCTTGCTAATGAAAAAATAAATAATGTGTATAAAAATCATGTTAAAATATATACAGATGGCTCAAAAAAAATAGATCCTGCAAGAACAGCAGCATCATGGGTTGTACCTGAGTTAAACATTAAACAAGGCAGGCGACTACCAGATTACTGTTCTATATACAGTGTGGAGTTCTGGGCTATCCTCCAGGCACTAAAATGGATACAACAATATAACTTAAACTCCACAAAAGTCCTAATTGTCAGTGATTCTTTAAGTGTTCTTAAAACTATCGACACAAACAACTCCAACAGCCGAAAATTTTTCTTATATTTATTACAATATCAAATAACTAAACTCAGTACTCAAAATATTACAGTAGACTTTCTATGGGTGCCCTCGCACATAGATATAAAAGGAAATGATTTGGCAGATCAAATTGCAAAAGAAAAACTAAATGAATTACATTATGAACCAGTACAGTATAGCCATACAGAAGTATACAAATTTATTACTGACATGATTAATAGTGTATGGCAACAAAATTGGAATTTGTCACCTAAAGGGAGACTACTATATAATAATATTAAAATAGTTAAAAGGAAAAATATTCCTTTAGGTAAAACAAGAACTCAACAAATTAAAATGAATAGAATAATGGTAGGAAAAACAAAACTGGCTAACAGTTTTGGTAAATATTTAGGACCTTTTCCCCATAATATTAACTGCTTTATGTGCAACCAAGTAGAAGATTTGGATCACATTTTTAATAAATGTTCTAATAACACAATAAATAGAAATATTCTTAAAAATAAGTTACAAAAAAATAAAACAACAAAGTTATATCCAAAATTACTTAATTTAAAACAGCCAAATATACAATTAGCTACTACAAATATTATGGATTTTCTTATAAAATCTAACTTAATGCACAAAATATAATACTGACTCTCTATGTACTTAACTGCAAGGGAATTTAAACTGGCCTGTGACTCTGATCGATACATGATATGAGTGGGTGTCGATACTGAGTTCATAATGAACTTATACGTTTATCACGAGTCTACATTCACTCAGTATTGTGTTCCACAGAGATTACCGCTATAAACTACTTATAGAATAGGCATATACATCTTATAATATTACTATTTAACTTAAGGACTTGAAACTGGCCTGTGACTCTGATCGATACATGATATGGGTGGGTGTCGATATTGAGTTCATAATGAGCTTATACGTTTATCACGAGTCTACATTCACTCAATATTGTGTTCTACAGAGATCACCGCTATAATCTATTTATCGAATAGGATTATACAACATTGACATAGCCTGTAACCCTGATGGGACTGTAAAAAAGATGGATGTCGATATTGAGTTCTCCATGAACTTATACGCTGATAGCGAGTTTACACTCATCTAGGATTGTAGACCTGTCAGGGAATACCGCTTGAGTGTTAATTTCAAACTGTAGTCTGTATTCAAACAATTAACACCACTACTTACCACTTTCCAACTGTTAGAACAAAGTCATTGGCACTTGATATTCAAAAAGAACAATAAAAACTTTATACAAAGTGTGGACAGCTTAAGAATATCAATGGAATTCATGGCGCTATCTATGATGACAATGGAAACGTGGAGGACAGACTACAGATTCTCAGGATACTTCAACAGCCCTTCTCAGGGCTATTTAATGTTTTATGTTATAACTCTAGTTCTTTAAATATTGTATTATAATAATAGTTCTAATTTGGTTATTACTTATTATTGTTCTTGTTCCGTTTTCGTTTTTTCAATTCTTATTCATTGTTCTTGTTTGTTTTATTCTTGTTACTTATTCTTAATAATTAATTGCTTTATACTTATGTATTTAATATAATTGTTATATGTTATTGTTGTACTTGTCTTGTAATGTTACTTTTCCTCCCCTCTGTGATTCTTGGGAATAGGGGAAGACTAGTGAAACAGTAGGGACACAGGCCTTTATTTAGAGATCGCCTGGATTGGTGTACGCACATGTATACAGTCAGGTGTACCTCTGTGTCTAATCCTATCAGTCTCTCTGGGAAGCTGGTGTTGACTCATTTCCCTTCTCTCTCTAAAATCTATATGTCCTTGTCTTGTTAAATGTTTATTTTCTATAGTGAATTCTCAACTCGATTGGTATCAGAGAATTCCATTTGGCTGACCAAACACTAATCTCCAATATGGCTTTTTTGGACCACACCCAATCAAAATTTAAAACTTAAATAACCTACCAAGATCAAACTTACATAGTCACTTTGACACATTCGTGTAGGTATTTTGTTTTTTCTTAGGGTAAAAATTCTTCAAACGAACTTTTACCGATAGGATGGTGGAGATTATATAGTATACTAAATACTTACGTTAGGGAATAGCGATAAGTGATAGGAAATTCGTAACTCATATAGCTTGACGCAATTACACAGGTGGCTTACACATAATTGGTATAGGGCCTCCACTAGAAAAACTGGATTAAATTGAAATCAATCGACAGGGATTGCAACCTCATAGACACATACGCATACATTGCAAACACCCACTATGACCTCATTAGAATATATAAGGTAGTCTTAACCCAGGACTATCAGACCCCCGCAACACAATGTTGCAATAGTAGAGAGAAATAGTAAGAACATCCAAATAATACACAACACAACAATATAGCATATACATCTTTACATCTCTTATGGGGTTGCAAATATTTAAATAAGGGTGTGGGACTTTGGCTCTCCTCGGGTTTCTTTGTTTCTGGGTCCGGATGTGCGTTCGCTGCCTCTGCGTGTGGGACGATGGTTGCAGTACCTTGGAGCCCTGACTTGGACCTTTCCGCCTTTTCCGCCTCCGGACATGTACATTACTAGCGAAGCGGGACAACTTTTTCCTTCGCTACCATTGCTCTGATTGGTATCTAGAGTAGGGTGGGTGGGTGTAGTGCCATTCCTACCCACCTGAAAGGCTATCATTTCCCTTGATAGTTACTTTTTAGTAATTCAGGGGAACGCCTATCAATGACTAAAATATGGTGCAATTAAGCACTTGAACCCTAAGGGGAGGGAGTGCTCTTCCCCTCCCTGAAGGAACTAAATGGACACCGATATGGTGTCTATAAAAGCTGCACATATGTCTCTAGTAGACGGTTGCAGCTATAAAATACCCAAGTCAGTCAGTCAGTTAAGGACGACATTCAGGCAGAGGCAGCGGACTGAGTAGGACGGCTTATCTGGAGCAGGCGACCTGGTGATGTCAGAGTTGTATTGCGAGAGCATGAGTCCCGGGCTTTCACAGTTAAGGACGTGATTGTGATATCATCCCGTCACTGTTACAGACTGAAACATCAAATTGTACAGCGGTGGACTATGCAGAAACTCGGAATGGATATTTCGTAACTCCCGACCTGGCATCGTGGCAGAAATAGAAATGGAGGGAAGTATGCATGGCGGCAGCGACCTTGACCTTCTGAAGTAGAGACCACGTAACTCCCGAACTCGATTTGTGGCGGTGGTTAAAACAGAAGAAGAAAAGGGTCTCTACTTCTACCTAAATACGAGATGAAGAGAAATGGCTGCTATAGATGATATACGGATATAGAAGTCACCATCGCCCTACAAGGAACGCTGTTCAATGAAAAGATTTTTCATTGCCATTACCTTTGCCTGAATAATAGGGGACTCATTTGGTTACGAGTACCCCTCTTTGAACAACTTTCCGTGGCCCTAAAAAGCTAATTTGACCTTATTGGTGCCGCCTCCATCAAATTTAAGACCAAAAATTACCTACCATTGACTACACTACTATATGTCACTTTGACATTTTAATTTCAAAATTGTTAGGGACTTATATATGTACGCTTATGTACTAGTTTTTATTTGAATGATAGGAAATTAAATAACAATTCTTCAACTTAAATATTTGGTTAATTGCATAGGTGGCTAACACATTATTGGATGTTAAGCTGTCCATTAGTACAACTGGACTGAATTTGACCTTTGGTATGACCTTGTCGTTTCAGGTTTTTACTGCGTCCTTTGCTGTGCTGTCTTGCTGTTTGCGTGCTCTGGTGTGTGTTGCTGTGTCGTCGCCCTCCTGGACCTGGGCCCTTGCCGCCTTTTCTGCGTCCGACTCATTAATTACTAGCGAAATGAGAAAGCATTTTCCCTCGCTACCAAGATTTGCTCTGATTGGTTGATGTCGATAGGGGTGGGTGTGTGTAGGTACTATTCCTACCCACCCCATGGGCTTTCATTTCTCCCGATAGTTACTTTTTAGTAATTCGGGAGAACGCCCTATTTAAATATAGTGCATTTAAGCACTGTAAATCCTGAGGGGGGGAGTAGCGACCCCCCCAAAGGGACCTTAAATGGCCACCGATATGGTGGCTATAAAAGTTATACATATGTCCCTAGTGGACGGCTATAACTATAAAAAACCCAGTAAGTAAGTAAGTCAGTTAAGGACGAACTGAGACGTTATCACATCACTGCTACAGAGAGAAACATCAACATGTACAGCGGTGGGCTATGCAGTGGAACCATTTTGGATATTTTATAAGTCCCTTTAACAAGTGGCAGAGATTGAAGATATGCAGAAACTGAATCGCCTACTTAAACTACGTTTTGAAGAAAAATGACGAACTTTGAAGTTGGTTTGCTCCTGCATCAAGTTACTGGAACCATATTACAACCAGCCATGGGAATTTAAGTAATATGGCGGACCTGAGGCGCGCTGACTGGTGATGTCAAAATATTGAGTATCCCGCAGGTTGCCGTAGGATGATATTACCAAGTCAGCGAAACTCTACCTTAGATAACCAGCATATTGATGGAAATACAGCTGTCTACGGATAAGTCGTCACCATTGGATTACTCGGATAAAGCAGTACAACGAAAAGATATTTGCCATTTATCTTTTCATTCGCCTGAATAATAGGGGACTCATTTGGTTACGAGTACCCCTCTTTGAATAACTTTCCGTGGCCCTAAAAAGCTAATTTGACCTTATTGGTTCCGCCTCCAACAAAATTCAAGACCAAAATTACCTACCATTGACTACACTATTATATGTCGCTTAGACATTTTTAATTTTCTAAATTTGTTAGGGACTTATTATATGTACGCTTATGTACTAGTTTTATTTGAATGATAGGACTCTAAATAATAATTCTTCAACTTAAATATTTGAATAATTGCACAGGTGGCTAACACATTATTGGGTGTTAATTTGTCCATTAGTACAACTGGACTGAATTTGACCTTTAGTATGACCTTGTCGTTTCAGGTGTGGACTGCGTCCTTTGCTGTGCTGTCTTGCTGTTTGCGTGCTCTGGTGTGTGCTGCTGTGTCGACGCCCTCCTGGACCTGGGCTTTTCCACCTTTGCCTTGTCCGACTCACCAAATTACTAGCGAAATGAGAAAACATTTTCCCTCGCTACCACTGTTTGCTCCGATTGGTTGTTAGGGGTGGGTGTGTGTAGGTACTATTCCTACCCACCCCATGGGCTTTCATTTCTCTCGATAGTTACTTTTTAGTAATTCGGGAGAACGCCCTATTTAAAATATAGTGCATTTAAGCACTGTAAATCCTGAGGGGGGGGAGTAGCGACCCTCCCCAAAGGACCTTAAATGGTCACCGATATGGTGGCTATAAAAGTTGCCCATATGCCCCTAGAGGGCGGTGGCAACTATAAAACATCCAATTCAGTTCAGTCTGGCTATCCATCGTTGACGCATCAACACCAAAGATGAATAGACTGGAAAAATTGATTGAACTTCAACTTCACCTGGAGAATGCTAGGCGTCTCCTGGACGAACTGGCTATGGAAGCCAAAGAAGAAGAGACCAGAATTAAAGAAGAGGAGGAGAGGAAAAAGAAAGAAGAGGAGAAGGAAATGAAAATGTCAATTTTGCCTCACCGCATGATGAGGCAAACTAGTCAAGTTAAGCCTATGGTGAGGACACCTTCACCAGAACCAGTTCGTCCACTACAGACACAAGCCCCACGGCAAAAACCACAGCCTCAGCCGCGGTTGCGAAATAGAAGACTAGAGAGTGAAGTTTTCACTATCCCTCGAAGTGAAGACTGGGATAGTGAAGCCAATCATTCTCCCTCTGCGCTCCCAATCACAAGAGTGAATTGGGAGAATGATTGGAGTAGGAGATGTGTGTGTGGGGCTAGACCTGGGAGATGCCAGCATTAGCCAGGTGCATTTTGAAGTTTAAAAAAACAGCCCTTCTTAGGGCTACCCAAATAGCAAGAAAAGAAATACTATGTCAATTGCCAATGGGTATGAGAGATGAGTAGTGTGATTATAAACACTGACTCTATTTAGATGATATATGGTGTAATTTTGGATAGTATATAATAGGGCTTGTTTTGGCTGCTTCCCGTGTGTGTGGATAGTAAAGGGTGTGATTTTGGATAGTAAATAAAAGGGTGTGTGTTTGTCTGCTTCCCGTGTGTGTGTGTGTGTGTGAGTGTGTGTGTGTGTGTGTGTGTGTGGATAGTATAGGGTGTGATTTTGGATAGTAAATAATAAGGTGTGTTTTTTGCTGCTTCCCGTGTGTGTGGTTAGTATAGGGTGTGATTTTGGATAGTAAATAATAGGGTGTGTTTTGGCTGCTTCAACATGTGAGGTTAGTATATGGTGTGATTTTGGATAGTAAAAAATAAGGTGTGTTTTTGTCTGCTTCCCGTGTGTAATATATAATATGGTTTGTGAATAGTATATAATATGAAAAGTGAATGTAAGGGGTGTTTTCTTTTACGTCCGTGCTTAAGATATATATATACGCAATCGTCGGTCCTTGGAGTCAGATCCTAAGGGGAGGGAGTGCTCTTCCCCTCCCTGAAGGAACTAAATGGACACCGATATGGTGTCTATAAAAGCTGCACATATGTCTCTAGTAGACGGTTGCAGCTATAAAATACCCAAGTCAGTCAGTCCTTGGAGTCAGATTATGGGTGTCATATTTATGCCACGGCATCGCCAAATCTTCTTCATAAAATCACTCAAATACAACGTAAGGCTCTTCTCCTTGCAACTAAAGCCTTACCATCTACTCCAACAGAAGAATTGCAAATACTTACTGGTGAACCATGATTACATCTGAGAAGACAGGAACTCATGTTAAGATATGTTGCTAGACTGTCAACTCAAGATGATGCGCACCACACTTTGAAGGCAATTAAACAGTGTACTAAACCACTTATAAAACGGGGTAAATACTCCACTTCCTTTGGTAAGCAAATTTACCGACTTAAAACAAACTTACCTACTGACATATTTAATGTGCAAAAAACTAACAATTCCATTACAATTCCATGGAGACTAAAAGCAATAAAAGTAGATATCTCTTTACAAGATAAAGGCAATAAAATACAAGATTCTCACTATCTTAAAATGCTTGCCAATGAAAAATTAAATACTGTATATAAAAATCACGTTAAAATATATACAGATGGCTAAAAAAAAATAGATCCTGCAAGAACAGCAGCATCATGGGTTGTACCTGAGTTAAATATTAAACAAGGCAGGCGACTACCAGATTACTGTTCTATATACAGTGTGGAGTTCTGGGCTATCCTCCAGGCACTAAAATGGATACAACAATATAACTTAAACTCCATAAAAGTCCTAATTGTCAGTGATTCTTTAAGTGTTCTTAAAACTATCGACACAAACAACTCCAACAGCCGAAAATTTTTCTTATATTTATTACAATATCAAATAACTAAACTCAGTACTCAAAATATTACAGTAGACTTTCTATGGGTGCCCTCGCACATAGATATAAAAGGAAATGACTTGGCAGATCAAATTGCAAAAGAAAAACTAAATGAATTACATTATGAACCAGTACAGTATAGCCATACAGAAGTATATAAATTTATTACTGACATGATTAATAGTGTATGGCAACAAAACTGGAATTTGTCACCTAAAGGGAGGCTACTATATAATATTATTAAAATAGTTAAAAGGAAAAATATTCCTTTAGGTAAAACAAGAACTCAACAAATTAAAATGAATAGAATAATGGTAGGAAAAACAAAACTGGCTAACAGTTTTGGTAAATATTTAGGACCTTTTCCCCATAATATTAACTGCTTTATGTGCAACCAAGTAGAAGATTTGGATCACATTTTTAATAAATGTTCTAATAACACAATAAATAGAAATATTCTTAAAAATAAGTTAAAAATAAATAAAACAACAAAGTTATATCCAAAATTACTTAATTCAAAACAGCCAAATATACAATTAGCTACTACAAATATTATGGATTTTCTTATAAACTCTAACTTAATGCACAAAATATAATACTGATTCTCTATGTACTTAACTGCAAGGGAATTTAAACTGGCCTGTGACTCTGATCGATACATGATATGAGTGGGTGTCGATACTGAGTTCATAATGAACTTATACGTTTATCACGAGTCTACATTCACTCATTATTGTGTTCCACAGAGATTACCGCTATAAATTACTTATAGAATAGGCATATACATCTTATAATATTACTATTTAACTTAAGAACTTTAAACTGGCCTGTGACTCTGATTGATACATGATATGGGTGGGTGTCGATATTGAGTTCATAATGAGCTTATACGTTTATCACGAGTCTACATTCACTCAATATTGTGTTCTACAGAGATCACCGCTATAATCTATTTATAGAATAGGATTATACAACATTGACATAGCCTGTAACCCTGATGGGACTGTAAAAAAGATGGATGTCGATATTGAGTTCTCCATGAACTTATACGCTGATAGCGAGTTTACACTCATCTAGGATTATAGACCTGTCAGGGAATACCGCTTGAGTGTTAATTTCAAACTGTAGTCTTTATTCAAACAATTAACACCACTACTTACCACTTTCCAACTGTTAGAACAATAGTCATTGGCACTTGATATTCAAAAAGAACAATAAAAACTTTATACAAAGTGTGGACAGCTTAAGAATATCAGTGGAATTCATGGCGCTATCTTTGATGACGATGGAAACGTGGAGGACGGACTACAGATTCTTAGGATTATACAACAGACCTTTTCAGGGCTATTTATTCTTGTTATGTTCCTGTTACTGTTAATGTTATTATAGTTGTTTGTATTAATGTTCATTTTGTTCTTTTTGTTACGCATGTTCTTGACTAATATTGTTATTGCTGAAGATGATACTAATATGTACTATTGCTGCTTATGTTTATCTTGGTGTTCAACTTATTATTGTTTCACTAATATTGTTATTATGAAAGTTGATATTAATACAATTGTTTAATTTCATTGCTATTGTTATGTTAAAGTTGCTGTACTAATATTGTTATTATTACTTTTAATATTAGTATAACTGTTACATGTTCTTGTTGTACTCGTGTTGTTAATGTTATTGTTGTACTTGTGTTGTTAATGTGATATATCTATTCCCTCCCTTTGTACCTCTTTGGGATTTGGGGAAGATCAGTGGAACAGCGGAGATGCGGGTTTTCCTCTTGAGGGCAAGCCTGGATTGGAGATATATATGTGTACAGCCTAGTACACCTCTGTATTTATCCACTCAATCAGTTTCTCAGGGAAGCTGGTGTTGACCCTTTTCCCTTTCATCATTCTGAATACTATGTATCGGTTTCTTGTTACATGTTATCACAAGCTGAATTCTCATAATCTCGATTGGTACGAGAATTCCATTTGATTAACCATCACTAATATTGATTTGAACCTTTCGGAGCACACCTAACTAAATTAATAACTTTGAACAATCCACCCTGAACAACTGATGCAGTCACTCTGACATATTAGTGTAGGTTTTTTGTTTTTTCATAGGGTGAATCACCCTCGAAAGAAGGGCTTTTCACCGGCCAAAGGATGGTGGCGACTCATATAGTACACTCTGTAATTACTTACCGATATAACGTTAAGTTTTTTGAAAATTTAGTAACTTATATATTCTTGACACAATTACATAGGTGGCTTACACATTATTGACGAATAGGAACATCCATTAGTACAAATGGATAAATTGTCACAAGTCAAAGGGAATGCAACCTCATGGACAGCACACACATACATACATGCACATATGTCCCTATTAGCTAATATAAGGTAGTCTTAATCCAGGACTATCAGTTTCCCGCAACACAATGTTGCAAATTAATGTAACATAATAAATAACATCAAAAACAATGCATAACACAACATAATATAGCACATACACTTTGGTACATGTCCTATGAGGTTGTATATTAGCAAAGCACTTAGGGTGTGCCTCGTGTTTCCTCGTATTGGGTCCGGGTGTGCGTTCGCCTTCTCTTCGTGTTGGACGATGGTTGCAGTGCCTTGGAGCTTCCTGACCTGGACCTTTCCGCCTTTGCCTCTTCCGGACATGTACATTACTAGCGAAGTGGGAAAACTTCTCCTTTGCTACCATTGCTGCTGCTCTGATTGGTATCTAGAGTAGGGGTGGGTGTGTGTAGTGCCATTCCTACCCACCCTATAGGCTGCCATTTCCCTTGATAGTTACTTTTTAGTAATTCAGGGGAACGCCTGTTAATGACTAAAATATGGTGCAATTAAGCACTAGAACCCCAAGGGGAGGGAGTGCATACTTCCCCTCCCTGAAGGAAGTAAATAGACACCGATATGGTGTCTATAAAAGCTGCACATATGTCTCTAGTAGACGGTTGCAGCTATAAAACATCCAGGTCAGTCAGTCAGCCTTGGAGTCATTCAATTTTGAACACATCAAGATGAATTTCGACTTGTTTATCCAACTCCGAGACAGCTGGTTTGGGATCCTTGATGCAGAATATGAAGTGGAAAGACTTGAGGAAGAATTTCAGAGTAACCATGGCTTTGTAAGCCAACTGAAATTAGCAAGAGATCTATTAGAAGGTATGATAGAGGAGGAAGACCAGAAATTAAGAAGACGTATTAAAAGAAAATATATAAGAATAGGGGACTTGAAGCAGGCACTTGATCATGTCATCAAAGTCAGGTGCTTTCTAGAAGAAACATTACATCTGATAGAGTGGGAATATGTGCAGTGGGGTCTAGAAAGGCTAAAGAAAGCAGAAGCAATGATGAGAATGGTGATGGAAGAACAGGTGATCCAGAGTAAAGAAAACTAGTCTAAGGAGAGAAAGGAAAAAAAGAACAAAAAGAAGAAAGAGGACTTTGATCTACTCAATCTAAGATGGATGAGAGTTCAGGAAAAGTTTAGAGCTATGGGACATCCCAATTGGATTCCCGAGGAAGAAAAGAAGAAGAAAACGGGAATCATTGGTAAAATTAAAAGGTGGTGGAACAACGGCAGAAAATAAAAGAAGAAGAAGTATCCAAAGGCCCTTTTCAGGGCCACTCATAGGTCTCGAAAAGATATTAGCTTTCATTGCCACCATTTTTTTCCCTTGTCCCTAGACAGTTCCCTATACCAATAATATTCCCCATGTTTAATTTTCCCTTGTCCCTATACAGGCCCACCATGTTCAATTTCCCTTGTCCCTATACAGGCCCACCATGTTCAATTTCCCTTGTCCCTATACAGGCCCACCATGTTAAATTTCCCTTGTCCCTATAGTGCCCCAAGCTGTTTTGTCCCCATAGTGCCCCAAGCTGTTTTTGACTGGATTTCCCATTGTCCCTATAAATCTTGTCCCCATAGTGCCCCAAGCTGTTTTTGACTGGATTTTCCATTGTCCCCATAGTGCCCCATATTACTACTGATGTTTCATAATTTTGATGATAGTATATCTCACAAATTCTTGTTGTTCCATTTATTTATAATATTACTTGTCTAAATTGTTATTTACAAAATTATCTAAATAATCTTCATCGTTTCTTATAAAATTTTCATTGTACATGTTATTTTATTAAATCATTAGTTCGCCTTAGCTCTCTGCATTTTTTACCACCACAACGCAGACGCAACTGTGGTTCTCCTCTAACTTCAACACAACATGGTAAACACAGTGTTGGTCTTAGACTTCCACGACGTACTCTTTGATATCTGTAAAATTGATTTACAAAAAGATTTGTTACATGGAGTTCTATAACCCATCATTAACCACTTTCAGTTGTTCTTTGAATAATTATATATACAAAATACTTCAATTTAAATAAATATTTGCCTTAAAACGTTCTAATTCAGTAACTTGTTTCTTTCCAGTAAAATCCATTTTAGGCTATTTATTCATTTATTTATCAAAATTCTTTGACCGTGGTTTTAACATGAGGTTCTTCAGTAGGGAGGTCTGCTATGAGCAAAGATAACATGATTTCTAAGCTTATCCGTATTCAGTTTTTGAAGTTCGCCGATAGCTTTGTCAAAATATCATTTGGCTTCCTGAATCGAGTGTGGCAAACGCGTATTGGCTTTTGTAGTTATATTGTGGCTTTTTATATCATTGGCAAGAGTGACTAATTTACGAACTGTACCAGCGGCTTCGTCTTTCCCGGAGAACGCTTCCATTTGTACGGTTCCTCTAGTTTCCTCTTTGATATCCCCAAAGCGTGCAGATATTTTACTTTACCTAACAATAATTTATGATTTACTCTGAAAATTAAAAATTAAAAATTAAAATATAAATTGTTGTTTTTAAAACCCTTACTGGTTTTGAATCAAGGTCAGGAACCTGGTCAGCATTATATATTACGTCTCTACAAAGTTGCTTACGTCAAAAATATATATCAGAACTCTATTCGAAGGTTATCTTTTGATGAGGTTCCAGTAGTATTCCAATAGTGGAATTAAATAAACAGGATCACAAGGAATGGCTATAACGTGCAAAGGAGCTTATTGCATAGGGAATCTGGATTTGGGTTCTTTTCCTGCGATGATCTATTGTCGTACTATAGTCACTAGCGTCTTGTGCAGCGCTACCATCACCAGTACTGAATACAGAATAAACTGAAGCTTTTTAATTTGACAGTGCTGCAACCAAATAAATTTACATCAGTTCTGAATCGAGTGATGAGTTTAGTTAGAAGATCACAAAATATGAGTATGAATTCAATAGTATGATCACGAGCATGCGGGTAATGTAAGAAGGTATCTGATAAGAGCATAGGCGATACATATAAGGTTAGTACGGAGGTGTTGGGGTCTAATGAGATAATGGTTTCAGTGATTCCGTTGAGATTCAGGAGATGAATCGTTCAAGATAACCAAAACATGTAAATATCAATCTTTTTTCTGTGGTGAAGATTATTGTTTTGACTCTGAAGAGTTTATTTTTGTTGTAATTCTTTCCTGTAAAAAGAGCCTTAGAGGCTATGGGGGCATCTTTTTAGCGGGTAGGTAGCTGTGATTGTTTTTCGAACGGTATTTGCGACGAAACCTTCTTCGATTAGGTTATTGGAGTGTCCCTTGTCCAAGGTAGGTTTTAATCTGCTAATTACGACGTGCTCACCTACTCTAAATTTGGATTGAAAGAAAAACGCATTGATCTGTTTTTTGTGTGTTTTTAGTTGAACATGCTGTTGCGGAAATCATTTTATAGCTGCTATGGAATGTGCACAAAATCTCAGTATCGTTTTGGGCTATTGCTGGCCAATATCATCCACATGCGATGTTTGAGAGTTAGTTACATCGCTCAACGACGGTTGCATTGATTGGATAATATATAGTATATAATATTACTCTGTTGAAGCCATTCTGAGATGATTTTGCTACAACATTCACTACCGTCATCTGTCCATACTTAATTGGACTTTTGTTCACCTACTATGCTATCAAACGCTTCAACGCATTTGCTTTTGTATTATTCAGAGGATCTGCCCATGCGTATTTACTGAACACATCGATGACCGTCATGAGATATTTTAAATGATCGTTGCACCAGTTATAATCACTCATGTGAACGAGACCTGCCAATCGGATATCGTCTCTTGCGACAGCGATGACTGGGCCTTGCAAATGGATGTGTGATGGGTTATGCACATCTGCGAGTGTTGAAAGATCTTTCACAGCTGAGGCTTTAATTTTACTTGGAATTTTGCTATGATGCCACGCACAAGAAATCTCTCTACACGTTCTCTGAAATTCTTTGACGGAAGTGTTTAACATGTTACTCAGCATGACTCATATCTTGCTTTGTTGTCTAGATGATCTCTGTAACACTTATCATGTCTCATCACGATGTCATCAAAGCTTCGTTTTCTTATTTGTTTGTCTTCCATTATTTGGAGTGACTCTGATGTTTCTTTTTTTTTCTCTTTCCTTGAGTTTAGTTCGGTATTCCTGGCTTCTCTATATTGTTCTTCTTCAACCAACTTATTCATCGCGGTGACTTCACATTCCGGATCTTCCAGTAATCACGACTGAATTTCCTGAGTCGCTTTAAGAAATTCCATCAACGGACCCTGTTTCGTATTGTATGTCGTTTTCTCCTCATCGGGCTTAGTGAGAATTGGCTTGAACCATCCCCGGTGACATCTCATCGAAAGTACTGCTTACCCCTCTTATTCTAGATATCCTTTCAAACGACTTGGTATATCATGCGTTTTCTAAACTAACTCTGCTCAAAAGTGTGTATGTATTCTAACCCGAGATGTAAAAGTCATCAAAGCCTTTTCGATATCATTCAGGGATATTATCCACATCGCGAAGGCCATATCTGGATCCAGACGTCCGCTGTGGCTTACCAGTCTGTGCTATGTATTATGAATTTAGGCACACCGTAGTACGACTAAGTAAGATAAATGCTGTTGCTGCGCTTGTTTCTTGAGAACGAAAAATAATCTCAGATGTAGTTCACGTTTTCGCAATCAATTTTAATATCGTCGAACACGATGATATTATGCCTGTCCGAATACAGTTCTTACGCGAGTTGTACGAGATCCGTATCTGCTATGGTGAAAACATAGATTTCCATGGAATCTTCAGCAATGCAGTAGCCGAATCCGTTTAATGTCCTTGATTTGTTCTGGTGAGGATTGAGCCTATAAATGATCACTCGATCGTAAATCAATGTACAAGCCCTTCAACAACAACGTATTTACAAAACACGAGCATCAAAAGAATTATCAACTTCACTGTCTCACCCCGACTTACCGCAAAAGCGTACTTAGACACCGGCAAGGATTTAGTCACATTGATCAGCACGTGCTTGAGTTCGGAGTTGATTAAAATATATGTTGCAGCGCATTCTTTCGAGGATGTAGAAGTTTACACACTCACACGGCCATCAATATTGGAGTCGCCCTCAATGTTAATTTTGGTCAAGCCACGAATCAAATGAGGATCGACGCGTGGATGAAATTTAAAATCGTCGATCTTGTATCCGAGTAATGATTTTAACAACTTCGTTGACATCGTATATCTGTTTATCTAATGTAACATCTAAGTTTATAGTGAATCACATATCTGCAGGGTTTTTTTCTGGAGTAAATTCTGACTCGTTTCAAACTTCCAAAGTTACACCGATGATTGGAACTAAATACGTGCCATTTCTAAAACTAGTCGTGGAAACGAAATCGTCCATCAACTTTAAAAACAAAAATGACTTCTGTCTGGTGTGGGTCATCTTTTCCGCATTACATCCACACGTGGACAATGAAGATCCCGTGCCTATGAACAAGCTTTAATGTGATACAATAAAACAACTGGGTTCATTTTTACGGTGTCGATTAAAGACGTTCCCCAACTGAAGCGCTCAACGATGGACTCTCTATCACCGTGTTTGGACTAGATAAAAAGAACACAGCTCATGAACAGTTGTCATCCTGTTGCTGATCTCATAAAAGCCTTAAAAAGAAGCATCAATTTACTTTATTACCAACACAATTTGTTTGTACATCTAGGACTTCAGTCTGTTATGCCGATATCAGTACATGTAACATACGAATCGTGGATATTTCTGTTATCGTTGCGTGCAAAGTTTTTACGCAACAAAAGCAACTACAAGACCAGGTGTTGCTGTATTATTGTCAAGAACTACAAGCCGTTCAGATACCATGCAAGGGAAAACTACAGTTCAAAGACCACTATAAAAATACACGCACACCTTTCATATAGTGTTTGACATAGAATTGATCCTTGAAAACAATGACAATGAACCTCACCTAATACAGGTAACCCTTTCGGTAAGATGGATCAATAACACGTCCCGTGCCAGCCTGGATATAAAACATTTTGCTCGACAAAAGTATGTCTTTGCCGTATCGACAACATCGAGATAAGGATTGCATGCTCTATTTTGTTTTTAGCAACTCGTAGATATATCCAAACGGATCTGCACACCCGGAAAAATTCAACACAGATGACTCCACTCATACAATAGCAAATGTTTATGATACAAATGAGCAAAGAAATAGTACATCTGCGAATACTACTTTTAGCCATAATATGACAAGGTCAGAGAGCATTCTCATGACACCGGTCAATACAGAGGATCAACTCATGCAGATTGCAATATACGATTCACAGATCCAGACTTCCTACCGTTAATCGCAGATAATCTACCAGGGTACGATGGACATTTCATCATCTCAGTGATCAGTCATCTACGTGTCAAAACATATTCTCGCTGAGGTGGGATACAAAATTAAATGCATCCCCAACAATTGTAAAGACTTTATATCGTTATCGATTGTTCATGTCATCATCACTAGATGAACTCGCTCAAAATCGTTGTGCTCAACTCGATGAAGACAATCCTATAATATTAAAACTACTACAAAAAGAAAGTTGTCCCTACAAGTAGATATATAAGTGAACGAGATTTGCTGATGCCTCACTTTCGCCGGAAGACGCCTTTTACTCTAATTTACGTCTCTCCGACATCACCGACGTGTAATATCTACAAACGATTGCAGTGTTGAATACCTTTGGATGCAACACTCTCATGCATTATTACGATGTCTATCTAAAACCGGTTGTACTCTTATTTACGGATGCGTTCGACCATTTCAGAAAACACGTGCTTGGATCATTATCAACTAGATCAACTCTGGTATTTCCTAGCACCAGGTCTTTAATTAGCTAGCTATGTCGCAATATGTTCCGATGAGATTTTCATTTCATCACCGGAAAGCAATTCTTGAAAAAAGTCAAGTCGGATATCACGACGAAAGAAAATTTCGTCGTAGTCGATGTTGAATAATCATCCTATCTCCAGGATGACTGTCACGGAATGTTGTAGTTTTTATTTAGGAAAGACATGTACTCGGGTTTTGTTTATCGTGTGCAACGATATCCGAGGGTAATTTTTTTTATTTATATATATATGGGCAGTTGTACTTCGGAATCGTGAGTACAATTCGCTCTATGCCGCTCGTGCAAAGTGTTCTTGATACGGAGCACGAATCCGTATAAATACTTTGCTATATGTAAAGGGTCTTTACATAACTACGGGTTTTGTCAACAAGCGGCTGGTTTCAAGGACTGTAGCTATAGGGTTATAGATCCGAGGGAGGGAGGATTACACAACTTTAGCTGTAGGGGTAAGTACATTTTTGATACTGAGTGATAGCTTTTTGTATCACTATATTTACCTTTGCATGTTTGTTATATAGTTTTACACAGCATAATACTCTTGTTCGCGAGGCATTTAAATTGGTAAAGTAAAGCTATATTTTGTTAAAATATAATTGTTTACTATTCAGCATTATCAAACAGGGAAGGTGTACTATAGAACCTGTCATTTTGTCATTATGATAATAATAGTCTTGATAATTTACCGTGTATAACGTCATTACGTTATGTCTGTATCAAGGTTAGTACACGGTGTCGGGTATCTTTTCAGCTATTTGTACGAAGGATTTAAACGTCCGGGGTGCCCGGAGCTGTCAAACGTCGGGAGCTGTGATTAAATGCACTGGTGTGTCCAGAGCTGTTTAATGTGCCGGAGTGTCTAATGTCTAGCGTCCGGAGTGTCTAATGTCAAGGGTGACAAGGGTGACTCAGCTGTGGAGCTGTCTAAATGACCAGAGTGTCTGGAGGGTCTAATGTTTCGTAGTATTCCGAGGGTCCGGAGTCTGTAGAAACTGAAGTTCTATTGTACCAGCTGTGGAGCTGTATACTAATAGTTGATTATATATATTTATTCGTAAATTGTTAGCCGTTGGCTAATGTGGGTTTGCGGAACCCAGTATATGGTTTGAGACTGGAAAGATAAGTTATCTGTCCTGTTATTATTTTTCAAATATAGTTCCGCTACTTGAGCGTATACATTTTTACTATATGAGTAATCCTGCATTGTTTACTACGTGAGTAAACTGTATTCATGTTTTTTTTTGTATAATTTTTTCGCTGGGGTTTTGTGTCAGTTTTTGTACCATTGTATCATTTATTTGTATCATTATATGAGTCGTTTGCATCTTCTAGTATGTGCGTAATTATGTATAATTAAATCCAATATTTGGATTACAATACGCACGCATTTCATTGTTTTGTTTATATACATTTATCGCCACATTAAATCATAATTTTTATATCTGTATCATCAAAGCGTGTTGTGTTGTTAACCCGAAGTGGTCCGTCCCGGTTATCTTGTTACAAATGGTGTCAGAAGTGGAATCATTTCGGATTTAACAGAGCACTGAAATTGGTTTGTAGGTTTTTGTCTTTCAGACTCGCTTGATAAAGTATAGAGGGGTTAGGTAGGTATCTAATGTTATTTTATTTCTTTGTATTTATTTAATAATTGTATTGCAATTCTGAGAAGGGAAATACGGTTTACTGGTAATTGCGTGTTTTGTTAAGCCTGGACTTTAAGGTTGGTCACCGCCAAACTTCTGAAATGTCTTCTATGAAAGAACTGGTAGAATTGGGGAAACAGTTCGGTTATGAGGGGGAGCCCCTTAGAAATTTCGTTCGTGAGGAACAGGCTAGGGAGAGGGACCAAAGATTAAAGGAGAGGGAATTAGAAAGGGAAACCAAGAGGGAAATGCTAGAATTAGAAGAAAGGAGAATGGCTTTTGAAAAGGAAAAGATAGAACTAGAAAAACAGGCAGAAAAGGAAAAGATAGAACTAGAAAAACAGGCAGAAAAGGAAAGGATAGAACTAGAGAAAGGGAAGATAGAATTAGAAAAACAGGCAGAAAAGGAAAGGATAGAATGGGAAAGGGAAGCAGAGAGGGAGAAGATAGAAAGGGAAAAACAGGTAAGGTTAGAAACTTTGGAGATAGAAGATAGGAATAGGCAGAGGGAGCATCAAAGGAATTCTGAGTTATTGCAAGCTAAAAAAGAGGGGGAACATGATGTTAAACTGAGGGGTCCAAAATTGCCCCCATTTGAAGACGATAAAGATATTATGGATAGTTATCTAAATAGGTTCGAGAGGTATGCTACGGTACAAAAATGGAAGAAAGACGATTGGCCGCTTCACCTTAGCGCGTTACTGAAAGGTAAAGCGTTAGACGTGTATTCGCGTTTATCAACGGCCGATTCGCTCAATTACCCCGTGTTGAAAGAGGCACTTCTCAAGAAATATGAACTAACTGAGCAAGGGTTTCGCAAGAAATTTAAATATAGCAAACCAGAGAGAGGCGAAACATTCACCCAGTTCGTCAGTAGGACTTATAATTACTTGCAGCGATGGGTGGAATGTGGTAAAGTCGTCAAGACATTTGAGGGTCTTGTTGATTTCTTGCTTCGTGACCAATTGTTAACAACATGTGGTAAGGAGCTATATTTATTTTTGAAGGAAAGGTCCGTCACAAATATACATGATATGGCCACACAGGCGGATTTGTTCGCTGAAGCCCGGGGAGGTTCGCAGAATGTCATCACGCGAGATATCCAAGGGGGGAATCAGGTCAAAGACAGAAAACCCAGGGAACCTGATAAATCAGGTGGGCGTAACCAGGGGAAGCAGAGTGACGCGAAATGTTTCATTTGCAAGGAAGTGGGTCATATCTCCCATTATTGTCCTAAGCGGAAGGGACCAGTCCAGAAAGTCGCGGTAGCCATTAGAGGCAGAAGGTCGGTAAACAGAAAACTAGATGTTTCCCAGCAAGCTAAGCGGGAAGCAGTACGCGAACCGGTGACGCGTTTAGAGACCAATTGCGATGCAATCCAATCAATCGGTACATGTATTTTTCCAGAGGCACGGGTGCCGATCGCAAACGGCACTGTCAACGGACAAGAGGTCGCAGTTCTACGAGACACTGGATGCACTACTGTAGTCGTGAAACGGAGCTTAGTCCGCGATGATCAATTGCTTGGGTTTAAATCACCTTGCATGTTACTTGACCAGACAATCGGCCATGTTCCAGTCGCCAGGATAATGGTAGAAACACCTTTTTAGACAGGGACCGTGGAAGCTTTGTGCATAGCCAACCCGATATATGAACTTACTATTGGCAATGTACCGGGTTCGAGACTTCCAACCATAGAAGATTTCAGATTTCCTATCATCCAAGCGGTACAAACTAGAGCTCAAATTAAGGAGCAAAATAAACCATTACGTAAATTGAAAGTACCAGAAGCCATTACTGATATCTCCCGCGAAGAATTTCGAAATGAGCAAAAACGTGACGAGTCTTTACGTGCAATTTCAGAGAAAACATTAACGGGTACAGTGAAAAAGTGTAAGAACGGGGGTTCCTCTAAATTCCTTACTCGAAAGGGTTTAATGTACAGGGAATATTCTACATCGGACAGGAAGTTCCTGCAACTAGTGGTTCCCCAGAATTTGAGGTCACATGTACTCAAGGTCGCGCACGAGTCGAGTATGGCGGGTCATTTAGGCGTAAAGAAAACAACGGATAGGGTATTAAGAGAATTTTATTGGCCTGGTGTCAACAGCGATGTAGCGTGGTTCTGTCGCTCGTGCGACATTTGCCAGAAGACTACCCCTAAAGGTAGGGTAACTAGAGTACCGTTGGGTCAGATGCCGTTGATAGATACTCCGTTCAAAAGAGTAGCCATCGACATTGTAGGACCAATATTTCCACATACAGATCGAAAAAACCGATACATTTTGACGCTGGTAGATTACGCTACCAGATATCCCGAAGCCACAGCTCTGCCATCAATTGAAACCGAACGTGTAGCTGAAGCGCTCGTAGACATGTTCAGCAGGGTCGGAGTGCCCGAGGAAGTTCTTACAGATTGTGGAGTACAATTTACCTCAGATCTCATGGCAGAAACTAGTAGGTTGCTATCCATTAAACAATTACGTACAACACCCTACCATCCTATGTGCAACGGGTTGGTCGAGAAATTCAACGGGACACTGAAGCAAATGTTGCGGAGGATGTGTGCGGAAAGACCGAAGGATTGGGATAGATATCTGAATGCCCTTCTGTTCGCATATCGTGAGGTTCCTCAGGAAAGCTTAGGTTTCTCCCCGTTTGAACTATTGTACGGTAGGACAGTCCGTGGTCCTATGCGTATACTTCGCGAACTGTGGTCGGCCGAGGTCGTGGACGAAGAGGTTAAGACCACTTATCAATATGTGTTTGATTTGCGCGAAAGATTAGAAAGTACATGTCGGCTGGCTCAAGAAGAACTCGTGAAATCAAGTCGTAGATACGCAAAGTATTACAACCGAGGAACGCGGAGGAAAAAGTTTGACGTAGGAAATCAAGTGTTGGTGCTTCTTCCAACGAATAACAACAAGCTGCTAGTTCAATGGAAGGGGCCATATGAAGTCAAACAGGTAAAGGGCGAAATGGATTATATCGTTGAAGTAGAGGGAAAATCGAAAACGTTTCATGCCAATATGCTTAAACTCTACATAGCGAGACCTGGACAAACAATTGATAAAGGGATCTTGAATGTAGTATGCGTAGCGGTGATAGAAGATGGGTCTAATGATGAAGGGGAATTAGTCTCCAGTAAAGGATTACCATTTGAATACCCTATTGACGTAGGCAAAGAAAGTATTGACCAGATAAATATATGCCCTGATTTATCGGAAGGTCAGCGTACACAGATCATGGAGGTTTTTTCTACATACCCAGAGGTGTTTACGGACAGACCAGGCCGTACGAATCTAATTCGACACGAGATAAAATTGAATACATCTGAGCCTATCAGGATTAAAGGATATAAGATACCCTTTAATGCACGAGAGACTATCAACGAAGAAGTGACCAAAATGTTAGATCAGGATGTGATCGAACCGTCAAATTCCCCATACTCGTCCCCTGTGGTGTTAGTCAAAAAGAAAGATGGTACCAACCGGTTTTGCATCGATTTTCGACAATTAAACAAGATCACCGTATTTGACGCAGAACCAATGCCAATGATATGGAAGATGTACTTTCGAAATTGGCAGGCCACAAATACATTTCCAAATTGGATTTAAGCAAAGGATATTGGCAGATATCAATCTCTGATAATGCCCGCAAATTAACGGCATTCACGACTCCAAAGGGACTTTTCCAATTTAAAGTCATGCCGTTTGGTTTAGTAAATGCCGGAGCGTCGTGCGTCCGTCTTATACGTAAACTGTTAAACGGAATGGAAAGCGTCGACAGCTTTGTTGATGACATTTTTGTTTACACATACATGGGATGAACATGTTAGGGTATTGCGGGATTTGGTCATTAAACTTCACACTGCAAATCTTTCAGTTAGGCCTACTAAATGTAGCATAGGATATTCAAGTCTAGAATGTTTGGGATATCTGGTAAGTGGACTAGGCCAGTTGCAGCCTCAGCCAGATAAAATAGGAGCAATCAGGGATGCACCTAGACCAGAGACAAAAAAACAAGTGAGATCATTCCTAGGTCTAGTGGGGTTTTATAGGAAATTCGTCCCCAACTTTTCAGCTATTGCAAGCCCATTAACAGATTTGACTAAAAAGGGGGAACCGAATAAAGTTTCATGGGGTGCATGCCAGGAAAAAGCCTTTAACGCTTTAAAACATAAACTGGTAAGTGCACCAATTTTAAAGTTGCCAGACTTTGATAAACCTTTTGTACTGAGAACTGATGCGTCCGATACGGGTCTTGGGGCTGTTTTGCTACAGGAGCAAGGGGGGGGGGGTGAAATTGCCCATTGCTTATGCAAGTAGGAAATTACTCCCTAGAGAGAAAAATTACTCCGTAATTGAAAAGGAGTGTTTAGGCTTAGTATGGGGAATAGGAAAATTCCACACGTATCTTTTTGGGAGGGAGTTTACTTTGTAAACGGACCATCAGCCACTCTTATATTTGAATAAAGCGAAGGTTGCCAACGCAAGATTGATGCGTTGGGCGTTATCTTTGCAGCCGTATTGTTTCCGAATCGAGGCGATTCGAGGCTCAGAAAATGTAGGGGCTGATTTTTTAAGTAGGGTGTAGTGGGCAGATCATTTCGTTCAGCCTACAAATTTTGGATGGTTCATATATCACATTCCGTGATTATTCTAAAAGTGATACCACTCTTTTTTAGGGGGGAGGTATTGTCACGGAATGTTGTAGTTTTTATTTAGGAAAGACATGTACTCGGGTTTTGTTTATCGTGTGCAACGATATCCGAGGGTGATTTTTTTTATTTATATATATATGGGCAGTTGTACTTCGGAATCGTGAGTACAATTCGCTCTATGCCGCTCGTGCAAAGTGTTCTTGATACGGAGCACGAATCCGTATAAATACTTTGCTATATGTAAAGGGTCTTTACATTACTAAGGGTTTTGTCAACAAGCGGCTGGTTTCAAGGACTGTAGCTATAGGGTTATAGATCCGAGGGAGGGAGGATTGCACAACTTTAGCTGTAGGGGTAAGTACATTTTTGATACTGAGTGATAGCTTTTTGTATCACTATATTTACCTTTGCATGTTTGTTATATAGTTTTACACAGCATAATACTCTTGTTCGCGAGGCATTTAAATTGGTAAAGTAAAGCCATATTTTGTTAAAATATAATTGTTTACTATTCAGCATTATCAAACAGGGAAGGTGTACTATAGAACCTGTCATTTTGTCATTATGATAATAATAGTCTTGATAATTTACCGTGTATAACGTCATTACGTTATGTCTGTATCAAGGTTAGTACACGGTGTCGGGTATCTTTTCAGCTATTTGTACGAAGGATTTAAACGTCCGGGGTGCCCGGAGCTGTCAAACGTCGGGAGCTGTGATTAAATGCACTGGTGTGTCCAGAGCTGTTTAATGTGCCGGAGTGTCTAATGTCTAGCGTCCGGAGTGTCTAATGTCAAGGGTGACAAGGGTGACTCAGCTGTGGAGCTGTCTAAATGACCAGAGTGTCTGGAGGGTCTAATGTTTCGTAGTATTCCGAGGGTCCGGAGTCTGTAGAAACTGAAGTTCTATTGTACCAGCTGTGGAGCTGTATACTAATAGTTGATTATATATATTTATTCGTAAATTGTTAGCCGTTGGCTAATGTGGGTTTGCGGAACCCAGTATATGGTTTGAGACTGGAAAGATAAGTTATCTGTCCTGTTATTATTTTTCAAATATAGTTCCGCTACTTGAGCGCATACATTTTTACTATATGAGTAATCCTGCATTGTTTACTACGTGAGTAAACTGTATTCATGTTTTTTTTTTGTATAATTTTTTCGCTGGGGTTTTGTATCAGTTTTTGTACCATTGTATCATTTATTTGTATCATTATATGAGTCGTTTGCATCTTCTAGTATGTGCGTAATTATGTATAATTAAATCCAATATTTGGATTACAATACGCACGCATTTCATTGTTTTGTTTATATACATTTATCGCCACATTAAATAATAATTTTTATATCTGTATCATCAAAGCGTGTTTTGTTGTTAATCCGAAGTGGTCCGTCCCGGTTATCTTGTTACAATGACCACAACGATTATCATTTCGGCGCTGACATGCTTTGTTGGGAACAACTACAACAAAAAAGCCAGTTCGGACTCGGAGAAACCAAGGCGAATGACTGGTAAACAAAAACCCACTATAAAATGCATCACTGACTATGTGAAAATACTGTCCAGAATGGTTTCTTTCTTGAAGAAATTCATCCCGTTCTCAAGTTTCGTTAGTCAACGTGGATGAAAACCTACGACAAATTCAACACGAACAAACATGCAAAATCTAATACGAACGTCAGAAAATCATTCTTAAATCTCATGGAAAAAAGCATGGAAAACATCAGACACCAACAATCGAAATTGTCAAGGATATGCGACGAGAAGGTAATCTCGTGCGCACAATTTCCTCATTAGCATTAAAATATTTGATGAAGAATTTGCCGCTGTTGAATGCGTAAAAAACAATATTAAGTTGGACAATCCCATCCACGTTGGAGCGTCCGTTTGCAATTTTCTCAAAATGCGCATGGTCTAGATTCATTATTGTTTCATGAAACGCCAATTCGGCGCCATCCTCATGCTGGTCATGACCGATAATGATTCCCTCATCTATGAAATTCTTACCGATGAAAAGCAAATCACTAAAATCGGCTCTGTATCAGTACCTAGAACCCTTCGATCATAGCAATTCTCCTCAAGACCACCCCTTCCACTGCAAAGCAAATAAAAAGGAACCTCGAAAGTTCAACGTTGAAACTAGTGGGATACACATCACATAATTCATCGGACATATATCCAAAATGTATTTCTTCACCATCGCTAATGATATCTTATGAAAACGCCAAGGTGACAAAATACCTGTCATCGGTCACATCGCCATCATCGATAACTAAAGACAGTAACTACAATGACATATACGATATTACTCCATATGAACTCCCAATTGCAATGATACAACAAGAAAAGACATTGTCTCTTTGATGTTAAATGTTACGCCAGAGATGATATTGATACCCATTCAAACGGACTCAACAGAAGTAGTGAACCAAGGCGTCATCAATAATGGCGGTGATCCACACAGAAATGAGCCAGATCCCATAATAGTAGAAATCCATTCAAGCGCAAAGACCTAGTGGAGCAAATACATGTATATAATGTCGGGTGAGTCGCTAATCTAGCCCAAGTATGGATGTAGGTGACCCAGAACCCCCATTGTGCTAATTAATCTACTAATGGTGCCACGTTTTATTTGTCTCACGTGTTGTTCTTATTCCTAATTTAATTTGCCGTAGATCATTGTGTAGCACTAGCCTTCTAAACGTTTCACAAATGTTCACTGTCTGTTGTGTCATATTCGGATGAAAGTTAGGTTGCATTCACTATTTCATTGTCTATCTTGCCCATATATGGGACACAACCTGGTATGGGGAAGAGAGACAACATTATATCACCAGGCTGAAAACTCATTTCCTTTGTATTTTTTCATACTTTAATTTCATTTTTGACTGAGATGATTACCTATTACTTCTTGCAACAAGACATTCACAAGTTATAATCGAAATCAGAAACATAGATAAGAAGCTGAAATGGTGATATAAATTTGAAAGAAATTTCCCTTTAATAAGATGAATGATCCACCGACAGTAAGTCTAAAAATTTGTTTGAATGGTTTAAAATCAAATGATTCTTGAACGGATTTTATAACAGCAAACAAAAGGAAATTAACACCTTTGTCAAACCATTTCGCTTATCAAAGCAATATGGGCGAATTCAGATTTCTAACATCTATAAACTTTTCAGCTTAATAGGCAGTTGACTTAAAGTGTTTGACTCCTAATTAATGCATAACTCTCTGGACAATACAAGACGTACAGTTTTCCCCTTGATCATAGTGGACATATTTGGAAAGGCAAATCAAGTCTATTAAGAACTGTATCAAAGCTTCTACTATGGAAATTGTATGGACGCACACATTATGGACAGCACGTATTGGTTGCCTGAATTGTTCTTAAATAAAGGCTTACACGTTCTGCCATTACTATGCTAAACAGATCGTCAAATGCAGAATAATGTTGCATTTAAGACATACGTATTGGGATTTCCTCAATTTGGCAAGTGTGAAAAGATCTAAACGTTTTAGAAGCATCACTTTTAATGTTTTGCCAATATCAATGATTCAAGATTCAATGTTGAGTTTTATTCATGTCTCGGTGACCGTCGAGAGAATTTTGATGGGCAAAACCAAGTATTTGCTGTCGTAATGAGTAACCAGCAACTATTGAATATATCACTGACCACTGCTTATCGGCGGGTACCTTTCGGTGGCCTTGCATTTCTTATAAAAACCCCGTTTTAAAAATTATAAAGGTGGTACTTGTAAATCCTCTAAATCCAAAAGATATCAGTCTTGTTCATGTACGACAATGAGAATAAGAATAAGGAAAATGTGTACTAAAAAGACGATCACCGCGATCAATACCATTTGATTGATTAATTTGTGCAGCAACAGCGACCTCGTCGACAGCCTAACAGGTAAATGTGTAAGCTAAATGAATATTGTTTTGATCAACGTCGTTGACAATAGCTCTTTTTTCTTTAGCTCTAATGTATACATACACTGCTTGATGTTCCTTTAGATCAACCTTTTGATACAAAACAATCCCTTCTGTTACAAGTTGGGTAACCAAAATATTTTCTCTGGTCAGGTCATTCCATATATTTTAATTAATACAGTCAATGGGTAAAGATTTCACTGTTCCGACAGTAGCAAGTCTTAAAACAAAACCTGAGACAAAATGTTCACGTTGTACTTGAGACATACACTATTCGTTGAATTTTACAACCCTTGTTGATTTTAGTTCTTTTTTGTTACTGTACGACCATAGAGTCGTAATATTAAATATAAATTTTGTGAACAAACAAAACAATTCTTATGAAATTTTTGGTGATTTCAACGGTGTCTTGATACGATTATTCTGCTAAAACAAAAGCGTCTAATATTGTTTTTCTCTTTCACTAACAATACGTAGGCAACATACTGCTATTCCATTCTTTAAATTAGCTTATTAAGAAGCCAATTTAAAATGAAATAGTTATTTATGATTGATGCATGTAGTCATGAGTTCTTATTAGATGTCACATTCACCAGGCGATATTTTATATCAAAATGTTTTCTTTATTCATTTTATTCAATTATATTTGTAATTATCATTATTATTATTATTATTATTAGTAGTAGTAGTAGTAGTAGCATTTTGTTGCTGACTAACATCTGCTTATATAAAATAAATGTATACATAACTACAATGTTGTAAGCGTATAAAATTATCAATAAGGAAAAGGATACTAATTAAGATACGCAGCTTTGTTTTGATCTGTAAATGGTGAATTAGAGTTACACATTTTCAGATGATCAACAAAATAATTATAATTGGTTAATGATTAAAAGTGTTTAAAATATCGCAATATTTATATTTTTATAGTACATTACTGAAACTTTCAGATAATATTATTATAGAGTCTACGTTTAAACATGAATTGCTTCATCTGCTTCGTCAGCATGATAATATTGTCTGGCGAGAGTTGTTAGTGCCATATGAACTACAGTGTATGTAATTGCAGGCCACATTTAAATATACACTTATGCTTTTACACTTCTTTTTTTCTTCTTCATAATGAATATATTCTAATATTTTCCAGATGATTCAGGTATTGCTGTAGATCCGCTTGGTTTCTTACCATAGAGATTAATTATGGAATAGAATCTAAAATATAATTAGAGACATGAACTTTAAACGAACCTCTACTACTTACCTTATCCTATTTTTTGCATACGCAGCAGGGTTTGGTTTGAATTTCGTTAAGGTTGTGTTTTCATTAGGTGATTTTATTATTTCCAAACTTAATTTAAATTTCAATAATATATGTTGATCATATTTATTTATATAGGTAGAGAGAGGTAGCAGTCTACGATATTAGCCAAACGTTCCTCTCCTTAATACCGTTTGTTTAATTTTGAATATATTCAGTTAGTATTGGATTATTGTTTGTTCTATTATAAGTATCAGTTATTTGTGAACGGTATCTAAACAATGAAGTAAAATACATTTCATTTTATGTGTTAATTCACTCTTTTTAACTACATCCGCAATGAACTTTGCTTATATTAGATTCTGGTTGATAATACATAAGCTATTTAAATATTCTCGATCAAAGTAGAATACTTAATATGCATTTGAGCTAAGTAATCTTCATCTAATGCGTAGCAGGGGATTTTATATTTATTTAATTATAATCGATTAAAAACTTTGGTTATAACATAGAAATATTTCATATCAATTCTACGTTCTTGCATCATCTCATATCATCGATATTTGATAATCACCTACAGAAATGAATGCAAAAATAGTTTAAATCATAGTCTGTATTAAGTTATGAGTCCTTTCAGACGGTATATGAACGAATTACTAATACAGCTCTATATTATGAATGACAAATGAAACTTTAATGTATCATTGATGTAACCTAGCCAACAAGGCGACACCATATCTTCAGAACTATTTCATTTCAATGCTTCTACCTTATGGATGGTCTTCTCCAAAATGGTCAGTTTGCTTTGAGATATAATCGTATTCAGACAAATTTGTCTGAAATGCAAGTAAAATGTCTCAATAATGTTGCCTTAAAGACACAGTTGTCAGATTCGAGTAAAAGGATAACATAATAACGAAGTAGAAACAAATAAAAGTCTGTTATTTCTAGTATAAGTTTCAATATATCACATCTTTCCGCTCTTTTCTGCCAACCACACTTAAAGGCTTCCATTCTATTAAAAAGAGACACGGTGCAAGCTAAAACGCAATAAAGTATTTAAGAAACAAACGTTTGGAGTAGGAAAAAAAGAAAAATATTATATTAAATAAAGTTTAGTTCACAGGAGGAAAATAAAATGAAATCTAAAAGGAAAACAAAATAGTTTCCCAAGAAAAAAAATTAGAAGGAACTCTTAGAACGTTTACTCATCTGGAAAATTAGCAATTTAAAACAAAATATTTGAATATATCTTGTTTCATTAATTCTGATAATTCTGATAATTCGTGCTCGTGACAGTTTCACGTCTACCACGCAACTTAAACTTACGAGTATAATTACAACTTTAGTAGTAAAAATACCACAGTGAAAGGAACGCGTTGATATTCAGAGGATTATACAATCAATAATCAAGCACTTTTTAAAAATTAGTTTCTTTACCACTATTTAATGTGATTGTAATAAATGTTTAATAATGGTTACTTTCCCTCAGTAATAAGATCACAATCATGTACGATAAACACATGGCATTTCTCCAGTATAAATATGCTGCATTTTTAATATTCGCCCATAAATGATTATCCTTATGCATAATGTTACATTCTGCAGTACATATTGCAAGGAAAGATGTATAATTGAATTATAATTTCAAAGTTACTTTTCTTTCATGCATATGTGGATGTTTAGGATGACATTCAATTGACTTTTTTCAAGGTGTACATATTGGTATAATTCAACAGAATTTAGTTTCTACAAATTAGATCTATTGTCAATTTATGGAAATTTAAACCACTAGAGGCAATGTCTTGATTCCAAAAGAGCAATTAAATCCAATTTGCAATAGACAGATTTGTTTCTAAAGTTATTTTTCTAGTAGAGAAGTGTCAATTAATCAATCTTGATTATTTTGTATGAGAGCATTATACGCTTAGATTCTTGATTTGAGAATGTTGCCGCTTAGTAGAATAATTGGGATAACTGTATATTATACTTAGTAAACCCCTCAATGTTTATTAACATATTCAAATTAAGAACGAAAATGTTCACGCAAAACGATATATACATAGTAAATTAGGTATTGAGAGGTCAATGGTTTGATGAGGTTTTCGCAGATGTTAAACAATATCATTTTATAAGCGTATACCTTACGAGAATAAAGGAGAGCAGTGTTTAAACAGCACGTGGTTTCATCATCCTTTTATTAAACTTATTTTAGAATACATATTCTTTACAATATTTGAAACAGCACATGTTTTCATGTCGTCTTTTTTAGTGTAGGTTATGGCTCAGATCCATATTCAATCTTGACACTGACTTTCTCCTGCAAGAAGACCTGAATTGCATTGCAATTTGCTAGCAGATCTGACATATTCACAAGCACGAGAAGACGAATTGCTACTTAATCACAGGTGTGTAATATACTTGTATCCATTGCAAATCAATGAGTGAATGTGGCTTTTAAACATATTTGATTGTTGCCATCCTTGGGAAAGGTATCTATGTCAAACGAATTGTTAATTTGCCCTGATATCCTTTTTGAAAAAAACGAACGAAACATGTACTATTTATCAAGTACACATGTGGAAGTAATCATTCCCAATCAGATAATAAGCAGACACAACTACACTTTCTTAAAAACAAAAAAGTCGCGTAAGGTTTGCTCTTTGAAGGGCCAACGACTTCAGATCAGCCCATTATCAGTTCTAATTTGTAACGACCCGCAGGTCAAGCGTTGTTTTCAACCTCGCGTTCCCATTTTACATTTTGTGGGTATATGTCTAAAAAATACGCGTTATATAGTAGTTGCACACCGTAAATTCTTTATTTTAGCCAGTAAAATAAATCTGTAAATTTGAAGCGAATTTGCTTTCTATGGAAGCGACTTTCATGGGAAAAATAATGCAACAAATTTCCTTTACTGTAAAATATTTTGTATTTGTATATTAAAACTGCATTGGATGGTTGTTAATGGGCTGTTCATACTGCAACATTTTAAAAGGGTTGAAGGCGACATAACAATTAATGATACCCTCGTTTTAGAGGAGATAACAAATAATGACTTCCATGCAATTTTGTAACAATTTATTTTGTTCTTACTGTTAGTTCAATAGCCAATGTAACTGAATGTTTCTATATATAACGTCGAATGTTTGATAGTATTATTCAAAGGTAATAATGAAAACATTTCATATTTGCAACTCACCAGTTCCTTTTAAAATTGAGAGTTGTTGCTTCATATGTCAGTTTTTGATTTGTTTTTGTTAGTGTTGACGTTCTTTACTGTCAGTCTGGTTCCAACACCTGTCATTATCACATATTTGTTGAACAATGACATGTTATATTTCATGGTATAGCAACTACTACTGTAGTACACATGATAACATTTATGCAAAGAATGGAGTTTCAATAAACAAAGTGATGTACTATCAACAGTCCTTTCCTTTATAAACATTAAAACATGAATAAAATCTAAATTACTCTAGTATCGCAATGACAATATCTTATCTTCCATCTTAATTAATGATGAAAACAGTGGAATCAATATGAAGAGGTGGAACTTCTAAACACTGATGAAGCTTGAACTAAGTAATTAAGCCCTAGTATGTTATGTCAATGCATTCTCGGTCATATTATGTAAGTATGGCGCATTTTATTTCTTTATTAAACATATTTTACTCAGACGAGACTGAGCCAATATAAATCAAATAGTGTAATCTAATCAATTAAATAATCTAAATAATTAATTTTGCCTAATAGATGAATTAGCGAGCAGAATAATTATTTCATGTAAATCAGTTCGTTCCTTGGAAACATAAACAAACCTATTGGGCTTAAATAATGACAATACTGAATATTTGTATTTTATACGTTCATTAATATTTTTAACCTGACAATGCGGATAATCTCACTTCACCATTATTATAAAAAAGTACAGATGCTAGATAACCATGAACATATTTTACCAAGGAAAGAATAATTACTGTTCAAATCTTGTACATTTGCATAGTATTTGACATCACGATTGGTGTTATATATTTTGCGCATTACGACTAATACATACATACGTGCTTATTTGTTGCAAGGTGGCCAGGTGGATCATAACAGTTTTGATTTGTATGATAATAATACTTATATATTATGTTTTATTCTCATTCATTCCGGAGAAAACAAGTTCAGTAGAAATTCCTGATTTCACATTACTTGACGTGGATGACTATTTCCAATCAGGTATCAACAACGAAGATTCCAGTAGAGTCTCGATTTGGATGAGAAGTTGATCTACCTTTCATACAACATGGCAATATATGTTTTGGACAAACCACGCAGCACATTGTCTTGTGAGTGACAAGTACAATAACTTGCTTCCATCATATGACAGGTATATTGAGAACATTCGACGCGATGACGCAATACGTTACATTTTTCTCTACGAATACGGTTGAGTATACGCTGATATTGATATGGAAAGTTTACCATCCTTAAATCCTATAATTAGGAAATACTCATGTATTCTCGCACAAGAGCCATATGAACACCCAATTATAGATGGAAACTTTGAACATTTGGTCTTCAATGCTTTTTTGGCGTGCGCCAAGAAACATCCATTCATGAAACTGGCAATCAATAGACTGGTGGATTTTAGTCATTTTCGGAACGTTCTTGATAGCACTGGACCTCACTTTTTAACCTTTATTTACAGAGTATATTTATCACAAGGAAACATTACCAGTGAAGATAAGGAGGGCTCCTACCTTGCACTAAGGGAATACTTTGCATCTACTATAGATCCAGCAAAATTTCCTTACATTAGAAACATTTGTCAAAATTTCTATTATCTGAACAAAATAAAACAACACGCGTGTCTTTCACTAAGAGTAATGGGTCTTCAATGAAGTCCATGTATCATCTCCTTTACAAATCATGGCTGGTTGCACACATACTTTAGTAGAAGGTTTGCGGAAGGTACCACACGAGAACTTTTCGACGTTGTTCCCCAAGCTGTGATCTATAACAGCAGTAATTAAACAAAGACCTGGTGAAATGTTTGCTTCATTTCTAGTTCTCAATATTTTAAGTTTCCTCTGTAGTTAGTGTTGTTTGTTACAAGCAGAACTGAGTTTTAATTATATATTTTTGTTTTGGGGAAAGTCTTTTGATGGTAGATGAAAGAGGAATATATTATTTTGTAACCCAAATCCTTCAAAGTATCATAATTTATTTTTGCACCGATTCATAGTCCTTCTATTGCCATGTTACACAATCTTGTTATGAATTATAATCATTCAAATCAATTAACACCTCAATAAAACAATATTTGGACTACTTGCTTCATTTCTTAGAATTGTTTTAAGGAGCAGTTAACTAACTCATTTTCCGTATTTTTGATATATTATATATGCATATATATATATATATATTGTTACGTGCTTAGGCTCGAATAAGCAGCAACACAGAAAGAGTGAAAACTAACAAGCTTGTAAAATTTAACAATGAATTTATTAAGTACAATTATTTTCATAAAATAAATAAACTTACGGTTTTAGAGAATCAGATCCAACATTAATCAAATATAGAATTCACAAAAATAATCCACTAATGGAATTGCATTAGTCATGATAAATAAATGTTCTAATAGTTCCAGGTTCGAATCTTGACGATGTAATCCAAAATGGTTGACGATATCACGTGATGCAGTTTTTGTTTTATTATCATCCAAATGAAATTATGAGCACATGTTTTCTCCTCCAAATAAATAAATAAATCCTCTTGCTTCAACGAATTGACACAATTTACAATATAACTCAAAACACAACTGTTTTACTGAATATTCTCTCACAGTACAATTATTTAAATACCCGTTTTTTATGTAAACAAGGGATCACGTGATTTTCTGGAAATTCATAGAAGGTCATAGAAAGAGTGTACGATCATTTAAACACGTACACAAAGAAAGATTCAGATAAGAAAATCAGTCATTTCTCACCCCCAAGAACTAAAAATAAAAGTTGTCCTTGAAATTAACCAAAAGTTTTTGAAGCTTGTTGACACTGTCTGAAACAGGATCAGAAACATGTTTACAGATAAAGTATAGTCATAGAGATTTTTCTAGAATAATTTCCAAATTAATGAATGTTGAAACCAAAATGACAAATTTAGATCTGAAAATTTAAATAAATAATTTAAATCCAATAGACGTAACAATATATGTATATATATATATATATATATATATATATATATATATATATATATATATATATATATATATATATATATATATATATATATATATATATATATATATATATATATGTGTGTGTGTGTGTGTCTGTGTGTATACATACATATATATATATATATATATATATATATATATATATATATATATATATATATATATATATATATATATATATATTTGTTTGTGTGTATGTGTGTGTTTTGCTATACTTGCAAGGACTTGAGTTGGGTTGCACACCAACATTTCGAGGACTGTACTACATTTCGAGGACTTACACACTAGTCCTCGAAATGATATATCGCAAAATGGTTGAGATGATCATATGAGATAATCCACGTGTTTTTGTAAAAGTCTTCACGAAGTCGGTAATGCTTGACATAAAGTTACACTCGTTTGTAAAGGTCACACATTTTCCCATAACCGGATAAAGGTCACATGTGCTCAAATGTATGTGCAATGATTGCCGCATTTGAGGAACCATTTAGCAGAATAATGGAAGACTGTCAGTTCCTTACCTATAACTAGGTCTAAAATGAATGTATGGTATGACAAAAATACAAAGGAAACTAGTTTGCAGCCTAGTGGTAGCGTTGTTTCTATCTTGCATAAAGGCTGTACATATACTTCTTTATCTCTTGCCCATATCTCAAGAGCCTCTTAAAGCCATGTAGTATGGTTTCTATCAATTCAGAAAGAAATTGACTTAAATAACATCATTTGTACTTATGTGATATTAGTGTGAAAGTACTATATCGATAGAGATTGCAATGCTAATCATGCAGTCAATTTAGGAAATTATTAAATCGGACTAGTGTGACTTTGGGGTAACAAGTCTTTGGAATTAAGAAATAATGACTAATTTTGAGCAGATTCTTTAACATATGCAGGCACAGGAATGAAGTAAAAATAGTTTGTAATTACAGTAATGTGATATGTTTAAATCTGCATACGTTCAATGACTAGTAACAAGTTATTAATGCCATATTTTCATAATATTCTTATATATAAGAGATGTACACACAAAGTCTATAAGCATCATGTAAGGAATAATCAATCTCATATATATATATATATATATATATATATATATATATATATATATATATATATATATATATATATATATATATATATATATATATATATATATATATATATCCCAAGCTAACAATTCACCGTTGTAATAACTTTAAATCAAAGGTGTGCTATGGTTTTGCTAATATTGTCATATTTTATGTTGTGAAACGTGATTACGTGAACTTACTGGAGCGTAGGAACAATGTTGCTGTTGAACTACACATACTAAAATTCATAAAACAGTATGACAACGTTCAAAACCAATATTGAAAAGTGAAGAATGAGAGCACATTGTGCATATTAAATCCACATTTCAACGGTAATCAAGAAAATCCTAAACTTCAATTAACAATGACAAAACTATCTATATTAACATGCAGCTAATATAAGCTGAAATAGCAATACTTTGAAAAGACGTCGGTCGTCACTTTATTGTATGTCCTGTTTGCACTATTTGCACATGAGACGAACTAAACATCGCTAGGCATTTGACATTAATTATAGAAGTAGTGGACTGATGAAAACACGGCACGTAAATCCCAAAATCTTGCAGATACTGTACACCTTTGTAAAAAGGCACTGTTGCGTGATAATTAGCCTTGTGCAAATTAGTTCAAAATAACACATACAAATGAAGTATGCCCTGTGCATAATGTTTATGTAACTGTTATGTAAAACTGATTACGAATCTAAAAAGAGTAAATAGTAAAGATAAGAAAATAAGAAAATATAATTTGTTATGAAAAAACAAACATTTCAACATATATTGTACCATCAGTTTATTTGTATTATTGATTTTCTAAATTGTATTAAGATTAAAAATTAAATCGGTATCTTCCTCAGTAAAGTCAGTTTGTGTCTTGCTTAGGCGTCTGAAAAATGAAACAGACAATGCTTTAAGAAAGTCATGTCATCTCATTACTGCCAATATATGGTAAAGTCAAATTAATTAGTGTAATGAAACATCTTATGCTTTATTTATATGTGTCCCTTAGTATTATTCAGCAGGGTTACATGTTAACAGTTTACCACACTTATCATATTCTTGACAGTTGACGATAAAATCAGTATCCACAAGTTCATTTCAATACAAGTTCAAGTATAAACAGAAGAATATGTATATAAGCTGTAGTTGATTGCACTAATATTTCAAGTACAAACAAAATAGATAAATGTAAATTGTAGTTGATTGCACTAAAATTTCGGTTGACCTCGTAACAAGGAAAAGCACAAGTTTTATCTACAATTTAGACATCTGTCTACTTTTGTAAACATAACATCTAAACAGAAAAAAATCTAAACCAATATTTATGAAATAAAATTATAATCCCTTAAATTCTGTATTAAATTTGAGTAACTGCTTGCAAAATTAATAATTTGTAAATTACTGTATATAGATGATTGACGCTATATATTTTGTAATTTATTTAATTGTTTTTATATGTGATGTTGTAAATACAGTTTTGGAAAGAACGATCAATCTTGAGTAAAGTTCAATTATACAGCTTTCAACTCAAAATATTTTTTACGATAACTCGTCCTCATCCTCAATTTGTCTTACCATCCCCATCAGTCTCCCTCCAAATACACTATTGTATCAACATTATTTATTTTTTACGAGCCTAAAAATGGTCACATAAAGAAGCCACAACCATTTTTATTTTGTGTATGGATGGAACATGTTCGTCGAGCGACCATAGTTTCTTTATTTGGTAATGGTACTGCCATGTAGAATGGTGTTAACAAGTCCATGAATATAAATGAGTCAACACATATGATAAAACTCGCAGCCAACAAAGAAACACTGTCCCACAATGCAAAGTTATTGTCTGAAACTAAATATGCTAGTTCTAGCTTGATTAAATTAATGGACATATCAGAATGGCTGCAGATAATTCATCTTCTCAGCATGAAATAATATTTTACCTGTACAACAAAAGAAAAAAAAACATTCATCGTATATTCGTAAAAACTTGGAAAGTCATTGATTGGACGTTATATCTGTAATCATAAAAGCTGAAGAATAAAAGAATAAAATATTGTCCCACAAACAATGTAACACACACACACACACACACACACACACACACACACACACACACACAAACATATATATATATATATATATATATATATATATATATATATATATATATATATATATATATATATATATATATATATATATATATATATATATATATATATATAAATTCGATATATGTATGATTAATCATGAAAGATGTCCGTTATCGCTTAACAGCGTTGGAGCAGCTATTCCGGTTTTGTGCTGTTTTTCATATGTGCTTATTGTCTATCTACGTGTACATTATTGGCTTTCATCATGCACTGGCTGTTCATTTCGTATGTTTTTCTTCCTCTCCTTGCTTTGAAACAACAAGAATTAAAACGTTTCTCAACTGTCTTGCTACACTGCTCGTACGTCATCTGTTGTTTAATAAACCGCCAGCATGTGATCGCCAGTGAACCCGTTTAAGCTATGATGGAGCTTCATTAATTGATTAAAATGGCCATTTATGGGCTTTCCATACTACATTGTGTTCAAGACTAAACGAACTGGGTCTTTTTTCATCATTACTTAAATGTAAACGGAAGCGAGAGACGAAACGTTGTTTCAAAGCTGGACTACGTAGAACAGGAAGAAGAATTCCAATTATCTCCCTTTCGCCCTTTCTGGCTAAACAATTTAAAATTCGGCGAATGATTTAGATAACCGGGTGAAAAACCTTACTAAATCGTCAACCGATGTATAAACTGTCCCAGAGACACTACTGCGTATTGCAATATTCAACGCCTAATCATTAGGACAACCAGAAAACCGCACAAAAATAGTTAATGTTATTAACGATCAGACTATCGACGTCTTCTTCCTGACAGACATATGGCTAAAAGCATCAGGCCGATAAATCCTAACAATAACATATTCATACTGAGCGTCGAGTGATACAGCTGTTAGTATCATTTTGAATGTCTTTATTATCACTCGGCCGGGGATCAAACCCACAACCTCTTGCATCCAGGACAGAATCTTGAACCATTTTCAAGTACGTACTCGTATGTAATACTCAAAAACGCATTCAAGTTCATAATGCTAATAATTAACATTTTAAAAAGTTCGACATATCCTCAATGCCCCAAATGGTAGCTGCATATGCCAACATATTAATTTTAAACACCAGTGTGTCTATCTTGAAGAACAATTTTTTAAACAAGACAAGAAGTAGGATCTAAATTATAAAGCTCGTACAAACTGAAAAGAATCGGAAATATGAAATATGATGAAGTAATATAATGACTCATTGTTTTCTTAGTCAAGGAATAACAAAAATCTAAAGTAAGCCCTCTTTATATAATGTGTATTCAAACGAAATTTAATTGTTCCTATTCCATTTTATCGAATGATTTTGTCGATATAAAAAAAGAAAGTTATAGATTTCATATTGAGGTTTCAAGACTAACTCATGACAATTTGAACTCACAAATATTGTTGCTTGAAACATTCCTCGGCGAACGTATTTATTGTTTTCGTCTTTAGTTGCCAATAACATAAAGTAAGCTTTATGCTCAATAGTTTGAGGAAAAGCTTCAATATATTTATTACTAACAATAATATCCATTTTTGTAACGCTAATGACAGAAACATACATCGATATACATAAATTAATTTTTCACTCGTCCATAAAGCTGTTCAGTTCAAGCTTTATTGATTGATAATGAATATGGCATCAAAAAAAATATAAGCCTCTTCTTGACTACTTTCAGCAAGTGGTCCTTGTCAATAAGAAGCGTCTAAAATCTATTAGAATTTCACTGCTAACAGAGAATAATGAAATTGCTCAAACGCTTTAGAGGCAATTACTAAACAAATATAGGGAACGCCATCAATATTCAACATTATAGAAATGTACAGGCTATGATTAACAAATTGCATTGAGATAAGCAGATTGGAGTTGGAAGTAAAACTTTACTTTCAAAATAACAACCTCTCTCCACAAGTCTTTTAAAGTCAGTCTGAGTTTTTTTGAATGAAGAAATTGACGAACCTGTCAGAAACAAAACACAATAACTCTTTCTCTTCCATAGTAACCGAAGGTATTGCAAATGGGCATAATGGAAGTATTATGATAGATTCAACATGATTAAGAAAAAACATATTGCATGATATTTTATTAATTTCTTTAAAAAAAGAATTCGTAATCAATTGAAACTTAGCCTATGGTACAAATATTACAATATTCCACATGCAAACCAAATATTGTATTAAATGCATGTATTACTTATGTGTCTATTCAATCATGTTCAATCTTAGAAACTTATTTAGAATGCAAAGTTCGTATAGTCAGTGCCACAAGCAAACGACAACATGTATCATATGTAACCCATAGTAACCGCTCTGACTTAAATGGTGGCATGAAGGAACGTCATAAATGAATTGCACATGCTTCATAAACTCAGACGAACTTAACCACTACGCTCTTCTTACACAGGATTAAACTATACAACATATATATCTTCTGTTGTCTCAATTGTAATGATTATGTCAGCTAATACGTCGTTGCAAATTAATATATCCATTCTTTGGATTTTTGTCAACAAGCCCTCATATATTCTAGTTTGAAAAATGTCAACTATATCAATGCAATGACGAAATTAATGTACTATCTATTTAGGCTTTGATATTTTAATAAACGTATGAGCTGCTAAAGTAATCGTTATTGGGAAATGTCAAATACAGCATATGAATTAAACGGTTGTACCTGTCTCAGGACATCCTTTGGTCATTATCAACAATAAACAAACTAAATATAGTATTCAATGAGTCTTCGCATTCAGGAATCAAATTGTCTAAATGAATAATTAACATTAAATCTGATATAAATAATCTTGCTATAACGGCCAAGAAGAATATTTTGATGTTTAGTTTAAACGTAGCAAGGCCTTAAAATCTTAAATATTTTGGGAAACACAGATATGATATAGATTTAAGAAATGTCACGTAGAACATACAGTGATGTTCGTAACGCTTTTTGTCTAGTGAAGCATTATAAATTGCAATTATCTTTAATAGGTCTATACCTCTCTACTGATGTCTTAAATCTTTTATGAACGAATAAAAGATCAACTAATTCATATATTACTATCGGGAGTGCAATTTTATTTACTTCAAGAAAAGTCTTATAATCGTCAATGAACTCATGCTTAACATGAATATTTCTGTTACATTGATCTGTTTAATATAAAAAACAACAATTGTGATGAATTTACTTATTTATCCCCAATCTGTTTAGATATAAATGGTCCCGTGATACAGACCAATAATATTTTTAGACATCCAAAATTGTCTGCGCAATACTTTAGGATCAAAGGTACCGGTAATTTTATGCGAAGCTTTATCTGTAGTAACTTCTTTAACATGAATAATAACAAGCTCAATGGACCCACATTTACGGTCCTTGAATACAATATCCATCCCTGATTAAAGTCTCCCCTTAGAAATATAAAATATAAGTATACAGTCATTCCTGCATTTTATGGCTCACCCCAGATGCCAAAGAAAGCACATGACAGGCTTTAGAATCCAATCATAAACAATTGTTGCATTTTGATTCATCAGTATTTCCCCAGCTGTTATTCAAGGTCATGGTCATATGTCGAGCAATGGATATCTGTAAACAAGCAGACAATTTAGATTAGAAAAGAATCGATAAGTACGTAAAACAAAGAACAAATACTACTTTAACAACACGTGCCATTTGCAAGGGTAATGTTAGCAAATAAGGAATAGATTGGTGTAAGCAGTATGAAACAATTTTATAAAAGGATACAATGTTCATTGTTGTGATTGTATCGATGTGTACATTTTACCTAATCACTCGAAAAGTTAAAGAAAATATCCCATGGAATGTATTCACTTTGGAATGCATTTGAGTTAATGGACATCTGGAAATAATAACGTTATATTAGTCCTGCCAAATGTTGTAAATTGTCTACATAGCCTCCATAATGCTTTCAGCGTTTTCATCTTTTACTTCATGTCTCTCACAATTGATTAGAAAGACGTATTGTAGCTATTTCTTTACTGAACGTGCAGTCCAATGAACATGTTTGAGTCGCATCATAGTTCCTCCTTTCAAGATTACCCAAGTTGTTTCAGTAAAACGGTCTTAAACATGCATTGATATCGTCTTACTCTATTATTAAAACTGTCCTAAACTAAATTTTCTCAACGGATTGGATGTATTCAAGGCTGTGCGTTTTTCCAAACTTTTAAATTGTTCCTGTTTTTTACATTGTATTAAAGGTTATTTCAAGCTTTTTATGAAGGTTTACCTCTCCACTCTCCTCTACCTTGATGCAATATTTAACACGTTAATTTTTCAACATGGAGGACGGTTGAAAGGAGATAAAAACATTCGTTACATTCATATCATGTCTCACTTATTCCTAAATATACATTTCCTATAAGGTTGTCAGTGACGGTTTTAAGGTAATATTGCTTTGGACTTGTTTTACTCAAAGGTATATACTTATGTGACACAATTTATATTTAAATTCATCAAAGTGTAATACAGAGGAAATATTTCGGCGGGTGAGGAATGGTTTAAAACTTACTTTTTTATTATCTTCGTTAGTCTGTTCAACTAAGCTGCCATACTGTTTTTTCAATCTTTTGGGCAATTTTGTTGAAGTTACCTGAACACAATTATGTACTTTTCTATAACATTACTCAGATTATATTGTCATGCTTATCGGGAATACTGATCCAATCAAAGATTGACATTCCTTTATATTTGTAATCAAACGTTTAATACACCACGTTATAAGATAGATATCATGAGCAATATTCCATTGTTTGCCACAATTATGCAACAATGCATGTTTATTTAATTTTTGATTCAAAATGACAAAAGACTAATTCTTTGCTGTGGGGACAGTACTACATGCAACTATTTGCTAAAAAAACACAAAGAAGGTCATTTAAAATTTTGGAACAATATCAAATATAAAACGGACCTATAGTGCAAATTGAAAGAGAAAATGGGAACAAATGAAAAGTTCCATTATTAGATCATCCGGCTATATAATGAGGTTAGCGATTCGTGAACTAGAGATCTGATAAAGATAACGCAATTGTCAAACTAGAGATCTGATAAAGATAACGCAATTGTCAAACGTCGTATCAGCAAAATGTTGGATTGTATTGAACGGAGACAGAAATTAATACGAAACTAACGGTGAGGACGTTCCTCAGACCAAAGTGAAACCCTACTTGTAAGATAACAATGCAACTAGACAACACTTTAACAACTAACTGGGTATGATCGAATAGAAGAATCGAAGCATTATGAGAGTATTTTACACAATTACGAAAATCTCTAACAACAAAAACATAATTTTCAAACAAGCAGGAACATTATCATCAATTTCAACTTCATTTTAAGAGTTTCAACTAGCAAGTTCAATCTTCGCTCAATTACCGTATTGTGTCTTCCATATTATTCTGTGTCCGTTTATAAGAATCGCTCTGCTTTTCGATTATTTATGACATAATTATTAATTTGTCTCCATATACAACAAAGACGTTATTTTTGATATATGATAATTACGTTTGCCAAAATGTATTCAACTTACCTTTCACTAAAAGGGAACAAAGATAATTAGTTTCAAATATTGAAGTTAATTACTATGAAGATTAAACGTAAAATTTCAAATGTGTGTATGTGATTGATTTGGAATGTGAAAGTAGCTTTTTAAACGATTCAGAGCTAACACTTCGCCGTCTGCAGCGTGGCAGTTTGTTCTTATGTCTAGCTCTGGACCAATGTGACTCCGACACATAGTTTGTTGTCCCACCCAGTCAAATTATCCTGACACCATGCGTACAAGTCCTAACACTAGCCTTTTAATTATGATGTCACGCGAGGCTCCTGTTAGTACCATGTCGTAAATCTTTGGTAAGACCCGGATGGGAATCAATCCTACGACCTCATGCATCCAATATAGACGATCGAACCATTAGGCCACCGGAGTGATCACTGATTATATTATATTTATTTTGATATTTAAAGACAGTATTGTTTTGATCGATTTCACACATAAGATAGATGACAACAACCGTGGTACATATACTTTAACACTTTCAAATGGGGCTTCGAGCGGCCGAGTGGTCTAAAGACCTTGCCATTACAGATCACTGCCAATTCACCTCTGTCTGCGTGGGTTTGAGTATAAGATTCTGCTGATGTAGTTATCTGAGATAGTTTGCTAGTAGCTTCTCGTGGGTCGGTGTTTCTTTCTGGGTGGTTTCCGTGTTCTTCCTCCACCAACAATACTGGCCGCCATGTATAGCCTAACGTGTGCTTAAAATGGCGTTAAACTCTACAATAACAACAACAACAATTTCAAATACGTACTGTTATATAATACTTAATAGCGCATTCAAGTTCATAATGCTAATATGGCACACTTAAACAAGTGCAAACTGTCCATTGAGTCGATGCCCTAAATGACACATGCATATACTAACATATTTATTAGAGGCAATAGTTCGTATATTACGCGCAAAACAATTGTTTAGAAAAGAGAATAAGCCAGATCTCAATTGTATGGCTTATAAAGAAAACAAAATTAACAAATATCAAATATGATGAAGTAATATAATAACTCAGTTCTGAAGTATGTCATCTTTACATAATTTAAATTTATACCAAATTGAAATGATCCTATTTTATTGTATCAAAGGACTTTGGCGATATGCTATATTAAAGACATATATTTGATATTGAAGTTTCAAGACTAACTCGTGACAATATGAGCTCTCAAATGCTGTTGTTTGAAAGATTCCTCGGCGTTCTTATTTATTTTTCAGTTTTGCAACGATGAAATCGGTCTATTGCCAATAAAATAAAGTACGCTTTACGCTCAATAGTTTGATAGAAATCTCCAATATATTTAAAACATACAATATTATCAATGAGTGTAACGCTAATGACAGAAAAATGCATCCACTGAAGACATTCAAAAATGTTTCAATCGTCAAAAAACCAAATGCATAAAATTCGAGATATAGTTACTGACATATAAAACGCTAACAAGGCTGGAAACTACCATTTGGTTATAAATATATGTGGCATCAAATTAACTTAAACACTATTCTTGACTCGTGTCAACGATTTTTCCTTGTCAAGAAGGAGCGTCTAAAATCCTTTAGAATTTTACTGCCAACAGAAAATTAAATTCTCAAACGGTTTAGAAACAATTAAAAAATAAATAATGGACGCCATCAATATTAAAATGTATATAAATATACATGCTATGATCAAAATAAATCATTGCGACAATGATATAGGTATTGGTAGCAAAGCTTAACTTTGAAAATAACAATATATCTTGACAAACCCATTAAAGTCTGTATGAGTCTGATTGAAAAGAAGACACCTGATACCGCTCACAAACAATGAACACAATAACTGTCTCTCCCATCGTAACAGAAGGAGCATGATATTGCAGAAGACTTTATTAATTATTAATGAAATCTTAATCAATTGCAGTAATCATTTTGGTGTCTTTGTCCTGAGAATCGGATGGTCGTGGGTTCGTTGCTGCCCGGGCGAGTCATACCAAAAAGTGGTACTAACAATTTTTTACGCTCAGCATAAGGAAATTAGTGTTAGGACTGGTCTGCCTGGTGTCTGGATAATGGGACTGGGTGGGACACCATGCCCTATGTCTGCGGCATAATGACCTATCACTCACTATAAACTGCTTCACTTGCAGACATCGTAGCGATATGACTGAAACATTGTTAAACCTACTTTACAGATCTTAATCACAAACACACATAATCAATTGCAAATTATCATTTTGTACAAATATTCCAAATACGCCTTGCTAACCAAATTGTATTAAAATAATTTATTAGTTTTGAGTCTATTTAGATAATCTTATATCTACAAACCTATTTCAGAGTTGAATGTTTGTATATTCAGTGCCACACGCAAACGCAACATTTAGTATTTGTAGCCCATGGTAACCGCTCTGACATAAATATGGTACATGTTTAATAAACTCAAACAAACCTAACCACTACTACGTGCCTCTTACACAGGATTCAAATTATATCTCGATTGTGTTCTAAATTGTGATTGTATCAGCTAATTCGTTGTTGCAAATTAATTTATCTATTAATTGGTTTTTTATTAAGAAGCCCTGATATATTCTAGTTTGAAATAATGTGAACTAAATAAATGTATGGAAGAAATAAATGTATTATCCATTTACACTTCGATATATAAGTAATGATATGTGTAGTCCAATTAACATGTTTGAATCGCATTAGATTTCCTACTTTCAAGATTACCCAAGGTGTTTCAGTAAAACGGATTTAAAAATGCATTGATATTATCCTACTCTGTTATTATAACTGTCCTAAACTAGATTTTCTCAACGTATTGGATGTATTTAAGGCTGTACGTTCTTCCAAACTTTTAAATTGTTCGTGTTGTTTACATTTTTTGAAAGGTTATTTCAAGCCTTTTATGAAGTGTTACCTCTCCATTCGTCGCTACTTCCTTGATGCAATATTTAACACCATTATGTTTCAACATGGATGATGGTTGCTAGGAGAAGGATTTTTGTTTGTTTGATTAGGATTTTTAACGTAGCTTTAACAATTTTTCAGTCATATCGCTACGATGTCTGCATTGAGGCAGTTTATAGTGATGTCTAGCACTGAGACATCATGCCGCAGACATGTAGCATGATGTCTCACCCAGTCACATTATCCTGACACCAGGCCGACCAGTCCTAACACTAACCTCTTAATTCTGAGCGTCAAGCGAGGCAGCTGTTAGTACCATTTTTGTATGTCTTTGGTATGACTCGGCCGGGGATCGAACCGACGACCTCCCGCTTCCGGGGCGGACGCTCTAACCACTAGGCCACCGGAGCGGTTGCTAGGAGAAGGAAACATTCGTTTCATTCATTTCATCTATCACCTATTCATAAAAACAAATTTATATTAAGGTTGTCAGTGATGGTTTTAAAGTAATATTGTTTTGGACATGTTTTACTGAGAGGTATATACTTATGTGACACAATTTAGATTTGAAATTTATCAAATTGTAATATAGACGAAACATTTGGGCGGGTGAGGAATGGGTTAAAACTTACTTTTTTTATCTTCGATAATGTGATCAACTAAGCTACCATACTGGTTTTTCAATATTTTGGGCAATGTTGTTGAAGTTACCTTAACACAATTGTGTTCTTTGTTTTATAACATTACTCTGTTTATATCGTCCCGCATATCAGGGAATACTAATCCATTCAACGATTGACATTCCTTTACATTTGTAACCAAACGTTCAATACACCACGTTATAATATAGATATAAATAGCAATATTCCATTGTACACCACAATTAGGCAACAATGTATGTTTATTTAATATTTGATTCAAATGCCAAAAGACTAATTCGTTGCGAAAGTGGGGCCAGTACTACATGCAAATATGTGCTAAAAAAACACAAACAAAAAAGGTCACTTAATATTTTTTAACAAATATAAAACGGGCCTATAGAGCATATTGATAAAGGAAATTGGAAGATATGAAAAGTTCCATTATTAAATCATCTGGTTATGGAATGAGGTTAGCATTTGGTGTCCTAGAGATGTTATAAAGATAACGTAATCGTCACACGTTGTATTAACAACATTTTGGATTGTAGTGAACCGAGACAAAAATGAACACAACCCTAACGGTTTATATAGTGAGGACGTTCCTCAGACCAATGTGAAACCCTACTTTTATGATAACAATGCAACTCGACAACGCTTTAAGAATTAACTGGGTATGATGGAATAGAACAATGGAATCATTATGAGAGGATTTTACAAGATTAACAAAACCTTTAGCAACACAAAAATAATGTTCAAGTAAGCAGGAACTATATCATCGTAATCAATTTCAACTTCATATTTTAAACATATATTAAGAGTTTCAAATAGCAAGTTCAATCTTCGTTCAATGACCGTATTGTGTCTTCACCATTAGTCGGTGTCCTTTTACAAGAATCGCAAAGCTTATGAAATATTTATGACAGAATTATTGATTTTTCTCTAAATACAACAAAGACGTTACTTTCATTATTTGACAATTACAGTTGAAAAAATGTAATCAGCTTACCAACCACTAGAAAAGAAACAGATAGTTGGTTTAAAATATTGATGATAATTACTATGAAGATTAAAATGTAAAAATTCAAATGTGTGTATGTGATTGATTCGGAATTTGAACGAAGCTTTAAAAAAAATTCAGTGATAACACTACGATGTCTGCAGCTTGGCAGTTTATTTATATGTCTAGCTCTGGAAAATTATTACTCCGACTTGTAGTTTGTTGTCCCACCTAGTCACATTATCCTGATACCATGCCTACTAGACCTAACACTAATCTTTAAGTTCTGATGTCACGCGAGGCACCTGTTAGTACCATTTTGTAAATCTTTCGTATGACCCGAATTGGATTCGAACCCACGACCTCACGCATCCAAGATAGATGATCGAACCACTAGGCCACCGTAGCGGTCACTGAGTATATAATATATATGTTGATATTTAAAGACATTATTGAGTACGGTCTTGATCGATTTCACACATAAGATAGATGACAACAACCGTGGTAGATGGTCTTTAGCACTTTCGAATGGGGCCCCGAGCGGTCAAGTGGTCTAAAGCGCTTTCCTTTACAGATCACTGCCATCTCACCTCTGTCTACGTGGGTTCGAGTCTAAGATTCTACTGATGTAGTTATATAAGAAAACTTGCCGGTAGCATCTCGTGGGTCGGTCGTATTTTCTAGGGGTATTCCCGGGTTCTTCCTCCACCGATATTATTATAAAGCATGGTTTTCCAAATGATAACATTTTTGTTTTACAAAAATTAATTTGCTTTATTTCATATTTTCCTTAAAAAAAGTAAAAAAACGATCTAACCGGAAAGTAAGCAAAATACTACGATACTTGAGAAATGAAATTTTAATCTTGGTCTTAAGAATTTATATATTTTAGGTTACTACTCACGTATTTGTAATTATTTATAAGAGAAACTAGTTTAAAATGTAAACGTTCAAGCTTGTGCATTTTACAGAAGGGATTACTTGCTATTCTCTTGCTATAATTCTTCAAGGTTTAAGCTGCAGATATATAGAACGGGCCTATAGGACATCTGTTTCAGTGTTAATCTAAAATATCCATACTGGAAAAGAAGTAATAAAATTACTGTTGTCATAGTAACGCACCGAGGAGTTAGAAGTTTCCCCGCAAGTATTAGTCCCGAAAGGTGAATTAGAGGTCATGTACGCTGCCTCCATTTCACGAGTCCCACTAAATTGGTGTAGATGAAATAAATTTTAAATTGGCACACATATTTTAGGCCTCGGTAAAACGACATTGTTTCTTTTGTAATCTAAGTGGAACTCGATAAAGGATTATAATGACATGTACAATTATATGAACAAAAATGTAGGATCTTTCATGAGAGTCGCAAAAGACGGAAATTATTCAATATATTTCATAAATTTCATTTTACAAAATCTTAAATGTAAGATTATGTTATGTGTATCACAAGACAAAAATGATCTTCAATAAAAAGAAATACCAAAAAATAGGTTACTTGAGTGATTTTAAATTACATTTTGGTGCATTCGTCATTATACGATCAAATTATATGACGTCATGCCGTAGTTTGCTGTGCGATTGGGTATTATTAAACATGTGTAATATTGGAAAATAAAATGTGGGTATAATAATCTCACGAGGAGCCACCGTGGCTCAGTGGTTAGCGTCTCAGACCTGCAACCGAGTCGATGCGGGTTCAAGCCCTGAAGAGGATCAAATCCTCGACTCTATTGGAAAATAATGAGATAATAAGTATATTCTACAAAAAAATTGAACCTAATACCTCCACTGAAACGTAAGAACCGATCCTCTAAATTTGCAACAAATGATCAGGAAACTTGCTAGCAGCTGAACTAATAATTTTGCTCTTTAACGTGTAGCTTAAGCAATTATGATAAGATATATCGCATTTTGAAGTTAGAAATCAAACTTTTATTTCTGCCATCATTATACATAAACAAGAAATTACAGATGTAATAACTAGTCTTGACCTAACGAAAACCGATAAAACCGATCAAATTAGTTATAAACGTTTTATTTTTAAAAAATTAAATCAATCGAAGCCTACATGATCACAGCACAGTGGAAGCTAGCGCATGACATGCCAATTTAGAAGAAAGGATACAAAACACTGTCATCTAATTACAGACTAATTGTTGACTTCCACTACATTATATATATAATATATTATCATATATATATATATATATATATATATATATATATATATATATATATATATATATATATTATCATCATTTGAACCTATTTCTATTGATTTAGTACGGACAATCGTGACGAGAAGTACACCAAAAGTCTTGTGAACTTAATCCAATTCCGACATCACTGCTGCTTGAGTGCTTAGACCCAATATTACCTTTACTAACTGATGTTATTAATATCTCTCTCTCTCCCTCTCATCAGGGGAATTCCCATCATTTTTCAATACTGCCTTAGTAAAGCCACAGCTGAAGAAACCAACGCTGGACCATAGCGATTTAAAGAACTACTGCCCAGTTTCTAATCTCCCATTCAAATAAAAAATCTTAGAATAGGTTGTTCTAACACAACGTGTATCTTATTTGAATTTAAACGGTCTTTTTAGCAATGTACAGTCTGCATATCGCCCTTGACATAGTACGGAAACTACTCTTCTGAAAGTATTTAGTGACATTCTCTGTGCTTTGGATAGTAGAAAGATTACAGTCCTCACTTTCCTGGATTTATCTGCTGCATTTGACACAATAGACCATGATATATTACTTCACCGTCTCCAGCATGTATTTGGCATTCAGAATATAGCCTTACAGTGGTTAAAGTCCTACTTAATCAACAGGACAAAATTATATTTGCAAATGGAATACACTCCAGCCCATTTCATGTATGTTGTGGTGTTCCACAGGGATTTGTTCTTGGACCTGTTCTCTTCATTCGGTACACTCAGCCGCTCTGAAGTGTCATAGATCATCACCCAGTGTCGAACCAATTGTATGCTGATGACACCCAAATATACAGGTCAAGCCACCCAAATGAAGTTGATGCTACCATCCATGGAGTAGAGAAGTGCATTACTGATGTGAAATCATGGATGACATGTAACAAGCTGCAGATGATTGATGATAAGACTGAGGCTATTCTGATCACAACACAAAGTCTTTCTCATTCACATCCTTTATCTCAGGCAATGAATATTAGCAACACCAACATTAAATCTCACAGTCAGTACGGAATCTAGGCGTTACTCTAGACAGTACTCGCACCTTGCACCAACATGTCATGAACATATGCAAGGCTGCATATCTTGAATCGAGACGCATCAGTTCCATTCATAAATATCTTTCATTTGATGCCACTAAAGCACTTGTGTTCATTAGTACTTTCAAGACTGGAATATTGTAACTCAATTCTGTCTGGTTCGTCACAATATTTACTCCAGAAACTTCAAAACGTTCAAACCACAGCTGCACGGAGCATCTTTAGAGTACCTCGATCAGAGCACACCTCACCACTGCTTTGTACCCTACACTGGCTATCAATTCGATACAGAATCAAATACAAAGTTTGTTCCCTGTGCTATGTTTCAATGACAGATTCCAGTCCAACATACCTATCCAGCCTCACTTATGTGTATACAACAGCTAGCTCCTTACGCTCTTCTTCTGATAATTATATACTCATTGTTCCCAAGGTGAAAACAAAGTCATATGGACAACGTTCGTTTGCACACCAGGGCCCGGTGACGTAGAACGAATTGCCCATTGAAATTAGTCACAAAGACACAGTGGTCCCTTTTAAGAGTGCTCTTAAGACTTGCTTGTTTGGACTGCAGGGACAATCTTAGTGACCTAATCATTGTTTGTATTTTATATGTTTTCAGCATGTTTTTATGTTTTTGTCATTTGTTGTTTTTAAGTGTAGTCATATCATTATTGATGGTGTAAAGTGCTTAGAGCTTCGAAAGATTAGGCGCTATACAAAGTCCTCATTATTATCATTATTATATACACTAGTCATAGGTCCAAACTTAGAATATTCCTATGGAGTCTGGGATAATTGTTGTATTGAAAATTCGGAAAGATTAGAAAAAGTTAAAATCAGATGAAAGCTGCACGGATCGTTACAGATCTATACCCATTAATTCTTCTAGATAGGCCACTTTATGCTCACATTGTTTGATTTGGAAAACAATGGAACAGAAGAGATTTTGCAAAATGTATTCTCTCTCTCTCTCTCTCTCTCTCTCTCTCTCTCTCTCTCTCTCTCTCTCTCTCTCTCTCGCTCGTCCTTTGAAATGTTATATGTGTTTTAGCATATTAAACGTTTGACTTTGTTATTTCAGATACATTCGAATCTTTGTTAAACGAATGTTATCTTTTTGTACCTTTTGGGAAAAGTCGAGATCAGTTAGACAACTAGTGTCGAATGCGATATTCTACTTAAATTAAATGACAATAAAATATGTTTAAAACAAAGGTGTTTAACGGTATACTAAAATAAAATTTGAGCAAACTACACAGTTTCTTTCAAGCCTTCCATCCCTAACTAATTTTAGTCCCATTTTAGTTTTCGTGGCCCAAGTCCTTCTGGTGGTTCACTTAGAAATTCAGAGTATCTTCAACTTAATAAATATAAACTCATTGAAAAAATAGAGTCTGAAATTTGTATGGGCAGTCCTGGATTGCACATGCTTTTATTTGTTTGGAGAAAAAAAGCTGTAACTCATTCCTAATATGTAAAAGGACATTTATAACTCACATTTCTGTCTGTTTAGAAAAGTGGAAAAAATAAACTGCCACAAAAACTAAACCTTATTCTTCTCCATTTATTTATTTAACATAAAAAGGCCAACATTCCCGAAAATACGTCGAGTATTTTTTGTCACAGAATTAGGCGAAAATTGAATTTTTTTTCTTGAATTACAAACTAATCTCACCATTTTTTTTGTTGTTTCGTCGTACATGCGTTACCTGGGGTGAATAAGTGGTTTTCTCCAAGGTAAGCGACGTGTAACGATATGCATGTGCCTGACTTTGAATTACATGAAGTCCGGAACATTAGATTTACGGGGTGCACGGTAATCTTGCCGTGATTTCTGCTCACCTATTTGAGGGTATATAAAGCAGAATATTTCTGATCAATATTACGGGACCAAAAGTATCTTATCACAGGAAAGATAGCTCGTCATTCAATCTCCAGCCAAAGGGGTGAGTGTTAAATTTATATTTCGTTTTATTGTGAATTTTATTCAGTTTATCATTTCATATAATGATGCCTTTATTGCAATGCAGATTTGAAACGTGGAATATTTGGAATTACTAGTCACTATTAGACTTTAAATGCAATAGCGTAATCTAAGGTTTAGATTATTTTTTTAGAGACAACTATTATTAGTCTGGTTTCTTTATTGTAGCTGATAACGTCGGCTGATAACGTCTGATAACGTCTGATAACGTCTTTGAGATCGTAGCTGAAATTGTAGCTGATTTGTTGCGGAACATCTCTGATAACATCTCTGATAACGTCTCTGATATCGTAGCTGATTTGTTGCGGAACATCTGTGATAACATCTCTGATAACGTCGGCTGATAACATCTGATAAAATCATTGATAACGTCGGCTGATAACATCTGATAACATCTGATAACGTCGGCTGATAACGTCTCTGAGATCGTAGCTGAAATTGTAGATGATTTATTGCGGAACATCTCTGATAACATCTCTGATATCGTAGCTGAAATTGTTGCTGATTTATTGTGCAATCGAATTGAAGTATCTGACTGTCTGTCTGTCAGATTGTCTATCCGTCTACATCTGTCGTGACGTGTAAATATCCGGAAATCTAGAAGTCCGAGTGTCGGAACTGTCTAGAGTTGTAAACATCCGGGGTGGCATCTAGGTATTTGGGAACGTTGGTTCTATTAGGTGTTGTATGCTGTCTGTACGTATAACTGTGGTGGATCCGTGAAGGGCAAGTGACCGATAAAAGTATTGTGTCAACCCTAGGTCTTCGGATAAACTGGGCGGCGATTCAACTGTTGGTGAATCGTACGGTTATACAGGGTCGAGACACATGTGTGTGTTGCAATTGTAGTACAGTTGAATACATTGTTGTATTTACATAGTTACTTCAGATCACAATAGTATTTCAAGGGATTGCATGAATCTCAATAAAAGTTAGCAACTTGATTAAATACATGTATATGTTCGTGCTAGTTGTCGCAATCCATACGTGCGATAGTATAGTTTCATGCTTGTGTTTATTATCGTAATTTATACTTGCGTTAATATAACTTTTGTAAAGGTTCCTTGGATCTGTGTATAGTAAAAGAGATTCCTTTGTATCTGTGTTTTATTTTGTATTAATATTTCATTTATTCATGTATTGTGAATGGTTGTGAGTGTAATTGTGGGTTGAACGCATGAGTTATTGTGTTGATACATCATTAGTTTTCAATAATAATTTATTTCATAAATTTATATTTTCTTTCACATATTGAGTTTGTGTTGTTCATTTAATCCACCATCCTCTCGGTAACAATTCTGTTACATTTTTAAAGACTGTCAATCAGTTACAGTGTAGAATTATTGCTTGATTAGGTCATTATATGAAGCATGCACTGATCAAATAGCTCTTGGTCAACAGCCAGCGTCTCGATATTTGTAATAATGCGCATTGTTCTAGGTATTGGAGGTGGGACGTTGTAAATTGAGGTTCAAATTATTATTTCAGATGTCCACGTCAAATTGGTCCATAGTTGGCCGTAATAAGGTGACGTCAAAATGTGTTCCTGGTTATCAAATTCCGTGCCTTTACAAAAAAGAAATAGAAAATAAAACATTTTACTTCAGGGTATGAATTCGTATATGCCTCTGATTGTAATAGGGTGCTGTTATCAACATAGATAAATAATTGTTCGTTGCGTCTTTATGTTCGCAGTTTGTTGCAGCGGCGGGATCCGCAACACTGGTACCACCTATAATATTCAACTAGATACAATGCTCTTGGCACTTACTCAAAACTTTGAAGTTATAAGGGGGTAGGTTTATTTTCTGTGCTATTCTCTAGTTAGGCATGACTTAATCGCGGAAATGGGTACAAACCTTGAGTATAAAAGACACTTATTTATTTTCCTCCATACATTTACGATGCTCTCAAAGGACCCTCATATTTAGATAAAATTATGACCATTATCAGGGGTTCCTGAGTTGTAAAGACGCCGAGTGAAACTACCAATTACGCCACGTACAATACATAAACAACACATGGTAACTTATTATGATACAATTTTCTGTTTTTATTTATTTACTTATTTATTTAGTTATCATAACTCTTTCAGAACAAGAATGTAATTATCGATTGTACAGCTCGCCTCTTCGAAGCGTTTCGTAGTTTCCAACTGCCATGCATAAAATAAGTTAATTACAAAGTGATCGTAATCTAAAAGATGTTGGATATTATCACAGGGTATAACATACATAAAACTAAAAGAGGATTCCTTTTGTTTTATCCAAGCATCGGAATCATACCAAGTTGATAAAACACAAGGATATTTGTTCTGCTTTTTACAAACCATTGATACTAAAATCAGCTTGAGAAACTATTATTATTAAGATTTTACAAGGTAGAAATCACTGACTATCGGTATCCCTAGAATGACAACCAGTGTGACAACTCTTACAAGTATAGTTTGTGCATTAGTAAATAATCTTAAGTAGCCGCTGCAGCTGAAATATATGCAGTTCATTCATGGAATACATCCTATTCATTCACTGTGTAATACATTTTTACTTACAAAGAAAAACCTATCAAAGTATAAAATATTTAGTCATAAATCAGGAACGTTTACAACTGGAAATGCACATTTTTTTTTATTTTTTTGTATATGTTATTATGAAAGCTTATGTCATCAGATTCATATCTTTAGTCTTTATAACAAAAATCAAAATGACAAGATACCTTCGTCTCTCATTAGATATAATATTTTCTTGAAAACATTCTTTAAAAATGTATCTGGAACATAAGCATAAAAAATACGATACTTTAAACATTAAATTTGGGTCTGGCTCTGAAGAATTTATATATTCTTAGTTACTACTCAAATATTCTTAATTATTCATAAATTAGTGAAAGAGAAACAAGTTAGTTTTACAATGCGAAAGTGCGAGTTTGCATTTTACAGAATTTAATATAAGTTTTAAATTGGCACACACATATCAGGCCTCGGAAAAATGTAGTTGCTTCTTTTGTGTCCAAAGTGTAACTCAATTAAAACGGTATTATAATGGCATGTACATTTATGTGATCAAACAATGTACGATCTTTCACGACAGTCGCAAAAGATTGAAACTATTTTCGACGTATTTCATAAATGTCATTTTAAATTATCTCAAATATACGAGTATGGTATGTGTATCACATGACAAAAATGAAATTCGGTTTTAAAGAAAAGGAAAATTAGGTTAAATAACTGACTTTAAATTATATTCGAATGCATTCGTCATTACACTTTCAATTTATATGTCGTCATATTATTATTATTATTATTATTATTATTATTAAATATTAACATTATTACATATTAGGCATTGAATAATATTTATAAATTGAATGTTACAAACATTGAGGCTTGCATTAAGAATCTGAATGTCGGCATGCTCTTTATATCATTTTTGTTGCTATATAACAATTTGTGTATGATTGATCGTTTTATATTTAACTGTATTTTATGATATTATGCCTTTTAGTTCATAATGCAATTGAATGCGATAAAAATGTTTTGTAAAAAAAGAAAATATCACAACAATGTTATCAAAATATATTTAAAGAATTAATTGCTTAGGAATTACTGAATGAAAAGAATAAAGGTATATTTTTCCTAAACAATTTTGTCGTGAAGATTTTAAATATAATAATGTACATGCATGTTATATAATCACGTTAGTCATACCACGCAATAAAGAAAAGTCAATGAATTAAACGTTTTTATTATTAACCACATATACTCATCTAGTTCTCAATGCAACTACAAAAACATTGGAATTATTACCAGAAGACTACAATTTACTGACCATGCAATATGGAATAGATAACCAGTTCTTTTGTTAATTAATATGAGAAGAATAATAACTCAGAGCTTAAACAATGCTGTACAAACTTCAACCCAAAAGATTGCTTTTAACTATTTTGTATGGTTTATTTTAGTCGCATTGTTGTTTAGTTGTGATTTGACTGAATAGATATAACCAAATGTCAAAAGAGTATTTTCCGCAATTTTGGTAATAGCTATTTTAAAATATGATATTTTTAAGTTTTGAATGTTCTGAATTGTTAATTTGTACAAGGTGTGTTCAGTGAACTATAATTATGAATGAATACTGTGCGGTATTAACAAAAACAAATGGACATAATTTTGATTTATACAATTTAAATTTTAGACACGTATCGTCTTGTAGTTGTCGTTTTTAATTTTCTATGGACCATACGAAAGTGATATTTTAAAAAATCTAATTGAATATTTAGCTACATTCTTCAAATACTTTATCGTACAAAATGAAGGTTAGTAAATAAATGCACAAGAAAATGTATAGGTCCAAACCATTTTCACATAAGTGCATTGTATTGAGATAAAAATATTTTGCTGAGGGATTATTTAATTTTTAATTGAATTGCATCATGATTGTTATTGCAATATCTATTTGATATTAATATAGTTCCTCAGATTTAAGTTAGATTTTTTTAAGACAAAAACACTAATGACTAAAGGTGCGTTCAAAGAAAACAAAAAATATTATTTTACAATATTATACAATATTTGTCAATCTTATTTTGCAAAGAAAATTAATATGAATAATCTCTACAATCGTCACAAACATATTTGTTACTAAGTGGTCTAATTATTTAATGACACTTAAAAAGACTTCAAATATTCAAAGAATTTGTCCCGTCTACAAAGGAAGCTTTATATCATTTCTTTCCCACTGAGAGAGAGAGAGAGAGAGAGAGAGAGAGAGAGAGAGAGAGAGAGATTCCGTCATCATTTCGTACTAAATAAAATATTGTTTAAATCTTTTTTTAAATTTTGTAAAATAAATAATTCAATTTACTGTATCAAGGTTAATGAATGGAGAATTCTGTTTCAAGGAGTTAAATTATATTATAATAATTCTATAATAATTCAAAGGTATATGCTGTTCGTATTGATTTCGTATTTGATACCTGTTATGTTTTAGTGATATTTGTTAATTGGGGGTGGGTGGAGTAGGTGCAGCAATAGTTTTCTTAACCAGGATATTTAGCCAATTTCTAGGAGCAGACCTCATAACATCAGCATGGATCAGTTTCGTAAAATTGACCCTAACTAATGTATAAACTACTACCACTCTTACTACCACTACTATTACTACCACTCTTACTACCAGTACTATTACTACCACTCTTAATACCACTACTATTACTAAAACTCTTAATACCACTACTATTACTACCCCTCTTATTACCACTCACCCTGGTGTTCGGGGTTGTAGAATTGGTCCGACGTGATTCGCCACGTGTCGTCAAAGGCGACTAAGTAGAGGCAACCTGTTTGCCGTGAGTTGCGTCCCGTGTTGGGGGAGGAAAGGATCCTGGTAGTTGCAACACACTACTTTGGCCTCTACTTCTCTTAGACGGGTGGTCGAGATGGGCCCGGTTTCGACAAATCGGCTGGTCACGCCGAGCACGAGGAGGTCTTTTTTTTACTTACTTATCTTCTCTTTCTTTATTGTATCTCTCTTGATTCCATGTTGCTCCTACATTCTTTCCTTTAGCTTTCACTTTCCCAAGTTTTAGAAGACTTCCTAGATAGCGGTGGCTCAACGGGTCAATCGGGAGGTCATTTTACCGACCCTAGAAGGAAGTTTCATGGGTCAATCCCAGGTAATTTTATCTAACGAGTATGGCATCTATGTATCCCTGGCACTTGAAAAGTGTCCCCTCGTTGGGCTCCGTGGCGGGTGGGGTGCATGGGTGCTGAAATTTTAATAATTAACCATGGCAAACACAACCAAAAAAACCAACAATAAACGTACTAAACCATTGTCTGACTCGGATGAAGAACCATGTAGCGTGGAATCATTTCCACGCTTCATGGTTATTCAATCAAAAGATGATTCTTAACCGCTTTCAGGTTTATCTCCATTCATTATCGAGAAAACCATTACGGGATCGATTGGCACACCAAAAAGTGTGAAAAACTAAAATCGAGTTGTCTTCTTGTAGAGTGTGAGCGAAAGAGGCAAACAGAGAATATCATGAAACTAAAAACATTCTTTGATATTCCAGTGACCTGACACTAAACTGAATTCGTCCAAAGGCGTAATGCGATGTCGTGACTTGGCTGGAGTCACCGACACATATATCATCGAAGGGACGAAACATGAAGGTGTCACTGCAGTGCGAAGAATACGTATTAAACGTAATAACACCCTGCAGGACACCAATACATTTGTACTCACCTTTAATAAACCGACAGTGCCCAAAGTGGTCAAGGTTGGGTTTTTACAAGTAAAGGTTGAGATCTACATTCCAAACCCCCTTCGATGCTATAAATGTTAAAAATACGGCCATCAAGAGGATCGATGTTCCAGAGCCAAGGAATGTGGCCGATGTGGAGACCACTCTCATCAGGAAGCTGATTGTAGAGCAATTCCGTATTGTGTCAACTGTGTCAAGGAACATGACGCCAGTTCCAAGGATTGTGATACATGGAAACAGGAAAAGGAAATTCAGAGGGTAAAGTTTACCTCGAACATTACCTACCCAGAGGCCAGAAAACTTGTCCAGGCAAAAACATCCCTTCCTGGCCCATCCTTTTCCAAAGTCGTAAAACACAATCCAAAAAGCACGAAGGACGCCCAAACACAGACGGATCAGCCCGATTCAACCACAAGTGCCAATATCCCTAATTATAAGCCACAGAAATGCACAGCATCAACTCAGACAACTTTTAATACCAATCCACCACCAAAATCACCAAAACAGAAACACAAAGCACAAACAAATAAACCGCAAAAGGGGTCAGATGACCCCATTAAACTGTACAACAGATTTGGAGACGTTGAGAGCATGGATGCAGAAGAAACTGCTCCATGTACTCAAAGCAGCTTCAAACCTAGTAAAGCTAAATATACCCCCGTACTTCCTCCAGACAAATAAAAACACATACTTCCTTCGCGAATAGTCTAACCTAGCTCCAGAATCTCCAGCATAACATTATAATGAAGAACACCATCATACAATGGAATTGTCGAGGACTTAAAGAAAATTACAATGATATTCTTCTGCTTTTAAATGAACACGATCCTGCTGTACTATATTTACAGGAAACATTCCTGAAAAAGACAGATAAAATTACTTTAAAAAGCTTTTCCCTGTTGAACGCGTACTGACAAAACGCTGACAGTGCCTCAGGAGGAGTCTCTATTGCTGTGAACAATAGAGCCCCTCACAGAGTCATTCCTTTAAACACAAATTTACAAGCCATTGCTGTAAGTGTCACTCTACATCGAGTGATTACTCTTTGTTCCATTTACTTACCACCAAACACCAACCTAGTACAAAAGTAATTAGACAATCTTGTTGAACAACTTCCCGCGCCCTTCGTTTTACTCGGGGATTTTAATGCCCATAACATTTTATGGGGATCAAATCACATAAACGACAGAGGCCATAAAGTAGAATATGTCATTTTTAGACACGATCTGTGTCTATATAACATTAATTCACCAACATATTTACACCCAGGAACGGGTACGTACACATGCATAGATTTGACAATTTGCTCTCCCTCTCTGCTTTTGGACTATGAATGGAAGGTCGATGATAACCGTCACAGCAGTGATCACTTTCCAATCACTCTTGAACATAACACTAAAATTGATGATGCAATTTTACAATGGAATATAAAGAAGGCCGACTGTGGGTGTATGTTTGAAACACTATGTAAAACTAGACTAAATAATGATACAGTATTCAATGCTGTTAATCCCATACAGCAATTTACCTTCGTTTTAATTTCAATTGCAGATGAATCCGTTCCCAAGTCCTCAACGAACAGTAAGAGATCACGAAAACCTTGGGTAACCAAGGAATGCAAAGAAGCCATTAGACAACGCCGAGAAGCATTAAAAACATTCAACAATCGTCCAACGCCCGAAAACTTTAATAATATCGTATTGCCCGCGCTAAAACACGACGCACAATCAAAGAATGTAAACGTGCATCCTGGAAGAAATATATTTCTTCTGTAAACTCTCGTTCCTCAATGAAACAAGTTTGGGATACTATTCGAAAAATAAATGGAAAGAGTAAACACAATTCTATTCGACACCTAAAATAAATAATATAAATTTCAGTTCGAAACGTGACATAGCAAATATTCTTGCCGATAGTTTTTCGAAAAACGCATCATCATCTAATCATTCAGATGTCTTTAGAAGATTAAAATCTCAAAAGGAAAAGTCACGTTTAAAATTTACATCGAACAACACTGAAAATTATAACCAGCTGTTTTCTTTATTGGAGCTTAGGGAGGCATTAGACAAGGCCCATGATACATCCGCTGGGCCTGACGAAGTACGTTACCAGTTCTTGAAACACCTCCCAGAATCTTCTCTGACATTGCTTCTTAAATTCTTTAATGATTTATGGATAGCTGGTAATGTACCTAAGAGCTGGAAAGAAGCAACAGTGATACCGATTCCCAAACCAGGCAAAGATAACGAAGATCCTAACAGCTATCGGCCTATTGCATTGACAAACTGCGTATGCAAAACAATTGAACGAATGATTAATTCTCGGCTTGTATGGTACTTGGAAAGTAACAATTTAATATCTCCTTTCCAAAGTGGCTTCCGTTCTGGTCGTAGTACTAACGATCATCTGGTTAGAATCGAAACATTTATTCGCGATGCATTTATCAAGAAGGAACATTTAGTAGCAGTCTTCTTTGATTTAGAAAAGGCCTATGATACAACATGTAAGTATGGGATACTAAATGACCTGCACGATCTAGGTCTAAAAGGCCGTCTGCCCTCTTTCATCTCCAATTTTATCTCCGACAGAGAATTCAAAGTACGAGTGGGCTCTACCCTCTCCGATATGCACCAGCAAGAGATGGGTGTGCCCCAGGGCAGTATTTTATCTGTGACGCTATTTAATATCAAAATCAATAGCATCACCAAGTTCTTAACTCCCAGTGTGGCTGCTCTTTATATGTAGACGATTTTTTACTTTGTTATCGGTCAAAGCACATGCATACAATTGAAAGGCAACTTCAACAAAATATCAATAAGATCCACAATTGGGCCAGTAATAACGATTTCAAATTTTCTAAATCGAAAACAGTATGCACGCATTTCTGTCAATTGCGAATACATCATGATGACCCTAAACTCACGCTGGATGGGACACTTATTCCAGTTGTTGACGAAACAAAGTTTTTGGGTATTATCTTCGACAGAAAACTAACTTTTATACCACACATCAAGAATTTAAAAGCTAAATGCTTAAAAGCTTTAAATGTACTAAACGTAATTGCGCACACTGACTAGGGTGCTGATAAAAAAGTCCTCCTCAATTTGTATAGAACATTTATATGTTCTATACTAGACTATGGATGCATTGTTTATGGTTCAGCTAGGAAGTCTTATTTGAAAATGCTTGACCCAATTCATCATCAGGGAATAAGACTTGCTCTAGGAGCATTCAAGATATCTCCATGCGAAAGCCTTCTCGCGGAAGCGAATGAACCACCTTTATCGAACAGCAGAGAAATGCTTTATATACAGTACGCTCTTACGTTAAGCTCAAACACTCTGAACCCTGCTTTTTCGGCTGTTTTTCAACCAAAATACAAAACTTTATACGAAAACAAACCAAATACCATACCTTCATTTGGCATCAGAATATCATCCAGTTTTGACACTATCAAAATTAATCTCCCTACAGATCAGAACACGTTTGTCTCGGAAACACCACCTTGGCTCCTTAAGCAACCCAAAGTGATTTTTACGTTGCACGATGGGAGAGAATCTGGGACAAATCCTGCCATTTTGCAGAACTCTTATCATGAACTCCTCAACGATTTTAAAAACTACACAATTTTGTTTACTGATGGATCAAAAGTTGATGACAAGGCTTCTGCAGCCTTCGTTAGTGGCAAGCACATAACCAGAGTGTGCTTGCCAAACGATGCGTCCATATTTTCATCGGAAATCAGAGCTATAGACCTTGCTCTGAAATTTATTGAACAAAAACGCATTTTAAATAGCATTATTGTCTGTGCCTCGCTGTCAGTACTTCAGTCGCTACACCATAGAAAACTGGATAATCCATTACTAGTCGATATTCTCGTCAAAAACTCGGAGCTTAGTACCTCCTACAATATAGTATACTGTTGGCTACCTAGCCATATTGGTATTAGAGGTAATGAAGAAGCAGACCGGGCTGCTAAGATGGCTCTATCCCAAGAACCATCGGATTTTAAATTATCGTTTACTGATGTTAAACCTTGTATCAAAAAGTACCTACGTCAGAAGTGGCAGGCGTCATGGGATGATGCAGTAAATAACAAACTTCATTCCTTCAAACCATCCCTGGGAGAATGGACTCCTTCCTACAGAACTATCCATAGGGAGGAGGTTGTCATTGCAAGAATCATAATCGGTCATACATACATTACCCACTCCCACATACTGAAAGGTGAAGATCCACCAGAGTGCGTTTCTTGCAATGAGCCATTCACTGTTAAACACTTTATGACCGAGTGTTCCGACCTGCAACCTACGCGTGTTAAATACTATAATGTACATGACATGAAGGAACTTTTTGATACAATACAAATCACTTGTATTTTAGATTTCCTAAAGGAAGTAAATCTCTATTTAAAAATACAATACAAATCACTTGTATTTTAGATTTCCTAAAGGAAGTAAATCTCTATTTTAAACTATAGCTTGTATGCCATCACCTAGAATATTTTTATCTAATGCAAATATCACCTCTTATTTACAACATCTTATCATCAACATACACCATTTACATCTCCCGTTGATTGGGAAGCTTCATATTTTCCTGTCACCAACATCTTACCATTTTATATTTAACTATTATGTTTTTTTATATCGCTTTTACTACCACTACTATTACTACCACTCTTACTACCACTCTTACTACCACTCTTACTACCACTACTATTGCTACCACTCTTACTACCACTACTATTACTACCACTCTTACTACCACTACTATTACTACCACTCTTAATACCACTACTATTACTACCACTCTTAATACCACTACTATTACTACCACTCTTAATACCACTACTATTACTACCACTCTTACTACCACTCTTACTACTACTACTATTACTACCACTCTTAATACCACTACTACAACAACTTCTAGTATGGATTTAGTACTTACTGAAGCTAGTCAAAGAAAAGTATTTGGACAGTATTCTCTGTATTTGGATTACCCGCCTTTTGCAATTCTTTCCTAGATGTCTGTTGTTCATTTCTTTATCTCTTGAGATGATTCGTCTTTAAAAAAAATTCTGTTTGATTTCATGTATATGTGAGATAGTTTGAGGTCGAAAAGAATTAATTCAAGTATTGTTATAAGTACTTTACCCACACAACCACTACTGGCATATAAAAAATCATGATACTAACTACTTTTGGAAATGAATAGATTAAATACAAGAAGAAATAATGATTTTACTCAAAATGAAACTAAATAGAGAGTTTATTTAACTAATTCATGCAACAACTCTCGTTCATTTACACAATTGCTGAGTTGCTAGTCCTGCTTGGCAGAAGATGGAATGAAGGGAGAAAACAACTGCTGGAAAAAAAATTGTATTTCGTTTGAAAGAGTTGAGATTTATCGAAATGGAGACTACCGATAAAATCGATAATTTCAATCAGAATTATACTTATTGTTTATACTGAAAAACTTTCAAAAATCTACCAAATGTGAGATTCAGCTTTTATAAATCAGAATAATAGATATTGTGTTATAGAACAACAATGAATAATATCCGTGTGAATAAAAAAGATATGTTTTTTGGATACGATTTGTAGTCTCAATCCTTCTCCATTACATTGAATGTCAGATAATTGACCTCGTCACATGCTTTATTGATAACTTCAGCCGTGTCTTTGTCTGAAATATTCTTAACAAAACTATAATGCTTATTTTGTTCTTCGATGCATCGATCATCCCACGTCCAGTTACTTAGTTCAAATAAAAACAGTTCTCTATGTAAAGCTGTTCTGTTTAAACCCCGACATACGTCAGGACATTGATCAAATCCTCCAGAGAAACATACCCCAGTCCTTAGAATATTTCTGAGAGTAACGTTTTGTTTCCATTTGCCTGTTGCAATGTGTCGGTAATGAATTGATGCCCTTATTCTTGGTATCGTCTGTTCAGGGGTTATTATGACATCATAGAACGATGGATGTTCCCGCCCGGGTGAATTTCCCTCTCCATTCCAGTGTGCTTTTCTTCTATTAAAGTAAAAAGCATATTCGTTTCTATGAAATTTCCAAATGTATTGACACATGATATTAAATTGTGGAAAGTTGTTTTTAGAATACTCCTTATAAATTTCGTCGAATGGTTTTTGGTGTAAAGCCTCTAAATAACCCCTAAGTTGTATGATGTGTTCCACTTGGATGATCACAGGGAAGTAACCCATGCATTTTACAACTTCCTTCGAATGGAACATATCGGCTGTCAATTCCGCCATGCTGCTCCAAAATGGGTCTGATGCAGGGCCATAAACACCGATTACAATCGGTTTTCCGTTTTCAAAGAATAGATTCCTTGTTAACATTGTAACAAAAACTGTATCAGTGTCTATAAATCCCACATATTTTCTGGATGTAAATTTTTCAGGATAAAAGAAGTCTCTCTGCATTCTTTCATGGCCTATACCATGATAAATTTCAGGGTCTATTGCGCCTTGAAAGCAGACTTTAGGGTACGGATATTCCTTTTGAAGAATCGTTCCAATTTTTCGATCATCTATACTTTCCCCATCTAGTACAAGTAAAAGTGATATATTTCCCTTCCAAAAAAAACGCATACTGGGCAGCAACATCTGTTGATAATAAATAACAGCTTTACTATATATTCTCAAATAAATATCAACTTCTGGTAACAATTCCTGGTGAAGTATATCTTCACGATCTTTATCATCCAAACATTCATCTATGTACGCATTCATATCTAGGCCTGGGCTTTCTACGCTCTGTGTCTTTAAGACAGCTTTTGGAGCAAAATCTTTATAATATACTGTTATTAAAACGATGAACATTATACAAATCAAGGCATGTTTTCGTTGTATTACAATCATTTTCACAATAAACTTTATAAAGATATAAAGAAGTATTCACCATGAAGAGGCTTTATAATGGTCGATCAGCCATTATGATTTGTCATGGCAAAACGAGTAGCGTTTCGGTTAATATGGCAATCAACAGACTTATACACATGAATGCAATTGAACCTTGAATTTTACTGACCTATCGACAATTGTAAATCGATTACCAATCAGAAGCTTGAGTCAGGAATGCCTCCATGCATTGTTTACGTCCACCATTTTTCTCTAAGAAGCTGAATTGCGCGAAAATAAAAATAATATATCGTAAATATTTATAAAACTGTGCAATATTACGTCGATTTTTCTATCGATCATATTGCAATATGTGTGGGAGCTCTGTAATTCTAACAGTCGATATCCAGAACGTCTAAAGCGGGAGTTATAATGTATTTCCTTGTCGAAATTTGGATGGACAAAATCTTATGGTTTTGGTCACTATCAGCTGAACAAGGACACAATTGCTGATATTTATTTCTGCAAGAAAATAATGTAGGAAAGAATGTCTAGTATAAAACTGGAAGAAAAGTTTTATTAATTTGAATTATATGTAATTCATAAAAAATATTTAGAAATAAATGTAGCACTTGCATCGGACTTATCCCACTATATACATTATACCTGAACGACGGCAATAACTATACATTCAAGAGAGATGTATGTATGTATGTAGGTAGGTAGGTATGTATGTATGTAGGTAGGTAGGTAGGTAGGTAAGTATGTATGTATGTATGTATGTATGTATGTATATATATATATATATATATATAGTGTATATGAGGTGCAAGTATAATAGTATGATCAATAATTTGATTTACAGTTTATGCTTTTTGCCTTAAACGAAGTTTATTTATGTAGGGTTGAAAATTGTATTGAACGTACACCTTTTATATTTACAGGACGGAATTACATTTACTGGTTAAACATACGATATTTTCATTCTCGTTTGTTTGTTTGTTTGTTTAGGATTTTTAACGTAGCTTTAACAATTTTTCAGTCATATCGCTACGATGTCTGCAGTGAGGCAGTTTATAGTGATGTCTACCACTGGGGCATCATGCCGCAGACATGTAGCATGATGTCCCGCCCAGTCACATTATCCTGACACCAGGCCGACCAGTCCTAACACTAACCTCTTAATGCTGAACGTCAAGCGAGGCAGCTGTTAGTACCATTTTTGTAAGTCTTTGGTATGACTCGGCTGGGGATCGAACCCAGCACCTCCCGCTTCCGCGGCGGACGCTCTAACCACTAGGCCACCGGAGCGGTTTTTTCATTCTCGAATAATACAACTATTCAATTTGTACGCATACAGATTTGCATTTCTTTATATTGCTTATTGGCTAAAAAGTGCCCAAGTCTTGCTTTTGCGAGAGAAAAGTGACATGTTTCAAAACGATCAAATTGAGATCCTTGATGCGAAGAAAGGAATCGTATTGGTTGCTTTCATTGCACGTTAACACATAAAGAATTGAGTGTGGACTGCCTGTTCCAGCTGAGTATGAAGAAATAATTGGTACCATTTTGACATTTTAAAAGAGGACCGAATTAGATTCAGAATGATAAAAAGAACAACAAAGTATCGACAATGACGATAGGTAATAACATTGTCCATAAAGTGATGATCTATAACTCATTTCCAGGCGACCTCTTCTGACAACTGTTACTATGGACCGTATGAGTGATTTTTATTCAAACGCTGTGTTCTCGCAGTTAATTGATTCCTTATTAACCTACCTTTGAGGTAGTTAGTGAAGCACAAATATGAACCCTGAGTCCTGCATTTAAGGTTCGGGAGTTCTCGTATGATTATATTGCCAAAGGTTGGTGTCTGAAATAGTATTGCAATTTGAAATTATGTTTTGCAAATATGGCAGCATTTAAGATAGGTTCTGGATGCTATACCAATACAAATATTAGATAAGTTTGGTTTTTAAATCGGGAAAAAGCAGAAATGCTAAACTGTTGAAGTTCTTGTGAGGCAGATTTCCTCTTCTGACGTCGCGCCTTCGGATTCCGAGTGATTACGGATAATGTTCAACAAATCTCGCTCGATTTTCGTGAAAATACACAGGGTTTCAATGACCGACCCTTTTTTTCTTGATACGGTAGCTTTGAATATTTGAAATGGTATGGGGTTGACATAACTGAAAAACTCTCGAAGGCACGGTACTACTCCAATGTTATAATTTTAACAGAAAGAGAAGATATAAAAAAAGAATAAAAATGATCCTAGTTTTAAATGGATCATCAAGAATTAAAGATTGGAACCATTTTTCTAAAAATGTTGTCTTTGCTTACTGTTGTACCAGAAAAACTGTTTCCCTTGTTGTTCGTGATTGCGATTTTCAAAGAAGAGATATACTGCTTTCACTTCAACATAATGATGTACTGTATAAAGCTTGCTTCACGTCAATTTATTTAATAATACATATGATTCATTTGGAGAATAACCCTTTAATTTCTCGGATTGCGATGACATTACGTGTAATACATCTTATAATGTAATCAATGCACCTTCTTACCGGTATATCCCGCCTCTAATTGTGACTGTTAGATCCGGAGATAAAAATAAAATTCCGGCTCACGTTCTCTATATTAGGTTGAGGAATGGTCTGAGAAAATCGGCATTTGAAGTACTCAAAATAATTAGATGCATAATTGATAGAAACAGAATAAATGTTGATTCTTGATGTAGGGTTTAACGCCATTTTTCGGCCTATCATGTGCTGAAAAATGGCGGCCAGTATTAATGGGGGATGAAGAACCCGGGAAAACCCTAAAAAGAACCAACGATCACTGGCAAGCTTTCTCATATACCCACATTTGCCAAACCGGAGACTCGAACCCACGCATATAGAAGTGAAATAGCAGTTATCCGTAACGGAAAGAACTTTAGACCACTCGGCCAATCGGGGCTCCAACAGAATGAATACTATGAAAATCGTAGCCAATATTTGTTTGTAAACTCAGCCGGACAATTATTAAAAAAATTATGTCCAAAATATTATTAGATAATGGCTTACCTATAATTGATCCGCTTCACTTATAGCAATTGAAGTGACTGAATAATCAGCTGACAACCGTAATACATATCCTTCTTGCGCTGGGTAAGTCTTCGTAAATGAAATGATAATGGAGAGAGGGAAATATGCTAGACGAAATTGACAAAGATTATGGACCTGAAAATATCCGAAATATATCACCAATGAATACAAACCATGCATTTTATTAATACCGTTTACTGCAGGTAAGTTGTACTTATATATTGCTTATAAATATGTATGGCACACTTATAAACTTCAAAACTGGTTCGATCATCTTAACAAAAAGTTTGAAAATGTCAGAATTTCTAGAGCACCAAAACTACATAGTGTTAGGAGAAAAAAAATATAGCGAAAATTTCGATCTTTCTAAATTGTTCCGTATTTTGTGATGATTGAGCTGTCTGATGTTTGTATTATGTATTTTATATAAAATGTACGAACTTCATAATTATTTTATGATAAATATCTTGTTATGTATTAAAGTATCAACTTATAAACAATATTATTATAATTGAAACAAATGCATACTTAATTATAAATTGTAAACATAACAGCAATAGTTTCAAACAATATGTACATTATTAAACCAGTACTGAGGTTTCATGTTTATTTTTACTTTTGAAATATTCTAGCTCATTGCCTTCACATTAATTAGTGTATTTGGGCCAAAATAATGATTTCAAGTAATTGTAAAATAACACAAATTATATTATATATATGAATATAAAAATGAGTGTTATGATATGTGGGGACGTTAACTCTGTTCAAGTTTCAGAATTACATTAATATAATTATGTAAATAAACCATAATGCTAGCGATGCACTATTAAATAAAAACCAAACTTTTGGTCTTTGGGATCCATTTATTGTATTAAATGCAGGATTTTAAAGATACAGATGGAGAAGAAAAAGTCCTCTAAATCAAGCAAGATTGGGTTTCTTGTTTGTGTCAGAATCTCAAAGTGACAATTGAACCAAGTTATAGGTCTCCATGGTAACATTGTTTTTTTTTAAAATTTAAGTGATTTCATCGGAGGAAAAGGCTTGTTAATAACTAATTTCTATTCAATAACATCTTTATTGATTAAATTAACACAAATGCATAAAAAGAATAAAATTACAAGATGCTGCAACTGATTATAATGGGGATATAGACAATGCACTGAATTCAGATCTAAAACTGACTATATCAGATTCTTTATTTATATATACGATGCTGATGGAAATCCACGGAACAACTATTTTGTATGCTAGAGGTAAAAAGAAATAATCGGTTGAGAATCCAACCAGATAATTTGCCATCTAGAAAATAGAAATATGGTCTCTATACTAATTTCCTTGCCTTTCAAATGATACTTGAGTGTGTAAAGTCCTTGTATACACACTTACAGGGGGTAGATAAATAATCAATACAGGTCAGACCATTTATCGTTTTCCTGTTAGAAACTGTATTTCGTAAAAAAATAAATCATGCAAAGACCATTAAAATTTGCTTTTAAAAAAGTGTTAAATTAGTGAAAATAAATGGAATGAAATTTTCAATAACAATAAGGATATATGGCTCGGCATGTATGCAAACGATTTTAAAATAACAAGAAACTCAAAATCACAGTGGTTTTAATTTCGTATTACTCATAAAGGTTTATTAATGAATTATTTTCTGTATAAAATAAATGAACTTTGAATAAAACGCCCTGGAAACAATATAGCCTTTGTTTAGAAAATGTAATGTGATGTGATAATCAAGCTGTGCAATGAAGTGATCCTTTGTATTCAAAAAAAAGTGAACAAAGATACTCTGTCAATGCAAAACCTGTTATAATGAGATATATAAATAGAGATGGAATATGAACGACCATTTCATTTTTGCTTTCTTTTAGTCACATAATACATTTATTTATGTAAATTGAAAGGAGATACAAAATAGTTATTCCACAGATCTAGAGTGGAGGGTTTGAAATTAAAAATCAATATAATCTGGAACGATATATTTCAATAAAGTCTGAAAGGAATGAAGCATTTAAATTGACTTGGAAACAGTATGAACTATTTATTATTCCACGATAACTAGAATGATGCGTTTAACTGCAATATATGTTTAATAGTGTCATGTTATAGTGTACATCTAGTTGCTGCATATTTAATACATTAATACAAAACATACATTTTAATACCGTTTACTGCAAGTAAGTTGTATTTATACACTACAGTGTATGTAAATATTATATGGCACACTTTCAAACTACATAATTGGTTACATGATCCTAACAAAAGGTCTGAAAATGTCAAAACTCGTAAAGCATTAGAACATACGTATTTGTTTTTGGGAAATAATAACAGAAACAGTTATACCATTATTGCGGTCATTGTCGTCCTGTTGGTTGTCAGGTTGTCAGTGCATGCAATAGTTGATTGTGAATGGCGTCCTTGCTGTAGGAATTTATATTTTTGACACTTCATAGCATTCATCGAACAGAGATGTCATACCGTTATTCCGTATGAATAAGGTCGATACCTTTGATCTTTGTGAGTGAGTGAAGACAGTGGATATTGTACCAAACTGAAATTGTGCCTTATACATCAAAAATAGTGTCAAAAATGGATACAACTCTGAGAAGTCTGAAAAATAATCAAGATACGGACGATAAACGTGATTTTTTAAGGCAAGCAACACCCTTGTAATAATATTTTCGATTCTATCTGAAAACATTGCTTTCTTATTATAATGTATATTAATATAACTATTATATCCCTATAAATCTAATAAAGCTTTAATGCTATCAGGAAGAACAGAAAGAAGAAAAAAAACACAACTATAATAATAATAATAATAATAATAATAATAATAATAATAATAATAATAATAATAATAATAATAATAACAACAACAATCCTACAATTAATGTATAGACTATATGAAGGCAGCATGGTTGATATTCATGACAGGAAGATTGAAGGATCCAAGCTGAATATACAATATTTATGCATAAAGATCACGCATATGCATAAACACTTGATGAAGAATTTCTATTAATGGGCAAAATTTTGGAAGGGAAAAAAAACTCGAAATCTTAGAACAATCTGGGATATTAGATTGTTTACCTTTAAGTGCAAACCTATTGCTTAATATCATGCGGGTATGAATATCTTTGATGTTCAATGCTCCTGGAGTTTTCTCTCAAGTAGTAATCAAGATTCAAGATGTAAGGGTTAGACACAATTGTCATGTGTCAATTACAGGAAAGGCAGAAAAAGGTAGTACATAGCCTTAGTTTCTGAAGCAAGTTACTAAAATTGGTACCTAATAATAATAATAATAATAATAATAATAATAATAATAATAATAATAATAATAAGAACAATAACAATAATAATATCTTGCTATTAGCGTTGATGCTATTATTATTATATACACGCAAAACAAATGTTTAGAAAAGAGAAGCCATATCAAAATTGTATTGCGTATCAAGAAAAGAAACTTCACAAATATCAAACATGATGAAGTAATATAATGACTCAGGTCTAAAGTAAGTCATATTTGGATAATTTCAATTTATACCAATCTTAAATGTACCTATTTAATTTTATCAAAGGATTTTGTTCGGTAGACCAAATTAAAGACATGTATTTAGTAATGAGGTTTCAAGAATAACTCGTGACAATATGAGCTCTAAACTGCTGTTGTTTGTTATATTCCTCTGCGTTCTTTTTTTCTTCAGTTTTGCAACAAGGAAATCAGTCTATTGCCAATAAAATGGAGTGCTCTATATGCTCAATTGATTGACGGAAATCTTCATTATATTTAAAACGTACAATAATATCAATGTGTGTAACGCTAACGACAAACATATCCGGCATCAAATTAAAGTAAACACTCTTCTTGACTTGTTTCAGCGAGGGTTTCCTGTCAACATGGAGCGTATTGAACCCTTTAGCAATTAACTGCTAACTGAGAAGAAAGAAATCTCTGAAACAAATTAGTGACAATGAAGAAACTAATTATGGACGCCATCAATATTCAAATATATTGCAATGGTCAATATATAATTAAAATAATGCATTGAGAAAATCAGATTGGAGTTGGAAGCAAAATCTTACTTTCAAAATATTAATCTTTAAATACATGTCTTCTAAAGTTAGTTTGAGTTATATTGAATGGAAGAAACCTGATACCGCTAAACGCTTTTAATCGACGAACCTACCACATATAAATGAACACAAAAATTCTTTCTGTTTTATGGTAACAGAAGGAATTGCAAAGATGATCACGTTTGGAAGTATTGTGATAGTTTAAAGATGATTAGGAAAAGAGTATTGCATAATACTTTATCAATTATTACTGAATTATTAATCAACTGCAGTAACCGCTCCAGTGGCCTAGTGTTTATACCCGACCGCCGCAGAAGAGGGAGGTCGTAGGTTCGATCCCCGGGCGAGTTATTCAAAAGACATACACAACTAGCACTAACACGCTTCACGCTCAGCATTAGGAGGTTAGTGTTATTACTAGAGGAAATATACTATGGAAAGTATTTACTTTGTAAGGCATTAGACTAAATGGAGATTTGGCAATAATCACGTTATATTAGTCCTGCCAAATGCGTAAATCGTCTGCACAACATGCATATTGCTTTGAGCGTTTTCATCCTTTACTTCATGTATATCACAATGGATTAAAAAGATGTATTGTAGCTATTTTGTTTTAATTAAAGATGCAGTCCGATGAACATATTTGAATCGTATCGGATTTCATCCTTTCAAGATTACCCAAAGTGTTTCAGTATAAAGGTTTTAAAAATGCATTGATTTTGTCCTACCCTATTATGATAGCTGTGCTGAACTAGATTTTGTCAACGGACTTGATGTATTCAAGGCTTTACGTTTTTTCCAAACTATTACATTGTTCGTGTTCTTTACATTTTTTGAAAGGTTATGTCAAGCATTTTATGAAGTTTTACTTCTCGACTTGACGCTACCTGGATGAAATATTTAACACGTTTATTTTTCAAGATGGTTTACGGTTGCTATGTGATAAAAACATTCGTTGCATTCATTTCATGTCTCACCTATTCCTAAATGCACATTTTTATTAAGGTTGTCAGTAATGGTTTTAAAGTAATACTGCTTTGGACTTGTTTTACTCAGAGGTATATACTCATGTGGGACAATTTAGATTTAAATTAATCAAATTATAATATAGACGAAATATTTGGGCGAGTGGGGAATAATTTAAACATAAATTAATGTATCACGCTCGTTAGTCTGACCATCTAAGTTGCTATAATGGCTTTTCAATATTTTGGGTAATGTTCCTGAAGTTCCATGAACTCAGCTGTGTTCTTTATCTTTGTAACATTACTCGGATTATATCGCCCCCCCCCCCCCAATAGGGAATACTATGTTCATTTTCACTGTAACATTCCTCGGCGTTCTTTTTTTTTCAGTTTTGCAACGAGGAAATCAGTCCATTGCCAATAACATAGAGTGCTCTTTATGCTCAGTTGTTTGACGGTAATCTTCAATATATTTAAAACGTACAATAATATCAATGTGTGTAACGCTAACGACAGAAAAATGCATACATTGACAAAATAATGTCTCAGTCGTCAATAAATCTGTACAATTCAAATCGGGTTTAGTTCCAAACAACTCAGTGCTATTATATCCTGAACTATTATTACTAAACATAATAAATACGTAAAAAGCTAGATGGAGTGTCTGAAATATTATACATTAATAAGCCTATTAACTGCAATTTATTTATATATAGATCCCTCATCAAATTAATGTAAACACTCTTCTTGACTCGTGTCAGCGATGGTTTCCTGTCAACAGGTAGCGTATTGAACCCTTTAGCAATTCACTGCTAACAGAGAAGAAAGAATTTATTTGTAATAATCATGTTACTAAAAGCACTAAATTTGTAAGTCTACTCAGATTAATAGGTATCGAATGTCTTCTCAGGGCGGTAAAAATTGTGCGTATACATTTTGATATGACTTAAAATGCATGTGTACTCTTGTATTACAGATCTAAACTAGCTGTATTGTACATGGAACGGCGTGTTCTGTCTTGATTTCGTTTGTAAGTTAGAAATCATAAATATCCTTCCGCTATTTTGATCTGCTTTACAATTATGTTACTTCACTGATATTAATTAATCACACAGATGGTTACTTAATTAATTACGATGACAAAAAAAACTAATGTCCTCATTTTTTTTAGTAATGCATCAGCCGGAGAATGATATGCTAGAGTTATTAGATCATGAACGTTAAAATGCGAGGTAACTACTTGTTTGTTCAACCGAGAAAATAGAGTTATCTCCCTTAATACTACTGTAATTTCGTTAGAAATACTTATTATATTTCGACATTTTTGTGACTGAACAAACTTAGGAAAATATATTAACTAGTAATTCCAGTAGTTTCAGGGCTTCAGAACTAAACATTTACTGCTAGATCTTATTTATGTTGGGAGGGGAGGGGGGAAGTAAGTCCGAAATAACATATTATATAAGAACTCGGACGCTCAAAACTATAGAAGCTTCAAAATAACAATTTGTGAAACAAATAAATAGTTAGTAATATAAAACAATAAATACTTAACCGGATATAGCTTGGCTTGAAATTTATCTCTCTTAACAATACTGAAAAGTTATTTTCGAAAACACCAATTTGTAAATATTTTCTGCCACGTACCGAACCAAACAAGGGGTAATATCAAAATATTTGCAGGATGCGTACATTCATTTAAGTATCATTTCGTCACCATTCACTGTATTTACAGACCTAATCAGCCTCCTTGTAATTGTTTCATATTTTCCAATATTTCCAATTTTGTGGTTATCGCTCTGTGTAAAAGCACGTTTCAAATAATACCATCACGGGATGTTTCATAATTTTTGATGACAGTATATCTCACAAATTCTTGTTGTTCCATTTATTTATAATATTACTTGTCTAAATTGTTATTTACAAAGTTAGCTAAATAATCTTCATCGTTTCTTATAACATTTTCATTGCACATGTTATTGTATTAAATCATAACTTCGCCTCAGCTCTCTGCATTTTTTTTACCACCACAACGCAGACGCAACTGTGGTTCTCCTCTAAGTTCAACACAACATGGTAAACACGGTGTTGGTCTTAGACTTCCACGACGTACCCTTTGATATCTGTAGAATTCAGTTACAAAAAGATTTGTTACATGGAGTTTTGTAACCCATCATTAACCACTTTCAGTTGTTCTTTGAATAATTATATATACAAAATACTTCAATTTAAATAAATATTTGCCTTAAAAAGTTCTCATTCAGTAGCTTGTTTCTTTCCAGTAAAATCCATTTTAGGCTATTTATTCATGTATTTATCAAAATGCTTTGACCGTGGTTGTAGCAAGATGTTCTACAGTAGGGAGGTCTGCTATGAGCAAAGACAACATGATTTGTAAGTTTATCCGTATTCAGTTTTTGAAATTCGCCGACAGCTTTGTCAAAGTATCATTTGGCTTCCTGAATCGAGTGTGGCAAACGCCTATTGGCTTTTGTCGTTATATTGTGGATTTTGATATCATTGGCAAGTTTGGCTAATTTACGAACTATACCAGCGGCTTCGTCTTTCCCGGCGAACGCTGCAATTTGTATTGTTCCTCTAGTTGCCTCTTTGATATCCCCAAAGCGTGCAGATATTTCAATTTACCTAATAATAATTTATGATTTACTCTGAAAATAAAAAATAAAAAATTAAAATATACATTGTTGTTTATTGAAACCCTTACTGGTTTTGAATCAAGGTCAGGAACCTGGTCAGCATTAGATATTATGTCTCCATAAAAGTTCTTACGTCAAAAATATATATTAGAACTCTATTCGATTGTGATCTTTTGATGAGATTTCAATAGTTAAATTAAAAGAAAAGGAATACAAGGAATGGCTCTAACGTGCAAAGGAGATTATTGCATAGGAAATCTGGATTTGAGTTATTTTCCAGCGATGATTTATTGTCATGCTATGGTCACTAGCGTTTGGTGCAGCGCTACCATCAGCAGTACTAAATACAGAATAAACTGAAGCGTTTAATTTCACAGTGCTGCAACAAAATAAATTTACATCAGTTCTGAATAGAGTGACGAGTTTAGTTAGAAGATCACAAACTATGAGTATGTATTCAATAGTATCATCACGAGCATGCGGAGTATGGTAAGAAGGTATCTGATAAGAGAATAGGCGAGGCATATAAGATTATTACGTAGGTGTTGGGGTCTAATCAGAGAATGGTTTCAGTGATTCCATTGAGATTCAGGAGTTGAATTGTTCAAGATAACCAAAACATGTAAAGATCAATCTTTTTCCTATGGTGGAGATTATTTTTGTGACTCTGAAGAGTTTACGTTTGTTGTAATTCTTTCCTGTAAAAAGAGCCTTAGAGGCTATGGGGGAAGCTTTGGGCGGGTAGGTAGCTGTGATTATTTTTTCAAACGGTATTTAGGACGAAACCTTCTTCGATTAGGTTAGTGGTGTAACCTTGTCCAAGGTAGGTTTTTATCTGCTAATTATGATGTGCTCACCTACTTTAAATTTGGATTGAAACATGCTGGCAAAAAATCTCAGTATCGTTTTGGGTTATTGCTGGCCAATATCATCCACATGGGATGTTTCAGAGTTATGTTACATCGCTGAACGACGGTCGGATTGACTGGATAATATATATATATATATATATATATATATATATATATATATATATATATATATATATATATATATATATATATATATATATACATAGATAGATAGATAGATACATATTACTCTGTTGAAGCCATTCTGAGATGCTTTTGCTTCAACTTTCGCTACCGTTATCTGTCCATATTTAATTGGACATTTGGTCACCTACTATTTTATCAAACGCTTCAAAAGCATTTGTTTTTGTATTATTCAGAGGATCTGTCCATGGGTATTTACTGAACACATCGATGACCGTCATGATATATTTTAAATGATCGTTGCACCAGTTGTAATCACTCATGTGAAGGAGACCTGCCGATCGGATATCGTCTCTTGCGACAGCGATGACTGGGCCTTGCAAATGGATGCGTGATGGGTTATGCACATCTGCGAGCGTTGAAAGATCTTTCACAGCTGACGTTTTAATTTTACTTGGAATTTTGCAATGACGCGACGCATAAGAACTCTCTCTACACGTTTTCTGAAATTCTTTACGGTGTCATCAAAGCTTCGTTTTCTTATCTGTCTGTCTTCCATTATTTGGAGTGACTTTGCTGTTTCTTTTTTCTGTTTCCTTGTGTTCAGTTCGGTGTTCCTGGCTTCTCTATATTGTTCTGCTTCAACCAATTTCTTCATCGCGGTGACTTCACATCCCGGATCTTCCAGTAATCTGGACGGAATTTCCTGAGTCGATTTAAGAAAGTCCATCAACGGACCCTGGTTCGTATTGTATGTCGTTTGCTCCTAATCGGGCTTAGTGAGAATTTGCTTGAACCATCCCCGGTGACATCTCATTGAAAGGACTGCTTACCCCTCTTATTCTAGATATCATTTCAAACAACGTGGTACATCAGACGTTTTCTAAACTAACTCTGCTCAAAAGTGTGTATGTATTCTAACCCGAGATGTAAAAGTCATCAAAGCCTTTTCGATATCATTCAGGGATATTATCCACATCGCGAAGGCCATATCTGGAACCAGACGTCCGCTGTGGCTTAGCAGTCTGTGCTGACGCTGCAATGGTCTCTCGTATTATGAATTTAAGCACACCGTAGTACGACTAAGTAAGATAAATGCTGTTGCTGCGCTTGTTTCTTGAGAACGAAAAATAATCTCAGATGTAGTTCATGTTTTAGCAATCGATATTAATATCGTCGAACACGATGATATTATGCCTGTCCGAAAACAGTTCTTACGCGAGTTGTACGTGATCCGTATCTGCTATGATGAAAACAGTTTTCCATAAAATCGTCAGCAATGCAGTAGCCGAATCCGCTCAATGTCCTTGATTTGTTCTGGTGAGGATTGAGCCTATAAATGATCACTCGATCGTAAATCAATGTACAAGCCATTCAACAACAAAGTATTAACAAAACGCGAGCATCAAAAGAGTTATCTACTTCACTCATATCGCAAAAGCGTACTGAGGCACCGGTAAGTATTTATTTACATTGATCAGCACGTGCTTGAGCTCGGAGTTGACTAAAATATCTGTTACAGCACATTCTTTCGTGGATGTAGAACTTTGCACACACACGGCCATCAATATTGGAGTCGCCTCAACGTTAATTTTGGTCAAGCCACGAATCAAATGAGGATCGACGCGTGGATGAAATTTAAAATCGTCGATCTTGTATCTGAGTAATGAATTTAACCACTTCGTTGACGTCGTATATTTGTTTATCTAATGTCACAGCTACGTTTATAGTGAATCACATACCTGCAGTGGTCTTTTCTGGAGTAAACTCTGACTTGTTTCAAAGCCTTAAAACGTAGCATCAGTGTACTTTATTACCAACATCATGTGTTTGTACATCTAGGACTTCAGTCTGTTATGCCGATATCAGTACATGTAACATACGAATCGTGGATATTTATGTTACCGTTACGTGTAATGTTTTTCCGCAACAAAAGCAACTACATTACCAGGTGTTGCTGTATTATTGTCAAGAACTACAAACTGTTCAGATACCATGCAAAGGAAAACTACAGTTTGAAGACCACTATAAAAATACACGCATACCTTTTATATAGTGTTTGACATAGAATTCATCCTTGAAAAAAAGACAATAAACCTCACCTGATACAGGCCACCCTTTAGGTAAGATGGATCAATAACACGTCCCGTGCCAGCCTGGATATAAATCATTTTGCTCTACAAAAGTATGTCTTTGCCGTATCGACAACATCGAGATAAGGATTGCATGCTCCATTTTGTTATTAGCAACTCGTAGATATATCCAAACGGATCTGCAACACGCGGAAAAAATTCAACACAGATAACTGCACTCATACTATCGCAAATGTGACGATACAAATGAGCAAAGAAATAGTACATCTGTGAAGACTACTTTTAGCCATAATATGACAAGGTCAGAGAGCATTCTCATGACACCGGTCAACATAGAGGATCAACTCATGCGGATTGCAATATACGATTCACAGATCCAGACTTCCTACCGTTAATCGCAGATAATCTAAGAGGGTACGAGGACATTTCATCATCTCAGTGCTCAGTCATCTACGTGTCAAAACGAATTCTCGCTGAGGTGAGATACAAACTGAAATGCATCCCCAACAATTCTGAAGGCTATATGTCGCTATCGATTGTTCATGTCATCATAACTTGATGAACACGCTCAAAATCGTCGTGCTCAACTCAATGAAGAAAATCCTATAAAATTAAAACTACTACAAAAAGAAATTTATCCCTACAAGTAGATATATACGTGATCGAGATTTCATGAAGCCTTTTTTTCGCCGGAAGACGCCTTTTATTCTAATTTACGTATCTCCGACATCACCGATGTGTAATACCTACGAACAATTGAAGTGTGGAACACCTTTGGATGCCACACTCTCATGGATTATCACGATTTCTATCTACACACTGTTGTCCTCTTATTCACGGATGCGTTCGACCATTTCAGAAAACACGTGCTTTAATCATTATCTACTAAATCAACTCTGGTATTTCCTAGCACCAGGTCTTTAATTAGCTGGCTATGGCACAATCTGTTCCGGGGAGATTTTCAGTTGATCACCGGAAAGCAATTCTTGAAAAAAAGTCAAGTCGGATATCATGACGAAAGAAAATTTCGTCAAAGTAGATGTTGAATATTCATCCTATCTCAAGGATGACCACAGCGATTATTTCTTCGGCGCTGACATGCTTTATTGGGAACAACTACAACAAAAAAGCCATTTCGGACTCGGAGAAACCAAGGCGAAAGACTGGTAACCAAAAACCTACCATAAAATGCATCACTGACTATGTGAAAAGGCTGTCCAGATTGGTTTCTTTCTTAAAAAAGTTCATCCCGCTCTCAAGTTTCGTTAGTCAACGTGGATAAAAACCTACGACAAATTCAACGCAAACAAACATGCAAATTCCAATACGAACGTCAGAAAATCATTCTTAAAACTCACGGAGAAAAGCATGGAAAACATCAGACACCAACAATCGAAATTGTCAATGATGTGCGACGAGACGGTAATCGCGTGCCCACAATTTCCTCATTAGTATGAAAATATTTGATGAAGAATTTGCCGCTGTCGAATGCGGAAAAAAACAATATTGTGCTGGACAATCCCATCCACGTTGGAGCGTCCGTTTGCAATCTTTTCAAAATGCACATGGTCTAGTTTCATTATTGTTTAATCAAAGGCCAATTCGGCGCCATCCTCATGCTGGTCATGACCGATATTGCTTCCCTCATCTATGAAATTCTCACCGATGAAAAGCAAACCACTAAAATCGGCTCTGTATCAGTACCGAGATCCCTTCGATCATAGCAATTCTCCTCAAGACCACCCCTTCCACTGCAAAGCTAATAAAAAGGAACCTCGAAAGTTCAAAGTTGAAACTAGTGTGATACACATCACATAATTCATCGGACATGTATCCAAAATGTATTTCTTCACCATCGCTAATGATATCTCATGAAAACGCCAAGGTGACAAAATACCTGTCATCGGTCATATCGCCACCATCGATAACTAGAGGCAGTAAGTACAATGACATATACGATATTACTCCATATGAACTCCCAAATGCAATGATACAACAAGAAAGGACATTGTCTCTTTGATGTTAAATGTTACGTCAGAGATGATATTGATACCCTCTCAAACGGACTTAACAATCAATCATTGCGGTGATCCACACAGAAATGAGCCTGATCCCATAGTAGTAGAAATCCATTAGAACGCAGAGACCTAGATGAGCAAAAACAAAAACCACACCGTAGTTGTATATATTGAAGGGTGAGTCGCTTACCTAGCCCAAGTATGGAGGTAGGTGACCCAGAACCCCCATTGTGCTAACCTACTAATGTTGTCACGTTTTATTTGTCTCACGTGTTATTCTTATTCCTAATTTAATTTGCCGTAGATCATTGTGTAGCTCTAGCCTCCTAAACTTTTCACAAATGTCTACTGTCTATTGTGTCATTTTCTGATAAACGTTAGGTTGCTTTCATTATTTAATTGTCTTTCTTGCCCATATATGGGACACAACCTGGTATGGGGAAGAGAGATAACATTATATCACCAGGCTGAAAACTCATTTCCTTTGTATTTTTTCATACTTTAATTTCAGTTTTGACTGAGATGATTACTTATTACTTCTTGCAACAAGACATTGACAAGTTATAATCGAAATCAGAAACATATACGAAGCTGAAATAGTGAGCTTAATTTGAAAGAGATTTCCCTTTATAAGACGAATGGTCCACCGACAGTATGTCCAAAAACGTGTTTGAATGGTTTAAAATCAAATGATTCTGAACGTATTTTATAACAGCAAACAAAAGAAAATTAACACCTTTGTCAAACCATTTCGCTTATCAAAGCAATATGGGCGAATTTAGATTTCTAACGTCTATAAACTTTTCAGCGTAATAGGCAGATGACAAAGTGTTTGACTCCTAATTAATGCATAACTCTCTGGACAATACAAGACGTACAGTTTGCCCCTTGATCAGACTCGGCATATTTGGAAAGGCAAATCAAGTCTATTAAGAACTGTATCAAAGCTTCTACTATGGAAATTGTATGGACGCACACATTATGGACAGTACGTATTGGTTGCCTGAATTGGTGTTAAATAAAGGCTGACACGTTCTGCCATTACTATGCTAAAAGGTCGTCAAATGCAGAATAATATTGCATTTAAGACATACGTATTGGGATTTCTTCAATTTAGCAAGTGTGAGAAGATCTAAACGTTTTAGAAGCATCACTTTTAATGTTCTGCCAATATCAATGATTCAAGATTCAATGTTGAGTTTTATTCATGTCTCGGTGACCTTCGAAAGAATTTTGATGGGCAAAACCAAGTATTTGCTGTCGTAATGAGTAACCAGCAACAACTGAACATATTACTGACCACTGCTTATCGGCGGGTACCTTCGGTGGCCTTACGTTTTTTATAAAGACCCCGTTTTAAAAATATAAACGGTGGTACTTGTAAATCCTCTAAATCCAAAATATCTCAGTCTTGTTCATTTACGACAATGAGTTATTGTCGTTTGTCAGTCTAATTTAAATAAGGAAAATGTGTACTAAGAAGACAATCACCGCGATCAATACCATTTGATTGATTACTTTGTGCAGCAACAGTGACCTCGTCGACAGCTTAACAGGTAAATGTGTCAGCTAAATAAATATTGTTTTGATCAACGTCGTTGATAAAAGCTCGCTTTCCTTTAGTTCTACTGTATACATGCACTACTTGATGTTCCATTAGATCAACCTTTTGATACAAAACAATCCCTTCTGTTACAAGATGGGTAACCAAAATCTTCTCTCTGGTCAGGTCATTCCATATCTTTTAATGAATACAGTTAATGGGTAAATATTTTACTGTTCTGACAGTAGCAAGTCTTAAAACAAAACCGGAGACAAAATGTTCACGTTGTATTTGAGACATAAAATATTTGTTGAATTTTACAACCCTTGTTGATTTTCGCTGTTTTCTGTCACTGTAAGACCATAGAGTCGTAATATAAAATATGAATTTTGTGAACAAACAAAACAATTCTTATGTAATTTTTGGTGATTTTAGCGATGTCTTGATACGCCTATTATGCTAGAACAAAACCGTCTAATATCGTTCTTCTCTTTCACTGTCAAAACGTTGGCAACATACTGCTATTCCATTCTTTATATAAGGTTATTAAGAAGCCAATTTAAAAAGAAATAGTTATTTATTAATGACGTATGTAGTCATGTGAGTTCTTGTATTAGTTGTCACATTTACCAGACGATATTTTATAGCAAAATGATTTCGTTATTCATTTTATTCAATTATGTTTGTAATTATTATTATTATTATTATTATTATTGTTATTAGCAGTAGTAGTAGTAGTAGTAGTAGTAGTAGTAGTAGCATTTGATGTTAACTAACATCTGCTGATATAAAATAAATGTATACATAACTAAAATGTTGTAATCGTATAAAATTATCAATACGGGAAAACGATACTAATTAAGATACGCAGCTTTGTTTCGATCTGTAAATGGTGAATTAGAGTTACACATTTTCAGCTGATCAATAAAATAATCATAATTGGTTAATGATTAAAAGTGTTTAAAATATTGCAATATTTATATCTTTTATAGTACATAACTGAGACTTTCAGATAATATTAGTACAGAGTCTGCGTTTAAACATGAATTGCTTCATCTGCTTCGTCAGCATGACAATAATGTCTGGCGAGAGTTGTTAGTGCCATATGAACTACAGTGTATGGAATTGCAAGCCACATATAAATATGCTTTGTCATTTCTTTTCTTCTTCTTCATAATGTTTATATTCTAATATCTTCCAGATGATTCAGGTATTGCTGTAGATCCGCTTGGCTTCTTACCATAGAGATTAATTATGGAATAGAATCGAAAATATAATTAGAAACATGATTTTTAAACGAACTTCTACTACTTACCTTACCTTATTTTTGCATACGCAGCAGGGCTTGGTTTAAGTTTCAGTAAGGTTTTAGATTATTAAGTGATTTTACTTTTTTCCAAACTTAATTTAAATTTCAATAATATATATTGATCTTATTTATTTATATAGGTAGAGAGAGGTAGCAATCTAAATTTATATTACGATATTAACCAAACGTTCCTCTCCTTAATACCGTTTGTTTAATTTTTAATATATTCAGTTAGTATTGGATTATTGTTTATTCTATTATAAGTATCAGTTATTTGTGAAAGGTATCTAATCAAAGAAGTGAAATAAATTTCATTTTATCTATTAATTCACACTTTTTAACTACATCCGCAATGAACTTTGCTTATATTAGATTTTGGTTGATGATACATGAGCTATTTAAATATTATCGATCAAAGTAGAATACTTAATATGCATTTGAGCTAAGTAATCTTCATCTAATGCGTAGCAGGGGATTTTATATTTATTTAATGATAATCGATTAAAAAATTTGGTTATAACATAGAAATATTTCATATCAATTCTACCTTCTTGCATCATCTCATCCCATTGATATTTGATAATCTCCTACAGAGATGAATGCAAAAATAGTTTAAATCATGGTCTGTATTAAGTTATGAGTCCTTTTAGACGGTATATGAACGAATTGCTAATACAGCTCTATATTATGAATGACAAATGAAACGTTTATGCATCATTGATGTAACCTAGTCAACAAGGCGACACCATATCTTCAGAACTATTGTTCATATTCTGGACTGCATTTCATGTTGCTGTTCTGCACATTTTCATTTCAATGCTTCTACCTTATAGATTGTCTTCTCCAAAATGATTAGTTTGCTTGGAGATATAATCATATTCAGACAAATTTGTCTGAAATGCAAGTAAAATGTCTCAATAATGTTGCCTTAAAGACACAGTCGTCAGATTAGAGTAAAAGGATAACATAAATCCGAAGTAGAAACAAATAAAAGTCTGTTATTTCTAGCATAAGTTTCAATATATCACATCTTACCGCTCTTCTCTACCAACCACACTTAAAGGCTTCCATTCTATTAAAAAGAGACACAGTGCAAGTAAAACGTAATAAAGTATTTAAGAAAAAAACTTTTGGAGTAGGAAAAAAAAGAAAAATATTATATTAAATAAAGTTTAGTTTACTGGAGGAAAATAAACTGAAATCTAAAAGGAATACAAAATAGTTTCCGAAAACAACAAATAAGAAGGAACCCTTAGAAAGTTTGCTCATCTGGAATAGTAGTAATTTAAAACAAAATATTTGAATATATCTTATTTCATTAATTCTGATAATTTGTGCTCGTGAAAGTTACACGTCTACCACGCAACTTAAACTTACGAGTATAATTACCACTTTAATAGTAAAAATACCACAGTGAAAGGAACGCGGTGATATTAACGGACCGTATTCAGAGGATTATACAATCAATAATGAAGCACATTTTAAAAATTAGTTTCTTTACCACTATTTTAAAGTTATTGTAATAAATGTTTAATAATGGTTAATTTCAGTCGGTGAAAAGTTCACAATCATGTACGATAAACATATGGCATTTCTCCAGTATAAATATGCTGCTTTTTTAATATTCGCCCATAAATGAGAATCCTTATGCACAATATTACATTCTGCAGTATATATTTCAAGGAAAGATGTATCATTAAATTATAATTTCAAAGTTACTTTTATTTCATGCATATGTGGACGTTTAGGATGACATTTCTATTGATTTTTATCAAGGGGTACATGTTAATATAATTCAACAGAATTTAGTTTCAAATTAGATCAATTGTAAGTTTATGGAAATGTAAACCACTAAAGGCAATGTCTTGATTCCAAAAGAGCAAATAAATCCAATTTGCAAGAGACAAATTTGTTTCTAAAGTTATTTTTCTAGGAGAGAAATGTCAACTAATCAATCTTGATTATTTTGTATGAGAGCATTATACGCTTAGATTCTTGATTTGAGAAAGTTGCCGCTTATTAGAATAATCGGGATAACTGTATATTATACTTAGTAAACCCTCAATGTTTATTAACATATTCAAATTAAGAAAGAAAATGTTCACGCAAAACGAAACACCATATACATATTCATTTAGGTATTGAGAGGTCAATGGTTTGATGAGGTTTTCGCAGATGTTATACAAAATCCTTTAATAAGCGTATACGTTACGAGAATAAGAGAGAGAGAGCAGTGTTTAAACAACACGTGGTTGCATCATCCTTGTCTTAAACTGTTTTTAGAATACATATTCTTTACAATATGTGAAACAGCACATGTTTTCATGCCGTCTTTTCTTTAGTGCAGGTAATGGCTTAGATCCATATTTAATCTTGACACTAACATTCTCCTGCAAGAAGAGTTGAATTACACAGCAATTTGCTAGCAGATCTGACATATTCACAAGCACGAGAACACGAATTGCTACTTAATCACAGGTGTGTAAAATACTTGTATCCATTGCAAATCAATGAGTGAATGTGGCTTTTAAACATATTTGATTGTTGCCATCCTTGGGAAAGGCATCTATGTCAAACGGATGATTAATTTGCCCTGATATCCAATTTTGAAAAAAACGAACGAAACGTGGAAGTAATCATTCACAATTAGATAATAAGCAGACACAACTACACTTTCTTAAAAACAAAAAAAGTTGCGTAAGGTTTGCTTTTTGAAGGACCAACGACTTCAGATCAGCCCATTATTAGTTCTAATTGTACCGACCCACAGGTCAAGCGCTTTTTTCAACACGCGTTCCCATGTTACATTTTTGGGGTATATGTCTGAAAAATACGCATTATATAGTAGTTGCAACCCGTAAATTCTTTATTCTAGCCAGTAAAATAAATCTGTAAATTTGAAGCGAATTTGGTTTCTATGGAAGCGACTTTCATGGGAAAAATAATGCAACAAATTTCCTTTACTGTAAAATATTTTGTATTTGTATATTAAAACTGCATTGGATGGTTGTTAATGGGCTGTTCATACCGTAACATTTTAAAAGGGTTGAAGGCGACATAACACTTAATGATACCCTCGTTTTGGAGGAGATAACAACTAATTACTTCCATGCAATTTTGTAACATTTTATTTTGTTCTTACTGTTAGTTCAGTAGCCGATGTAACTGAATATTTCTATATATAACGTCGAATGTTTGCTAGTATTATTCAAAGGTAATAATGAAAACGTTTCATATTCGCAACTCACCAGTTCCTTTTAAAATTGAGATTTTGCTTTGTTTTTGTTAGTCTTGACGTTCTTTACTGTCGGTCTGGTTCCAACACCTGGCATTGTCACATATTTGTTGAACAATAACATATTATATTTCATGGTATAGCAGCTACTACAGCAGTACACATGATAACATTTATGCAAAGCATGGAATTTCAATAAACAAAGTGATGTACTATCAACAGTCCATTCACCGCTTTCCTTTACAAACATTAAAACATGAATAAAATCTATAATGCTTTAATATCGCAATGACAATATCTTATCTTAATTCTTAATTAATGATGAAAACAGTGGAATCAATATGAAGAGGTGGCACATCTAAACACTGATAAAGCTTGAACTAAGTAATTAAACCCTAGTATGTTGTAAAATGCATTATCGGTCATATTATGTAAGTCATGTGGCATTTTATTTCTTTATTAAACACTCAGACGAGACAGAGGCAATATAAATCAAATAGTGCAATCTAAATAATTGATTATGCCTAATAGAAGATTTAGCAAGCAAAATAATTATTTCATGCAAATCAGTTCGTTCCTTGGAAACATAAACAAACCTATTGGGTTTAAAAAATGACAATACTGCATATTTGTATTTTATACGTTCATTAATATTTTTAACCTGACAATGCGGATAATCTCACCATTGTTATAAAAAAGTACAGATGCTAGATAAACAGGAACATATTTTACCAAGGAAAGAATAATTACTTTTTAAGTCTTGTACATTTGCATAGTATTTGACATCGCGATTGGTGTTATATATTTTGTGCATTTCGACTAATACATACATACGTGCTTATTTGTTGCAAGGAATATGGCCAGGTGGATCATAACAGTTTTGATTTGTATGATAATACTTATATATTGTGTTTTATTCTCATTCATTCCGGAGAAAACAAGTTCAGTAGAAATTCCTGATTTCGCATTACTTGACGTGGATGACTATTTCCAATTAGGTATCAACACCGAGGAAGAATATCCGTCATCAAAAGGCCCTCTCAAAATATCACCAATAATTCATCAAACTTGGAGAGATAGAACAGTTTCAAGTAGAGTCTGCATTTGGATGAGAAGTTGGTCTACCTTTCATCCAACATGGCAATATATGTTTTGGACAGACCACGCAGCACATTGTCTTGTGGGTGACAAGTACAATAACTTGCTTCCAACATATGACGGGTATATTGAGAACATCCGACGCGCTGACGCCATACGTTACATTATTCTCTACGAATATGGTGGAGTATACGCTGACATGGATATGGAAAGTTTACGATCCTTAGAACCTATAATTAGGAAATACTCATGTATTCTCGCACAAGAGCCATATGAACACCCAATTATAGATGGAAACTTTGAACATTTGGTTTTCAATGCTTTTTTGGCGTGCGCCAAGAAACATCCATTCATGAAACTGGCAATCAATAGACTGGTGGATTTTAGTCATTTTCGGAACGTTCTTGACAACACTGGACCTCACTTTTTAACTTTTATTTACAGAGTATATAAATCACAAGGAAACATTATCAGTGAAGATAAGGAGGGCGTCTACCTTGCACCAGCGGAATACTTTGTACCTACTATAGATCCAGCAAAATTTCCTTACATTAGAAACATTTGTCAAAATTTCTATTATCTGAACAAACTAAAACAACACGCGTGTCTTTCACTAAGGGTAATGGGTCTTCAACGAAGTCCATGTATCATCTCCTTTACAAATCATCACTGGTTGCATACATACTTTAGTGGAGGGTTTGCGGAAGGTACCACACGAGACCTTTTCGAAGTTGTTCCCAAAGCTGTGATATATAACTGCAGTAATTAAACAAAGACCAGGTGAAATTTTTGCTTCATTTCTAGTTTTCAGTATTTTAAGTTTCCTCTGTAGTTAATGTTGTTTGTTACAAGAAGAACTGAGTTTTAATTATATATTTTTGTTTTGGTTACAGTATTTTGATGGTAGATGAAAGATGAATATATTATTTTGTAACCCAAATCCTTCAAAGTATCATAATTTATTTTTGCACCGATTCATAGCCTTTCTATTGCTTTTTTACACAATCGTGTCATCATGAATTAAATCAGTTAACACCTCAATAAAACAATATTTGGACTACTTGCGTCATCTCTTAGAATTGTTTTTTGAAGCAGTCATCTAACTCGTTTTCCGTATTATTGATATATCATATATATATATATATATATATATATATATATATATATATATATATATATATATATTTCTGTGTGTGTATACATATATATAAATATGCGTTTGTTTTATGGTAGGGTTAAGTCGGCGGGGCAGTTCTTTCTTAATTTTGCTCAGTATACGTTATTCAAATATTGAGAAAATTATGTCATTTATTGTTAAAATAGTTATAATATTTCATGTCATCATATCACTTTAGAGTTTCTCTTATAGTGTATATGCATCAGATGATATTTTTTAAATTTTATTTTTTCATTTTGCACATGGTATAGTTGTATTCTGGTTTAATGTGGTTCCATGTAATTCTTTAAATTGTTCAACGGAATTAGCAAGTCAGAACACTTCGGATTATGACACAGTGACACATCAAAAGATTGTTCCCACATGAGCTCTTTGGAGACTAGAAGTACATCAGCACATTCAATATTGGAATTCATTTTGATCACCACTGACAATATTTTGGAACTCTGTACATTTGGACGTGTGTTTGAATTTGTGACTATCTGAGAATGAATTCACAACAGTATACGTCTTTTTATTTAAACAAATACAATTTTCTTTCTATGGTAATAAAAGAATGTTTGGGTTTTACAGAAATCGTTGGCGTTCTGGTTTTTACCTCTTTTATAATACTTTACCTAAGACCATAGAGTCGTACCATTTGGTGTATTTTGATTAACAATGATGGATTCCCACGTGCTAAAGATCATGGACACAAGTTAAATTCACATTAACAAACTTGGGAAATGCTGGACTGACTTTGTCATTTAGAGATAAACAAAATTGCATATGGTACGTGTTTTCATAGGTGAGGTCATTGCAGAGCTTTACTAGACAGTTGGAGACCACTGCGTGAGGGTATTCCGCGAGTCGTCCATATTAGTCGAAGAACGTTTCATTTCTGATTTGTGTACTAGGCAATATGGCTTTTTACAGCGCCATCCCTTCTGTGGTTTCAGCGGCCATTAATGCAACCATTTTCGCAAATGCTTTAGCCGCAGCATCTAACAACGTCGAAAGTGCCTCTAGGAATGGATATATTCCACCTCACGTTCACATCTGTGTCACCACATACGTTGATAAATTTATTGTTATTGAGGTGTTGTGTTCAGTTGCATTAACCTGATCAAGTTATATTGGGTTAGCCAGAACATTGTCCGAAAAAGCTTCAATGTAAAACTGCAATAATTTCTAAGCTGATTTTTGCGAAGTGTAACTTTAACTTTGTCATATGACTCGTTTAAGCATGATATTTAATTAAAAAAGTACGGTTTCCCACATGAGCGTTATTAACCGTCATTCGGCCACCTACAAACCAAACAATATCATATTAGCAGAGAGAATCACTGGATTGCATCTATAATGGATAATATTCATGGAAACACGTGCATAAAAACTGCGTGTCGACCACATACTGCCTGTACAAGCCTAATGTGATCAAAATAAAATAAACACATTTGGTGCATTATCCATAGGGGGGTCTTAGTTGGCTTTCAACGTCGTGCAAATGACCATGTTTGGTGCATCGAAACATTTATAATATTAGATCGGATGGACATTCCAGGACAGCCAACACTTACCATTTGACACAGTTAGCTAATGAAATTAATACGTTAAGCAGAGCACTTGCGTAATAAAGGATTGAAGGTATTTTCCGTAGATTTGGAAACACCACCCATCTACGCATACGTCGTGATTACACTGAAATCCATCAGTTTGTATTAGGTAGAGCCAAACGCATAATGATGCTATGGTATTGCCCCATGCGATACGTCTTTGACCATATGAGATTAGCTGCGGGGTTTTTTTTCATTCGCTGCGCTAGCGCACACATTCTGCATACATGGTGTGATTGTCATTTTTCACTATGACTCGAAATATTATTCTTGCTATTTAAATGTATTTGGCACGAAGTCCCTCAGACAGTTTAATTTTTATTCTGCATATTCACTGGTGTCGAATGTTTCTGCGCATTGTGCCATATCGGGTTGTATATATACTTCTTTATCTCTCGCCCATACCTCAAGAGCCTCTTAAGACCAAGTATTGTGGTTTCTATCAATTCAGAATGAAAGTGACTTAACTAACGTCATTTGTACTTCTGTGATATTAGTGTGAAAGAACTATATCGATAGAGGTTGTAATGCTAATCATGCTTTGCAATTACAGTAATAATATATGTTTAATTCGGCATATGTTCAATGACTCGTAACGTGTTATTAATACCACATCGTCATAATATTGCCATATATAAGAGATGTTCACACAAAGTCTATAAGCACCATGTAACGCTCCAGAAAAGGAATAATCAATCTCATATATATATATATATATATATATATATATATATATATATATATATATATATATATATATATATATATATATATATATATATATATATATATATATATATATATATATATATATATATATATATATATATATATATATATATATATATATATATATATATATTGTTACGTGCTTAGGCTCGAATAAACAGTAACATAGAAAGAATGAAAATAACAAGCTTGTAAAAACTTAATAAACAATTTATTGAGCAAAAATATTTTCCAGACAAGAAAAATAAACTTACGGTTTTAAGAATCAATCCCAGAATTATTTCAAAAAATAATTCAAAATATAATGCACTAGAAAAATTGCAAAAGTCCCAGTAATAAAATGTCCAAAGAATTTCCAGATCGAATCATAGTGAAGCATCCAAGATGGAAGACGATGTCACGTGAAGAAATCAGTTCTGATCTTATGAAATTCAATGAGCACAATTATTTTCCAGATAAATAACAAAATAAATCCTCTTGATCCAAACAAATTGAAATAATTTCCAATACAATGTAATTTAAAATAACTCAAAACGACACACAACTTAGTATTCTAACAGCCCAACTTCTACTAAATAGTTCGCTCTAAAACATTATTTATATACCTGTTTTTACGTGAACAAGGAAGGAGTCAAATGATCTTCTAGAATCTTTTAGAACAAATTTACGTTCAAAAAATCTCGTACACAGCGTATGACCCAACTAAAATTAGAAAGATGTTTATAACAAAGCTCCATAATGTCCTTGGAATCAACCAATCATTTTTAAAGCTTGTTTACAACTCTGAAGCCAGGTCAGAAATGAGGTCAACACCTGGTGTTTATTCTTAGAGTACAGGTCATCCCACTTTCTGAAATATCTCCCAATGAACGAATCTTAAACTTAAAATGTCATATTTGAATCTGACAAACAAACAACAAAAATAAATGACTTAAATCAAATATACGTAACAACTCACCGTTGTAATAATAACTTTGAATCAACGGTGTGCTATGGTTGTGTTAATGTTGTTATATTATATGTAGTGAAACGTGATTTCGTGAACTTAATGGATCGTGGCAACAACGTTGCTGTTGAACCACACATACTAAAATTCATAAAACAGTATGACAACATTCAAAACCAAAATTGAAAAGTGAAGAATGAGAGCACCTTGTGCATATTAAATCAACATTATCCACGGCAATCAAGAAAATCCAAAACTTCAATTAACAATGACAAAACTATCTATAATACCATGCAGCTAATATAAGCTGAAATAGCAATGCTTTAAAAAAACTTCCGTTGTCACCTTATTGTATTTCCGGTTTGCACTATTTGCACATGAGACGAACTAAACATCGCTAGGCATTTGACATTAATTATAGAAGTAGTGGACTGATAAAAACACGGCATGTAAATCCCAAAATCTTGCAGATACTGTACACCTTTGTACACTTAAAAAGGCAGTGTAGCGTGATAATTAGTTCAAAATAACACATACAAATGAAGTATGCCCTGTGCATAATGTTTATGTAACCTGTTATGAAAACTGAATACGAATCTGAAAAGAGTAAATAGTAAATATGAAAAAACAAACATTTCAACATATATTGTACCATCATTTTATTTGTAATATTGATTTTCTAGATTTTATTAAGATTAAAAATTAAATCGGTATCTTCCTCAGTAAAGTCAGTTTGTGTCTTGCTTAGGCGCCTGAAAAATGAAAGAGACAATGCTTTAATAAAGTCATGTCATCTTATTACTGCCTACATATGGAAAAGACAAATTAATTAGTGTAAGGAAACCTCTTATGCTTTATTTATATGTGTCCCTTAGTATTATTCAGCAGGGTTACATGTTAACAGTTTATCACGCTAGTCAAATTCTTGACAGTTGACGATAAAATCAGTACCCACAAAAGGTAGATTTTATTTGTCCAAATAGTTCATTTCAATACAAGTTCATGTAGAAACAGAAGAATGTGTATATAAATTGTAGTTGATTGCACTAATATTTCAAGTAGAAACAAAAAAGATGAATGCAAATTGTAGTTGATTGCACTAAAAGTTCGGTTGACCCCTTAACAAGGAAAAGCAAAAGTTTTATTTGCAATTTAGACATCTATCTACTTTTGTAAATATAACATCTAAAAAGAAAAACTCGAAACCAATATTTATGAAATAAAATCATAATCCCTTAAATTCTGTATTAAATCTGAGTAACTGCTTGCAAAATTAATAATTTGTAAGGTACTGTATATAGATGATTGACGCTATATATTTTGTAAGTTATTTAATTGTTATATACGTGATGTGAATACAGTTTTGGCAAGAACGATCAATCTTGAGCAAAGTGCAATTATACAGCTTTGAACTCGAAATATTATTTTACGATAACTCGTCCTCGTCCTCAATTTGTCTTTCCAACCCCATCAGTCTCCCTCCAAATACACCATTGTATCAACATTATTTATTTCTTACGAGCCTAAAAATGGTCACATAAAGAAGCCACAACCATTTTTATTTTGTGTATGGATGGAACATGTTCGTCGAGTGACCATAGTTTCTTTATTTGGTAATGGTACTGCCATGTAGAATGGTGTTAACAAGTCCATGAATATAAATGAGTCAACACATATGACAAAACTCGCAGCCAACAAAGAAACACTGTCCCACAATGCAAAGTTATTGTCTGAAACTAAATATGCTAGTTCTAGCTTGATTAAATTAATGGACATATCAGAATGGCTGCAGATAATTCATCTTCTCAGCATGAAATAATATTCTGCCTGTACAACAAAAGAAAAAAAAACATTCATCGTATATTCGTAAAAACTTGGAAAGTCATTGATTGGACGTTATATCTGTAATCATAAAAGCTGAAGTATAAAATATTGTCCCACAAACAATGTAACACACACACACACACACACACACACAAACATATATATATATATATATATATATATATATATATATATATATACATATATATATATATATATATATATATATATATATATATATATATATATATATATAAATTCGATGTATGTATGATTAATCATGAAAGATGTCCGTTATCGCTTAATAGCATTGGAGCAGCTATTCCGGTTTTGTGCTGTTTTTCATATGTGCTTATTGTCTATCTACGTGTACATTATTGGTTTTCATCATGCACTGGCTGTTCATTTCGTATGTTTTTCTTCCTCTCCTTGTTTTTGAAACAACAAGAATTAAAACGTTTCTCAACTGTCTTGCTACACTGCTCGTACGTCCTCTGTTGTTTAATAAACCGCCAGCATGTGATCGCCAGTGAACCCGTTTATGCTATGATGGAGCTTCATTAATTGATTAAAATGACCATTTATGGGCTTTCCATACTACATTGTGTTCAAGACTAAACGAACTGGGTCTTTTTTTCATCATTACTTAAATGTAAACGGAAGCGAGAGACGAAACGTTGTTTCAAAGCTGGACTGCGTAGAACAGTTAGAATTTCAGTTATCTCCCTTTCGCCCTTTCTGGCTAAACAATTTAAAATTCGGCGAATGATTTAGATAACCGGGTGAAAAACCTTACTAAATCGTCAACCGATGTATAAACTGTCCCAGAGACACTACTGCGTATTGCAATATTCAACGCCTAATCATTAGAACAACCAGAAAACCGCACAAAAATAGTTAATGTTATTAACGATCAGACTATCGACGTCTTCTTCCTGACAGACATATGGCTAAAAGCATCAGGCCGATAAATCCTAACAATAACCTATTCATACTGAGCGTCGAGTGATACAGCTGTTAGTATCATTTTGAATGTCTTTGGTATCACTCGGCCGGGGATCAAACCCACAACCTCTTGCATCCAAGACAGAATCTTGAACCATTTTCAAGTACGTACTCGTATGTAATACTCAATAACGCATTCAAGTTCATAATGCTAATAATTAACATTTTAAAAAGTTCGACATATCCTCAATGCCCCAAATGGTAGCTGCATATGCCAACATATTAATTTTAAACACCAGTGTGTCTATCTTGAAGAACAATTTTTTAGACAAGACAAGAAGCCAGATCTAAATTATAAAGCTCGTACTAACTGAACAGAATCGGAAATATGAAATATGATGAAGTAATATAATGACTCATTGTTTTCTTAGTCAAGGAATAAGAAAAATCTAAAGTAAGCCCTCTTTATATAATGTGTATTTAAACGAAATTTAATTGTTCCTATTCCATTTTATCGAATGATTTTGTCGATATAAAAAAAGAAAGTTATAGATTTCATATTGAGGTTTCAAGACTAACTCATGACAATTTGAACTCACAAATATTGTTGCTTGAAACATTCCTCGGCGAACGTATTTATTGTTTTCGTCTTTAGTTGCCAATAACATAAAGTAAGCTTTATGCTCAATAGTTTGAGGAAAAGCTTCAATATATTTATTACTAACAATAATATCCATTTTTGTAACGCTAATGACAGAAACATACATCGATATACATAAATTAATTTTTCACTCGTCCATAATGCTGCTCAGTTCCAAACTGAACTAATTCCAAACAACTCAATGATTTTATTCCTTGAACTATTTCCTGAACAAAACAAAATGAATTAAAAAACGAGATAGAGTGTCTGACATACTGTATTAAACAATAAGAAGCTCCCAAAATACAATTTATTGATAAATATATATAGCATCAAATAAACATAAAGCCTCTTTTTGACTATTTTCAACGTGTGGTCCTTGTCAATAAGTAGCGTCTAAAATCTATTAGAATTTCAGTGCTAACAGAGAATAAAGAAATTGCTCAAACGCTTTAGAGGCAATTACTAAACGAATATAGGGAACGCCATCAATATTCAACTTTATAGAAATGTACAGGCTATGAGTAACAAATTGCATTGAGATAAGCAGATTGGAGTTGCAAGTGAGACTGTACTTTCAAAATAACAACCTCTCTCCACAAGTCTTTAAAAGTCAGTCTGAGTTATTTTGAATGAAGAAATTGACGAACCTGTCAGAAACAAAACACAATAACTCTTTCTCTTCCATAGTAACCGAAGATATTGCACATATGGGCATAATGGAAGTATTATGATAGATTCAACATGATTAGGACAAAAAAATACTGCATAATATTTTATTAATTTCTTTAAAATAAAATTCGTAATCAATTGAAACTTAGCCTTTGGTACAAATATTAAAACATTCCACATGCAAACCAAATTGTATTCAATGAATGTATTACTTTTGTGTCTATTCGATTATGTTAATCTAAGAAACTTAATTAGAATGCAAACTTCGTATAGTCAGTGCCACAAGCAAACGACAACATGTATCATATGTAACCCTTAGTAACCGCTCTGCCAGATATGGTGGCATGAAGGAACATCATAAATGAATTGTACATGTTTGATAAATTCAAATGAACTTAACCACTACGCTCTTCTTACACAGGATTAAACTATACAACATTTATATCGTCTGTTGTCTCAATTGTAATGATTATGTCAGCTAATACGTCGTTGCAAATTAATATATCCATTCTTTGGATTTTCGTCAACAAGCCGTCATATATTCTAGTTTGAAAAATGTGAACTATATAAAAGCAAGGAAGAAATTAATGTATTATCCATTTAGGCTTTGATATTTTAACAAACGTATGAGCTGCTAAAGTAATCGTTATTGGGAAATATCAAATACAACATATGAATAAAACGGTTGTACTTGTCTCAGGATATCCTTTGGTCATTATCAACAATAAACAAACTAAATATAGTATCCACTGAGTCTTTCGCAGGGAGGAATCACATTGTCTAAATGAATAATTAACATCAAATCTGATATAAATAATCTTGCTATAACGGCCGAGAAGAATATTTTCATGTTTATTTTAAACGTAGCAAGGCCTTAAAGTCTTATATGTTTTCGGAAATACAGATATGATATAGATTTAAGAAATGTTACGGAGAACATAAGCCATATTCGTAACGTTTTTTGAATTGTGAAGCATCATAAATTGTATTTTCTTTAATTGGCATAAACCTCCATACTGATGTTTTGAATCTTGTATAAACCAATAAGAGACCAACTAATTCATATATTACTATCGGGAGTGCAATTTTATTTTCTTCAAAAAGTCTCATAATCGCCAAAGAATTCATGCTTAACATGCAAATTTCTGTTACATTGATTTTTTATGATATATATATGTATATATATATATATGTATATATATATATATATATATATATATATATATATATATATATATATATATATATATATATATATATATATATATAACACAACAGTTGTTATGAATTTACTTATTTGTCCGCGATATGTTTAGATATAAATGGTCACGTGATACAGACCAATAATTTTGTTAGACATCAAAATTTTCTGCGCAATACTTTAGGATCAAAGGTACCGGTAATTTTATGCGAAGCTTTATCTGTAGTAACTTCCTTAACATGAATAATAACAAGCTCAACGCTCCCACATTTACGGTCATTGAATACAATATCCACCCCAGATTAAAGTCTCCCCTTAGAAATATAAAAAATATAAGTAAACAGTCATTCCTGCATTTTATGGCTCACCCCAGATGCTAAAGAAAGCATATGACAGGCTTTAGAAACCAATCATGAACAATTGTTGCATTTTGATTCATCAATATTTCCCCAGCTGTTATTCAAGGTTATGGTCATATGTCGAGCATGGGATAGCTCTAAACATGCAGACAATTTCGATTAGGAAAGAATCGATAAATACGTTAAACAAATAACAAATACTACTTTAACAACACGTGCCATTTGCAAGGGTAATGTTAGAAAATAAGAAATAGATTGGTGTAAACAGTATTAAATAATTTCTTAAATATCACAACATGGACAATAACACACGCCTAATGTGGCTGACATAACCAGCTCTGTCATTTTATGTTGTATTGCTATATAAAGTTTGTATGACATAACCAATGGATTCAGCTGCAATGAAGATGCTAATGAAACAAAACTTCAAGTTACCTAAACCTTAATGGTTATTATCACATCTGCTTATATAATGACATAAAGGAGGTAAAATTGGAATTATAAGGATACAATGTTCGTGGTTGGAAATGTATCGATGTGTACATTTTACCTAATCACTCGAACAGAAAAAGAAAATCGTCCATGGAAAGTATTTACCTTGCAAGACATTTGATTTAATGAATATTTGGCAATAATGACAATATATTAGTCCTGCCAAATGTTGTAAATCGTCTACACAGCCTCATAATGCTTTCAGCGTTTCTGAATTTTACTTCATATATGTCACAATTAATTACAAATACGAATTATAGCTTTTTTTCTACTGAAGGTGCAGTCCAATTAGCATGTTTCAATCGCATCAGATTTCCTCCTTTCAAGATTACCCAAGGTGTTTCAGCAAAACGAATTTAAAAATACATTGATATTGTACTACTCTAATATTAGAACTGTCCTAACTAGATTTTCTCAGCCGATTGGATGTGATCAAGACTTTACGTTATTCGAAACTTTTAAATTGTTCGTGTTGTTTACATTTTTTGAAAGGTTATTTCAAGCCTTTTATGAAGTGTTACCTCTACACTCGTCGCTACTTCCTTGATGCAATATTTAACACGTTTATTTTTTCAACATGGAGGATGGTTGCTAGGAGAAGGAAACATTCGTTACATTCATTGCATGTATCACCTATTCCTAAATACACAATTCTATTAATTTTGTCAGTGATATTTTTAAAGTAATATTGTTTTTGACTTGTATTACTGAGAGTTATAAACTTATGTGACACAATTTAGATTTAATATTTATCAAATTGTATTATAGACGAAACATTTGGGCGGGTGAAGAATGGGTTAAACTTACTTTTTTATTATCTTCGTTAGTCTGATCAACTAAGCTGCCATACTGGTTTTCAATATTTTGGGCAATGTTGTTGAAGTTACCTAAACACAATTAAGCTTCTTTTTTTATAACATTACTCATTATATATCGTCCCGCATATCGGGAATACTAATCCATTCAACGATTGACATTCCTTTACATTTGTAATCAAACGTTCATTACACCACATCATAATATGGATATAAATAGCAATAATCCATTGTATGGCACAAGTAGGCAACAATGCATGTTTATTTAATATTTGATTCAAAATGCCAAAAGAATAATTCTTTGCGAAAGTGGGGTCAGTACTACATGAACATATTTGATCAAAAAACACAAACAAAAAGGTCACTTAATACTTTGTAACAAATATAAAACGGGACTATAGAGCAAATTGAAAAAGGAAATAGAACAAATGAAAAGTTCCATTATTAAATCATCTGGGTATAGAATGAAGTTAGCGATTGGTGTCCTAAAGGTCTGATAAAGATAACGTAATCGTCACACTTTGTATTAACAACATTTTGGATTGTAGTGAACCGAGACAAAAATGAATACAACACTAACGGTTTATATAGTGAGGACGTTCCTCAGACCAAAGTGAAACCCTACGTGTATGATAACAATGTAACTCGACAAGACTTTAAGAATTAACTGGGTATGATGGAATAGAAAAACGGAAGCATTATGAGAGGAATTTACACGATTACCACAACCTTTAACAAAACTAAAATAATGTTCAAATAAGCAGGAACTATATCATCGTAATCAATTTGAACTTTCTATTTTAAACATATATTGGGAGTTTCAACAAGCAAGTTCAATCTTCGTTCAATGACCGTATTGTGTCTTCGCTATTAGTCGGTGGCCTTTTACAAGAATCGCTAAGCTTGTCAAATATTTATGACAGAATTATTAATTTGTCTCTAAATACAACAAAGACGTTTCTTTCATTATTTGACAATTACGGTTCCCAAAATGTTATCAACTTACCCTCCACTAGAAAGGAAACATATAGTTGGTTTAAAATATTGATGATAATTACTATGAAGATTAAAATGTAAAATTTCAAATGTGTGTATGTGATTGATTTGGACTGTGAACGTAGCTTTTGAAAATATTCAGTGATAACACCGCGATGTCTGCAGCGTGGCAGTTTATTTTGTATGTCTAGCTCTGGACCATTGTGACTCCGACATGTAGTTTGTTGTCCCATCTAGTCACATTATCCTGACACCATGCCTACTAGACCTAACACTAATCTTTAAGTTCTGATGTCACGCGAGGCACCTGTTAGTACCATTTTGTAAATCTTTAGTATGACCCTGATGGGAATCGAACCCACGACCACATGCATCCAAGATAGATGATCGAACCACTAGGCCACCGTAGCGGTCACTGAGTATATAATATATATGTTGATATTTAAAGACATTATTGAGTATTGTCTTGATCGATTTCACACATAAGATAGATGACAACAACCGTGGTACATATTCTTTAACACTTTCAAATGGGGCCCAGAGCCGCCGAGTGGTATAAAGCGCTTTCCGTTACAGATCACTGCCATCTCACCTCTGTCTGCGTGGGCTCGAGTCTAAGATTCTGCTGATGTAGTTATGTGAGAAAGCTTGCCGGTAGCTTCTCGTGGGTCGGTGGTTTTTTCTAGGGGTATTCCCGGGTTCTTCCTTCACCAACAATACTGGCCTTCGGGTATAACCTATCGTGTGCTTAAACATGGCGTTAAAGTCTACTACATCAACAGCAACAATTTCATATACGTACTGATATGTAATACTCAATAACGCATTCAGGTTCATAATGCTAATATGGCACACTTAAACAAGTGCAAACTACCCATTGAGTCAATTTGACACATGAATATACTAACATATTTGGTAGAGGCAATAGTTCGTACATGAAGCTTAAAACAATTGTTTAGAAAAGAGAATAAGCCAGATCTCAATTGCATGGCTTATAAAGAAAACAAAATTAACAAATATCAAATATGATGAAGTAATATAATAACTCAGTTCTGAAGTATGTCATCTTTACATAATTTAAATTTATACCAAATTGAGAAGATCGTATTTTATTGTATCAAAGGACTTGGCGATATGCCATATTAAAGACATATATGTAATATTCAGGTTTCAAGACTAACTCGTGACAATATGAACTCTCAAATACTGTTGTTTGAAACATTCCTCGTCGTTCTTTTTTATTTTTCAGTCTTACAACGATGACATCCTGCTATAGCGAATACTATAGAATACGCTTTGCGCTCAATAGTTTGATGGAAATCTTCAATATATTTAAAACATACAATATTATCAATGTGTGTAAGGCTAATAAAAGAAAAATGCATCCATTGAAGACATACAATAATGTTTCACTCGTCCATAAATCTGCTCTATCCAAACTTGTTTCAGTACCAAACAACTCAGTGATATTATACCCGGAACTACGTTTCCTAAACCAAATGCATAAAAATCGAGATATAGTCTATGACATATAAAAGGCTAACAAGGCTGAAAACTACCATTTATTTATAAATACATGTGGCATCAAATTAACGTAAACACTATTCTTGACTCGTGTCAATGATTTTCCTTGTCAACATGCAGCGTCTAAAATCCTTTAGAATTTCACTGCTAACAGGGAAGAAAGAAATTTCTCAAATGCTTTAGAAACAATTAAAATAAATAATGGACGCCATCAATATTAAAATGTATAGAAATGTACATGCTATGATTAAAATAATGCACTGCGACAATGATATTGGAGTTGGGAGCAAAGCGTTACTTTGAAAATAACAATCTATCTCGACAAACCCATTAAAGTCTGTACGAGTCTGATTGAAAAGAAGACACCTGATACCGCTCACAAACAAATGAATATAATACATCTGTCTCTCCTATGGTAACAGAAGGTATTGCAAAGATAAACATGCTGGAAGTATATTGATAGTTTCAACATGATTAGGAAAATAATATTGCATAACACTTTATTAATTATTAATGAAATCTTAATCAATTGCAGTAACCGCTTTGTTGTCTTGGTCCTGAGAGCAACCATAGCAAAAGCGGATGTTCGTGGGTTCGTTGCCCGGGAGAGTAATACCAAAATTTTGCAAAAATGGTACTAACACGCTTGGCGCTCAGCATAAGGAGATTAGTGTTAGGGCTGGTCGGCCTGGTGTCTGGATATAGGGATTGGGTGGGACAGCATGCCCCATGTCTGCGTCATGATGACCTATCATTCACTATAAACTGCCTCACTTGCAGACATCGTAGCGATATGACTGAAACATTGTTAAACCTACGTTACAAATCCTAATCCCAAACACACATAATCAATTGCAAATTATCATTTTGTATACATATTCCAAATATTCCTTGCTAACCATATTGTATTAAAATAATGTATCAGTTTTGAGTCTATTTAGATCATTTTGTATCTACAAACCATATTCAGAGTTGAATGTTCGTATATTCAGTGCCACAAGCAAACGACAACATTTAGTAGTTGTTGCCCATAGTAACCGCTCTGACATTCAATGATGTACATGAGGGTACATCATAAACGTATGGTGCATGTTTAATAAGCTCAAACAAACCTAACCACTACGCTCTTCTTACACAGGATTAAACTATAAAAATTATATCTCGTCCTTGTTCTAAATTGTGATTGTGTCTGCTAATTCGTTGTTGCAAATTAATATATCCATTATTTGGATTTTTGTCAAGAAGCCCTCATATATTCTAGTTTGAAATAATGTGAACTAAATAAATGCACGGAAGAAATACATGTATTATCTATTGAGACTTTGATATTTTAATAAACTTATTAGCTCCTAAACTTCTCGTTATTGGAAAATATCAAAAAATCATATGAATGAAACGACTTTACCTGTCTCACGACATCCTTTGGTCATTATCAACAATAAACGAACTAAATATAGTATCCAATAAGTCTTTGGCAGGGAGAATTCATATTGTCTATATGAATCTTTAACATCAAATCTAATATAAATGATCTTGCTATAACGGCCAAGAAAAATATTTTGATGTTTATTTCAAAAGTAGAAAGGTCTTCAAATCTTATAATGTTTTGAGAAATGGAGATATGATATGACTTTAAGAAATGTAAAGGAGAACATATATCCATGTTCGAAACGATTTTTGTCTAGTAAAGTATTAGAAATGGTATTTTCTTTAATTGGTCTATACCTCACTACTGATGTTTTGAATCTTTTAAAAACCAAAAAGAGACCAACTAATTCATACATTACCATCGGGAGTGCAATTTTATTTTCTTCAAAAGACTAATAATCACCAAAGGACTCATGCTTAACCTGCATCTTTCTGTTGCATTGATATGTTTAATGTAAATAACTACAATTGTTCCTCAGATCAAGATGAAACCCTACTTGTATGATAACAATACAACTCGACAACGATTTAAGAATGAACTGGGTATTATGGCATAGATGAATATATGGATTAAGAAATGGATAAGGAATGGAAGAATGGATGCATTATGAGAGGAATTTACACTATTACGATAAGCTATTAAAACACAAACATAATTTTCAAGAAAGAAGAAACAATATCTTCGTAATCAATTTCAACTTCTTTTTTTCAACATATAGTACGAGCTTCATCTAGCAAGTTCGATCATATTGTATTTTTTATTAGTTGTATCCCTTTACAAGAATCGCTACGTTTTTCAAATATTTATGACAGAATTATGCATTTGTATCTAAATACAACAAAGACATTATTTTTGGTATTTGAGAATTCCGTTTGCCAAAATGTATTCCACTTAACAAACACAATTTACGAAACGCAGATAGTTAGTTTCAATAGTGGCATGCTAATTACTTTGAGGAATAAAATGTAAGATTTTAAATGCGTGGATGTGAAAGATTAGAAATGTGAACGTAGGTTTTAAGAACGTTCAGTGATATTACAACGATGTCTGCAGTGTGGCAGTTTATTTGAATGTCAAGGACTTTATCATTGTGACACAAACTTTAGCAATTCACTGCTAAAAGAGAAGTAAGAAATATCTGAAATACTTTAGACAAAATTAAGAAACAAATTATGGACGCCATCAATATTCAAATGTATAGTAATAGTCAGGCTGTAATGAAACTAATGCATTTCGACAATCAGATTTGAGTTGGAAGCAAATGATTACTTTTAAAATATCAATCAATATCTACAAAGTTAGTTTGAGTTATACTGAATTGACGAAACATGATACCGCTCTACGTTTTAATCGACGAACCTCTTACAAACAAATGCACACAATACCTCTTTGTCTCCCATGGTAACAGAAGGCATTGGAATGATGGGCATATTGAGATTATTATGATAGTTACAACAGAATTAATAACAAAATATTGTATACTACTTCATTACTTTTTAATCTAATCTTAATCAATAACAACTTATCCGCTTGTTTAATATAAAATCATAATACACGCTAACCAAATTTATTAAAAGATAGTAATAGTTTTGCGTGTATTTCGATCATCTTAAATCTACAATACGTATTCAGAACTGAATGTTCGTCTAGTCAGTGCCACAAGCAAACGACAACAATTAGTATTTGTAGCCCATAGTAACCGCTCTGACATAAATGGTGGACATGAGGGAACTTCATAAACGTATAGTACATGTTTCATTAACTCAACAAACCTAACCATTACGATCATCTTACACAGGATTACACTATTCAAAATATATCCCGTCTGATGTCTACATGATAATGATAGTGTCATCTAATACGTTGTTGCTAATTACTATATCCATTCTTTGAATGATCGCAAAACGCCCTCATATATTCTCTTTTGAAATAATGTAAGCTATATAAATGCAAGGAATAAATAAATGCATTATCCATTTAGAATTTGATATTTTAATACACATACTAGCTCCTGAACTAATCGTTATTTAGACATATGTAATGCAGCATAAGAAAGAAACGGTTTTAACTGTCTCAGAGCAACATTCGGCCATGATACAAACTATTAAATTACTCGCGTTCTTTACATTTTGTGAAAGGTTATTTCAAGCCTTTTATTAAGTTTTAGCTCTCGATTCGCCGCTACCTGGATGAAATGTTTAACACTATTATGTTTCAACATGGACGACGGTTACTAGGAGATAGAAATATTAGTTACATTCATTTCGTGTCTCAGCATTTCCTAAAAAAACATTTTTAAAAAGGTTGTCAGTGATGGTTTTAAAGTAGTACTGCTTTGGACATGTCTTACTGAGAGGTATATATTTATGTGACTCAATCTATAAATAAATTAATCAAATTGTAATATACACGAAATATTCGGGCGAGTGAGAAATGGTTTCAAACTAACCCATTTTATTACCTTCGTTAGCCTACAAAAGTAAGCTGCCTGACTGGTTTTTCAATATTTTGGGCAAACTTGTTGAAGTCAAGGAACTCAATTGTGTTCTTTGTTTATGAAATAAGTCAGATTGTATCGTACTGCAAATAGGGACTTATGATCCGTTCAAAGTTTGAAATTCCTTTACAGTTGTATTCTAACGTTCAATACACCACTTTATATTATAGAAAAAAGACCAATATTCCATTGTTTGCCACAATTAGGTAACGATACACATTTACTGAATGTTTGACTCAAAATGCCAAAAAGTCTAATTCTTCCAGGAAATGGGGTTAGTAGTACATGCACATATTTGCTCAAGTGAAACAAACAAATGGATATCCGTTTTAAAACGAGTTTTGTAAATGAGGTCTTTTCTACAATTTGGGAACAAAAATAAAACGGGCCTAAAGAGCAAATTGAAAGAGGAAATTTGAGCATTTAACACATAAAATATCCCTTTATACATGATCCAGTTATAAAATGAGGCTATATATATATATATATATATATATATATATATATATATATATAATGATTTAATATTGATAGACAGTATTGTTTTTATCTATATCACACTAAAGATAGATGACTACAACCGTGGTACATATTTTTAAAGACTGAAATACGTACCCTTATGTAATACTCAGTACGGCAGTCAAGTCCATAATTCTAATATGGTAGTTGTGAACAAGTGCAACCTATCCATTGTTGAAATGCCCAAAATGACAGATGCATATAGTACCATATTTATTAGAGGCAATATATTGTACAAAACAAGCAAGACAATTGGTTAGCAAAGAAAAGAAGCCAGATCCGAATTGTATGGCGTAACAAGAAAACAACCTTCACAAATATCAAATATGATGAAGTAATATAATGACTCAGTTCTAAAGTAAGTACCTTTAGATAATTTTCAATTTATAACGAACTTAAATGATCTTATTTAATTTTATAAAAGGATTTCATATCGTTAGACCAAAATAAAGACATATTAAATCATGAGGTTTCAAGAGTGAGTTCGTGACAATATGAGCTCTCAAATGCTGTTGTTTGAAATATTCCTCGGCGTTCTTTTTTAATGTTCAGTTTTGCAACGAAGAAATCAGTCTATTGCCAAACCCACAGAGTGCTCTTTATGCTCAATTGTTTGGCGGTATTTTTCAATATATTTGAAACTTACAGTAATATTAATGTGTGTAACCCTGACGACAGAAAAATGCATACATTGACATAAAATAATGTTTCGGTCGTCCATAAATATGCACAATTCAAATCGGTTTTAGTTTCAAACAAATCAATGCTATTATGGTATGAAGTATGATTCCTAAACAAAATCAATGTATAAAAATCTAAATGGAGTGTCTGACATAATAACCATTAATAAGCCTATCAACTACAATTTTTTTTATAAATATATATGTCATCAAATTAACGTGTACGTTCTTTTTAACTAGTGTCAGCGATTATTTTCTGTCAACCGGGAGCGTCTACAACCCTTTAGCAGTTCACTGCTAATAGAGAAGACAGAAGTCTCAAAAACAATTTAGAGACAATTAAAAACCAAATAAAATACGCCATCAACAATCTAATATATTGTAATGATCAGGCTATAATTAAAAAAATGCATTGAGAAAATCAGATTGGAGTTAAAATATCAATTTGTCCCTACATGTCTTCTAAGTTAGTTTGAGTTATATTGAATAGAAGAAACCTGATCCCGCTCAAAGCTTTCAATCGAAGAACCTATTACAAATGATTGAACAACAAACTTCTTTCTATTCCATGATAACAGAAGGCATTGCAAAGATGGGCACGTTTGGAAGCATTATGAGAGTTTGAACATGATTAGGAAAAGAGTATTGCATAATGCTTTATTCATTTTAAGGAAATCTTAATCAATTGCAGTAACCGCTCCTGTGGCCTACTGTTTATAGAGACCGCCGCAGAATAGGGAGGTCGTAGGTTTGATTTAGTAATAAAACTCGTTTTAAAAGACATTCAAAAACGGTTCTAACACTCTTGACACTCAGCATTAGGACGGTTAGTGTTAGTACGTATGAAAGTATACTATGGAATGTATTTGCTTTGTAAGTCATTAGAATAAATGGAGATTTGGCAATAAACACTTTTTATTAGTCCTGCCAAATGCGTAAATCGTCTACACAACATGCATATTGCTTTGAGCGTTTTCATCCTTTACTTCATGTATGTCACAATGGATTAGAAAGATGTATTGTAGATATTTCTTTAGTAAAGGTGCAATCCGGATTATATGTTTGAGTCGCCTCAGATTCCTTCCTTTCAAGATTACTCAAGGTGTTTCATTAAAACGGTTTTAAAATACATTGATATTGTCCTCCGCTATTATTATAGCAATGCCGAACTAGAATTTCTCAACGGTTTAGATGTATTAGAGGCTTTCAGTTTTTTTTAAACTATTAAATTGTTCCTGTTCGATCTTTTCAAGTTTTTAAAGTTAGTTTTATGTTATATTGAATATAATACCTGATACCGCTCAACGCTTGTTATCGACGAACCTGTCACAATTAAACGAACACAAAACTTATTCATTCTTTCTCTTACATGGAAACTGAAGGTGTTGCATAGATGAGCACGTTTGGAAGTATTATGAGATAGTTTCAACATGATTAGGAAAAGAGTATTGTATAATGTTTTATTAATTATTAATGAAGTCTTAATCAACTGCAGTGACCAATATTGTGTCCTAATGTTTAGAGCGACCGCCGCAGAAGAGGGAGGTCGTAGGTTCGATTCCCGGGCGAGTTATTCCAAAGATATACAAAAATGGTACTAACACGCTTGGCACTAGGCATTAGGAGGTTAGTGTTAGTACTTCTGAAAATACACTATGGAATGTATTTACTTTGTATGACATTATACTAAATGTAGGTTTCGCAATAATCACGTTATATTAATCCTGCCAAATGCGTAAATTGTCTACACAACGTCCATATTGCTCTCAACGTTTTCATCCTTTACTTCATGTATGTGACAATGGATTACAAAGATGTATTGTAGCTATTTCTTTACTGAAGGTGCAGTCCGATGAACATGTTTGAGTCACCTCAGATTTCTTCCTTTCAAGATTACCCAAGGTGTTTTAGTAAATCGGTTTTAAAAATACATTGATATTGTCCTCCGCTATTATTATTGCTGTGCTGAACTAGATTTTCTCAACGGATTGAATGTATTCAAGACATTACGTTTTTTTCCAAGCTATTAAATTGTCTGTTTTCTTTACATTTATTGTAAGGTTAATTCAAGCCTTTCATGAAGTTTTACTTCTCGAATTGCCGCTACCTGGATGATGAAATATTTACCACGTTTATTCCAACATGGCGGACAGTTGCTAGGAGATAGAAACATTCATTACATTCATTTCATATGTCGCCTATTTCTAAATACACATTTCTATTAAGGTTGTCAGTAACGATTTTAAAATAATACTGCTTTGGACTTGTGTTACTCAGAGGTATATACTTATGTGACACAATTTAGATTTAAATTAATCAAATTGTCATATAGAGGAAGTATATGGGCGAGTGTTGAATAATTTAAACATAAATTATTGTTTTACCTTCGTTATTCTGACCAACTAAGCTGTCATACTGGTTTTTCAATTATTTGGACAATGTTGTTTAAGTTACCTGTACACTATTGTGTTCTTTTTATAACATTACATGGATTATATAATACCGCATATCGGGAATACTGATCCATTCAATGATTGACTTTCCTTTACATTTGTAAGCAAATGTTCAGTACACCACGTTATAATATAGATATAATTAGCATTGCTCCAATTTTGTCACAATTAGCCAGCAATGCATGTTTATTTAATGTTTAATTCAAAATGCCAACAGACATTCTTTGGGAAAGTGAGATCAGAACTACATGCAAATATTTGATCGAATCACACGAACAAAGAAGGTCATTTAAAGTTTCGGAACAAATATACAACGGGCCAATAGAGCAAGTTGAAAGATGAAATTAGAACAAATGAAAAATTCCATTATTAAATCATCCAGTAATAGAATGAGGTTAGCGATTGGTGTCCTAGAGGTCTTATAATGATAACATAAGTGTCAAACATCGTATCAACACAATTTTGGATTGTATTGAACCGAAACAAAAATAAATAGAACGCTACCTGTTTTTATATTGAGGACCTTCCTCAGATAAAAGTAAAACCCATCATGTAAGATAACAATGCAACTCGACAACGCTTTAAGAATTAACTGGGTATTATGGCATAGAAAAATGGAAGCATTATGATAGGATGTTTACACGATTACGAAAACTTAAAAAAACACAAACATAATTTTGAAAAAATGAGAAACAATATCATAGTATTCAATTTCAACTTTATATTTTCAACATATATTAAGAGATTAAGCTAGCAAGTTCAATATTCGTTCAATTACCGTATTGTGTCTTCTATTTTAGTAAGTGTTATTTTACAAGAATCGCTAAGCTTTTCAAATATTCATGAGAGAATTCTTCATTTGTCTTTAAAAAACATGCAGACATACTTTTGGGATTTGAGAATGTTTTTAACTTACCTACCACTATAAAGGAAACACAGATAGTTAGTTTCAATTTTCACGTTATAATTACTGTAAAGTTTACAATGTAAAAATTGGAATGTGTGTGAGAGATTTGGAATGGGAACGTAGCTTTGAAATAATTAAGTGATAACACTATGATGTCTGCAGCATGGAAGTTTATTTTTATGTCTTGCTCTGGATCAATGCGACTCCGACATGTAGTTTGTTGTCCCACCCAGTCTCAATATGTTGACACCAGGCCGACTAGTCCTAACGCCATCCTCTTAATGCTGAGCGTCAAGAGAGGCACCTGTTAGTACCATTGTTGTAAGCCTTTGGTTTGACTCAGACGGGGCTCGAACCAACGACCTTCCGCTTCCGCGTCGGACGCTCTAACCACTAAGCCACCGATGCGGTTTATAAAGCAATAGCCCATAGTAACCGATCTGACAGAAATGGAGGACATGAGGGAACATCATAAACGTATGGTACATGTTTCATAAACTCAAACGAACCTAAACACTAAGCTCTTTTTTAAACATGTCTTGTCTTTTCTCGAACTTGCAATGATTGTGTCAGCTAATACGTTGTTGCAAATTAATATTTCCATTCGTTGGATTTGTTTCAACAAGCCCTCATATATTCTAGTTTGAAATACGGTGAACGATATAAATGCAAGTAATAAATACATTTATTATAAATTTAGACTTTATTATTTTAATAAACGTATGAGCTGCTAAACCAATCGTTATTGGGAAATATAAAATACATCATATGAATAAAACCGTTGTACCTGCCTCAGGACAACCTTTGGTCATTATCGATAATAAACAAGCTAAATATATTATCCACTGAATCTTTCGCAGGGAGGAATCACATTGTCTAAATGAATCTTTAACATCAAAACTGATATAAATAATCTTGTGTCAAACACCATGAAGAGTATTTTGATGTTAATTTCAAACTTAGCAAGACCTTGAAATATTATAATATGTTGCGAAATACAGATTTGATATAGATTTAAGAAATGTCAAGGAGAACATATAGCCATGTTCTAAGCGCCTTGTGTGCAGAGAAGCAAAAGATATTGTACTTTCTTTAATTGGTCTATACCTATATATTGATGTTTTAAATATTTTATAACCCAATAAGAGACCAACTAATTCATATATTACCATCAAGAGTTCATTTTTGTTTTCATCAAAAGACTAATAATCGCCAAAAGACTCAATATTAACCTGCATATTTGTGTTGCATTGATCTGTTAATATAAATAATTACAATTGTTATGAATTTACCGAGTTGTATCCAACCTGTTTCGATATAAATGGTTACGTGATACAGACATATAATTTTGATAGACATGAAAATATTCTGCAGAGTACTTTAGATCCAAAATTATCGGTAATTTTATGTGAAGCTTTATTTGTACTAACTTCTTTAACATGAATAATAACAAGCCCAACCACACACATTTACGGTCTCAGACTAGAATATCCATCCCTGATTAAAGTCTCCCTTTGGAAGTATAGAAAAAAGTATACAGTCATTCCTGCCAAAGAAAGCATATGATAGGCTTTGCAATCCAATTATTAAAAATTGTTGCAGTATGATTCATCAATATTTCCCCGACTGTTATTCAAGGTCATGGTCAAATGTCAAGCAAGGGATATTACTAAACATGCAGACGATTTGGGTTAGGAACGAATCGATAAGTATGGAAAACATAGAACAAATATTCCTTTAACAGCATGTGCCATTAGCAAGGGTAATGTTAGAAAATAAGGAATAAACTGGTGTAAACAGTATCAACCAATCTCTTAAATATCGAAACATTGATAAGAACAAGGCACGGATGTGACTTAAATGACCATCTCTGTCCTTCTATTTTATATTACTAGATAAAGTTTCCATGACATGACTTATGTATTCAGCTGCAATGAAGACGCTAATGAAAAAACCTTCAAGCTACCTAAACCTAAATGAATTGTTATAAACACATCTGCTGATATAATGACAGAAAGGAGGTCAAATTGGAAACATAAGGATACAATGTTCGTGGATGGATTGTATCGATGTTTAAATTGTACCTAATCACTCCAAAAATTAAAGAAAATGTACGATGGAATGTATTAACTTTGTAAGACATTAGATTTAATGAAGATTTGGTAATAATAACGTTACATTAGCCCTAACAAGTATGTTATCTTTACATAATTTGAATTTATACCAAATTTAAATTATCCTATTGTATTGTATCAAAGGACATTAGCGATATACCTTATTAAAGACATCTATTTAATCTTGGGGTTACAAGACTAGCTCGTGACAAAGTGATGTACTGTCTATCGAAGATGATTGAGTCGCATCATATTCCTTCCTTTCAAGATTACCCAATATGTTAAATTAAACATGTTTTACATATGCGTTGCTATGGTTTTACTCTATTTTATAACTGACAGAACTAAAATGGGCTCAAGGTTTTGATTGTATTCAAGACTTTACGTTTTCCCAAGCTTTAACATTATTTCTTTAAATTTTTTAAAGACGTTATTCGAAAAATGTTATGAAAGCATACCTAATGATTCGCCGCTACCTGGATGAAATATTGAACACATTTAATTTTTAACATGGACGGCTGTTGCTAGGAAATAGAAACATTCGTTACAGTCATTTGATGTCACAACTATTCCAAGATAAACTTGTATATTAAGGTTGCCAGAGATGGTTTTTAAGTAATACTGCATTGGGCTTGTTTAACTCAGAGGTATACACTTATGTGACACAATTTAGATTTAAATTAATCAAACTGGAATATAGATGAAATGTAGACTTTTATATTTTAATGCACATATTAGCTTCTCAACTAATTGTTATTCAGAAATATGTAATACATCATATGAATGAAACGGTTTTAACTGTCTCAGGTCAACATTCGGCCATAATACAAACTATTAAAATTACTCGCGTTCTTTATATTTTGTGAAAGGTTATTTCAAGCCTTTTTTGAAGTTTTACCTCTCGATTCGCCGCTACCTGGATGAAATGTTTAACACTATTATGTTTCAACATGGACGACGGTTAATAGGAAATAGAGATATTAGTTACATTCATTTCGTGTCTCAGCATTTCGTAAATAAACATTTTTAAAAAGGTTGACAGTGATGGTTTTAAAGTAATACTGCTTTGGACATGTCTTACTGAGAGGTATATATTTATATTACTCAATCTATATACAAATTAATGAAATTGTAATATAGACGAAATATTCGGGCGAGTGAGAAATGGTTTCAAACAAACCCATTTTATTACCTTCGTTAGCCTACAAAAGTAAGCTGCCTGACTGGTTTTTCAATATTTTGGGCAAACTTGTTGAAGTCAAGGAACTCAATTGTGTTCATTGTTTATGAAATAAGTCAAATTATTTTGTCCTGCAAATAGAGAATTATGATCCGTTCAAAGTTTGAAATTCCTTTACAGTTGTATTCTAACGTTCAATACACCACTTTATATTATAGAAAAAAGACCAATATTCCATTCTTTGCCACAATCATGTAACAATACAGGTTTATTTAATTTTTGACTCAAAATGCCAAAAGTCTAATTCTTCCCGGAAATGGGGTTAGTAGTACATGCACATATTTGCTCAAGTGAAGCAAACAAATGGATATCCGTTTTAAAACGATTCTTGTAAATGAGGTCTTTTCTACAATTTGGGAACAAAAATAAAACGGACTTATAGAGCAAATTGAAAGAGGAAATTTGAACATTTAACACATAAAATATCCCTTTATCAATAATCCAGTTATAAAATGAGGTTATATATATATATATATATATATATATATATATATATATATATATATATATATATATATATATATATATATATATATATATATATATAAATATATACATATATATATATATTTATATATAAAATTTGTTTTAATATTGATAGACAGTATTGTTTTTATCTATATCACACTAAAGATAGATAACAACAACCGTGGTACATATTTTTAAAGACTTTGAAATACGTACCCGTACGTAATACTCAATACGGCAGTCAAGTCCATAATTCTAATATGGTAGTTGTGAACAAGTGCAACCTATCCATTGTTCAAATGCCCAAAATGACAGATGCATATGGTACCATATTTATTAGAGGCAATATATTGTACAAAACAAGTAAGACAATTGGTTAGCAAAGAAAAGAAGCCAGATCCGAATTGTATGGCGTATCAAGAAAACAACCTTCACAAATATCAAATATGATGTAGTAATATAATGACTCAGTTCTAAAGTAAGTACCTTTAGATAATTTTCAATTTATATCGAACTTAAATGATCTTATTTAATTTTATAAAAGGATTTTTTATCGTTAGACCAAACTAAAGACATATTTAATCATGAGGTTTCAAGAGTTAATTCGTGACAATATGAGCTCTCAAATACTGTTGTTTGAAATATTCCTCGGCGTTCTTTTTTAATGTTCAGTTTTGCAACGAGGAAATCAGTCTATTGCCAAACCCACAGAGTGCTCTTTATGCTCAATTGTTTGGCGGTAATCTTCAATATATTTGAAACTTACAGTAATATTAATGTGTGTAACCCTGACGACAGAAAAATGCATACATTGACATAAAATAATGTTTCGGTCGTCCATAAATATGCACAATTCAAATCGGTTTTAGTTTCAAACAAATCAATGCTATTATGCTAAAAAAGTATGGTTCCTAAACAAAATCAATGTATAAAAAGCTAAATGGAGTGTCTGACATAATAACCATTAATAAGCCTATCAACTACAATTATTTTTATAAATATATATGTCATCAAATTAACGTGAACATTCTTTTTAACTAGTGTCAGCGATTATTTTCTGTCAACCGGGAGCGTCTACAACCCTTTAGCAGTTCACTGCTAATAGAGAAGACAGAAGTCTCTAAAAACAATTTAGAGACAATTAAAAACCAAATAAAATACGCCATCAACAATCCAATATATTGTAATGATCAGGCTATAATTAAAAAAATGCATTGAGAAAATCAGATTGGAGTTAAAATATCAATATGTCCCTACATGTCTTCTAAAGTTAGTTTGAGTTATATTGAATAGAAGAAACCTGATCCCGCTCAAAGCTTTCAATCGAAGAACATATCACAAATAATTGAACAACAAACTTCTTTCTATTCCATGATAACAGAAGGCATTGCAAAGATGAGCACGTTTGGAAGCATTATGAGATAGTTTCAACATGATTAGGAAAAGAGTATTGCATAATGCTTTATTCATTTTAAGGAAATCTTAATCAATTGCAGTAACCGCTCCTGTGGCCTAGTGTTTATAGAGACCGCCGCAGAAGAGGGAGGTCGTAGGTTCGATTTAGTAATAAAACTCGTTTTAAAAGACATTCAAAAACGGTTCTAACACTCTTGACACTCAGCATTAGGACGGTTAGTGTTAGTACGTATGAAACTATACTATGGAATGTATTTACTTTGTAAGGCATTAGACTAAAAGGAGCTTTGGCAATAATCACGTTATATTAGTCCTGCCAAATGCGTAAATCGTCTACACAACATGCATATTGCTTTGAGCTATTTCATCCTTTACTTCATGTATGTCACAATGGATTAGAAAAATGTATTGTATATATTTCTTTACTGAAGGTGCAGTCCGATGAACATGTTTGAGTCGCCTCAGATTTCTTTTTTTCAAGATTACCCAAGGTGTTTCAGTAAAACGGTTTTAAAACTGCATTGATATTGTCCTCCACTATTATTATAGATATGCTGAACTAGAATTTCTCAACGGTTTAGATGTATTCGAGCTTTTACGTTTTTTTTAAACTTTTCAATTGTTCGTGTTCTTTACATTTTTTGAAAGGTTAATTCATGCCTTTTATGAAGGTTTACCTCTCGACTTGCCGCTACCTGCATGTAATATTTTCCAGGTATATTTTTCAACATGGAGGACGGTTGCTAGGAGATAGAAACATTCGTTACATTCATTTTATGTCTCACCTGTTCCGAAATACACATTTCTATTAAGGTTTTCAGTAATGGTTTTAAAGTAATGTTGCTTTGGGCTTGTTTCATTCAGATGTATATACTTATGTCAGACAATTTAGATTTAAATTAATCAAATTGTCATTTAGAAAAATATTTAGGCGAGTGTGGAATAATTTAAACATAAATGGATGTATTACCCTCGTTAATCTAACCTACTAAGATGCTATAGTGGTTTTCCATATTTTGGGCAATGTTGCCAAATTTTCCTGAACTGAACTGTGTACCTTTTTATATTGTTACTCGCATTATATCGTCCCGAAAATAGGGAATACTGATCTAATCAAAGTTTGAAATTCCTTTACATTTGTATTCTTACGTTCAATACACCACTTTAAAATAAAGATATAAAGAGCAATATTCCATTGTTTGCCGCAATTAGACAACAATGCACGTTTATTTAATTTTTGATTCAAAATGCCAAAAGACTCGATCTTTCCGGAAGTGGCTTCAGTAATACATGCAAATATATGCTCAAATCACATAAAACAAGGAAGGTCATTTATAGGTTTGGAACAAATGTAAAACGGACCTAAAGAGCAAACTGAAAAAGGAAATTGGAACAAATGAAAATTTCCATTATTAAATCATCCGGTTATATAGTAAGGTTAGCGATTGGTGTCCTAGAGGTCTTGTTAAGATAACGTAATCGTCAAACGTCGTCTCAACAAAATTTTGGATTGCACTGAATCGAGACAAAAATGAACAGAACCCTACCGGTTTATATAGTGAGGACGATCCTCAAAGAAACGTGAAACCCTATATTTCAGATAACAATGCAACTAGACAACGCTTTAAGAATCAACTGGGTATTATGGCATAGAAGAATGGAAGCATTATGAGAGGAGTTTACACGATTACGATAACCTATTACAACACAAACATAATTTTCAAAATTGCAGAAACAATATCTTCGTAATCAATTTCAACTTCATAGTTTTCTACATATATTAAGAGCTTCATCTAGCAAGTTCAATCGTCGTTCAATGGCCGTATTGTGTCTTTTTGATTAGTTGTGTCCCTTTACAAGAATCGCTACGTTTTTCAAATACTGATGACAGAATAATGCATTTGTATCTAAATACAACAAAGACATTACTTTTGGTATTTAAGAATTCTGGTTGCCAAAATGTATTCAACTTACCCACCACAATAAACAAGACGCAGATAGTTAGTTTCAATCGTCGCATGCTAATTACTTTTAAGATTAAAATGTAAGATTTTAAATGTGTGGATGTGAAAGATTATGAATGTATACGTAGGTTTTAAAACAAATCAGTGATATTACAACGATGTCTGCAGTGTGGCAGTTTATTTGAATGTCAAGTACTGTATCAATGTGACTCAAACTTTAGCAATTCACTGCTTTTAAGATTAAAATGTAAGATTTTAAATGTGTGGATGTGAAAGATTAGGAATGTGAACGTAGGTTTTAAGAACGTTCAGTGATATTACAACGATGTCTGCAGTGTGGCAGTTTATATGAATGTCATGGACTGTATCATTGTGACACAAACTTTAGCAATTCACTGCTAAAAGAGAAGTAAGAAATATCTGAAATACTTTTGAGAAAATTAAGAAACAAATTATGGACGCCATCAATATTCAAATGTATAGTAATGGTCAGGCTGTAATGAAACTAATGCATTTCGACAATCAGATTTGAGTTGGAAACAAATGATTACTTTTAAAATATCAATCAATATCTACAAAGTTAGTTTGAGTTATACTGAATTGACGAAACATGATACCGCTCTACGTTTTAATCGACGAACCTCTTACAAACAAATGCACACAATACCTCTTTGTCTCCCATGGTAACAGAAGGCATTGGAATGATGGGCATATTGAGATTATTATGATAGTTACAACAGAATTAATAACAAAATATTGTATACTACTTCATTACTTTTTAATCTAATCTTAATCAATAACAACTTATCCGCTTGTTTAATATAAAATCATAATACACGCTAACCAAATTTATTAAAAGATAGTAATAGTTTTGCGTGTATTTCGCTCATCTTAAATCTACAATACGTATTCAGAACTGAATGTTCGTCTAGTCAGTGCCACAAGCAAACGACAACAATTAGTATTTGTAGCCCATAGTAACCGCTCTGACATAAATGGTGGACATGAGGGAACTTCATAAACGTATAGTACATGTTTCATTAACTCAACAAACCTAACCACTACGATCATCTTATACAGGATTACACTATTCAAAATATATCCCGTCTGATGTCTACATGATAATGATAGTGTCATCTAATACGTTGTTGCTAATTACTATATCCATTCTTTGAATGTTCGCAAAACGCCCTCATATATTCTCTTTTGAAATAATGTAAGCTATATAAATGCAAGGAATAAATAAATGCATTATCCATTTAGAATTTGATATTTTAATACACATACTAGCTCCTGAACTAATCGTTATTTAGACATATGTAATGCAGCATAAGAAAGAAACTGTTTTAACTGTCTCAGAGCAACATTCGGCCATGATACAAACTATTAAATTACTCGCGTTCTTTACATTTTGTGAAAGGTTATTTCAAGCCTTTTATTAAGTTTTAGCTCTCGATTCGCCGCTACCTGGATGAAATGTTTAACACTATTATGTTTCAACATGGACGACGGTTACTAGGAGATAGAAATATTAGTTACATTCATTTCGTGTCTCAGCATTTCCTACAAAAACATTTTTAAAAAGGTTGTCAGTGATGGTTTTAAAGTAATACTGCTTTGGACATGTCTTACTGAGAGGTATATATTTATGTGACTCAATCTATATATAAATTAATCAAATTGTAATATACACGAAATATTCGGGCGAGTGAGAAATGGTTTCAAACTAACCCATTTTATTACCTTCGTTAGCCTACAAAAGTAAGCTGCCTGACTGGTTTTTCAATATTTTGGGCAAACTTGTTGAAGTCAAGGAACTCAATTGTGTTCTTTGTTTATGAAATAAGTCAGATTGTATCGTCCTGCAAATAGGGACTTATGATCCGTTCAAAGTTTGAAATTCCTTTACAGTTGTATTCTAACGTTCAATACACCACTTTATATTATAGAAAAAAGACCAATATTCCATTGTTTGCCACAATTAGGTAACAATACACATTTACTGAATGTTTGACTCAAAATGCCAAAAGTCTAATTCTTCCCGGAAATGGGGTTAGTAGTACATGCACATATTTGCTCAAGTGAAACAAACAAATGGATATCCGTTTAGAAACGAGTCTTGTAAATGAGGTCTTTTCTACAATTTTGGAACAAAAATAAAACGGGCCTATAGTGCAAATTGAAAGAGGAAATTTGAACATTTAACACATAAAATATCCCTTTATAAATGATCCAGTTATAAAATGAGGTTATATATATATATATATATATATATATATATATATATATATATATATATATATATATATATATATATATATATATATATATATATATATATAATTTGTTCTAATATTGATAGACAGTATTGTTTTTATCTATATCACACTAAAGATAGATGACAACAACCATGGTACATATTTTTAAAGACTTTGAAATACGTACCCTTATGTAATACTCAATACGGCAGTCAAGTCCATAATTCTAATATGGTAGTTGTGAACAAGTGCAACCTATCCATTGTTCAAATGCCCAAAATGACAGATGCATATGGTACCATATTTATTAGAGGCAATATATTGTACAAAACAAGCAAGACAATTGGTTAGCAAAGAAAAGAAGCCAGATCCGAATTGTATGGCGTATCAAGAAAACAACCTTCACAAATATCAAATATGATGAAGTAATATAATGACTCAGTTCTAAAGTAAGTACCTTTAGATAATTTTCAATTTATAACGAACTTAAATGATCTTATTTAATTTTATAAAAGGATTTTTTATCGTTAGACCAAACTAAAGACATATTTAATCATGAGGTTTCAAGAGTTAATTCGTGACAATATGAGCTCTCAAATACTGTTGTTTGAAATATTCCTCGGCGTTCTTTTTTAATGTTCAGTTTTGCAACGAGGAAATCAGTCTATTGCCAAACCCACAGAGTGCTCTTTATGCTCAATTGTTTGGCGGTAATCTTCAATATATTTGAAACTTACAGTAATATTAATGTGTGTAACCCTGACGACAGAAAAATGCATACATTGACATAAAATAATGTTTCGGTCGTCCATAAATATGCACAATTCAAATCGGTTTTAGTTTCAAACAAATCAATGCTATTATGCTATGAACTATGATTCCTAAACAAAATAAATGTATAAAAAGCTATATGGAGTGTCTGACATATTAACCATTAATAAGCCTATCAACTACAATTATTTTTATAAATATATATGTCATCAAATTAACGTGAACATTCTTTTTAACTAGTGTCAGCGATTATTCCCTGTCAACTGGGAGCGTCTACAAACCTTTAGCAGTTCATTGCTAATAGAGAAGACAGAAATCTCTGAAACACTTTAGAGACAATTAAAAACCAAATAAAATACGCCATCAACAATCCAATATATTTTAATGGTCAGGCTATAATTAAAGTAATGCATTGTGAAAATCAGATTAGAGTTGGAGGCGAAACCTTACTTTAAAATATCAATCTGTCACTACATGTCTTCTAAAGTTAGTTTGAGATCTATTGAATAGAAGAAACCTGATCCCGCTCAAAGCTTTCAATAGAAGAACCTATCACAAATAATTTAACACAAAACTTCTTTCTCTTGCATGATAACAGAAGGCATTGCAAAGATGAGCACGTTTGGAAGCATTATGAGATAGTTTCAACATGATTAGGAAAAGAGCATTGCATAATGCTTTATTAATTTTATGGAAATCTTAATCAATTGCAGTAACCGCTCCTGTGGCCTAGTATTTATAGCTACCGCCGCAGAAGATGGCGGTCGTAGGATCGATTCCCGGATGAGTTATATCAAAGACATTCAAAATCGGTTCGAACAATCTTGACACTCAGCATTAGGACGGTTAGTGTTAGTACGTATGAAACTATACTATGGAATGTATTTACATCGCAAGGCATTAGACTAAATGTAGATTTTGCAATATTATCGTTATATTAATCCTGCCAAATGCGTAAATTGTCTACCCAACGTCCATATAGCTCTCAACGTTTTCATCCTTTACTTCATGTATGTGACAATGGATTACAAAGATGTATTGTAGCTATTTCTTTGCTGAAGGTGCAGTCCGATAAACATGTTTGAGTCACCTCAGATTTCTTCCTTCAAGATTACCCAATGTGTTTTAGTAAATCGGTTTTAAAAATACATTGATATTGTCCTCCGCTATTATTATTGCTGTGCTGAAGTAGATTTTCTCAACGGATTGAATGTATTCAAGGCATTACGTTTTTTTCCAAGCTATTAAATTGTTTGTGTTCTTTACATTTTATGTAAGGTTAATTCAAGCCTTTCATGAAGTTTTTCTTCTCGACTTGCCGCTACCTGGATGATGAAATATTTACCACGTTTTTTTCCAACATGTCGGACAGTTGCTAGGAGATAGAATCATTCATTACATTCATTTCATATCTCGCCTATTTCTAAATACACATTTCTGTTAAGGTTGTCAGTAACGGTTTTAAAATAATACTGCTTTGGACTTGTGTTACTCAGAGGTATATACTTATGTGACACCATTTAGAGTTAAATTAATCAAATTGTCATATAGAGGAAGTATTTGTGCGAGTGTGGAATAAATTAAACATAAATTATTGTATTACCTTCTTTAATCTTACCAACTAAGCTGCCATACTGGTTTTTCAATTTTTTGGACAATGCTGTTTAAGTTACCTGTACACAATTGTGTTCTTTTTATAACATTACTTGGATTATATAGTAACGCATATCGGGAATACTGATCCATTCAATGATTGACATTCCTTTACATTTGTCACCAAATGTTCAATACACCAATGTTATAATATAGATATAATTAGCATTACTTTAATTTTGCCACAATTAGCCAGCAATGCACGTTTATTTAATGTTTAATTCAAAATGCCAAAAGACTTTCTTCGGGAAAGTGGGATCAGTATTACATTCAAATATTTGATCCAATCACTCGTACAAAGAAGGTCATTTAAAGTTTTGGAACAAATATACAACGGGCCAATAGAGCAAGTTGAAAGATGAAATTGGAACAAATTAAAAATTCCATTATTAAATCATCCAGTAATATCATGAGGTTAGCGATTGGTGTCCTAGAGGTCTTATAACGATAACATAATCGTCAAACTTCGTATCAACACAATTTTGGATTGTATTGAACCGAAACAAAAATAAATAGAATGCTACCGGATTTTATAGTGAGGACCTTCCTCAGACAAAAGTGAAACCCAACATGTAAGATAACAATGCAACTCGACAACGCTTTAAGAATCAATTGGGTATTATGGCATAGAAAAATGGAAGCATTATGATAGGATGTTTACACGATTACGAAAACCTTGAAAAACACAAACATAATTTTGAAAAAAATGAGAAACAATATCATCGTATTCAATTTCAACTTTATATTTTCAACATATATTAAGAGATTAAGCTAGCAAGTTCAATATTCGTTCAATGACCGTGTTGTGTCTTCTATTTTAGTTTGTGTTCTTTTACAAGAATCGCTTAGCTTTTCAAATATTTATGAGAGAATTATTCATTTGTCTCTAAATAACACACAGACATACTTTTGGGATTTGAGAATGTTTTTAACTTACCTACCAATAAAACTGAAACACAGATAGTTAGTTTCAATTATCACGTTATAATTACTGTAAAGATTAAAATGTAAAAATTCGAATGTGTGTATGTGAGAGATTTGGAATGGGGACGAAGCATTGAAATAATTAAGTGATAACACTATGATGTCTGTAGCGTGGAAGTTTATTTTTATGTCTTGCTCTGGATCAATGCGACTCCGACATGTAGTTTGTTGTCCCACCCAGTCTCAATATGTTGACACCAGGCCGACCAGTCCTAACGCCATCCTCTTAATGCTGAGCGTCAAGAGAGGCAACTGTTAGTACCATTGTTGTAAGTCTTTGGTATGACTCAGACGGGGATCGTACCAACGACCTTCCGCTTCCGCGTCGGGCGCTCTAACCACTAAGCCACCGATGCGGTTTATAAAGCAATAGTCCATAATAACCGATCTGACAGAAATGGAGGACATGAGGGAACATCATAAACGTGTGGTACTTGTTTCATAAACTCAAACGAATATAAACACTAATCTCTTCTTACACACGATTAAACTATGTAAACTATGTATTGTCCTTTCTCGAAATTGTAATGATTGTGTCAGCTAATACGTTGTTGCAAATTAATATATCCATTCTTTGGATTTGTTTCAACAAGCCCTCTTATATTCTAGTTTGAAATACGGTGAACTATATAAATGCAAGTAAGAAATAAATTTATTATCTATTTAGACTTTAATATTTTAATAAACGTATGAGCTGCTAAACTAATCGTTATTGGGAAATATAAAATATAGCATATGAATAAAACCGTTGTACCTGCCTCAGGACAAACTTTGGTCATTATCGATAATAAACAAACTAAATATAGTATCCACTGAATCTTTCGCAGGTAGGAATAATATTGTCTAAATGAATCTTTAACATCAAATCTGATATAAATAATCTTGTTTCAAACACCATGAAGAATATTTTGATGTTAATTTCAAACGTAGCAAGACCTTGAAATATTATAATGTGTTGCGAAATAAAGATTTGATAAAGATTTAAGAAATGTCAAGGAGAACATATAGCCATGTTCTAAACGCCTTGTGCGTAGAGAAGCAAAAGAAATTGTACTTTCTTTAATTGGTCTATACCTATCTATTGATGTTTTAAATATTTTATAACCCAATAAGAGACAAACTAATTCATATATTACCATCAAGAGTTCATTTTTGTTTTCATCAAAAGACTAATAATCGCCAAAAGACTCAAGATTAACCTGCATATTTGTGTTGCATTGATATGTTAATATAAATAATTACAATTGTTCTGAATTTACCGATTTGTATCCAACCTGTTTCGATATAAATGGTTTCGTGATACAGACAAATAATTTTGATAGACATGAAAATATTCTGCAGACTACTTTAGGTCCAACATTACCGGTAATTGTATCTGAAGCTTTATTTGTACTAACTTCTTTAACATGAATAATAACAAGCCCAACCACACACATTTACGGTCTCAGACTAGAATATCCATCTCTGATTAAAGTCTCCCTTGGGAAGTATAGGAAAAAGTATACAGTCATTCCTGCCAAAGAAAGCATATGACAGGCTTTGCAATCCAATTATTAAATATTGTTGCATTTTGATTCATCAATATTTCCCCGACTGTTATTCAAAGTCATGGTCAAATGTCGAGCAAGGGATATTACTAAACATGCAGACGATTTGGATTAGGAACGAATCGATAAGTATGGAAAACAAAGAACAAATATTCCTTTAACAGCATGTGCCATTAGCAAGGGTAATGTTAGAAAATAAGGAATAAACTGGTGTAAACAGTATCAACCAATCTCTTAAATATCGAAACATTGATAAGAACAAGGCACGGATGTGACTTGAATGACCATCTCTGTCCTTCTATTTTGTATTACTAGATAAAGTTTCCATGACATGACCTATGTATTCAGCTGTAATGAAGACGATAACGAAACAAACCTTCAAGCTATCTAAACCTGAATGAATTGTTATAAACACATCTGCTGATATAATGACAGAAAGGAGGTCAAACTGGAGTTATTAGGATACAATGTTCGTGAATGGATTGTATCGATGTTTACATTTTACCTAATCACTCAAAATGTTAAAGAAAATGTACTATGGAATGTATTAACTTTGTAAGGCATAGGATTTAATGAAGATTTGGTAATAATAACGTTACATTAGCTCTAACAAGTATGTTATCTTTACACAATTTTAATTTATACGAAACTTAAATGATCCTATTGTATCGTATCAAAGGACATTGGCGATATACTTATTAAAGACATCTATTTAATCTTGGGGTTACAAGACTAGCTCGTGACAAAGTGATGTACAGTCTATCAAAGATGTCGCATCATATTTCTTCCTTTCAAGATTACCCAATGTGTTAAATTAAAAATGTTTTACATATGCGTTGCTATTGTCTTATTCTATTTTATAACTGACTGAACTAAAATGTGCTCAAGGTTTTGATTGTATTCAAGACTTTACGTTTTCACAAACTATTACATTATTTCTTTACATTTTGTTAAGAGGTTATTCGAAAAATGGTATGAAGTCTTACCTCATGATTCTCCGCTACCTGGATGAAATATTGAACACATTTAATTTTTAACATGGACGGAGGTTGCTAGGAAATAGAAACATTCGTTATATTCATTTGATGTCGCAACTATTCCAAAAAAACTTTTATATTAAGGTTGCCAGAGATGGTTTTTAAGTAATACTGCATTGGACTCAGAGGTATACACTTACGTGACACAATTTAGATTTAAATTAATCAAACTAGAATATAGATGAAATTTAGACTTTGATATGTTAATACACATATTAGCTGCTCAACTAATTGTTATTCAGAAATATGTAATACATCATATGAATGAAACGATTTTAACTGTCTAAGAACAACATTCGGCCATGATACAAACTATTAAATTACTCGCGTCCTTTATATTTTGTGAAAGGTTATTTCAAGCCTTTTTTGAGGTTTTACCTCTCGATTCGCCGCTACCTGGATGAAATGTTTAACACTATTATGTTTCAACATGGACGACGGTTACTAGGAGATAGAAATATTAGTTACATTCATTTCGTGTCTCACCTTTTCGTAAAAAAACATTTTTAATAAGGTTGTCAGTGATGGTTTTAAAGTAATACTGCTTTGGACATGTCTTACTGAGAGGTATATATTCATGTGACTCAATCTATATATAAATTAATCAAATTGTAATTAGCACGAAATATTCGGGCGAGTGAGAAATGGTTTCAAACTAACCCATTTTATTACCTTCGTTAGCCTGCACAAGTAAACCGCCTGACTGGTTTTTCAATATTTTGAGCAAACTTGTTGAACTTAAGGAACTCAATTATGTTCTTTGTTTATGAAATAAGTCAAATTATTTTGTCCTGCAAATAGGGAATTATGATCCTTTCAAAGTTTGAAATTCCTTTACAGTTGTATTCTAACGTTCAATACACCACTTTATATTATAGAAAAAAGACCAATATTCCATTGTTTGCCACAATTAGGTAACAATACAGGTTTATTTAATTTTTGACTCAAAATGCCAAAAGTCTAATTCTTCCCGGAAATGGGGTCAGTACTACTTGCACATATTTGCTCAAGTGAAACAAACAAATGGTTATCCGTTTTAAAACGAATCTTTTAAATGAGGTATTTTTTACAATTTTGGAACAAATGCAAAGCGGGCTATAGAGCAAATTGAAAGAGGAAATTTGGACATTTAACAAATATATATATATATATATATATATATATATATATATATATATATATATATATATATATATATATATATATATATATATATATATATATATATATATATATATTGATATTTATATATATATATATTATTTTAATATTGACAGACAGTATTGTATTGATCGATATCACATATAAGATAGACGACAACAACCGTGGTACATATTTTTAAAGACTTTGAAATACGTACGCGTATGTAATACTCAATACGGCAGTCAAGTCCATAATGCTAATATGGTAGTTGTAAACAATAGCAACCTTTCCATTGTGCAAATGTCCAAAATGACACATGCATATGCTACCATATTTATTAGAGGCAATATATTCTACAAAACAAGCAACACAATTGGTTAGCAAAGAGAAGAAGCCAGATCCGACTTGTATGGCGTATCAAGAAAACAACCTTCACAAATATCAAATATGATGAAGTAATATAATGACGCAGTTCTAAAGTTAGTCACCTTTAGATAATTTCAATTGATACCAAAAATAAATGATCCTATTTAATTTTTATCAAAGGATATTGTTTTTTGGTAGACCAAATTAAAGACATATTTAATCATGAGGTTTCATAAGTAACTCGTGACAATGTTAGCTCTCAAATACTGTTGTTTGAAATATTCCTCGGCGTTCTTTTTTAATTTTCAGTTTTGCAGTCAGAAAATCAGTCTATTGCCAATACCATAAAATGCTCGTTATGCTCACTTGTTTGGCGGCAATCTTCAATATATTTAAAACTTACAGTAATATCAATGTGTGTAACCCTAACGACAGAAAAATGCATACATTGACATAAAATAATGTTTAGGTCGTCCATAAATATGCACAATTCAAATCGGTTTAGTTCCAAACAACTCAATGCTATTATGCCTTTAAATATGATTCCTAAACAAAATAAATGCATAAAAGGCTAGATGGAGTGTCTGAAATATTATATATCAATACGCCTATAAACTACAATTTTTTTATCAATATATATGTCATCAAATTAACGTGAACATTCTTCTTGACTAGTGTCAGCGATGATTCTCGGTCAACAGGGAGCGTATTGAACCCTTTAGCAATTCACTGCTGAGAAGAAAGAAATCTCTGAAACACTTTAGAGGCAATCAAGAAACAAATTATGGACGCCATCAATATTCCAATATATTGCAATATTCAGGTTATAATTAAAAAAATTCATTGAGAAAATGAGATTGGAGTTGGAAGCAAAACCTTACATTGAAAATATCAATCTGTCCCTACATGTCTTATAAAGTCAGTTTGAGTTATATTCAATGGAAGAAACCTAAAGCCTAAACTCCCATATTCGACGAACCTATAACATATTAAGAAACACAAAACTTCTTTCACTTCCATGGTAACAGAAGGCGTGGTCGCTCCCCATGGGGTCGGATTGATCTACTCCTCACTCCGCCACCTGTGCCAATCTGGATGTACACAGGGTGAGGTCAATGGCGGAGAGGGTGCCGTGAACCGGATTGAGTCTGGTTTTGGCACCATCATTGAGTATAGTTAGGGTGGATTCAGTGACCCATGTCTCCACCAACTTACCCCTTCCATCCGTCACTTCACCCACCCCCAAAGCTCATTCTGGGCGTTGATATCTAAGTTCGGATTGAATGCATTTGGTTAACTTTTTTAGTGTTAAATGATGGTTTAATTTAGTATTTCTTCCTGGGTTATAAACATTGAAGATTTACAATTCACTTTTTCCCATGTTAACTAATAAAGATTGTATTTATATTAGTAAATTGCTGATATCCCAAGATGTAAAGGGTATTACAGTTGCAGATGGTAAGATGTTATTCATAAATACGGCTAATCCACCCCCGCGGCCTTCCGTTCTATGTTGGAAACAACATGGGGAGTAGCCTTGCATTGATGGCAATGTTTTAGAGTTTGTAGAATGTTTACTTTTCTGAATGCAGAGTATGTCAGGTTTGTGCAGTGTATTTATTAATTTGAGTCTTAATTCACTGATGTTTCCTTACAGCCCGATTGCAATCCATTGCCAAATAGTAACGTTCTTTGTGGTGTATTAGCCATTTGCATTGGGTTCGTTAAGTGTAATTAGGTTTTCTAGCTGAGTTTTAACATTTGTTATTGATAGCTGGATATTTATTTCAATATTTGGGTGTTTTAGTTCCATCTTGTCAATTAGTCTGTCCATTTTAGTTCAATAATTATGTCAGCCTGACTGATTCTGTCGTTATTGTTGTTGTTGATTGTCCTACTTTTCCCTTGTGTGGCCATTTTATTAATTGATTGAACTTTTTTAATGCGTTCTTTGCTGTTTTGCATTTGTTTTTTGCAGTGCAGTTTAGCTGTTCTGTAATTTAGATGTAACGAGTTCATGATCCCTACTACGGTGTGTTCCCTCGCTGAAGCCGGACATTATGCGAATTGGGGTAAGTGGGGGCCCCTGCAGTGTGTACATTTTGAGTTTTGTCTATTGCATTTCTTCTTATGTTCTACCCCGCATTTCTTGCATTTAGCTGGAAATTTGCTTTTTAGTTTGTAATGACCCCAGAGTTGACACTTTGTGCAGAATCTAGGTTTGTTTATGTACTGTTCAATTCGGTACCTAGTTCCCGAATTTCCTAGCTTGATTAGTGTTGGTGGTGGTGGTGGGGGGTCGAGGTTTCCAATATGGTGACGTTGGTTACCATTTTCCCTCTGTTTCCTATCTGATAGTTTTTATGTATACTGTTTCCTCCCTCTTTTAATTTGATTGCTATTTCGTCATTGGTAAGTTGGCCCAGTCGTCCAGTTAGTTTAAGTACCGCTTTGTACTTAATGGGTTGCGGTATTTTGGTGGTTGTTGTTTTTGAATGGTCCTTATTTGTGGTAAGTAGTTTAGGGTGGGTGTAGTCCTGGTTTTATGATGTTGTTCAACTTTGACTGGCATCTCGCAGTTTTTCGATTTCCATATATTTAGCTGCTTGGCTGCTAAGACTACAATGTATTATTATGTAATTCTTATTGGGCCTAATTATTTATCTTTGGCCCGGGTGGATTTGAGTTAGGGTTTTTTCAATACTATTGGTAGATAGGTTGATGAATTGAGTGGATTTGCTTTTAATATATAACATCAATTCTAATCTGTGGTATTTGTGAGTCTTGATTTTCCTGTTTGTTATTGGGGTGGCATTATCGTTATTTGGCTCTATTTGTGGGGTGGGTGTGTTATTTGTTTTCATAGTAGAGATTGCCTGTTTGTTTATTTCCTGTTTCTAAGCATTGTGTTGGATTGTGCCTTGTTTTATTAGTTTCATTGGTTTTTCCCCTTTCCTATACCATCCCATGAGTTGTGGATTTTAGACGGTGGAGAGGTTGGGGTAATGATAGATTCGGTCGGATAGAATCAATCCGCCTCTGTCAATTGCTTCGATGGGCCCGGTGTTTGGCTTTTATGGATATTTATCTTGCTTGATTTTTTTTTGCTAGATCTGTTTTTGCCCTCCGGCATTTTGGCCATTTCCTGTGGGGCCTTTATTATCACTGTGCACATATGGCTCGCTTTAGTTCTTGCGGCCTGTGCGTAATTGGGCTTGCTATATACGTTAATCCCTACCGGTTTCTTAATTGGCGAGGCGGCCATTATTTGGAAATTGGGGTGGGATGATTTATTATGCTGGATTCGCCTTGTATTTGTGTGGCGTTCAATGTTTCTACTACCATACTGTGGTCAAATAGATTGAACTCGACGATTGATAACGGGTTGACTTGTTCCGTTGCTTTCCAAATTAAATTAAGATCTGGATTTGCATGTACATTGAGCTTTGTCTGCTCTTTGTTGTTTGAGAATTATTTGTAATTATTTATCGTATCTTAGTTTCGTTTGCGGCTTCCTTTATCAAAGTGGAGTTGAGTTTTTCAGCATGTCTCCTATTTTGATTGCCATTCCAGCTCATTCGGCTTCTAGCATATAAATCTTTCTTTAGTGACTTGGAATCCATTTTGTTTGGTTCAATTTTTAATAAAGGATTACTGGGTATTTCGTTAGCTATGAAATTGAGTATTCATGTGCAAAATGATTATCTAGAAGTAACTGTTATTATAATTTGCTAAATTTATCCTGATGTGAACTAAATATAAATTGAGTTATGTTATTAGAGATAGTTAATTTGCTTGAATTATTAATACATAATTGCCGGCTTCGATTCAGAGGTCGTATGGAATACAACGTGTTTCAAAGGCAACACAAGAATTTGCAAAGTGTGATTCTTTGTCTTGTGAAGTACAATAATTGGCAAATTAAGTTTTAAGTACAGAGCGGTAGTAGTTATAGACAAAGTGGTAGATCTAAGCAAAATGTTATAACAGCAAGGAGGTTTAATTCCCGAAGGTTTAACTGTGGTAACTGATTTTCTCAAATGTTGATAGATGAAGGCTTTCAGCTAGGCGGGGAACAAAGGAAAAGAGTAGATTTGAGCTGGTGGTGATAGATGGATGAATGGCAGGCTGGATACGCAGGCTGTATTAAGGTGAGGCTAGGCGGATAAAAAAATAGGAAACAGGTTACAGTTACACGTGGTTGAGGTCCTGAGCTGTCCTTTACGTCTTATCGTCTTGATAGTCAGGCTGAGGAGTGTTAGTACTTAATGAAATATACTATAGAAAGTATTTACTTTGTAATGGATTAGACTAAATGGAGATTTGGCAATAATCACGTCATATTAGTCCTAACAAATGCGGAAATCGTCTACACAGCATCTATATTACTTCAGCATTTTCATCTTTTACTTCATGTATGTCACAATGGATTACAAAGCTGTATTGTAGATATTTCTTTGTTGAAGATGCAGTCCGATGAAAATGTTTGAGTTGCGTCGGATTTCTTCCATTCAAGATTACCCAAGTTGTTCCAGTATACATGTTTTATAGATGCATTGATTTTGTCCTATTAAGATAGCTGTGCTTAACTAGATTTTCTCAATGTATAGGATGCATTCAAGGCTTTACGTTTTTTTAAAACTATTACATTCTTCGTATTATTTAAAGTTTTTGAAAGGTTATTTCGAGCCTTTTATGAAGATTTACTTCTCGACTCGCCGCTAACTGGATGAAATATTTGACACGTCTATTTTTCAACATGCAGGACGGTTGCTAGGAGACAGAAACATTCGTTGCATTCATTTGATTTCTCACCTATTCCTAAATGCACATTTTTATTAAGGTTGTCAGTAATGGTTTTAAAGTAATACTGCTTTAGACTTGTTTTACTCAGAGGTATATACTCATGTGACACAATTTAGATTTAAATCAATAGAATTGTAACATAGACGAAATATTTGGGCGAGTGGGGAATTATTTAAACATAAATTAATGTATCACGCTCGTTAGTCTGACCAAATAACATTACTCGGATTATATCATCCCCCAAATAGGGAATACTGATCCATTCAAAATCTGAAATTCCTTTAGATTTGAATTCTAGCGTTCAATACACCACTTTATAATATAGATATAAATAGCAATATTCCATTTTTTGTCCCAATTAGACTACAATGTATGTTTATTTAATTTTGATTCAAGATCACAAAATACCAATTTATGGCGTCAGTACTACATGCAAATATTTGCTCAAATTAAAGAAAGAAATTCATTTAAAGTCTTGGAACAATATCAAATGGGCGTATAGAGCAAATTGAAACAAGAAATTGGAACCTTTTACAAATGAAAAGTTCCATTTTTAAATCACCCTGTTATATAATGAGGTTAGCGAGTGGTGTCTTAGACGTCGTAAAAATAGAACGTAATCGCTAAACTTCATAAATCCTTGGAGAGTTTTAATCCAAGACAAAAATGAATACAACCCTAACGGTTTAATATGGTGAGGAAGTTCCTCAGACAAACGACATTCCCTTATTGTAAGATAGCAATCCAACACGACAACGCTTTACGAATCAACTGGGTATTATTTAAAAGAAGAATGCAAGGATTATGAGAGGATTTTACACGATTACGGACACTTTTAACAACACAAACATAATTTTAAATAAAGCAGAAACAATAATATCGTCATTAATTTCAACTGCATATTTTCAACATATATTAATAACTTCATCTCGCAAGTTCAATCGTCGTTCAATGACCGTATTGTGTCTTTTCTATTAGTTGGTGTCTTTTTAGAAGAATCTTTAAGCTGTTCAAATATTTATGACAGAATTATGCATTTGTCTCTAAATACAACAAAGACGTCACTTTTAGTATTGAGACTTACGATTGCCAAAATGTTGTCAACATACCTACCACGAGAAACGAAACGCAGATAATGAGATTAAAACATCTCATGCTAATTACTATGAAGATTAAAATGTAAGATTTCAAATGTGTGGAAGTGAGAGATTTGGAATGTGAACGTAGCTTTTAAACAATTCAGTGATATGAAAACGATGTCTGCAGCGTGGCAGTTTATTTTTATGTCTAGCACTGTACCATTGTTAATCAAAAATGTAGTATGTTGTCCAACTCAGTCACATTATCCTGACCAGCCTACATACTGACCTTTAAATTCTGATGCCACGTGAGTAACCTTTTAGTACCATTTTGTAAATCTTTGGTATGACACGGATGGGAATCGAACCCACGACCTCGCACATCCAATATATACGCTCGAACCACTAAGCCACCGGAGCAATCAATGAGAAAAATAAATTATTCTCTATTCCATTATCTATCTCTCTATCTATCTATCTATCTATCTATCTATCTATCTATCTATCTATCTATCTATCTATCTATCTATCTATCTATCTCTCTCTCTCTCTCTCTCTCTCTCTCTCTCTCTCTCTATCTATCTATCTATCTATCTATCTTTTTAAATAAATAAATATATATATATTATATATATATATATGTATGTATGTATGTATGTATGTATGTATGTATGTATGTATGTATGTATGTATGTATGTATGTATGTATGTATGTATGTATGTATGTATGTATGTATGTATGTATGTATGTATGTATGTATGTATGTATGTATGTATGTATGTATGTGTGTGTGTGTCTGTGTGTGTGTGTGTGTGTGTGCTGTTGATATTTAAAGACAGAATTGTCTTTATCGATTGCACACATAAGATAGCTGAGATCAACCGTGGCACATATTTTTAACACTTTCAATTACGTACTTATATGTAATATTCAATAACTCATTCAGGTACATAATGCGAAAATGGCACATTTTACAAGTGTAACCAATCCATGAGGCAATGCCACAAACGACACATGCAGATGCTAACATATTTATTTGAAGGAGTAGTTTTTGGAAAGAAAACAGCGCAACACAATTGTTTAGATAAAAAGATGAAGCCAGATCCAATCTGTATGGCGTAGAAAGTAAACAAATATCAAATATGATGTAGTAATATAATGAATGATTCAGTTCTAAAGTAAGTCATCTTTAGATAATTTCAATTGATACAAAATGTATATGATCCTATTTCATTTTATCAAAAGGTTTTGTTTCGGTAGACTAAATTAAAGACACATATTTAATCTTGGGGTTTCAAGAGAAACTCGTGAGAATATGAGCTGTCAAATACTGTTGTATGAAATATTCCTCGGCGTTCTTTTTTATTTTTCAGTTTTGCAACGAGAAATTAGTCTATTGCCAATAACATAGAGTGCTATTTAGGCTCAATTGTTTGACGGTAATCTTCAATATATTTAAAACGTACAATAATATAAATGTGTAACGCTAACGACAGAAAAATGCATACATTGACATAAAATAATGTTTCGGTCGTCCATAAATCTGTACAATTCAAATCGGTTTTAGTTCCAAGCAACTCAGCGCTATTATGCCCTGAACTATGATTCCTAAACATAATAAATGCATAACAAACTAAATGGAGTGTCTGAAATATTATATATTAATACGCCTATAAACTACAATTTTTTACAAACATATCCGGCATCAAATTAATGTAAACACTCTTCTTGACTCGTGTCAGCGATGGTTTCCTGTCAATATGGAGCGTATTGATCCCTTTGGCAATTCACTGCTAACAGAAAAGAAAAAAAATCTCTGAAACAATTTAGAGACAATCAAGAAACAAATTATGGACGCAATCAATATTCAAATATATAGCCATGGTCAGGCTGTAAATAAAATAATGCATTTCGACAATCCGATTGAAGTTGGAAGCATATGTTCACTTTTGAAATATCAATCAATCTATACAAATCTTTTAACGTTAGTTTGAGTTATATTGAATAGACGAAACCTGATACCGCTCTACGGTTTTAATCGACGAACCTCTCACAAACAAATGCACACAATAACTCGTTCTCTCCCATGGTAACAGAAGGCATTGCAAAGATGGGCATGTTGAAATTATTATGATAGTTACAACATGATTACGAAAAGAATATTGTATGATACTTTATTACTTTTTAATCAAATCTTAATCAATAACAACTTATCCTATTGTTCAATATGAAAACATAATACATGCTAACCAAATTTATTTAAAGAATGTATACCTTTTGCGTATATTTCGATAATCTTAAATCTGCAATACTTATTCAGAATTGAATGGTCGTCTAGTCAGTGCCACAAGCAAACGACAACAATTAGTATCTGTAGCCCATAGTAACCGCTCTGACAGATATGGTGGACATGAGGGAACATGATAATCGTATAGTACATGTTTCATAAACTCAATCAAACCTAACCACTACGATTTTCTTGCACAGGATTACACTATATTCAAAATATATCTAGACTGTTATCTAAATGATAATGATTGTGTCGCCTCATAAGTTGTTGCTAATAAATATATTCATTCTTTGAACTTTTCGCAACAAGCCCTCATATATTCTTCATTGAAATAATGTGAACTTTATAAATGCAAAGAATAAATAAATGTATCATCCATTTAGACTTTGATATTTTAATACACATATTATCGGCTAAACTAATCCTTATTCAGAAATATATAATACATCATATGAATGAAACGGTTTTAACTGTCTCAGAGAAACCTTCGGCCATTATCCAAACTATTAAATTACTCGCATTCTTTACATTTTGTGAAAGGTTATTTCAAGCCTTTTTTGAATTGTACCATTCGATTCGCCGCTACCTGGATGAAATGTTTAACACATTTATGTTTCAACATGGCCGACAATTACTAGGAGATAGAAATATTAGTCACATTCATGTCATGTCTCACCTTTTCGTAAATAAACATTTTGTATAAGGTTGTCAGTGATGGTTTTAAAGTAATACTGCTTTGGACATGTCTTACTCAGGGATATATATTAATGTGACTCAATCTATATATAAATTAATCAAATTGTAATATACACGAAATATTCGGGCGAGTGAGAAATGGTGTCAAGCTAACCCATTTTATTACCTTCATTACCTTGCCAAACTAAGATGACACAATGGTTATTCAATAATTTGGGCAAAGTGGTTGAAGTTAAGGAACACAATCGTGTTCTTTGCTTATAAAATAAGTCAGATTGTGTCGTCCTACAAAGACGGAATTATGATCCGTTCAAAGTTCGAAATTCCTTTATATTTGTATTCTAACGTTCAATACACCACTTTAAATTATAGATAAAAAGATCAATACTATATTGTTAGCTACAATTAGGCAAAAATACAGGTTTATTTAATGTTTGACACAAAATGCCAAAATGTCTAATTCTTTCCGAAAATGAGGTCAGTACTACATGCAAATATTTGTTCAAGTCAAATAAACGAATGGATATCGGTTAAAACGAATCTTTTAAATGAGTTCTTTTTTAAAATTTTGGACAAAAGATAAAACGGGCCTATATAGCAAATTGGAAGAGGAAATTTGTTCATTTTACTAATAAAATATCCATTTATAAATCATCCGGTTATAGAACGAGGTTATATATATATATATATATATATATATATATATATATATATATATATATATATATATATGATGGACAACATCCGTCTAACATATTTTTAAGCACTTTCAATTACTTATTCATATGTAATACTCAATACGGCAGCCAAGTCCATAATGCTAATATGGCATATTTGAACAGGTGTAACCTATCCATTGAGTCAATGCCCCAAAATGACACATGTTAAAGCTGACATATTTATTAGAGGCAATAGTTTCTGCAAAACACCCAAGACAAATGTTTAGGAAAGAGAAGCCAGATCAAAATTGTATTGCGTATCAAGAAAAGAGACTACACAAATATCAAATATGATCAAGTATTATAATGACTCAGTTCTAAATTGAGTCATATTTGGATATCCCAATCTTAAATCTACCTATTTGATTTTATCAAAGGATTTTTTAGGTAGACCAAAATATAGACATATATTTAGTTTTGAGGTTTCAAGAGTAACACGTGACAATATGAGCTCTCAAATACTGTTGTTTGAAATATTCCTCGGCGTTCCTTTTTATTTTTTTCGTTTTGCAACAAGGAAATCAGTCAATTGCCAATAACATGTAGTGCTCTGTGTGCTCAATTGTTTGACGGTAATCTTCAATATCTTTAAAACGTACTATAATATCAATGTGTGTAACGCTAACGACAGAAAAATGAATACATTGACATAAAATAATGTCTCAGTCGTCAATAAATCTGTACAATTCAAATCGGTTTTAGTTCCAAACAACTCAGTGCTATTATATCCTGAACTATTATTACTAAACATAATAAATACGTAAAAAGCTAGATGGAGTGTCTGAAATATTATACATTAATAAGCCTATTAACTGCAATTTATTTATATATAGATCCCTCATCAAATTAATGTAAACACTCTTCTTGACTCGTGTCAGCGATGGTTTCCTGTAAACAGGGGGCGTGGATGTAAGAGATATACAACTAGTAGCCAGAAAAAGAAAAGGATACAATAATCAATGCATATTACAAGAGTTTTTGTCTTCTTCATCGTTTTGTTCTTGTACTTGGTGATGTTGTTGTTGTTGTTGTTATTATTATTATTATTATTATTATTATTATTATTATTATTATTATTATTATTATTATTATTATGTTACTTTAATAATTATAACCATGAAGCCTATGCTTTTGTAAGCTTTAGTCTGATGCTGCCATTAGACGATTCAACGGTATTTGTAATAATCATGTTACTAAAAGCACTAAATTTGTAAGTCTACTCAGATTAATAGGTATCGAATGTCTTCTCAGGGCGGTAAAAATTGTGCGTATACATTTTGATATGACTTAAAATGCATGTGTACTCTTGTATTACAGATCTAAAATAGCTGTATTGTACATGGAACGGCGTGTTCTGTCTTGATTTCGTTTGTAAGTTAGAAATCATAAATACTGAAAAGTTATTTTCGAAAACACCAATTTGTAAATATTTTCTGCCACGTACCGAACCAAACAAGGGGTAATATCAAAATATTTGCAGGATGCGTACATTCATTTAAGTATCATTTCGTCACCATTCACTGTATTTACAGACCTAATCAGCCTCCTTGTAATTGTTTCATATTTTCCAATATTTCCAATTTTGTGGTTATCGCTCTGTGTAAAAGCACGTTTCAAATAATACCATCACGGGATGTTTCATAATTTTTGATGACAGTATATCTCACAAATTCTTGTTGTTCCATTTATATATAATATTACTTGTCTAAATTGTTATTTAAAAAGTTAGCTAAATAATCTTCATCGTTTCTTATAACATTTTCATTGTACATGTTATTGTATTAAATCATAACTTCGCCTCAGCTCTCTGCATTTTTTTTACCACCACAACGCAGACGCAACTGTGGTTCTCCTCTAAGTTCAACACAACATGGTAAACACGGTGCTGGTCTTAGACTTCCACGACGTACCCTTTGATATCTGTAGAATTCAGTTACAAAAAGATTTGTTACATGGAGTTTTGTAACCCATCATTAACCACTTTCAGTTGTTCTTTGAATAATTATATATACAAAATACTTCAATTTAAATAAATATTTGCCTTAAAAAGTTCTCATTCAGTAGCTTGTTTCTTTCCAGTAAAATCCATTTTAGGCTATTTATTCATGTATTTATCAAAATGCTTTGACCGTGGTTGTAGCAAGATGTTCTACAGTAGGGAAGTCTGCTATGAGCAAAGACAACATGATTTGTAAGTTTATCCGTATTCAGTTTTTGAAATTCGCCGACAGCTTTGTCAAAGTATCATTTGGCTTCCTGAATCGAGTGTGGCAAACGCCTATTGGCTTTTGTCGTTATATTGTGGATTTTGATATCATTGGCAAGTTTGGCTAATTTACGAACTATACCAGCGGCTTCGTCTTTCCCGGCGAACGCTGCAATTTGTATTGTTCCTCTAGTTGCCTCTTTGATATCCCCAAAGCGTGCAGATATTTCAATTTACCTAATAATGATTTATGATTTACTCTGAAAATAAAAAATAAAAAATTAAAATATACATTGTTGTTTATTGAAACCCTTACTGGTTTTGAATCAAGGTCAGGAACCTGGTCAGCATTAGATATTATGTCTCCATAAAGTTTCTTACCTCAAAAATATATATTAGAACTCTATTCGATTGTGATCTTTTGATGAGATTTCAATAGTTAAATTAAAAAAACAGGAATACAAGGAATGGCTCTAACGTGCAAAGGAGATTATTGCATAGGAAATCTGGATTTGAGTTATTTTCCTGCGATGATTTATTGTCATGCTATGGTCACTAGCGTTTGGTGCAGCGCTACCATCAGCAGTACTAAATACAGAATAAACTGAAGCGTTTAATTTCACAGTGCTGCAACAAAATAAATTTACATCAGTTCTGAATAGAGTGACGAGTTTAGTTAGAAGATCACAAACTATGAGTATGTATTCAATAGTATCATCACGAGCATGCGGAGTATGGTAAGAAGGTATCTGATAAGAGCATAGACGAGGCATATAAGATTATTACGTAGGTGTTGGGGTCTAATGAGAGAATGGTTTCAGTGATTCCATTGAGATTCAGGAGTTGAATTGTTCAAGATAACCAAAACATGTAGAGATCAATCTTTTTCCTATGGTGGAGATTATTTTTGTGACTCTGAAGAGTTTACGTTTGTTGTAATTATTTCCTGTAAAAAGAGCCTTAGAGGCTATGGGGGAATCTTTGGGCGGGTAGGTAGCTGTGATTATTTTTTCAAACGGTATTTACGACGAAACCTTCTTCGATTAGGTTAGTGGTGTAACCTTGTCCAAGGTAGGTTTTTATCTGCTAATTATGATGTGCTCACCTACTTTAAATTTGGATTGAAACATGCTGGCAAAAAATCTCAGTATCGTTTTGGGTTATTGCTGGCCAATATCATCCACATGGGATGTTTCAGAGTTATGTTACATCGCTGAACGACGGTCGCATTGACTGGATAATATATATATATATATATATATATATATATATATATATATATATATATATATATATATATATATATATCTTACTCTGTTGAAGCCATTCTGAGATGCTTTTGCTACAACTTTCGCTACCGTTATCTGTCCATATTTAATTGGACATTTGTTCACCTACTATTTTATCAAACGCTTCAAAGCATTTGTTTTTGTATTATTCAGAGGATCTGTCCATGCGTATTTAATGAACACATCGATGACCGTCATGATATATTTTAAATGATCGTTGCACCAGTTGTAATCACTCATGTGAACGAGACCTGCCGATCGGATATCGTCTCTTGCGACAGCGATGACTGGGCCTTGCAAATGGATGCGTGATGGGTTATGCACATCTGCGAGCGTTGAAAGATCTTTCACAACTGACGTTTTAATTTTACTTGGAATTTTGCAATGACGCGACGCATAAGAACTCTCTCTACACGTTTTCTGAAATTCTTTACGGTGTCATCAAAGCTTCGTTTTCTTGTCTGTCTGTCTTCCATTATTTGGAGTGACTTTGCTGTTTCTTTTTCCTGTTTCCTTGTGTTCAGTTCGGTAATCCTGGCTTCTCTATATTGTTCTGCTTCAACCAATTTCTTCATCGCGGTGACTTCACATTCCGGATCTTCCAGTAATCTGGACGGAATTTCCTGAGTCGATTTAAGAAAGTCCATCAACGGACCCTGGTTCGTATTGTATGTCGTTTGCTCCTAATCGGGCTTAGTGAGAATTGGCTTGAACCATCCCCGGTGACATCTCATTGAAAGGACTGCTTACCCCTCTTATTCTAGATATCATTTCAAACAACGTGGTACATCAGACGTTTTCTAAACTAACTCTGCTCAAAAGTGTGCATGTATTCTAACCCGAGATGTAAAAGTCATCAAAGCCTTTTCGATATCATTCAGGGATATTATCCACATAGCGAAGGCCATATCTGGATCCAGACGTCCGCTGTGGCTTAGCAGTCTGTGCTGACGCTGCAATGGTCTCTCGTATTATGAATTTAAGCACACCGTAGTACGACTAAGTAAGATAAATGCTGTTGCTGCGCTTGTTTCTTGAGAACGAAAAATAATCTCAGATGTAGTTCATGTTTTAGCAATCGATATTAATATCGTCGAACACGATGATATTATGCCTGTCCGAAAACAGTTCTTACGCGAGTTGTACGTGATCCGTATCTGCTATAATGAAAATAGTTTTCCATAAAATCGTCAGCAATGCAGTAGCCGAATCCGCTCAATGTCCTTGATTTGTTCTGGTGAGGATTGAGCCTATAAATGATCACTCGATCGTAAATCAATGTACAAGCCATTCAACAACAAAGTATTAACAAAACGCGAGCATCAAAAGAGTTATCTACTTCACTCATACCGCAAAAGCGTACTGAGGCACCGGTAAGTATTTATTTACATTGATCAGCACGTGCTTGAGCTCGGAGTTGACCAAAATATCTGTTGCAGCACATTCTTTCGTGGATGTAGAACTTTGCACACACACGGCCATCAATATTGGAGTCGCCCTCAACGTTAATTTTGGTCAAGCCACAAATCAAATGAGGATCGACGCGTGGATGAAATTTAAAATCGTCGATCTTGTATCCGAGTAATGAATTTAACCACTTCGTTGACGTCGTATATTTGTTTATCTAATGTCACAGTTAAGTTTATAGTGAATCACATACCTGCAGTGGTCTTTACTGGAGTAAATTCTGACTTGTTTCAAAGCCTTAAAACGTAGCATCAGTGTACTTTATTACCAACATCATGTGTTTGTACATCTAGGACTTCAGTCTGTTATGCCGATATCAGTACATGTAACATACGAATCGTGGATATTTATGTTACCGTTGCGAGTAATGTTTTTCCTCAACAAAAGCAACTACATTACCAGGTGTTGCTGTATTATTGTCAAGAACTACAAACTGTTCAGATACCATGCAAAGGAAAACTACAGTTTGAAGACCACTATAAAAATACACGCATACCTTTTATATAGTGTTTGACATAGAATTCATCCTTGAAAAAAAGACAATGAACCTCACCTGATACAGGCCACCCTTTAGGTAAGATGGATCAATAACACGTCCCGTGCCAGCCTGGATATAAATCATTTTGCTCTACAAAAGTATGTCTTTGCCGTATCGACAACATCGAGATAAGGATTGCATGCTCCATTTTGTTTTTAGCAACTCGTAGATATATCCAAACGGATCTGCAACACGCGGAAAAAATTCAACACAGATGACTGCACTCATACTATCGCAAATGTGACGATACAAATGAGCAAAGAAATAGTACATCTGTGAAGACTACTTTTAGCCATAATATAACAAGGTCAGAGAGCATTCTCATGACACCGGTCAACATAGAGGATCAACTCATGCGGATTGCAATATACGATTCACAGATCAAGACTTCCTACCGTTAATGGCAGATAATCTACGAGGGTACGAGGACATTTTATCATCTCAGTGCTCAGTCATCTACGTGTCAAAACGAATTCTCGCTGAGGTGACATACAAACTGAAATGCATCCCCAACAATTCTGAAGGCTATATGTCGTTATCGATTGTTCATGTCATCATAACTTGATGAACACGCTCAAAATCATCGTGCTCAACTCAATGAAGACAATCCTATAAAATTAAAACTACTACAAAAAGAAATTTATCCCTACAAGTAGATATATACGTGATCGAGATTTGATTAAGTCTTTTTTTCGCCGGAAGACGCCTTTTATTCTAATTTACGTATCTCCGACATCACCGATGTGTAATACCTACGAACAATTGAAGTGTGGAACACCTTTGGATGCCACACTCTCATGGATTATCACGATTTCTATCTACACACTGTTGTCCTCTTATTCACGGATGCGATCGACCATTTCAGAAAACACGTGCTTTAATAATTATCAACTAAATCAACTCTGGTAGTTCCTAGCACCAGGTCTTTAATTAGCTGGCTATGTCACAATCTGTCCCGGGGAAATTTTCAGTTGATCACCGGAAAGCAATTCTTGAAAAAAAGTCAAGTCGGATATCACGACGAAAGAAAATTTCGTCGAAGTAGATGTTGAATATTCATCCTATCTCAAGGATGACCACAGCGATTATTTCTTCGGCGCTGACATGCTTTATTGGGAACAACTACAACAAAAAAGCCATTTCGGACTCGGAGAAACCAAGGCGAAAGACTGGTAACCAAAAACCTACCAACAAATGCATCACTGACTATGTGAAAAGGCTGTCCAGATTGGTTTCTTTCTTAAAAAAGTTCATCCCGCTCTCAAGTTTCGTTAGTCAACGTGGATGAAAACCTACGACAAATTCAACACAAACAAACATGCAAATTCCAATACGAACGTCAGAAAATCATTCTTAAAACTCACATAGAAATGCATGGAAAACATCAGACACCAACAATCGAAATTGTCAATGATGTGCGACGAGACGGTAATCGCGTGCCCACAATTTCCTCATTAGTATGAAAATATTTGATGAAGAATTTGCCGCTGTCGAATGCGGAAAAAAACAATATTGTGCTGGACAATCCCATCCACGTTGGAGCGTCCGTTTGCAATCTTTTCAAAATGCACATGGTCTAGTTTCATTATTGTTTAATCAAAGGCCAATTCGGCGCCATCCTCATGCTGGTCATGACCAATATTGCTTCCCCTCATCTATGAAATTCTCACCGATGAAAAGCAAACCACTAAAATCGGCTCTGTATCAGTACCGAGATCCCTTCGATCATAGCAATTCTCCTCAAGACCTCCCCTTCCACTGCAAAGCTAATAAAAAGGAACCTCGAAAGTTCAAAGTTGAAACTAGTGTGATACACATCACATAATTCATCGGACATGTATCCAAAATGTATTTCTTCACCATCGCTAATGATATCTCATGAAAACGCCAAGGTGACAAAATACCTGTCATCGGTCATATCGCCACCATCGATAACTAGAGGCAGTAAGTACAATGACATATACGATATTACTCCATATGAACTCCCAAATGCAATGATACAACAAGAAATGACATTGTCTCTTTGATGTTAAATGTTACGTCAGAGATGATATTGATACCCTCTCAAACGGACTCAACAATCAATCATTGCGGTGATCCACACAGAAATGAGCCTGATCCCATAGTAGTAGAAATCCATTAGAACGCAGAGACCTAGATGAGCAAAAACAAAAACTACACCGTAGTTGTATATATTGACGGGTGAGTCGCTTACCTAGCCCAAGTATGGAGGTAGGTGACCCAGAACCCCCATTGTGCTAACCTACTAATGTTGACACGTTTTATTTGTCTCACGTGTTATTCTTATTCCTAATTTAATTTGCCGTAGATCATTGTGTAGCTCTAGCCTCCTAAACTTTTCACAAATGTCTACTGTCTATTGTGTCATTTTCTGATAAACGTTAGGTTGCTTTCATTATTTAATTGTCTTTCTTGCCCATATATGGGACACAACCTGGTATGGGGAAGAGAGATAACATTATATCACCAGGCTGAAAACTCATTTCCTTTGTATTTTTTCATACTTTAATTTCAGTTTTGACTGAGATGGTTACTTATTACTTCTTGCAACAAGACATTGACAAGTTATAATCGAAATCAGAAACATATACGAAGCTGAAATAGTGAGCTTAATTTGAAAGAGATTTCCCTTTATAAGACGAATGGTCCACCGACAGTATGTCCAAAAACGTGTTTGAATGGTTTAAAATCAAATGATTCTGAACGTATTTTATAACAGCAAACAAAAGAAAATTAACACCTTTGTCAAACCATTTCGCTTATCAAAGCAATATGGGCGAATTTAGATTTCTAACGTCTATAAACTTTTCAGCGTAATAGGCAGATGACAAAGTGTTTGACTCCTGCATAACTCTCTGGACAGTTCAAGACAGTTTGCCCCTTGATCAGACTCGGCATATTTGGAAAGGCAAATCAAGTCTATTAAGAACTGTATCAAAGCTTCTACTATGGAAATTGTATGGACGCACACATTATGGACAGTACGTATTGGTTGCCTGAATTGGTGTTAAATAAAGGCTGACACGTTCTGCCATTACTATGCTAAAAGGTCGTCAAATGCAGAATAATATTGCATTTAAGACATACGTATTGGGATTTCTTCAATTTAGCAAGTGTGAAAAGATCTAAACGTTTTAGAAGCATCACTTTTAATGTTCTGCCAATTTCAATGATTCAAGATTCAGTGTTGAGTTTTATTCATGTCTCGGTGACCTTCGAAAGAATTTTGATGGGCAAAACCAAGTATTTGCTGTCTTAATGAGTAACCAGCAACAACTGAACATATTACTGACCACTGTTTATCGGCGGGTACCTTCGGTGGCCTTACGTTTTTTATAAAGACCCCGTTTTAAAAATATAAACGGTGGTACTTGTAAATCCTCTAAATCCAAAATATCTCAGTCTTGTTCATGTACGATAATGAGTTATTGTCGTTTGTCAGTCTAATTTAAATAAGGAAAATGTGTACTAAGAAGACAATCACCGCGATCAATACCATTTGATTGATTACTTTGTGCAGCAACAGTGACCTCGTCGACAGCTTAACAGGTAAATGTGTCAGCTAAATAAATATTGTTTTGATCAACGTCGTTGATAAAAGCTCGCTTTCCTTTAGTTCTACTGTATACATGCACTGCTTGATGTTCCATTAGATCAACCTTTTGATACAAAACAATCCCTTCTGTTACAAGTTGGGTAACCAAAATCTTCTCTCTGGTCAGGTCATTCCATATCTTTTAATGAATACAGTTAATGGGTAAATATTTCACTGTTCTGACAGTAGCAAGTCTTAAAACAAAACCGGAGACAAAATGTTCACGTTGTATTTGAGACATAAAATATTTGTTGAATTTTACAACCCTTGTTGATTTTCGCTCTTTTCTGTCACTGTAAGACCATAGAGTCGTAATATAAAATATGAATTTTGTGAACAAACAAAACAATTCTTATGTAATTTTTGGTGATTTTAGCGATGCCTTGATACGCCTATTCTGCTTGAACAAAACCGTCTAATATCGTTCTTCTCTTTCACTGTCAAAACGTTGGCAACATACTGCTATTCCATTCTTTAAATAAGGTTATTAAGAAGCCAATTTAAAAAGAAATAGTTATTTATTAATGACGTATGTAGTCATGTGAGTTCTTATATTAGTTGTCACATTTACCAGACGATATTTTATAGCAAAATGATTTCGTTTTTCATTTTATTCAATTATGTTTGTAATTATTATTATTATTAGTAGTAGTAGTAGTAGTAGTAGTAGTAGTAGTAGTAGTAGTAGTAGTAGTAGTAGTAGCATTTGATGTTAACTAACATCTGCTGATATAAAATAAATGTATACATAACTAAAATGTTGTAATCGTATAAAATTATCAATACGGGAAAACGATACTAATTAAGATACGCAGCTTTGTTTCGATCTGTAAATGGTGAATTAGAGTTACACATTTTCAGCTGATCAACAAAATAATCATAACTGGTTAATGATTAAAAGTGTTTAAAATATTGCAATATTTATATCTTTTATAGTACATAACTGAGTCTTTCAGATAATATTAGTACAGAGTCTACGTTTAAACATGAATTGCTTCATCTGCTTCGTCAGCATGACAATAATGTCTGGCGAGAGTTGTTAGTGCCATATGAACTACAGTGTATGGAATTGCAAGCCACATATAAATATGCTTTGTCATTTCTTTTCTTCTTCTTCATAATGTTTATATTCTAATATCTTCCAGATGATTCAGGTATTGCTGTAGATCCGCTTGGTTTCTTACCATAGAGATTAATTATGGAATAGAATCGAAAATATAATTAGAAACATGATTTTTAAACGAACTTCTACTACTTACCTTATCTTATTTTTGCATACGCAGCAGGGCTTGGTTTAAGTTTCAGTAAGGTTTTAGATTATTAAGTGATTTTACTTTTTTCCATACTTAATTTAAATTTCAATAATATATATTGATCTTATTTATTTATATAGGTAGAGAGAGGTAGCAATCTAAATTTATATTACGATATTAACCAAACGTTCCTCTCCTTAATACCGTTTGTTTAATTTTTAATATATTCAGTTAGTATTGGATTATTGTTTATTCTATTATAAGTATCAGTTATTTGTGAAAGGTATCTAATCATAGAAGTAAAATAAATTTCATTTTATCTATTAATTCACACTTTTTAACTACATCCGCAATGAACTTTGCTTATATTAGATTTTGGTTGATGATACATGAGCTATTTAAATATTATCGATCAAAGTAGAATACTTAATATGCATTTGAGCTAAGTAATCTCCATCTAATGCGGAGCAGGGGATTTTATATTTATTTAATGATAATCGATTAAAAATTTTGGTTATAACGTAGAAATATTTCATATCAATTGTACCTTCTTGCATCATCTCATCTCATTGATATTTGATAATCTCCTACAGAGATGAATGCAAAAATAGTTTAAATCATGGTCTGTAATAATTTATGAGTCCTTTTAGACGGTATATGAACAAATTGGTAATACAGCTCTATATTATGAATGACAAAAGATACGTTTATGTATCATTGATGTAACCTAGTCAACAAGGCGACACCATATCTTCAGAACTATTGTTCATATTCTGGACTGCATTTCATGTTGCTGTTCTGCACATTTTCATTTCAATGCTTCTACCTTATGGATTGTCTTCTCCAAAATGATTAGTTTGCTTTGAGATATAATCGTGTTCAGACAAATTTGTCTGAAATGCAAGTAAAATGTCTCAATAATGTTGCCTTAAAGACACAGTCGTCAGATTAGAGTAAAAGGATAACATAAATCCGAAGTAGAAACAAATAAAAGTCTGTTATTTCTAGTATAAGTTGCAATATATCACATCTTACCGCTCTTCTCTACCAACCACACTTAAAGGCTTCCATTCTATTAAAAAGAGACATAGTGCAAGTAAAACGTAATAAAGTATTTAAGAAAAAAACTTTTGGAGTAGGAAAAAAAAGAAAAATATTATATTAAATAAAGTTTAGTTTACTGGAGGAAAATAAACTGAAATCTAAAAGGAAAACAAAATAGTTTCCGAAAACAACAAATAAGAAGGAACTCTAAGAAAGTTTATTCATCTGGAATATTAGCAATTTAAAACAAAATATTTGAATATATCTTGTTTGATTAATTCTGATAATTTGTGCTCGTGAAAGTTACACGTCTACCACGCAACTTAAACTTACGAGTATAATTACCACTTTAATAGTAAAAATACCACAGTGAAAGGAACGCGGTGATATTAACGGACCGTATTCAGAGGATTATACAATCAATAATGAAGCACATTTTAAAAATTAGTTTCTTTACCACTATTTTAAAGTTATTGTAATAAATGTTTAATAATGGTTAATTTCAGTCGGTGAAAAGTTCACAATCATGTACGATAAACATATGGCATTTCTCCAGTATAAATATGCTGCTTTTTTAATATTCGCCCATAAATGAGAATCCTTATGCACAATATTACATTCTGCAGTATATATTTCAAGGAAAGATGTATCATTAAATTATAATTTCAAAGTTACTTTTATTTCATGCATATGTGGACGTTTAGGATGACATTTCTATTGATTTTTATCAAGGGGTACATGTTAATATAATTCAACAGAATTTAGTTTCAAATTAGATCAATTGTAAGTTTATGGAAATGTAAACCACTAAAGGCAATGTCTTGATTCCAAAAGAGCAAATAAATCCAATTTGCAAGAGACAAATTTGTTTCTAAAGTTATTTTTCTAGGAGAGAAGTGTCAACTAATCAATCTTGATTATTTTGTATGAGAGCATTATACGCTTAGATTCTTGATTTGAGAAAGTTGCCGCTTATTAGAATAATCGGGATAACTGTATATTATACTTAGTAAACCCTCAATGTTTATTAACATATTCAAATTAAGAAAGAAAATGTTCACGCAAAACGAAACACCATATACATATTCATTTAGGTATTGAGAGGTCAATGGTTTGATGAGGTTTTCGCAGATGTTATACAAAATCCTTTAATAAGCGTATACGTTACGAGAATAAGAGAGAGAGAGCAGTGTTTAAACAACACGTGGTTGCATCATCCTTGTCTTAAACTGTTTTTAGAATACATATTCTTTACAATATGTGAAACAGCACATGTTTTCATGCCGTCTTTTCTTTAGTGCAGGTAATGGCTTAGATCCATATTTAATCTTGACACTAACATTCTCCTGCAAGAAGAGTTGAATTACACAGGAATTTGCTAGCAGATCTGACATATTCACAAGCACGAGAAGACGAATTGCTACTTAATCACAGGTGTGTAAAATACTTGTATCCATTGCAAATCAATGAGTGAATGTGGCTTTTAAACATATTTGATTGTTGCCATCCTTGGGAAAGGCATCTATGTCAAACGGATGATTAATTTGCCCTGATATCCAATTTTGAAAAAAACGAACGAAACGTGGAAGTAATCATTCACAATTAGATAATAAGCAGACACAACTACACTTTCTTAAAAACAAAAAAAGTTGCATAAGGTTTGCTCTTTGAAGGACCAACGACTTCAGATCAGCCCATTATTAGTTCTAATTGTACCGACCCACAGGTCAAGCGCTTTTTTCAACACGCGTTCCCATGTTACATTTTTGGGGTATATGTCTGAAAAATACGCATTATATAGTAGTTGCAACCCGTAAATTCTTTATTCTAGCCAGTAAAATAAATCTGTAAATTTGAAGCGAATTTGGTTTCTATGGAAGCGACTTTCATGGGAAAATAATGCAACAAATTTCCTTTACTGTAAAATATTTTGTATTTGTATATTAAAACTGCATTGGATGGTTGTTAATGGGCTGTTCATACCGTAACATTTTAAAAGGGTTGAAGGCGACATAACACTTAATGATACCCTCGTTTTGGAGGAGATAACAACTAATTACTTCCATGCAATTTTGTAACATTTTATTTTGTTCTTACTGTTAGTTCAGTAGCCGATGTAACTGAATATTTCTATATATAACGTCGAATGTTTGCTAGTATTATTCAAAGGTAATAATGAAAACGTTTCATATTCGCAACTCACCAGTTCCTTTTAAAATTGAGATTTTGCTTTGTTTTTGTTAGTCTTGACGTTCTTTACTGTCGGTCTGGTTCCAACACCTGGCATTGTCACATATTTGTTGAACAATAACATATTATATTTCATGGTATAGCAGCTACTACAGCAGTACACATGATAACATTTATGCAAAGCATGGAATTTCAATAAACAAAGTGATGTACTATCAACAGTCCATTCACCGCTTTCCTTTACAAACATTAAAACATGAATAAAATCTATAATGCTTTAATATCGCAATGACAATATCTTATCTTCATTCTTAATTAATGATGAAAACAGTGGAATCAATATGAAGAGGTGGCACATCTAAACACTGATAAAGCTTGAACTAAGTAATTAAACCCTAGTATGTTGTAAAATGCATTATCGGTCATATTATGTAAGTCATGTGGCATTTTATTTCTTTATTAAACACTCAGACGAGACAGAGGCAATATAAATCAAATAGTGCAATCTAAATAATTGATTATGCCTAATAGAAGATTTAGCAAGCAAAATAATTATTTCATGCAAATCAGTTCGTTCCTTGGAAACATAAACAAACCTATTGGGTTTAAAAAATGACAATACTGCATATTTGTATTTTATACGTTCATTAATATTTTTAACCTGACAATGCGGATAATCTCACCATTGTTATAAAAAAGTACAGATGCTAGATAAACAGGAACATATTTTACCAAGGAAAGAATAATTACTTTTTAAGTCTTGTACATTTGCATAGTATTTGACATCGCGATTGGTGTTATATATTTTGTGCATTTCGACTAATACATACATACGTGCTTATTTGTTGCAAGGAGTATGGCCAGGTGGATCATAACAGTTTTGATTTGTATGATAATACTTATATATTGTGTTTTATTCTCATTCATTCCGGAGAAAACAAGTTCAGTAGAAATTCCTGATTTCGCATTACTTGACGTGGATGACTATTTCCAATTAGGTATCAACACCGAGGAAGAATATCCGTCATCAAAAGGCCCTCTCAAAATATCACCAATAATTCATCAAACTTGGAGAGATAGAACAGTTTCAAGTAGAGTCTCCATTTGGATGAGAAGTTGGTCTACCTTTCATCCAACATGGCAATATATGTTTTGGACAGACCACGCAGCACATTGTCTTGTGAGTGACAAGTACAATAACTTGCTTCCAACATATGACGGGTATATTGAGAACATCCGACGCGCTGACGCCATACTTTACATTATTCTCTACGAATATGGTGGAGTATACGCTGACATGGATATGGAAAGTTTACGATCCTTAGAACCTATAATTAGGAAATACTCATGTATTCTCGCACAAGAGCCATATGAACACCCAATTATAGATGGAAACTTTGAACATTTGGTTTTCAATGCTTTTTTGGCGTGCGCCAAGAAACATCCATTCATGAAACTAGCAATCAATAGACTGGTGGATTTTAGTCATTTTCGGAACGTTCTTGACAACACTGGACCTTACTTTTTAACCTTTATTTACAGAGTATATAAATCACAAGGAAACATTATCAGTGAAGATAAGGAGGGCGTCTACCTTGCACCAGCGGAATACTTTGTACCTACTATAGATCCAGCAAAATTTCCTTACATTAGAAACATTTGTCAAAATTTCTATTATCTGAACAAACTAAAACAACACGCGTGTCTTTCACTAAGGGTAATGGGTCTTCAACGAAGTCCATGTATCATCTCCTTTACAAATCATCACTGGTTGCATACATACTTTAGTGGAGGGTTTGCGGAAGGTACCACACGAGACCTTTTCGAAGTTGTTCCCAAAGCTGTGATATATAACTGTAGTAATTAAACAAAGACCAGGTGAAATTTTTGCTTCATTTCTAGTTTTCAGTATTTTAAGTTTCCTCTGTAGTTAATGTTGTTTGTTACAAGAAGAACTGAGTTTTAATTATATATTTTTGTTTTGTTACAGTATTTTGATGGTAGATGAAAGATGAATATATTCTTTTGTAACCCAAATCCTTCAAAGTATCATAATTTATTTTTGCACCGATTCATAGCCTTTCTATTGCTTTTTTACACAATCGTGTCATCATGAATTAAATCAGTTAACACCTCAATAAAACAATATTTGGACTACTTGCGTCATCTCTTAGAATTGTTTTTTGAAGCAGTCATCTAACTCATATTCCGTATTATTGATATATCATATATATATATATATATATATATATATATATATATATATATATATATATATATATATATATATATATATATATATATATATATATATTTGTGTGTGTGTATACATATATATAAATATGCATTTGTTTTATGGTAGGGTTAAGTCGGCGGGGCAGTTCTTTCTTAATTTTGCTCAGTATACGTTATTCAAATATTGAGAAAATTATGTCATTTATTGTTAAAATAGTTATAATATTTCATGTCATCATATCACTTTAGAGTTTCTCTTATAGTGTATATGCATCAGATGATATTTTTTAAATTTTCTTTTTTCATTTTGCACATGGTATAGTTGTATTCTGGTTTAATGTGGTTCCTTGTAATTCTTTAAATTGTTCAACGGAATTAGCAAGTCAGAACACTTCGGATTATGACACAGTGACACATCAAAAGATTGTTCCCACATGAGCTCTTTGGAGACTAGAAGTACATCAGCACATTCAATATTGGAATTCATTTTGATCACCACTGACAATATTTTGGAACTCTGTACATTTGGACGTGTGTTTGAATTTGTGACTATCTGAGAATGAATTCACAACAGTATACGTCTTTTTATTTAAACAAATACAATTTTCTTTCTATGGTAATAAAAGAATGTTTGGGTTTTACAGAAATCGTTGGCGTTCTGGTTTTTACCTCTTTTATAATACTTTACCTAAGACCATAGAGTCGTACCATTTGGTGTATTTTGATTAACAATGATGGATTCCCACGTGCTAAAGATCATGGACACAAGTTAAATTCACATTAACAAACTTGGGAAATGCTGGACTGACTTTGTCATTTAGAGATAAACAAAATTGCATATGGTACGTGTTTTCATAGGTGAGGTCATTGCAGAGCTTTACTAGACAGTTGGAGACCACTGCGTGAGGGTATTCCGCGAGTCGTCCATATTAGTCGAAGAACGTTTCATTTCTGATTTGTGTACTAGGCAATATGGCTTTTTACAGCGCCATCCCTTCTGTGGTTTCAGCGGCCATTAATGCAACCATTTTCGCAAATGCTTTAGCCGCAGCATCTAACAACGTCGAAAGTGCCTCTAGGAATGGATATATTCCACCTCACGTTCACATCTGTGTCACCACATACGTTGATAAATTTATTGTTATTGAGGTGTTGTGTTCAGTTGCATTAACCTGATCAAGTTATATTGGGTTAGCCAGAACATTGTCCGAAAAAGCTTCAATGTAAAACTGCAATAATTTCTAAGCTGATTTTTGCGAAGTGTAACTTTAACTTTATCATATGACTCGTTTAAGCATGATATTTAATTAAAAAAGTACGGTTTCCCACATGAGCGTTATTAACCGTCATTCGGCCACCTACAAACCAAACAATATCATATTAGCAGAGAGAATCACTGGATTGCATCTATAATGGATAATATTCATGGAAACACGTGCATAAAAACTGCGTGTCGACCACATACTGCCTGTACAAGCCTAATGTGATCAAAATAAAATAAACACATTTGGTGCATTATCCATAGGGGGGTCTTAGTTGGCTTTCAACGTCGTGCAAATGACCATGTTTGGTGCATCGAAACATTTATAATATTAGATCGGATGGACATTCCAGGACAGCCAACACTTACCATTTGACACAGTTAGCTAATGAAATTAATACGTTAAGCAGAGCACTTGCGTAATAAAGGATTGAAGGTATTTTCCGTAGATTTGGAAACACCACCCATCTACGCATACGTCGTGATTACACTGAAATCCATGTTTGTATTAGGTAGAGCCAAACGCATAATGATGCTATGGTATTGCCCCATGCGATACGTCTTTGACCATATGAGATTAGCTGCGGGTTTTTTTTTCATTCGCTGCGCTAGCGCACACATTCTGCATACATGGTGTGATTGTCATTTTTCACTATGACTCGAAATATTATTCTTGCTATTTAAATGTATTTGGCACGAAGTCCCTCAGACAGTTTAATTTTTATTCTGCATATTCACTGGTGTCGAATGTTTCTGCGCATTGTGCCATATCGGGTTGTATATATACTTCTTTATCTCTCGCCCATACCTCAAGAGCCTCTTAAGACCAAGTATTGTGGTTTCTATCAATTCAGAATGAAAGTGACTTAACTAACGTCATTTGTACTTCTGTGATGTTAGTGTGAAAGAACTATATCGATAGAGGTTGTAATGCTAATCATGCTTTGCAATTACAGTAATAATATATGTTTAATTCGGCATATGTTCAATGACTCGTAACGTGTTATTAATACCACATCGTCATAATATTGCCATATATAAGAGATGTTCACACAAAGTCTATAAGCACCATGTAACGCTCCAGAAAAGGAATAATCAATCTCATATTTATATATATATATATATATATATATATATATATATATATATATATATATATATATATATATATATATATATATTGTTACTTGCTTAGGCTCGAATAAACAGTAACATAGAAAGAATGAAAATAACAAGCTTGTAAAAACTTAATAAACAATTTATTGAGCAAAAATATTTTCCAGACAAGAAAAATAAACTTACGGTTTTAAGAATCAATCCCAGAATTATTTCAAAAAATAATTCAAAATATAATGCACTAGAAAAATTGCAAAAGTCCCAGTAATAAAATGTCCAAAGAATTTCCAGATCGAATCATAGTGAAGCATCCAAGATGGAAGACGATGTCACGTGAAGAAATCAGTTCTGATCTTATGAAATTCAATGAGCACAATTATTTTCCAGATAAATAACAAAATAAATCCTCTTGATCCAAACAAATTGAAATAATTTCCAATACAATGTAATTTAAAATAACTCAAAACGACACACAACTTAGTATTCTAACAGCCCAACTTCTACTAAATAGTTCGCTCTAAAACATTATTTATATACCTACATTATTTATATACCTGTTTTTACGTGAACAAGGAAGGAGTCAAATGATCTTCTAGAATCTTTTAGAACAAATTTACGTTCAAAAAATCTCGTACACAGCGTATGACCCAACTAAAATTAGAAAGATGTTTATAACAAAGCTCCATAATGTCCTTGGAATCAACCAATCATTTGAAAGCTTGTTTACAACTCTGAAGCCAGGTCAGAAATGAGGTCAACACCTGGTGTTTATTCTTAGAGTACAGGTCATCCCACTTTCTAAAATATCTCCCAATGAACGAATCTTAAACTTAAAATGTCATATTTGAATCTGACAAACAAACAACAAAAATAAATGACTTAAATCAAATATACGTAACAACTCACCGTTGTAATAATAACTTTGAATCAACGGTGTGCTATGGTTGTGTTAATGTTGTTATATTATATGTAGTGAAACGTGATTTCGTGAACTTAATGGATCGTGGCAACAACGTTGCTGTTGAACCACACATACTAAAATTCATAAAACAGTATGACAACATTCAAAACCAAAATTGAAAAGTGAAGAATGAGAGCACCTTGTGCATATTAAATCAACATTATCCACGGCAATCAAGAAAATCCAAAACTTCAATTATTAATGACAAAACTATCTATATTACCATGCAGCTAATATAAGCTGAAATAGCAATGCTTTAAAAAAACTTCCGTTGTCACCTTATTGTATTTCCGGTTTGCACTATTTGCACATGAGACGAACTAAACATCGCTAGGCATTTGACATTAATTATAGAAGTAGTGGACTGATAAAAACACGGCATGTAAATCCCAAAATCTTGCAGATACTGTACACTTTTGTACACTTAAATAGGCAGTGTAGCGTGATAATTAGTTCAAAATAACACATACAAATGAAGTATGCCCTGTGCATAATGTTTATGTAACCTGTTATGAAAACTGAATACGAATCTGAAAAGAGTAAATAGTAAATATGAAAAAACAAACATTTCAACATATATTGTAGCATCATTTTATTTGTAATATTGATTTTCTAGATTTTATTAAGATTAAAAATTAAATCGGTATCTTCCTCAGTAAAGTCAGTTTGTGTCTTGCTTAGGCGCCTGAAAAATGAAAGAGACAATGCTTTAATAAAGTCATGTCATCTTATTACTGCCTACATATGGAAAAGACAAATTAATTAGTGTAAGGAAACCTCTTATGCTTTATTTATATGTGTCCCTTAGTATTATTCAGCAGGGTTACATGTTAACAGTTTATCACGCTAGTCAAATTCTTGACAGTTGACGATAAAATCAGTATCCACAAAAGGTAGATTTTATTTGTCCAAATAGTTCATTTCAATACAAGTTCATGTAGAAACAGAAGAATGTGTATATAAATTGTAGTTGATTGCACTAATATTTCAAGTAGAAACAAAAAAGATGAATGCAAATTGTAGTTGATTGCACTAAAAGTTCGGTTGACCCCTTAACAAGGAAAAGCAAAAGTTTTATTTGCAATTTAGACATCTATCTACTTTTGTAAATATAACATCTAAAAAGAAAAACTCGAAACCAATATTTATGAAATAAAATCATAATCCCTTAAATTCTGTATTAAATCTGAGTAACTGCTTGCAAAATTAATAATTTGTAAGGTACTGTATATAGATGATTGACGCTATATATTTTGTAAGTTATTTAATTGTTCTATACGTGATGTGAATACAGTTTTGGCAAGAACGATCAATCTTGAGCAAAGTGCAATTATACAGCTTTGAACTCGAAATATTATTTTACGATAACTCGTCCTCATCCTCAATTTGTCTTTCCATCCCCATCAGTCTCCCTCCAAATACACCATTGTATCAACATTATTTATTTCTTACGAGCCTAAAAATGGTCACATAAAGAAGCCACAACCATTTTTATTTTGTGTATGAATGGAACATGTTCGTCGAGTGACCATAGTTTCTTTATTTGGTAATAGTACTGCCATGTAGAATGGTGTTAACAAGTCCATGAATATAAATGAGTCAAAACATATGATAAAACTCGCAGCCAACAAAGAAACACTGTCCCACAATGCAAAGTTATTGTCTGAAACTAAATATGCTAGTTCTAGCTTGATTAAATTAATGGACATATCAGAATGGCTGCAGATAATTCATCTTCTCAGCATGAAATAATATTCTGCCTGTACAACAAAAGAAAAAAAAACATTCATCGTATATTCGTAAAAACTTGGAAAGTCATTGATTGGACGTTATATCTGTAATCATAAAAGCTGAAGTATAAAATATTGTCCCACAAACAATGTAACACACACACACACACACACACACAAACATATATATATATATATATATATATATATATATATATATATATATATAAATTCGATGTATGTATGATTAATCATGAAAGATGTCCGTTATCGCTTAACAGCATTGGAGCAGCTATTCCGGTTTTGTGCTGTTTTTCATATGTGCTTATTGTCTATCTACGTGTACATTATTGGTTTTCATCATGCACTGGCTGTTCATTTCGTATGTTTTTCTTCCTCTCCTTGTTTTTGAAACAACAAGAATTAAAACGTTTCTCAACTGTCTTGCTACACTGCTCGTACGTCCTCTGTTGTTTAATAAACCGCCAGCATGTGATCGCCAGTGAACCCGTTTATGCTATGATGGAGCTTCATTAATTGATTAAAATGACCATTTATGGGCTTTCCATACTACATTGTGTTCAAGACTAAACGAACTGGGTCTTTTTTCATCATTACTTAAATGTAAACGGAAGCGAGAGACGAAACGTTGTTTCAAAGCTGGACTGCGTAGAACAGTTAGAATTCCAGTTATCTCCCTTTCGTCCTTTCTGGCTAAACAATTTAAAATTCGGCGAATGATTTAGATAACCGGGTGAAAAACCTTACTAAATCGTCAACCGATGTATAAACTGTCCCAGAGACACTACTGCGTATTGCAATATTCAACGCCTAATCATTAGAACAACAGAAAACCGCACAAAAATAGTTAATGTTATTAACGATCAGACTATCGACGTCTTCTTCCTGACAGACATATGGCTAAAAGCATCAGGCCGATAAATCCTAACAATAACCTGTTCATACTGAGCGTCGAGTGATACAGCTGTTAGTATCATTTTGAATGTCTTTGGTATCACTCGGCCGGGGATCAAACCCACAACCTCTTGCACCCAAGACAGAATCTTGAACCATTTTCAAGTACGTACTCGTATGTAATACTCAATAACGCATTCAAGTTCATAATGCTAATAATTAACATTTTAAAAAGTTCGACATATCCTCAATGCCCCAAATGGTAGCTGCATATGCCAACATATTAATTTTAAACACCAGTGTGTCTATCTTGAAGAACAATTTTTTAGACAAGACAAGAAGCCAGATCTAAATTATAAAGCTCGTACAAACTGAAAAGAATCGGAAATATGAAATATGATGAAGTAATATAATGACTCATTGTTTTCTTAGTCAAGGAATAACAAAAATCTAAAGTAAGCCCTCTTTATATAATGTGTATTTAAACGAAATTTAATTGTTCCTATTCCATTTTATCGAATGATTTTGTCGATATAAAAAAAGAAAGTTATAGATTTCATATTGAGGTTTCAAGACTAACTCATGACAATTTGAACTCACAAATATTGTTGCTTGAAACATTCCTCGGCGAACGTATTTATTGTTTTCGTCTTTAGTTGCCAATAACATAAAGTAAGCTTTATGCTCAATAGTTTGAGGAAAAGCTTCAATATATTTATTACTAACAATAATATCCATTTTTGTAACGCTAATGACAGAAACATACATCGATATACATAAATTAATTTTTCACTCGTCCATAATGCTGCTCAGCTCCAAACTGAACTATTTCCAAACAACTCAATGATTTTATTCCTTGAACTATTTCCTGAACAAAACAAAATGAATTAAAAAACGAGATAGAGTGTCTGACATACTGTATTAAACAATAAAAAGCTCCCAAAATACAATTTTTTGATAAATATATATAGCATCAAATAAACATAAAGCCTCTTTTTGACTATTTTCAACGTGTGGTCCTTGGCAATAAGTAGCGTCTAAAATCTATTAGAATTTCAGTGCTAACAGAGAATAAAGAAATTGCTCAAACGCTTTAGAGGCAATTACTAAACGAATATAGGGAACGCCATCAATATTCAACTTTATAGAAATGTACAGGCTATGAGTAACAAATTGCATTGAGATAAGCAGATTGGAGTTGCAAGTGAGACTGTACTTTCAAAATAACAACCTCTCTCCACAAGTCTTTAAAAGTCAGTCTGAGTTATTTTGAATGAAGAAATTGACGAACCTGTCAGAAACAAAACACAATAACTCTTTCTCTTCCATAGTAACCGAAGATATTGCACATATGGGCATAATGGAAGTATTATGATAGGTTCAACATGATTAGGACAAAAAAATATTGCATAATATTTTATTAATTTCTTTAAAATAAAATTCGTAATCAATTGAAACTTAGCCTTTGGTACAAATATTAAAACATTCCACATGCAAACCAAATTGTATTCAATGAATGTATTACTTTTGTGTCTATTCGATCATGTTAATCTAAGAAACTTAATTAGAATGCAAACTTCGTATAGTCAGTGCCACAAGCAAACGACAACATGTATCATATGTAACCCTTAGTAACCGCTCTGCCAGATATGGTGGCATGAAGGAACATCATAAATGAATTGTACATGTTTGATAAATTCAAATGAACTTAACCACTACGCTCTTCTTACACAGGATTAAACTATACAACATTTATATCGTCTGTTGTCTCAATTGTAATGATTATGTAAGCTAATACGTCGTTGCAAATTAATATATCCATTCTTTGGATTTTCGTCAACAAGCCGTCATATATTCTAGTTTGAAAAATGTGAACTATATAAAAGCAAGGAAGAAATTAATGTATTATCCATTTAGGCTTTGATATTTTAACAAACGTATGAGCTGCTAAAGTAATCGTTATTGGGAAATATCAAATACAACATATGAATAAAACGGTTGTACTTGTCTCAGGATATCCTTTGGTCATTATCAACAATAAACAAACTAAATATAGTATCCACTGAGTCTTTCGCAGGGAGGAATCACATTGTCTAAATGAATAATTAACATCAAATCTGATATAAATAATCTTGCTATAACGGCCGAGAAGAATATTTTCATGTTTATTTTAAACGTAGCAAGGCCTTAAAATCTTATATGTTTTGGGAAATACAGATATGATATAGATTTAAGAAATGTTACGGAGAACATAAGCCATATTCGTAACGTTTTTTGAATTGTGAAGCATCATAAATTGTATTTTCTTTAATTGGCATAAACCTCCATACTGATGTTTTGAATCTTGTATAAACCAATAAGAGACCAACTAATTCATATATTACTATCGGGAGTGCAATTTTATTTTCTTCAAAAAGTCTCATAATCGCCAAAGAATTCATGCTTAACATGCAAATTTCTGTTACATTGATTTTTTATGATATATATATGTATATATATATATATATATATATATATATATATATATATATATATATATATATATATATATATATATATATATATATATATATATAACACAACAGTTGTTATGAATTTACTTATTTGTCCGCGATATGTTTAGATATAAATGGTCACGTGATACAGACCAATAATTTTGTTAGACATCAAAATTTTCTGCGCAATACTTTAGGATCAAAGGTACCGGTAATTTTATGCGAAGCTTTATCTGTAGTAACTTCCTTAACATGAATAATAACAAGCTCAACGCTCCCACATTTACGGTCATTGAATACAATATCCACCCCAGATTAAAGTCTCCCCTTAGAAATATAAAAAATATAAGTAAACAGTCATTCCTGCATTTTATGGCTCACCCCAGATGCTAAAGAAAGCATATGACAGGCTTTAGAAACCAATCATGAACAATTGTTGCATTTTGATTCATCAATATTTCCCCAGCTGTTATTCAAGGTTATGGTCATATGTTGAGCAAGGGATAGCTCTAAACATGCAGACAATTTCGATTAGGAAAGAATCGATAAATACGTTAAACAAATAACAAATACTACTTTAACAACACGTGTCATTTGCAAGGGTAATGTTAGAAAATAAGAAATAGATTGGTGTAAACAGTATTAAATAATTTCTTAAATATCACAACATGGACAATAACACACGCCTAATGTGGCTGACATAACCAGCTCTGTCATTTTATGTTGTATTGCTATATAAAGTTTGTATGACATAACCAATGGATTCAGCTGCAATGAAGATGCTAATGAAACAAAACTTCAAGTTACCTAAACCTTAATGGTTATTATCACATCTGCTTATATAATGACATAAAGGAGGTAAAATTGGAATTATAAGGATACAATGTTCGTGGTTGGAAATGTATCGATGTGTACATTTTACCTAATCACTCGAACAGAAAAAGAAAATCGTCCATGGAAAGTATTTACCTTGCAAGACATTTGATTTAATGAATATTTGGCAATAATGACAATATATTAGTCCTGCCAAATGTTGTAAATCGTCTACACAGCCTCATAATGCTTTCAGCGTTTCTGAATTTTACTTCATATATGTCACAATTAATTACAAATACGAATTATAGCTTTTTTTCTACTGAAGGTGCAGTCCAATTAGCATGTTTCAATCGCATCAGATTTCCTCCTTTCAAGATTACCCAAGGTGTTTCAGCAAAACGGATTTAAAAATACATTGATATTGTACTACTCTAATATTAGAACTGTCCTAACTAGATTTTCTCAGCCGATTGGATGTGATCAAGACTTTACGTTATTCGAAACTTTTAAATTGTTCGTGTTGTTTACATTTTTTGAAAGGTTATTTCAAGCCTTTTATGAAGTGTTACCTCTACACTCGTCGCTACTTCCTTGATGCAATATTTAACACGTTTATTTTTTCAACATGAAGGATGGTTGCTAGGAGAAGGAAACATTCGTTACATTCATTGCATGTATCACCTATTCCTAAATATACAATTCTATTAATTTTGTCAGTGATATTTTTAAAGTAATATTGTTTTTGACTTGTGTTACTGAGAGTTATAAACTTATGTGACACAATTTAGATTTAATATTTATCAAATTGTATTATAGACGAAACATTTGGGCGGGTGAAGAATGGGTTAAACTTACTTTTTTATTATCTTCGTTAGTCAGATCAACTAAGCTGCCATACTGGTTTTCAATATTTTGGGCAATGTTGTTGAAGTTACCTAAACACAATTAAGCTTCTTTTTTTTATAACATTACTCATTATATATCGTCCCGCATATCGGGAATACTAATCCATTCAACGATTGACATTCCTTTACATTTGTAATCAAACGTTCATTACACCACATCATAATATGGATATAAATAGCAATAATCCATTGTATGGCACAATTAGGCAACAATGCATGTTTATTTAATATTTGATTCAAAATGCCAAAAGAATAATTCTTTGCGAAAGTGGGGTCAGTACTACATGAACATATTTGATCAAAAAACACAAACAAAAAGGTCACTTAATATTTTGTAACAAATATAAAACGGGACTATAGAGCAAATTGAAAAAGGAAATAGAACAAATGAAAAGTTCCATTATTAAATCATCTGGGTATAGAATGAAGTTAGCGATTGGTGTCCTAAAGGTCTGATAAAGATAACGTAATCGTCACACTTTGTATTAACAACATTTTGGATTGTAGTGAACCGAGACAAAAATGAATACAACACTAACGGTTTATATAGTGAGGACGTTCCTCAGACCAAAGTGAAACCCTACGTGTATGATAACAATGTAACTCGACAAGACTTTAAGAATTAACTGGGTATGATGGAATAGAAAAACGGAAGCATTATGAGAGGAATTTACACGATTACCACAACCTTTAACAAAACTAAAATAATGTTCAAATAAGCAGGAACTATATCATCGTAATCAATTTGAACTTTCTATTTTAAACATATATTGGGAGTTTCAACTAGCAAGTTCAATCTTCGTTCAATGACCGTATTGTGTCTTCGCTATTAGTCGGTGGCCTTTTATAAGAATCGCTAAGCTTGTCAAATATTTATGACAGAATTATTAATTTGTCTCTAAATACAACAAAGACGTTTCTTTCATTATTTGACAATTACGGTTCCCAAAATGTTATCAACTTACCTTCCACTAGAAAGGAAACATATAGTTAGTTTAAAATATTGATGATAATTACTATGAAGATTAAAATGTAAAATTTCAAATGTGTGTATGTGATTGATTTGGACCGTGAACGTAGCTTTTGAAAAGATTTAGTGATAACACCGCGATGTCTGCAGCGTGGCAGTTTATTTTGTATGTCTAGCTCTGGACCATTGTGACTCCGACATGTAGTTTGTTGTCCCATCTAGTCACATTATCCTGACACCATGCCTACTAGACCTAACACTAATCTTTAAGTTCTGATGTCACGCGAGGCACCTGTTAGTACCATTTTGTAAATCTTTAGTATGACCCGGATGGGAATCGAACCCACGACCACATGCATCCAAGATAGATGATCGAACCACTAGGCCACCGTAGCGGTCACTGAGTATATAATATATATGTTGATATTTAAAGACATTATTGAGTATTGTCTTGATCGATTTCACACATAAGATAGATGACAACAACCGTGGTACATATTCTTTAACACTTTCAAATGGGGCCCAGAGCCGCCGAGTGGTATAAAGCGCTTTCCGTTACAGATCACTGCCATCTCACCTCTGTCTGCGTGGGCTCGAGTCTAAGATTCTGCTGATGTAGTTATGTGAGAAAGCTTGCCGGTAGCTTCTCGTGGGTCGGTGGTTTTTTCTAGGGGTATTCCCGGGTTCTTCCTTCACCAACAATACTGGCCTTCGGGTATAACCTATCGTGTGCTTAAACAAGGCGTTAAAGTCTACTACATCAACAGCAACAATTTCATATACGTACTGATATGTAATACTCAATAACGCATTCAGGTTCATAATGCTAATATGGCACACTTAAACAAGTGCAAACTACCCATTGAGTCAATTTGACACATGAATATACTAACATATTTGGTAGAGGCAATAGTTCGTACATAAAGCTTAAAACAATTGTTTAGAAAAGAGAATAAGCCAGATCTCAATTGCATGGCTTATAAAGAAAACAAAATTAACAAATATCAAATATGATGAAGTAATATAATAACTCAGTTCTGAAGTATGTCATCTTTACATAATTTAAATTTATACCAAATTGAGAAGATCGTATTTTATTGTATCAAAGGACTTGGCGATATGCCATATTAAAGACATATATGTAATATTCAGGTTTCAAGACTAACTCGTGACAATATGAACTCTCAAATACTGTTGTTTGAAACATTCCTCGTCGTTCTTTTTTATTTTTCAGTCTTACAACGATGACATCCTGCTATAGCGAATACTATAGAATACGCTTTGCGCTCAATAGTTTGATGGAAATCTTCAATATATTTAAAACATACAATATTATCAATGTGTGTAAGGCTAATAAAAGAAAAATGCATCCATTGAAGACATACAATAATGTTTCACTCGTCCATAAATCTGCTCTATCCAAACTTGTTTCAGTACCAAACAACTCAGTGATATTATACCCGGAACTACGTTTCCTAAACCAAATGAATAAAAATCGAGATATAGTCTATGACATATAAAAGGCTAACAAGGCTGAAAACTACCATTTATTTATAAATACATGTGGCATCAAATTAACGTAAACACTATTCTTGACTCGTGTCAATGATTTTCCTTGTCAACATGCAGCGTCTAAAATCCTTTAGAATTTCACTGCTAACAGGGAAGAAAGAAATTTCTCAAACGCTTTAGAAACAATTAAAATAAATAATGGACGCCATCAATATTAAAATGTATAGAAATGTACATGCTATGATTAAAATAATGCACTGCGACAATGATATTGGAGTTGGGAGCAAAGCGTTACTTTGAAAATAACAATCTATCTCGACAAACCCATTAAAGTCTGTACGAGTCTGATTGAAAAGAAGACACCTGATACCGCTCACAAACAAATGAATATAATACATCTGTCTCTCCTATGGTAACAGAAGGTATTGCAAAGATAAACATGCTGGAAGTATATTGATAGTTTCAACATGATTAGGAAAATAATATTGCATAACACTTTATTAATTATTAATGAAATCTTAATCAATTGCAGTAACCGCTTTGTTGTCTTGGTCCTGAGAGCAACCGTAGCAAAAGCGGATATTCGTGGGTTCGTTGCCCGGGAGAGTAATACCAAAATTTTGCAAAAATGGTACTAACACGCTTGGCGCTCAGCATAAGGAGATTAGTGTTAGGGCTGGTCGGCCTGGTGTCTGGATATAGGGATTGGGTGGGACAGCATGCCCCATGTCTGCGTCATGATGACCTATCATTCACTATAAACTGCCTCACTTGCAGACATCGTAGCGATATGACTGAAACATTGTTAAACCTACGTTACAAATCCTAATCCCAAACACACATAATCAATTGCAAATTATCATTTTGTATACATATTCCAAATATTCCTTGCTAACCATATTGTATTAAAATAATGTATCAGTTTTGAGTCTATTTAGATCATTTTGTATCTACAAACCATATTCAGAGTTGAATGTTCGTATATTCAGTGCCACAAGCAAACGACAACATTTAGTAGTTGTTGCCCATAGTAACCGCTCTGACATTCAATGATGTACATGAGGGTACATCATAAACGTATGGTGCATGTTTAATAAGCTCAAACAAACCTAACCACTACGCTCTTCTTACACAGGATTAAACTATAAAAATTATATCTCGTCCTTGTTCTAAATTGTGATTGTGTCTGCTAATTCGTTGTTGCAAATTAATATATCCATTATTTGGATATTTGTCAAGAAGCCCTCATATATTCTAGTTTGAAATAATGTGAACTAAATAAATGCACGGAAGAAATACATGTATTATCTATTGAGACTTTGATATTTTAATAAACTTATTAGCTCCTAAACTTCTCATTATTGGAAAATATAAAAAAATCATATGAATGAAACGACTTTACCTGTCTCACGACATCCTTTGGTCATTATCAACAATAAACGAACTAAATATAGTATCCAATAAGTCTTTGGCAGGGAGAATTCATATTGTCTATATGAATCTTTAACATCAAATCTAATATAAATGATCTTGATATAACGGCCAAGAAAAATATTTTGATGTTTATTTCAAAAGTAGAAAGGTCTTTAAATCTTATAATGTTTTGAGAAATGGAGATATGATATGACTTTAAGAAATGTAAAGGAGAACATATATCCATGTTCGAAACGATTTTTGTCTAGTGAAGTATTAGAAATGGTATTTTCTTTAATTGGTCTATACCTCTCTACTGATGTTTTGAATCTTTTAAAAACCAAAAAGAGACCAACTAATTCATACATTACCATCGGGAGTGCAATTTTATTTTCTTCAAAAGACTAATAATCACCAAAGGACTCATGCTTAACCTGCATCTTTCTGTTGCATTGATATGTTTAATGTAAATAACTACAATTGTTCCTCAGATCAAGGTGAAACCCTACTTGTATGATAACAATACAACTCGACAACGCTTTAAGAATGAACTGGGTATTATGGCATAGATGAATATATGGATTAAGAAATAAATAAGGAATGGAAGAATGGATGCATTATGAGAGGAATTTATACTATTACGATAAGCTATTAAAACACAAACATAATTTTCAAAAAAGAAGAAACAATATCTTCGTAATCAATTTCAACTTCTTTTTTTCAACATATAGTACGAGCTTCATCTAGCAAGTTCGATCATATTGTATTTTTTATTAGTTGTGTCCCTTTACAAGAATCGCTACGTTTTTCAAATATTTATGACAGAATTATGCATTTGTATCTAAATACAACAAAGACATTATTTTTGGTATTTGAGAATTCCGTTTGCCAAAATGTATTCCACTTAACAAACACAATTTACGAAACGCAGATAGTTAGTTTCAATAGTGGCATGCTAATTACTTTGAGGAATAAAATGTAAGATTTTAAATGCGTGGATGTGAAAGATTAGAAATGTGAACGTAGGTTTTAAGAACGTTCAGTGATATTACAACGATGTCTGCAGTGTGGCAGTTTATTTCAATGTCAAGGACTGTATCATTGTGACACAAACTTTAGCAATTCACTGCTAAAAGAGAAGTAAGAAATATCTGAAATACTTTAGAGAAAATTAAGAAACAAATTATGGACGCCATCAATATTCAAATGTATAGTAATGGTCAGGCTGTAATGAAACTAATGCATTTCGACAATCAGATTTGAGTTGGAAGCAAATGATTACTTTTAAACTATCAATCAATATCTACAAAGTTAGTTTGAGTTATACTGAATTGACGAAACATGATACCGCTCTACGTTTTAATCGACGAACCTCTCACAAACAAATGCACACAATACCTCTTTGTCTCCCATGGTAACAGAAGGCATTGGAATGATGGGCATATTGAGATTATTATGATAGTTACAACAGAATTAATAACAAAATATTGTATACTACTTCATTACTTTTTAATCTAATCTTAATCAATAACAACTTATCCGCTTGTTTAATATAGAATCATAATACACGCTAACCAAATTTATTAAAAGATAGTAATAGTTTTGCGTGTATTTCGCTCATCTCAAATCTACAATACGTATTCAGAACTGAATGTTCGTCTAGTCAGTGCCACAAGCAAACGACAACAATTAGTATTTGTAGCCCATAGTAACCGCTCTGACATAAATGGTGGACATGAGGGAACTTCATAAACGTATAGTACATGTTTCATTAACTCAACAAACCTAACCACTACGATCATCTTACACAGGATTACACTATTCAAAATATATCCCGTCTGATGTCTACATGATAATGATAGTGTCATCTAATACGTTGTTGCTAATTACTATATCCATTCTTTGAATGTTCGCAAAACGCCCTCATATATTCTCTTTTGAAATAATGTAAGCTATATAAATGCAAGGATTAAATAAATGCATTATCCATTTAGAATTTGATATTTTAATACACATAATAGCTCCTGAACTAATCGTTATTTAGACATATGTAATGCAGCATAAGAAAGAAACGGTTTTAACTGTCTCAGAGCAACATTCGGCCATGATACAAACTATTAAATTACTCGCGTTCTTTACATTTTGTGAAAGGTTATTTCAAGCCTTTTATTAAGTTTTAGCTCTCGATTCGCCGCTACCTGGATGAAATGTTTAACACTATTATGTTTCAACATGGACGACGGTTACTAGGAGATAGAAATATTAGTTACATTCATTTCGTGTCTCAGCATTTCCTAAAAGAACATTTTTAAAAAGGTTGTCAGTGATGGTTTTAAAGTAGTACTGCTTTGGACATGTCTTACTGAGAGGTATATATTTATGTAACTCAATCTATAAATAAATTAATCAAATTGTAATATACACGAAATATTCGGGCGAGTGAGAAATGGTTTAAAACAAACCCATTTTATTACCTTCGTTAGCATACAAATGTAAGCTGCCTGACTGGTTTTTCAATATTTTGGGCAAACTTGTTGAAGTCAAGGAACTCAATTGTGTTCTTTGTTTATGAAATAAGTCAGATTGTATCGTCCTGCAAATAGGGACTTATGATCCGTTCAAAGTTTGAAATTCCTTTACAGTTGTATTCTAACGTTCAATACACCACTTTATATTATAGAAAAAAGACCAATATTCCATTGTTTGCCACAATTAGGTAACGATACACATTTACTGAATGTTTGACTCAAAATGCCAAAAAGTCTAATTCTTCCAGGAAATGGGGTTAGTAGTACATGCACATATTTGCTCAAGTGAAACAAACAAATGGATATCCGTTTTAAAACGAGTCTTGTAAATGAGGTCTTTTCTACAATTTGGGAACAAAAATAAAACGGGCCTAAAGAGCAAATTGAAAGAGGAAATTCGAACATTTAACACATAAAATATCCCTTTATACACGATCCAGTTATAAAATGAGGTTATATATATATATATATATATATATATATATATATATATATATATATATAATGATTTAATATTGATAGACAGTATTGTTTTTATCTATATCACACTAAAGATAGATGACAACAACCGTGGTACATATTTTTAAAGACTGAAATACGTACCCGTATGTAATACTCAGTACGGCAGTCAAGTCCATAATTCTAATATGGTAGTTGTGAACAAGTGCAACCTATCCATTGTTGAAATGCCCAAAATGACAGATGCATATAGTACCATATTTATTAGAGGCAATATATTGTACAAAACAAGCAAGACAATTGGTTAGCAAAGAAAAGAAGCCAGATCCGAATTGTATGGCGTATCAAGAAAACAACCTTCACAAATATCAAATATGATGAAGTAATATAATGACTCAGTTCTAAAGTAAGTACCTTTAGATAATTTTCAATTTATAACGAACTTAAATGATCTTATTTAATTTTATAAAAGGATTTTTATCGTTAGACCAAACTAAAGACATATTAAATCATGAGGTTTCAAGAGTGAATTCGTGACAATATGAGCTCTCAAATACTGTTGTTTGAAATATTCCTCGGCGTTCTTTTTTAATGTTCAGTTTTGCAACGAAGAAATCAGTCTATTACCAAACCCACAGAGTGCTCTTTATGCTCAATTGTTTGGCGGTATTTTTCAATATATTTGAAACTTACAGTAATATTAATGTGTGTAACCCTGACGACAGAAAAATGCATACATTGACATAAAATAATGTTTCGGTCGTCCATAAATATGCACAATTCAAATCGGTTTTAGTTTCAAACAAATCAATGCTATTATGCTATGAAGTATGATTCCTAAACAAAATCAATGTATAAAAATCTAAATGGAGTGTCTGACATAATAACCATTAATAAGCCTATCAACTACAATTTTTTTTATAAATATATATGTCATCAAATTAACGTGAACATTCTTTTTAACTAGTGTCAGCGATTATTTTCTGTCAACCGGGAGCGTCTACAACCCTTTAGCAGTTCACTGCTAATAGAGAAGACAGAAGTCTCAAAAACAATTTAGAGACAATTAAAAACCAAATAAAATACGCCATCAACAATCTAATATATTGTAATGATCAGGCTATAATTAAAAAAATGCATTGAGAAAATCAGATTGGAGTTAAAATATCAATTTGTCCCTACATGTCTTCTAAGTTAGTTTGAGTTATATTGAATAGAAGAAACCTGATCCCGCTCAAAGCTTTCAATCGAAGAACCTATTACAAATGATTGAACAACAAACTTCTTTCTATTCCATGATAACAGAAGGCATTGCAAAGATGAGCACGTTTGGAAGTATTATGAGATAGTTTCAACATGATTAGGAAAAGAGTATTGCATAATGCTTTATTCATTCATTCTAACCGCTCCTGTGGCCTAGTGTTTATAGAGACCGCCGCAGAAGAGGGAGGTCGTAGGTTTGATTTAGTAATAAAACTCGTTTTAAAAGACATTCAAAAACGGTTCTAACACTCTTGACACTCAGCATTAGGACGGTTAGTGTTAGTACGTATGAAAGTATACTATGGAATGTATTTACTTTGTAAGGCATTAGAATAAATGGAGATTTGGCAATAAACACTTTTTATTAGTCCTGCCAAATGCGTAAATCGTCTACACAACATGCATATTGCTTTGAGCGTTTTCTTCCTTTACTTCATATATGTCACAATGGATTAGAAAGATGTATTGTAGATATTTCTTTAGTAAAGGTGCAATCCGGATTACATGTTTGAGTCGCCTCAGATTCCTTCCTTTCAAGATTACTCAAGGTGTTTCATTAAAACGGTTTTAAAATACATTGATATTGTCCTCCGCTATTATTATAGCAATGCCGAACTAGAATTTCTCAACGGTTTAGATGTATTAGAGGCTTTCAGTTTTTTTTAAACTATTAAATTGTTCCTGTTCGATCTTTTCAAGTTTTTAAAGTTAGTTTTATGTTATATTGAATATAATACCTGATACCGCTCAACGCTTGTTATCGACGAACCTGTCACAATTAAACGAACACAAAACTTATTCATTCTTTCTCTTCCATGGAAACTGAAGGTGTTGCATAGATGAGCACGTTTGGAAGTATTATGAGATAGTTTCAACATGATTAGGAAAAGAGTATTGTATAATGTTTTATTAATTATTAATGAAGTCTTAATCAACTGCAGTGACCAATATTGTGTCCTAATGTTTAGAGCGACCGCCGCAGAAGAGGGAGGTCGTAGGTTCGATTCCCGGGCGAGTTATTCCAAAGATATACAAAAATGGTACTAACACGCTTGGCACTAGGCATTAGGAGGTTAGTGTTAGTACTTCTGAAAATACACTATGGAATGTATTTACTTTGTATGACATTATACTAAATGTAGGTTTCGCAATAATCACGTTATATTAATCCTGCCAAATGCGTAAATTGTCTACACAACGTCCATATTGCTCTCAACGTTTTCATCCTTTACTTCATGTATGTGACAATGGATTACAAAGATGTATTGTAGCTATTTCTTTACTGAAGGTGCAGTCCGATGAACATGTTTGAGTCACCTCAGATTTCATCCTTTCAAGATTACCCAAGGTGTTTTAGTAAATCGGTTTTAAAAATACATTGATATTGTCCTCCGCTATTGTTATTGCTGTGCTGAACTAGATTTTCTCAACGGATTGAATGTATTCAAGACATTACGTTTTTTTCCAAGCTATTAAATTGTCTGTTTTCTTTACATTTATTGTAAGGTTAATTCAAGCCTTTCATGAAGTTTTACTTCTCGAATTGCCGCTACCTGGATGATGAAATATTTACCACGTTTATTCCAACATGGCGGACAGTTGCTAGGAGATAGAAACATTCATTACATTCATTTCATATGTCGCCTATTTCTAAATACACATTTCTATTAAGGTTGTCAGTAACGATTTTAAAATAATACTGCTTTGGACTTGTGTTACTCAGAGGTATATACTTATGTGACACAATTTAGATTTAAATTAATCAAATTGTCATATAGAGGAAGTATATGGGCGAGTGTTGAATAATTTAAACATAAATTATTGTTTTACCTTCGTTATTCTGACCAACTAAGCTGTCATACTGGTTTTTCAATTATTTGGACAATGTTGTTTAAGTTACCTGTACACTATTGTGTTCTTTTTATAACATTACATGGATTATATAATACCGCATATCGGGAATACTGATCCATTCAATGATTGACTTTCCTTTACATTTGTAAGCAAATGTTCAGTACACCACGTTATAATATAGATATAATTAGCATTGCTCCAATTTTGTCACAATTAGCCAGCAATGCATGTTTATTTAATGTTTAATTCAAAATGCCAACAGACATTCTTTGGGAAAGTGAGATCAGAACTACATGCAAATATTTGATCGAATCACACGAACAAAGAAGGTCATTTAAAGTTTCGGAACAAATATACAACGGGCCAATAGAGCAAGTTGAAAGATGAAATTAGAACAAATGAAAAATTCCATTATTAAATCATCCAGTAATAGAATGAGGTTAGCGATTGGTGTCCTAGAGGTCTTATAATGATAACATAAGTGTCAAACATCGTATCAACACAATTTTGGATTGTATTGAACCGAAACAAAAATAAATAGAACGCTACCTGTTTTTATATTGAGGACCTTCCTCAGATAAAAGTAAAACCCATCATGTAAGATAACAATGCAACTCGACAACGCTTTAAGAATTAACTGGGTATTATGGCATAGAAAAATGGAAGCATTATGATAGGATGTTTACACGATTACGAAAACTTTGAAAAACACAAACATAATTTTGAAAAAATGAGAAACAATATCATAGTATTCAATTTCAACTTTATATTTTCAACATATATTAAGAGATTAAGCTAGCAAGTTCAATATTCGTTCAATTACCGTATTGTGTCTTCTATTTTAGTAAGTGTTATTTTACAAGAATCGCTAAGCTTTTCAAATATTCATGAGAGAATTCTTCATTTGTCTCTAAAAAACATACAGACATACTTTTGGGATTTGAGAATGTTTTTAACTTACCTACCACTATAAAGGAAACACAGATAGTTAGTTTCAATTTTCACGTTATAATTACTGTAAAGTTTACAATGTAAAAATTGGAATGTGTGTGAGAGATTTGGAATGGGAACGTAGCTTTGAAATAATTAAGTGATAACACTATGATGTCTGCAGCATGGAAGTTTATTTTTATGTCTTGCTCTGGATCAATGCGACTCCGACATGTAGTTTGTTGTCCCACCCAGTCTCAATATGTTGACACCAGGCCGACTAGTCCTAACGCCATCCTCTTAATGCTGAGCGTCAAGAGAGGCACCTGTTAGTACCATTGTTGTAAGCCTTTGGTTTGACTCAGACGGGGCTCGAACCAACGACCTTCCGCTTCCGCGTCGGACGCTCTAACCACTAAGCCACCGATGCGGTTTATAAAGCAATAGCCCATAGTAACCGATCTGACAGAAATGGAGGACATGAGGGAACATCATAAACGTATGGTACATGTTTCATAAACTCAAACGAACCTAAACACTAAGCTCTTTTTTAAACATGTCTTGTCTTTTCTCGAACTTGCAATGATTGTGTCAGCTAATACGTTGTTGCAAATTAATATTTCCATTCGTTGGATTTGTTTCAACAAGCCCTCATATATTCTAGTTTGAAATACGGTGAACGATATAAATGCAAGTAATAAATACATTTATTATAAATTTAGACTTTATTATTTTAATAAACGTATGAGCTGCTAAACCAATCGTTATTGGGAAATATAAAATACATCATATGAATAAAACCGTTGTACCTGCCTCAGGACAACCTTTGGTCATTATCGATAATAAACAAGCTAAATATATTATCCACTGAATCTTTCGCAGGGAGGAATCACATTGTCTAAATGAATCTTTAACATCAAAACTGATATAAATAATCTTGTGTCAAACACCATGAAGAGTATTTTGATGTTAATTTCAAACTTAGCAAGACCTTGAAATATTATAATATGTTGCGAAATACAGATTTGATATAGATTTAAGAAATGTCAAGGAGAACATATAGCCATGTTCTAAGCGCCTTGTGTGCAGAGAAGCAAAAGATATTGTACTTTCTTTAATTGGTCTATACCTATATATTGATGTTTTAAATATTTTATAACCCAATAAGAGACCAACTAATTCATATATTACCATCAAGAGTTCATTTTTGTTTTCATCAAAAGACTAATAATCGCCAAAAGACTCAATATTAACCTGCATATTTGTGTTGCATTGATCTGTTAATATAAATAATTACAATTGTTATGAATTTACCGAGTTGTATCCAACCTGTTTCGATATAAATGGTTACGTGATACAGACATATAATTTTGATAGACATGAAAATATTGTGCAGAGTACTTTAGATCCAAAATTATCGGTAATTTTATGTGAAGCTTTATTTGTACTAACTTCTTTAACATGAATAATAACAAGCCCAACCACACACATTTACGGTCTCAGACTAGAATATCCATCCCTGATTAAAGTCTCCCTTTGGAAGTATAGAAAAAAGTATACAGTCATTCCTGCGAAAGAAAGCATATGATAGGCTTTGCAATCCAATTATTAAAAATTGTTGCAGTATGATTCATCAATATTTCCCCGACTGTTATTCAAGGTCATGGTCAAATGTCAAGCAAGGGATATTACTAAACATGCAGACGATTTGGGTTAGGAACGAATCGATAAGTATGGAAAACATAGAACAAATATTCCTTTAACAGCATGTGCCATTAGCAAGGGTAATGTTAGAAAATAAGGAATAAACTGGTGTAAACAGTATCAACCAATCTCTTAAATATCGAAACATTGATAAGAACAAGGCACGGATGTGACTTAAATGACCATCTCTGTCCTTCTATTTTATATTACTAGATAAAGTTTCCATGACATGACTTATGTATTCAGCTGCAATGAAGACGCTAATGAAAAAACCTTCAAGCTACCTAAACCTGAATGAATTGTTATAAACACATCTGCTGATATAATGACAGAAAGGAGGTCAAATTGGAAACATAAGGATACAATGTTCGTGGATGGATTGTATCGATGTTTAAATTGTACCTAATCACTCAAAAAATTAAAGAAAATGTACGATGGAATGTATTAACTTTGTAAGACATTAGATTTAATGAAGATTTGGTAATAATAACGTTACATTAGCCCTAACAAGTATGTTATCTTTACATAATTTGAATTTATACCAAATTTAAATTATCCTATTGTATTGTATCAAAGGACATTGGCGATATACCTTATTAAAGACATCTATTTAATCTTGGGGTTACAAGACTAGCTCGTGACAAAGTGATGTACTGTCTATCGAAGATGATTGAGTCGCATCATATTCCTTCCTTTCAAGATTACCCAATATGTTAAATTAAACATGTTTTACATATGCGTTGCTATGGTTTTACTCTATTTTATAACTGACAGAACTAAAATGGGCTCAAGGTTTTGATTGTATTCAAGACTTTACGTTTTCCCAAGCTTTAACATTATTTCTTTAAATTTTTTAAAGACGTTATTCGAAAAATGTTATGAAAGCATACCTAATGATTCGCCGCTACCTGGATGAAATATTGAACACATTTAATTTTTAACATGGACGGCTGTTGCTAGGAAATAGAAACATTCGTTACAGTCATTTGATGTCACAACTATTCCAAGATAAACTTGTATATTAAGGTTGCCAGAGATGGTTTTTAAGTAATACTGCATTGGGCTTGTTTAACTCAGAGGTATACACTTATGTGACACAATTTAGATTTAAATTAATCAAACTGGAATATAGATGAAATGTAGACTTTTATATTTTAATGCACATATTAACTTCTCAACTAATTGTTATTCAGAAATATGTAATACATCATATGAATGAAACGGTTTTAACTGTCTCAGGTCAACATTCGGCCATAATACAAACTATTAAATTACTCGCGTTCTTTATATTTTGTGAAAGGTTATTTCAAGCCTTTTTTGAAGTTTTACCTCTCGATTCGCCGCTACCTGGATGAAATGTTTAACACTATTATGTTTCAACATGGACGACGGTTAATAGGAAATAGAGATATTAGTTACATTCATTTCGTGTCTCAGCATTTCGTAAATAAACATTTTTAAAAAGGTTGACAGTGATGGTTTTAAAGTAATACTGCTTTGGACATGTCTTACTGAGAGGTATATATTTATATTACTCAATCTATATACAAATTAATGAAATTGTAATATAGACGAAATATTCGGGCGAGTGAGAAATGGTTTCAAACAAACCCATTTTATTACCTTCGTTAGCCTACAAAAGTAAGCTGCCTGACTGGTGTTTCAATATTTTGGGCAAACTTGTTGAAGTCAAGGAACTCAATTGTGTTCTTTGTTTATGAAATAAGTCAAATTATTTTGTCCTGCAAATAGAGAATTATGATCCGTTCAAAGTTTGAAATTCCTTTACAGTTGTATTCTAACGTTCAATACACCACTTTATATTATAGAAAAAAGACCAATATTACATTATTTGCCACAATCATGTAACAATACAGGTTTATTTAATTTTTGACTCAAAATGCCAAAAGTCTAATTCTTCCCGGAAATGGGGTTAGTAGTACATGCACATATTTGCTCAAGTGAAACAAACAAATGGATATCCGTTTTAAAACGATTCTTGTAAATGAGGTCTTTTCTACAATTTGGGAACAAAAATAAAACGGACTTATAGAGCAAATTGAAAGAGGAAATTTGAACATTTAACACATAAAATATCCCTTTATCAATAATCCAGTTATAAAATGAGGTTATATATATATATATATATATATATATAAATATATACATATATATATATATTTATATATAAAATTTGTTTTAATATTGATAGACAGTATTGTTTTTATCTATATCACACTAAAGATAGATAACAACAACCGTGGTACATATTTTTAAAGACTTTGAAATACGTACCCGTACGTAATACTCAATACGGCAGTCAAGTCCATAATTCTAATATGGTAGTTGTGAACAAGTGCAACCTATCCATTGTTCAAATGCCCAAAATGACAGATGCATATGGTACCATATTTATTAGAGTCAATATATTGTACAAAACAAGTAAGACAATTGGTTAGCAAAGAAAAGAAGCCAGATCCGAATTGTATGGCGTATCAAGAAAACAACCTTCACAAATATCAAATATGATGTAGTAATATAATGACTCAGTTCTAAAGTAAGTACCTTTAGATAATTTTCAATTTATATCGAACTTAAATGATCTTATTTAATTTTATAAAAGGATTTTTTATCGTTAGACCAAACTAAAGACATATTTAATCATGAGGTTTCAAGAGTTAATTCGTGACAATATGAGCTCTCAAATACTGTTGTTTGAAATATTCCTCGGCGTTCTTTTTTAATGTTCAGTTTTGCAACGAGGAAATCAGTCTATTGCCAAACCCACAGAGTGCTCTTTATGCTCAATTGTTTGGCGGTAATCTTCAATATATTTGAAACTTACAGTAATATTAATGTGTGTAACCCTGACGACAGAAAAATGCATACATTGACATAAAATAATGTTTCGGTCGTCCATAAATATGCACAATTCAAATCGGTTTTAGTTTCAAACAAATCAATGCTATTATGCTATGAAAAAAAAGTATGGTTCCTAAACAAAATCAATGTATAAAAAGCTAAATGGAGTGTCTGACATAATAACCATTAATAAGCCTATCAACTACAATTATTTTTATAAATATATATGTCATCAAATTAACGTGAACATTCTTTTTAACTAGTGTCAGCGATTATTTTCTGTCAACCGGGAGCGTCTACAACCCTTTAGCAGTTCACTGCTAATAGAGAAGACAGAAGTCTCTAAAAACAATTTAGAGACAATTAAAAACCAAATAAAATACGCCATCAACAATCCAATATATTGTAATGATCAGGCTATAATTTAAAAAATGCATTGAGAAAATCAGATTGGAGTTAAAATATCAATCTGTCCCTACATGTCTTCTAAAGTTAGTTTGAGTTATATTAAATAGAAGAAACCTGATCCCGCTCAAAGCTTTCAATCGAAGAACATATCACAAATAATTGAACAACAAACTTCTTTCTATTCCATGATAACAGAAGGCATTGCAAAGATGAGCACGTTTGGAAGCATTATGAGATAGTTTCAACATGATTAGGAAAAGAGTATTGCATAATGCTTTATTCATTTTAAGGAAATCTTAATCAACTGCAGTAACCGCTCCTGTGGCCTAGTGTTTATAGAGACCGCCGCAGAAGAGGGAGGTCGTAGGTTCGATTTAGTAATAAAACTCGTTTTAAAAGACATTCAAAAACGGTTCTAACACTCTTGACACTCAGCATTAGGACGGTTAGTGTTAGTACGTATGAAACTATACTATGGAATGTATTTACTTTGTAAGGCATTAGACTAAAAGGAGCTTTGGCAATAATCACGTTATATTAGTCCTGCCAAATGCGTAAATCGTCTACACAACATGCATATTGCTTTGAGCGATTTCATCCTTTACTTCATGTATGTCACAATGGATTAGAAAAATGTATTGTATATATTTCTTTACTGAAGGTGCAGTCCGATGAACATGTTTGAGTCGCCTCAGATTTCTTTTTTTCAAGATTACCCAAGGTGTTTCAGTAAAACGGTTTTAAAACTGCATTGATATTGTCCTCCACTATTATTATAGATATGCTGAACTAGAATTTCTCAACGGTTTAGATGTATTCGAGCTTTTACGTTTTTTTTAAACTTTTCAATTGTTCGTGTTCTTTACATTTTTTGAAAGGTTAATTCATGCCTTTTATGAAGGTTTACCTCTCGACTTGCCGCTACCTGCATGTAATATTTTCCAGGTATATTTTTCAACATGGAGGACGGTTGCTAGGAGATAGAAACATTCGTTACATTCATTTTATGTCTCACCTGTTCCGAAATACACATTTCTATTAAGGTTTTCAGTAATGGTTTTAAAGTAATGTTGCTTTGGGCTTGTTTCACTCAGATGTATATACTTATGTCAGACAATTTAGATTTAAATTAATCAAATTGTCATTTAGAAAAATATTTAGGCGAGTGTGGAATAATTTAAACATAACTGGATGTATTACCCTCGTTAATCTAACCTACTAAGATGCTATAGTGGTTTTCCATATTTTGGGCAATGTTGCCAAATTTTCCTGAACTGAACTGTGTACCTTTTTATATTGTTACTCGCATTATATCGTCCCGAAAATAGGGAATACTGATCTAATCAAAGTTTGAAATTCCTTTACATTTGTATTCTTACGTTCAATACACCACTTTAAAATAAAGATATAAAGAGCAATATTCCATTGTTTGCCGCAATTAGACAACAATGTACGTTTATTTAATTTTTGATTCAAAATGCCAAAAGACTCGATCTTTCCGGAAGTGGCTTCAGTAATACATGCAAATATATGCTCAAATCACATAAAACAAGGAAGGTCATTTAAAGAGCAAACTGAAAAAGGAAATTGGAACAAATGAAAATTTCCATTATTAAATCATCCGGTTATATAGTAAGGTTAGCGATTGGTGTCCTAGAGGTCTTGTTAAGATAACGTAATCGTCAAACGTCGTCTCAACAAAATTTTGGATTGCACTGAATCGAGACAAAAATGAACAGAACCCTACCGGTTTATATAGTGAGGACGATCCTCAAAGAAACGTGAAACCCTACATTTCAGATAACAATGCAACTAGACAACGCTTTAAGAATCAACTGGGTATTATGGCATAGAAGAATGGAAGCATTATGAGAGGAGTTTACACGATTACGATAACCTATTACAACACAAACATAATTTTCAAAATTGCAGAAACAATATCTTCGTAATCAATTTCAACTTCATAGTTTTCTACATATATTAAGAGCTTCATCTAGCAAGTTCAATCGTCGTTCAATGGCCGTATTGTGTCTTTTTGATTAATTGTGTCCCTTTACAAGAATCGCTACGTTTTTCAAATACTGATGACAGAATAATGCATTTGTATCTAAATACAACAAAGACATTACTTTTGGTATTTAAGAATTCTGGTTGCCAAAATGTATTCAACTTACCCACCACAATAAACAAGACGCAGATAGTTAGTTTCAATCGTCGCATGCTAATTACTTTTAAGATTAAAATGTAAGATTTTAAATGTGTGGATGTGAAAGATTATGAATGTATACGTAGGTTTTAAAACAAATCAGTGATATTACAACGATGTCTGCAGTGTGGCAGTTTATTTGAATGTCAAGTACTGTATCAATGTGACTCAAACTTTAGCAATTCACTGCTTTTAAGATTAAAATGTAAGATTTTAAATGTGTGGATGTGAAAGATTAGGAATGTGAACGTAGGTTTTAAGAACGTTCAGTGATATTACAACGATGTCTGCAGTGTGGCAGTTTATTTGAATGTCATGGACTGTATCATTGTGACACAAACTTTAGCAATTCACTGCTAAAAGAGAAGTAAGAAATATCTGAAATACTTTTGAGAAAATTAAGAAACAAATTATGGACGCCATCAATATTCAAATGTATAGTAATGGTCAGGCTGTAATGAAACTAATGCATTTCGACAATCAGATTTGAGTTGGAAGCAAATGATTACTTTTAAAATATCAATCAATATCTACAAAGTTAGTTTGAGTTAAACTGAATTGACGAAACATGATACCGCTCTACGTTTTAATCGACGAACCTCTTACAAACAAATGCACACAATACCTCTTTGTCTCCCATGGTAACAGAAGGCATTGGAATGATGGGCATATTGAGATTATTATGATAGTTACAACAGAATTAATAACAAAATATTGTATACTACTTCATTACTTTTTAATCTAATCTTAATCAATAACAACTTATCCGCTTGTTTAATATAAAATCATAATACACGCTAACCAAATTTATTAAAAGATAGTAATAGTTTTGCGTGTATTTCGATCATCTTAAATCTACAATACGTATTCAGAACTGAATGTTCGTCTAGTCAGTGCCACAAGCAAACGACAACAATTAGTATTTGTAGCCCATAGTAACCGCTCTGACCTAAATGGTGGACATGAGGGAACTTCATAAACGTATAGTACATGTTTCATTAACTCAACAAACCTAACCACTACGATCATCTTACACAGGATTACACTATTCAAAATATATCCCGTCTGATGTCTACATGATAATGATAGTGTCATCTAATACGTTGTTGCTAATTACTATATCCATTCTTTGAATGTTCGCAAAACGCCCTCATATATTCTCTTTTGAAATAATGTAAGCTATATAAATGCAAGGAATAAATAAATGCATTATCCATTTAGAATTTGATATTTTAATACACATACTAGCTCCTGAACTAATCGTTATTTAGACATATGTAATGCAGCATAAGAAAGAAACGGTTTTAACTGTCTCAGAGCAACATTCGGCCATGATACAAACTATTAAATTACTCGCGTTCTTTACATTTTGTGAAAGGTTATTTCAAGCCTTTTATTAAGTTTTAGCTCTCGATTCGCCGCTACCTGGATGAAATGTTTAACACTATTATGTTTCAACATGGACGACGGTTACTAGGAGATAGAAATATTAGTTACATTCATTTCGTGTCTCAGCATTTCCTACAAAAACATTTTTAAAAAGGTTGTCAGTGATGGTTTTAAAGTAATACTGCTTTGGACATGTCTTACTGAGAGGTATATATTTATGTGACTCAATCTATATATAAATTAATCAAATTGTAATATACACGAAATATTCGGGCGAGTGAGAAATGGTTTCAAACTAACCCATTTTATTACCTTCGTTAGCCTACAAAAGTAAGCTGCCTGACTGGTTTTTCAATATTTTGGGCAAACTTGTTGAAGTCAAGGAACTCAATTGTGTTCTTTGTTTATGAAATAAGTCAGATTGTATCGTCCTGCAAATAGGGACTTATGATCCGTTCAAAGTTTGAAATTCCTTTACAGTTGTATTCTAACGTTCAATACACCACTTTATATTATAGAAAAAAGACCAATATTCCATTGTTTGCCACAATTAGGTAACAATACACATTTACTGAATGTTTGACTCAAAATGCCAAAAGTCTAATTCTTCCCGGAAATGGGGTTAGTAGTACATGCACATATTTGCTCAAGTGAAACAAACAAATGGATATCCGTTTTAAAACGAGTCTTGTAAATGAGGTGTTTTCTACAATTTTGAAACAAAAATAAAACGGGCCTATAGAGCAAATTGAAAGAGGAAATTTGAACATTTAACACATAAAATATCCCTTTATAAATGATCCAGTTATAAAATGAGGTTATATATATATATAAATATATATATATATATATATATATATATATATATATATATATATATATATATATATATGTATGTATATATATAAAATTTGTTTTAATATTGATAGACAGTATTGTTTTTATCTATATCACACTAAAGATAGATGACAACAACCGTTGTACATATTTTTAAAGACTTTGAAATACGTACCCGTATGTAATACTCAATACGGCAGTCAAGTCCATAATTCTAATATGGTTGTTGTGAACAAGTGCAACCTATCCATTGTTCAAATGCCCAAAATGACAGATGCATATGGTACCATATTTATTAGAGGCAATATATTGTACAAAACAAGCAAGACAATTGGTTAGCAAAAAAAAGAAGCCAGATCCGAATTGTATGGCGTATCAAGAAAACAACCTTCACAAATATCAAATATGATGAAGTAATATAAAGACTCAGTTCTAAAGTAAGTACCTTTAGATAATTTTCAATTTATAACGAACTTAAATGATCTTATTTAATTTTATAAAAGGATTTTTTATCGTTAGACCAAACTAAAGACATATTTAATCATGAGGTTTCAAGAGTTAATTCGTGACAATATGAGCTCTCAAATACTGTTGTTTGAAATATTCCTCGGCGTTCTTTTTTAATGTTCAGTTTTGCAACGAGGAAATCAGTCTATTGCCAAACCCACAGAGTGCTCTTTATGCTCAATTGTTTGGCGGCAATCTTCAATATATTTGAAACTTACAGTAATATTAATGTGTGTAACCCTGACGACAGAAAAATGCATACATTGACATAAAATAATGTTTCGGTCGTCCATAAATATGCACAATTCAAATCGGTTTTAGTTTCAAACAAATCAATGCTATTATGCTATGAAAAAAAGTATGATTCCTAAACAAAAAAAATGTATAAAAAGCTAAATGGAGTGTCTGACATAATAGCCATTAATAAGCATATCAACTACAATTATTTTTATAAATATATATGTCATCAAATTAACGTGAACATTCTTTTTAACTAGTGTCAGCGATTATTTTCTGTCAACCGGGAGCGTCTACAACCCTTTAGCAGTTCACTGCTAATAGAGAAGACAGAAGTCTCTAAAAACAATTTAGAGACAATTAAAAACCAAATAAAATACGCCATCAACAATCCAATATATTGTAATGATCAGGCTATAATTAAAAAAATGCATTGAGAAAATCAGATTGGAGTTAAAATATCAATCTGTCCCTACATGTCTTCTAAAGTTAGTTTGAGTTATATTAAATAGAAGAAACCTGATCCCGCTCAAAGCTTTCAATCGAAGAACATATCACAAATAATTGAACAACAAACTTCTTTCTATTCCATGATAACAGAAGGCATTGCAAAGATGAGCACGTTTGGAAGCATTATGAGATAGTTTCAACATGATTAGGAAAAGAGTATTGCATAATGCTTTATTCATTTTAAGGAAATCTTAATCAATTGCGGTAACCGCTCCTGTGGCCTAGTGTTTATAGAGACCGCCGCAGAAGAGGGAGGTCGTAGGTTTGATTTAGTAATAAAACTCGTTTTAAAAGACATTCAAAAACGATTCTAACACTCTTGACACTCAGCATTAGGACGGTTAGTGTTAGTACGTATTAAACTATACTATGGAATGTATTTACTTTGTAAGGCATTAGACTAAAAGGAGATTTGGCAATAATCACGTTATATTAGTCCTGCCAAATGCGTAAATCGTCTACACAACATTCATATTGCTTTGAGCGATTTCATCCTTTACTTCATGTATGTCACAATGGATTAGAAAGATGTATTGTAGATATTTCTTTACTGAAGGTGCAGTCCGATGAACATGTTTGAGTCGCCTCAGATTTCTTTTTCTAAAGATTACCCAAGGTGTTTCAGTAAAACGGTTTTAAAACTGCATTGATATTGTCCTCCACTATTATTATATCTATGCTGAACTAGAATTTCTCAACGGTTTAGATGTATTCGAGGTTTTACGTTTTTTTAAACTTTTCAATTGTTCGTGTTCTTTACATTTTTTGAAAGGTTAATTCATGCCTTTTTTGAAGGTTTACCTCTCGACTTGCCGCTACCTGCATGTAATATTTTCCAGGTATATTTTTCAACATGGAGGACGGTTGCTAGGAGATAGAAACATTCGTTACATTCATTTTATGTCTCACCTGTTCCGAAATACACATTTCTATTAAGGTTTTCAGTAATGGTTTTAAAGTAATGTTGCTTTGGACTTGTTTCACTCAGATGTATATACTTATGTCAGACAATTTAGATTTAAATTAATCAAATTGTCATTTAGAAAAATATTTAGGCGAGTGTGGAATAATTTAAACATAAATGGATGTATTACCCTCGTTAATCTAACCTACTAAGATGCTATAGTGGTTTTCCATATTTTGGGCAATGTTGCCAAATTTTCCTGAACTGAACTGTGTACCTTTTTATATTGTTACTCAGATTATATCGTCCCGAAAATAGGGAATACTGATCTAATCAAAGTTTGAAATTCCTTTACATTTGTATTCTTACGTTCAATACACCACTTTAAAATAAAGATATAAAGAGCAATATTCCATTGTTTGCCGCAATTAGACAACAATGCACGTTTATTTAATTTTTGATTCAAAATGCCAAAAGACTCGATCTTTCCGGAAGTGGCTTCAGTAATACATGCAAATATATGCTCAAATCACATAAAACAAGGAAGGTCATTTATAGGTTTGGAACAAATGTAAAACGGACCTAAAGAGCAAACTGAAAAAGGAAATTGGAACAAATGAAAATTTCCATTATTAAATCACCCGGTTATATAGTAAGGTTAGCGATTGGTGTCCTAGAGGTCTTGTTAAGATAACGTAATCGTCAAACGTCGTCTCAACAAAATTTTGGATTGCACTGAATCGAGACAAAAATGAACAGAACCCTACCGGTTTATATACTGAGGACGATCCTCAAAGAAACGTGAAACCCTACATTTCAGATAACAATGCAACTAGACAACGCTTTAAGAATCAACTGGGTATTATGGCATAGAAGAATGGAAGCATTATGAGAGGAGTTTACACGATTACGATAACCTATTACAACACAAACATAATTTTCAAAATTGCAGAAACAATATCTTCGTAATCAATTTCAACTTCATAGTTTTCTACATATATTAAGAGCTTCATCTAGCAAGTTCAATCGTCGTTCAATGGCCGTATTGTGTCTTTTTGATTAGTTGTGTCCCTTTACAAGAATCGCTACGTTTTTCAAATACTGATGACAGAATAATGCATTTGTATCTAAATACAACAAAGACATTACTTTTGGTATTTAAGAATTCTGGTTGCCAAATTGTATTCAACTTACCCACCACAATAAACAAGACGCAGATAGTTAGTTTCAATCGTCGCATGCTAATTATTTTTAAGATTAAAATGTAAGATTTTAAATGTGTGGATGTGAAAGATTATGAATGTATACGTAGGTTTGAAAACAAATCAGTGATATTACAACGATGTCTGCAGTGTGGCAGTTTATTTGAATGTCAAGTACTGTATCAATGTGACTCAAACTTTAGCAATTCACTGCTTTTAAGATTAAAATGTAAGATTTTAAATGTGTGGATGTGAAAGATTAGGAATGTGAACGTAGGTTTTAAGAACGTTCAGTGATATTACAACGATGTCGGCAGTGTGGCAGTTTATTTGAATGTCATGGACTGTATCATTGTGACACAAACTTTAGCAATTCACTGCTAAAAGAGACGTAAGAAATATCTGAAATACTTTTGAGAAAATTAAGAAACAAATTATGGACGCCATCAATATTCAAATGTATAGTAATGGTCAGGCTGTAATGAAACTAATGCATTTCGACAATCAGATTTGAGTTGGAAGCAAATGATTACTTTTCATATATCAATCAATATCTACAAAGTTAGTTTGAGTTATACTGAATTGACGAAACATGATACCGCTCTACGTTTTAATAGACGAACCTCTTACAAACAAATGCACACAATACCTCTTTGTCTCCCATGGTAACAGAAGGCATTGGAATGATGGGCATGCATATTGAGATTATTATGATAGTTACAACAGAATTAATAAAAAAAATATTGTATACTACTTCATTACTTTTTAATCTAATCTTAATCAATAACAACTTATCCGCTTGTTTAATATAAAATCATAATACACGCTAACCAAATTTATTAAAAGATAGTAATAGTTTTGCGTGTATTTCGATCATCTTAAATCTACAATACGTATTCAGAACTGAATGTTCGTCTAGTCAGTGCCACAAGCAAACGACAACAATTAGTATTTGTAGCCCATAGTAACCGCTCTGACATAAATGGTGGACATGAGGGAACTTCATAAACGTATAGTACATGTTTCATTACCTCAACAAACCTAACCACTACGATCATCTTACACAGGATTACACTATTCAAAATATATCCCGTCTGATGTCTACATGATAATGATAGTGTCATCTAATACGTTGTTGCTAATTACTATATCCATTCTTTGAATGTTCGCAAAACGCCCTCATATATTCTCTTTTGAAATAATGTAAGCTATATAAATGCAAGGAATAAATAAATGCATTATCCATTTAGAATTTGATATTTTAATACACATACTAGCTCCTGAACTAATCGTTATTTAGACATATGTAATGCAGCATAAGAAAGAAACGGTTTTAACTGTCTCAGAGCAACATTCGGCCATGATACAAACTATTAAATTACTCGCGTTCTTTACATTTTGTGAAAGGTTATTTCAAGCCTTTTATTAAGTTTTAGCTCTCGATTCGCCGCTACCTGGATGAAATGTTTAACACTATTATGTTTCAACATGGACGACGGTTACTAGGAGATAGAAATATTAGTTACATTCATTTCGTGTCTCAGCATTTCCTAAAAAAACATTTTTAAAAAGGTTGTCAGTGATGGTTTTAAAGTAATACTGCTTTGGACATGTCTTACTGAGAGGTATATATTTATGTGACTCAATCTATATATAAATTAATCAAATTGTAACATACACGAAATATTCGGGCGAGTGAGAAATGGTTTCAAACTAACCCATTTTATTACCTTCGTTAGCCTACAAAAGTAAGCAGCCTGACTGGTTTTTCAATATTTTGGGCAAACTTGTTGAAGTCAAGGAACTCAATTGTGTTCTTTGTTTATGAAATAAGTCAGATTGTATCGTCCTGCAAATAGGGACTTATGATCCGTTCAAAGTTTGAAATTCCTTTACAGTTGTATTCTAACGTTCAATACACCACTTTATATTATAGAAAAAAGACCAATATTCCATTGTTTGCCACAATTAGGTAACAATACACATTTACTGAATGTTTGACTCAAAATGCCAAAAGTCTAATTCTTCTCGGAAATGGGGTTAGTAGTACATGCACATATTTGCTCAAGTGAAACAAACAAATGGATATCCGTTTTAAAACGAGTCTTGTAAATGAGGTCTTTTCTACAATTTTGGAACAAAAATAAAACGGGCCTTTAGTGCAAATTGAAAGAGGAAATTTGAACATTTAACACATAAAATATCCCTTTATAAATGATCCAGTTATAAAATGAGGTTATATATATATATATATATATATATATATATATATATATAAAATTTGTTTTAATATTGATAGACAGTATAGTTTTTATCTATATCACACTAAAGATAGATGACAACAACCGTGGTACATATTTTTAAAGACTTTGAAATACGTACCCGTATGTAATACTCAATACGGCAGTCAGGTCCATAATTCTAATATGGTAGTTGTGAACAAGTGCAACCTATCCATTGTTCAGATGCCCAAAATGACAGATGCATATGGTACCATATTTATTAGAGGCAATATATTGTACAAAACAAGCAAGACAATTGGTTAGCAAAGAAAAGAAGCCAGATCCGAATTGTATGGCGTATCAAGAAAACAACCTTCACAAATATCAAATATGATGAAGTAATATAATGACTCAGTTCTAAAGTAAGTACCTTTAGATAATTTTCAATTTATAACGAACTTAAATGATCTTATTTAATTTTATAAAAGGATTTTTTATCGTTAGACCAAACTAAAGACATATTTAATCATGAGGTTTCAAGAGTTAATTCGTGACAATATGAGCTCTCAAATACTGTTGTTTGAAATATTCCTCGGCGTTCTTTTTTAATGTTCAGTTTTGCAACGAGGAAATCAGTCTATTGCCAAACCCACAGAGTGCTCTTTATGCTCAATTGTTTGGCGGTAATCTTCAATATATTTGAAACTTACAGTAATATTAATGTGTGTAACCCTGACGACAGAAAAATGCATACATTGACATAAAATAATGTTTCGGTCGTCCATAAATATGCACAATTCAAATCGGTTTTAGTTCCAAACATCTAAATGCTATTATGCTCTGAACTATGATTCCTAAACAAAATAAATGTATAAAAAGCTAAATGGAGTGTCTGACATATTAACCATTAATAAGCCTATCAACTACAATTGTTTTTTTTATAAATATATATGTCATCAAATTAACGTGAACATTCTTTTTAACTAGTGTCAGCGATTATTTTCTGTAAACCGGGAGCGTCTACAACCCTTTAGCAGTTCACTGCTAATAGAGAAGACAGAAGTCTCTAAAAACAATTTAGAGACAATTAAAAACCAAATAAAATACGCCATCAACAATCCAATATATTGTAATGATCAGGCTATAATTACAAAAATGCATTGAGAAAATCAGATTGGAGTTAAAATATCAATCTGTCCCTACATGTCTTCTAAAGTTAGTTTGAGTTATATTGAACAGAAGAAACCTGATCCCGCTCAAAGCTTTCAATCGAAGAACATATCACAAATAATTGAACAACAAACTTCTTTCTATTCCATGATAACAGAAGGCATTGCAAAGATGATCACGTTTGGAAGCATTATGAGATAGTTTCAACATGATTAGGAAAAGAGTATTGCATAATGCTTTATTCATTTTAAGATTCCATTATTAAATCATCCGGTAATAGAATGAGGTTAGCGATTGGTGTCCTAGAGATCTTATAACGATACCGTAATTGTCAAACTTCGTATCAACACAATTTTGGTATGGATTGAACTGAAACAAAACTAAATAGAACGCTACCGGTTTTTATAGTGGGGACCTTCCTCAGACAAAAGTGAAATCCTACATGTAACATAACAATGCAACTCGACAACGCTTTAAGAATCAACTGGGTATTATGGCATAGAAAAAAGGAAGCATTATGATATAATGTTTACACGATTACGAAAACCTTGAAAAACACAAACATAATTTTCAAAAATGGAGGAACAATATCATCGTAATCAATTCCAGCTATACATTTTCAACATATTTTAAGAGATTAAGCTAGGAAGTTCAATCCTCGTTCAATGATCGTATTGTGTCTTCTCTTTTAGTTGGTGTCCGTTTACAAGAATCGCTATGTTTTTCAAATGTTTAGGAGAGAATTAATCATTTGTCTCTAAACAACACACAAACATACTTTTGAGATTTGGAATGTCTTTAACTTGCCTACCACTAAAAAGGAAACACAGATAATTAGTTTCAGTTATCACGTTATAATTACAATAAAGTTTAAAATGTACAAATGTGTGTATGTGAGAGATTTGGAATGTGAACGTAGCTTTGAAATAAGTAAGTGATAACACTATGATGTCTGCAGCGTGGCAGTTTAATTTTATGTCTTGCTCTGGATCAATGTGATTCCGACATGTACTTTGTTGTCCCACCCAGTCTCAATATCCTGACACCAGGCCGACCAGTCCTAACACTATCCTCTTAATGCTGAGCGTCAAGAGAGACACCTGTTAGTACCATTGTTGTAAGCCTTTGGTATGACCCAGACGGGGATCGAACCAACAACCTTCCGCTTCCGCGACGGACGCTCTAACCACTAAGCTACCGGTGCGGTTCATAAAGCAATAGCACATAGTAACCGATCTGACAGAAATGGAGGACATGAGGGAACATCCTAAACGTGTGGTACATGTTTCATAAAGTCAAACGAACCTAAACACTAATCTCTTCTTACACACGATTAAACTATGTAAAACATGTTTTGTCTTTTCTCGAAATTGTAATGATTGTGTCAGCTAATGCGTTGTTGCAAATTAATATATCCATTTCTTGGATTTGTGTCAACAGACCCTCATATATTCTAGTTTGGAATATAGTGAACTATATAAATGCAAGTAAGTAATAACTGTATTATCAATTTAGACTTTAATATTTTAATAAACGTATGAGCTGCTAAACTAATCATTATTGGGAAATATAAAAATACCCCATATGAATAATAAAACGTTGTATCTGCCTCAGGACAACCTTAGGTCATTATCGACAATAAACACACTAAATATAGTATCCACTTAATCTTTCTCAGGGAGGAATCACATTGTCTAAATGAATATTCAACATCAAATCTGATATAAATAATCTTGTTTCAAAAACCATGAAGAATATTTTGATGTTAATTTCAAACGTATCAAGACCTTGAAATCGTATAATGTGTTGCGAAATACAAATTTGATATAGATTTAACAAATGTCAAGGAGAACATATAGCCATGTTCTAAACGCTTTGTGTGTAGAGAAGCAAAAGAAATTGTACTTTCTTTAATTGGTCTATACCTATCTACTGTTGTTTAAATATTTCATAACCCAATAAGAGACCAACTAATTCATATATTACCATCAGGTGTTCATTTTTATTTTCATCAAAAGACTCAAGATTAACCTGCATATTTGTGTTGCATGGATATGGTTAATATAAATAATTACAATTGTTATGAATTTACCGATTTTCATCCAACCTGTTTTGATATAAATGGTTACGTGATACAGACATATAATTTTGATAGACATCAAAATATTCTGATGACTACTTTAGGTTCAAAATTACCTATATTTTTTATGTGAAGCTTTATTTGTACTAACTGCTTTAACATAAAATAATAACAAGCCCAACCACACACATTTACGGTCACAGACTACAATATCCATCCTTGATTAAAGTCTCCCCTTAGAAGTATAGAAAAAAGTATACAATCATTCCTGCCAAAGAAAGCATATGACAGGCTTTGCAATCCAAATATTAAATATTGTTGCATTTTGATTCATCAATATTTCCCCGGCTGTTATTCAAGGTCATGGTCAAATGTCGAGCAAGGGATATTACTAAACATGCAGACGATTTGGATTAGGAACGAATCGATAAGTATGGAAAGCAAAGAACAAATATTCCTTTAACAGCATGAGCCATTAGCAAGGGTAATGTTAGAAAATAAGGAATAGACTGGTGTAAAACGTATAAACCAATCTCCTAAGTATCAAAACATTGATAAGATCAAGGCACGGATGTGACTGGCATGACCATTTCTGTCATTCTATTTTGTATTTCTAGATAAAGTTTCCATGACATGACTTATATATTCAGCTGCAATGAAGATGCAAATGAAAGAAAACTTCAAACAGAAAACTAAACATGAATGAATTGTTATAAACACATCTGCTGATATAATGACAGAAAGGAGGTTAAATAGGAATTATAAGGATACAATGTTCGTGGATGGGTTTGTATCGATGATTAAATTTTACCTAATCAGTCAAAATCTTAAAGAAAATGTACAATGGAATGTATTAACTTTGTAAGGCATTGGATGTAATGAAAATGTGGTAATACTAACGTTATATTAGTCCTGACAAGTAAGTTATCTTTACATAATTTGAATTTATACCAAATTTAAATGATCCTATTGTATTGTATCAAAGGACATTGGCGATATGCCATATTAAAGACATCTATTTAATCTTGGTGTTTCAAGATTAGCTCGTAACAAAGTGACGTGCATTCTATCGAAGATGATTGAGCCGCACCGCATCATATTTCTTCATTTCAAGATTACCCAATGTGTTAAATTAAACATGTTTTACATATGCATTGATATTGTCTTACTCTATTTTATAACTTACTGAACTAAAATGTGCTGAAGGTTTTGGTTGTATTCAAGACTTTACGTTTTCCCAAACTATTACATTATTTCTTTACATTTTTAAGAGGTTATTCGAAATATGTTATGAAGTCTTACCTCATGATTTGCCTCTACCTGGAGGAAATATTGAACACATTTAATATTTATCATGAACGGCGGTTCCTAAGAAATAGAAACATTCGTTACATTCATTTGATGTCGCAACTATTCCAAAATAAACTTTTATATTAAGGTTGCCAGAGATGGTTTTTAAGTTCTATTGAATCGGGCTTGTTTAACTCAGAGGTATACACTTATGTGACACAATTTCGATTGAAATTAATCAAACTGGAATATAGATGAAATTTGGACTTTGATATTTTAATACACATACATAGCTGCATATGGTAACATATTTTTAGAGCCAATAGTTGGTACAAAACACGCAACACAATTGTTTACAAAAGAGATGAAGAAAGATCAAAATTATATGGCGTATCAGACAAGAAACTTCACAAATGTCAAATATTATGAAGTTATATAATGACTCAGGTCTAAAGTAAGTCACATTTGGATAATTTCAATTTATAACAAACTTTAATGTACCTATTTAATTTTATCAAAGGAGTTTGTTTGGTAGACCAAGATAAAGACATATATTTAATCTTGAGGTATCAAGAGTAACACGTGACAATATGAGATATCAAATACTGTTGTTTGAAATATTCCTCTACTTTCTTTTTTATTTTTCAGTTTCCAACGAGGAAATCAGTCTCTTGGCAATACCATAGAGTGCTCTTTATGCTCAATTGTTTGACGGTTATCTTCAATATATCTACAACTTACAATAATATCAATGTGTGGAACGCTAACGACAGAAAAATGCATACATTGACATACAACAATGTTTAAGTCGTCCATCAATCTGCACAATTCAAATTGGTTTTAGTTCAAAAGAACTCAGTACTATTATGCCCTGTATTATTAACTATGATTCTTAAACAAAATAGATGTATTAAAAGCTAGATAGAGTGTCGTACATATTAAACATTAATAAGCCTATCACCTACAATTTTTTTATCTATATATATGTCATGAAATTAACGTAAACACTCTTCTTGAGCAGTGTCATCGATGATTCCCTTTCAATAGAGAGTGTCTAAAACCATTTAGCAAATAAAATAATGCATCGAGAAAATCAGGAGTAACCGCTCTTGTGAACTAGTATTTGGAGCGACTATCGCAGAAGAGGGAGGTTGTAGGTTCGATCCCCGGGCGAGTTATACCAACAATATACGAAAACGGTTCTAACACGCTTGGCACTCAGCATTAGGAGGTTAGTACGTAATAAACTATACTATGGAATGTATTTACTTTGTAAGGCATTAGACTAAATGGAGATTTGACAATAATCACGTTATATTAGTCCTGCCAAATGCATAAATCGTCTACACAATATGCATATTGCTTTGAGCGTTTTCATCCTTTACTTCATGTATGTCACAATGGATTAGAAAGATGTATTGTAGATATTTCTTTACTGAAGATGCAGTCCAATGAACATGTTTGAGTCGCCTTAGATTTCTTCCTTTCAAGATTACCCAAGGTGTTTCAGTAAAACGGTTTTAAAACTGCATTGATATTGTCCTCCGCTATTATTATAGCTATGATGAACTAGAATTTCTCAACGGTTTAAATGTATTCGACGCTTTACGTTTTTTAAAACTATTATACTGTTCGTGTTCTTAACATTTTTTGAAAGGTTAATTCATGTCTTTTATGTAGGTTTACATCTCGACTTTCCGCTACCTGGATGAAATATTTGCCAGGTTTATTTTTCAACATGGAGGACGGTTGCTAGGAGATAGAAATATTCGTTACATTCATTTTATGTCTCACCTATTCCTAAATACACATTTCTGTTCAGGTTTTCAGTAATGGTATTAAAGTAATATTGCTTTGGACTTGTTTCACTCAGAGGTATATATTTATGTGAGACAAAATAGATTTAAATTAATCAAATTGTCATCTAAACGAAATATTTCGGCGAGTGTGGAATAATTTAAACATAAATTAAAACTAATGTATTACCTTCGTTAACCTGATCATGTAAGTTGCTATACTGGTTTTTCCATATTGTTGGCAATGTTGCCGAAGTTTGCTGAACTCAAATGTGTTATTCTTTTACATTGTTACTCTGATTATATCGTCCCACAAATAGGGAATACTGATCCATTGAAATTCCTTTACATTTGGATTCTTACGTTCAATACACCACTTTATAATATAGATATAAAGAGCAATATTCCATTGTTTGCGGCAATTAGACAACAATGCACGTTTATTTAATGTTTGATTCAAAATCCCAACAGACTCAATCTTTCCGGAAGTGGGGTCAGTACTACATGCAAATATATGCTCAAATCACACAAAACAAAGAAGGTCATTTATAGGTTTGGAACAAATGTAAAACGGGCCTAAAGAGCAAACTGAAAGCGGAAATTAGAAAAAATGACAATCTCCATTATTAAATCATCCGGTTATATACTGAGGTTAGCGATTGGCGTCCTAGAGGTCTATAAAGATAACGTAATCGTCAAACGTCGTCTCAACAAAATTTTGGATTGTACTGAATCGAGACAAAAATGAACAGAACCCTACCGGTTTATACAGTGAGGACGATCCTCAAATAAACTTGAAACCCTACATTTCAGATAACAAAATCAACTCTACAACGCTTTAAGAATCAACTGGGTATTATGGCATAGAAGAATGGAAGCATTATGAGAGGAGTTTACACGATTACGATAACCTATTACAACACAAACATAATTTTCAAAAAGCAGAAACAATATCTTCGTAATCAATTTCAACTTCATATTTTCAACATATATTAAGAGCTTCATCTAGAAAGTTCAATCGTCGTTCAATGGAGGTATTGTGTCTTTTTATTGGTTGTGTCCCTTTACAAGAATCGCTACGTTTTTCAAATATTTATGACAGAATTATAGCATTTGTCTCTAAATACATCACAGACATTACTTTTGGTATTTGAGAATTCCGGTTAGCAAAATGTATTCAACTTACCCACCACGATAAACGAAACGCAGATAGTTAGTTTCAAACGTCGCATGCTAATTACTTTGAAGATTAAAATGTAAGATTTCAAATGTGTGGATGTGAAAGATTAGGAATGTGAAATAGGTTTTAAAACAATTCAGTTATATTACAACGATGTTTGCAGTGTGGTAGTTTATTTGTATGTCAAGGACTGTATCATTGTGACTCAAACTTTAGCAATTCACTGCTAAAATAGAAGAAGAAATATCTGAAATACTTTAGAGACAATTAAGAAACAAATTATGGACGCCATCAATATTCAAATGTATAGCCATGATCAGGCTGTAATTCAAATAATGCATTTCGACAAACAGGTTGGAGTTGAAGCAAATGATTACTTTTAAAATATCAGTCAATATCTGCAAGTCTTTTATAGTTTGTTTGAGTTATAATGAATTGAGAAAACCTGATACAACTCTACGGTTTTAATCGACGAACCTCTCACAAACAAATGCACACAATACCTCTTTCTCTCCCATGGTGACCGAAGGCATTGAAAGGATGGTCATGTTGAAATTATTATGATAGTTAAATTATGATTAGGAAAATAATATTGTATACTACGTATTACTTTATAATCAAATCTTAATCAATAACAACTTATCCGTTTGTTTAATATAAAAACATAATGCACGCTAACCAAATTTATTAAAAGAATGTGCTACTTTTGCGTTTATTTCGATCATCTTAAATCTTCAATACTTATTCAGAACTGAATGTTCGTCTAGTCAGTGCCACAAGCAAACGACAACAATTAGTATTTGAAGCCCATAGTAACTGCTCTGACATAAATGGTGGATATAAGGGAACTTCATAAACGTATATTAAATGTTTCATTAACTCAAACAAACCTAACCACTACGATCCTCTTACACAGGATTACACTATTCAAAATATATCTCATCTGTTGTCTAAATTGTAATGATTATGTGATCTAATACGTTGTTGCTAATTAATATATCCATTCTTTGAATTTTTCGCAAAACGCCCTCATATATTCTCTTTTGAAATAATGTAAACTATATAAATTCAAGGAATAAATAAATGCATTATCCATTTAGACTTTGATATTTTAATACACATATTAGCTCCTAAACTAATCGTTATTTAGACATATGTAATTCACCATATGAGTGAAACAGTTTTAACTGTCTCAGAGCAACCTTCGGCAATTATCCAAACTATTAAATTACTCGCGATCTTTACATTTTGTGAAAGGTTATTTCAAGCCTTTTATTAAGTTTTACCTCTCGATTCGACGCTACCTGGATAAAATGTTTAACACTATTATGTTTCAACATGGACGACGGTTACTAGGAGATAGAAATCTTAGTTACATTCATTTCGTGTCTCGCCTTTTCCTTAATAAATATTTTTAATAAGGTTGTCAGTGATGGTTTTAAAGTAATATTGCTTTGGACATGTCTTACTGAGAGGTATATATTTATGTGACTCAATCTATATATAAACTAATCAAACTGTAATGTACACTACATATTAGGGCGGGTGAAAAATGGTTTAAAACTAACCCATTTTATTAACTTCGTTAGCCTGCCCAAGTAAGCTGATTCATTGGTTTTTCAATATTTTGCGCACAATTGTTGAAGTTAAAGAACTCAATTGTGTTCTTTGTTAATGAAATAAATCAGATTGTATCGTCCTGCAAATAGGGAATTATGATCCGTTCAAAAGTTGGAATTCCTTTACAGTTGTATTCTAGCGTTCAATACGCCACCTAATATTATAGATACAAGACCAATATTCCATTGTTTGCCACAATTAGGCAACAATACAGGTTTATTTAATTTTTGTCTCAAAATGCCAAAAGTTTAATTCTTCCCGGAAATGGGGTCAGAACTACATGCATATATTTGCTCAAGTGAAACAAACAAATGGATATCCATTTTAAAACAAGTCTTTTAAATGAGGTCTTTTCTTACAATTTGGAAACAAATATAAAAAGGGCCTATAGAGCAAATTGAGCCAATGCCCCAAATGACACATGCATATGCTACCATATTTATTAGAGGCAATAGATTGTACAAAACAAGCAACTCTATTGGTTAGGAAAGAGAGGAAGCCAGATCCATATTGTATGGCGTATCAAGAAAACAAACTTCACAAATATCAAAGATGATGAAGTAATAAAATGACTCATTTCTAAAGTAAGTCACCTTTAGATAATTTCAATTTATACCGAACATAAATGATCCTATTTAATTTTATCAAAGGATTTTGTTTCGATAGACCAAATTAAAGACATATTTAATCATGAGGATTCAAGAGTAACTCGTGACAATATGAGCTCTCAAATACTGTTATTTGAAATATTCCTCGGCGTTCGTTTTTATTTTTCAGTTTTGCAACGAAGAAATCAGTCTATTTCCAATACCATAGAGTGCTCTTTATGCTCAATTGTTTGGCGGGAATCTTCAATATATTTGAAACTTACAGTAATATTAATGTGTGTAACCCTGATGACAGAAAAATGCATACATTGACATAAAATAATGTTTCGGTCGTCCATAAATCTGCACATTTCAAATCGGTTTTAGTGCCAAACATCTCAATGCTATTATGCCCTGAACTATGATTCGTAAACAAAATCAATGCTTAGAAAGCTAGATGGAGTGTCTGACCTATTACACATTAATAAACCTATAAACTACAATTGTTTTATGAATATATATGTCATCAAATTAACGTGAACATTCTTCTTGACTTGTGTCAGCGATGATTATCTGTAAACAGGGAGCGTCTAAATCCCTTTAACAGTTCACTGCTAATAGAGAAGACAGAAATCTCTGAAACACTTTAGAGACAATTAAGAACGAAATAATATACGCCATCAATAGTCCAATATATTGTAATGGTCAGGCTATAAATAAAATAATGCATTGAGAAAATCAGATTGTATTTGGAAGCGAACCTTACTTTAAAAATATCAATCTGTCCCTACATGTCTTCTAAAGTTAGTTTGAGTTATATTGAATAGAAGAAACCTGATACCGCTCAACGCTTTTAATCGATGAACCTATCACAAATAAATGAAGACAAAACCTCTTTCTCTTCCATGGTAACAGAAGGCATTGCAAAGATGAGCACGTTTGGAAGTATTATGATTGTTTCAACATGATTAGTAAAAGTATATTGCATAATGCTTTATTAATTATTAATGAAATCTTAATCTACTGCAGTAACCACTAATGTGGCCTAGTGTTTTGAGCGACCGCCACAGAAGATATAGGTCGTAGGTTCGATACCCGTGTGAGTTATACCAAAGGAATACAAAAACGGTTCTAACACGCTTGGCATTCAGCATTAGGAGGTTAGTGTTAGTACGTAAGAAACTATACTATGGAATGTCTTTACTTGGTAAGGCATTAGACTAAATGGAGATTTGGCAATAATCACGTTATATTAGTCCTGCCAAATGCATAAATCGTCTACACAATATGCATATTGGTTTGAGCGTTTTCATCCTTTACTTCATGTATGTCACAATGGATTTGAAAGATGTATTGTAGATATTTCTCTACTAAAGGTGCAGTCCGATGAACCTGTTTGAGTCGCCTCAGATTTCTCCCTTTCAAGATTACCCAATGTGTTTCAGTAAAACGGTTTTAAAACTGCATTGATGTTGTCCTCCGCTATTATTATAGCTATGCTGAACTAGAATTTCTCAACGGTTTAGATGTATTCGGGGCTTAACATTTTTTTAAAACTATTAAATTGTTCGTGTTCGATCTCTACAAGTCTTTAAATGTTAGTTTGAGTTATATTGAATATAAGAAACCTGATACCGCTCAATCCTTTTGATCGACGAACCGGTCATAAATAAATGAACACAAAACTTATTCCTTCTTTCTCTTCCATGGTAACACAAGGCGTTGCAAAGATGAACACGTTTGTAACTATTATGATATAGTTTCAACATGATTAGGAAAAGACTATTGCATAATACTTTATTAATTATTGATGAATTCTTAATCAACTGCAGTAACCGCTCTTGTGGCCATGTGTTTATAGCGACCACCGCATTAGAGTGACGTCGTAGGTTCGATACCCCTTATAGTTATACCAAAGACATACAAAAATGGTACTAACACGCTTGGCGCTCAGCATTAGGAGGTTAGTGTTAGTACTTCAGAAAATATACTATGGAATGTCTTTACTTTGTAAGACATTAGACTAAATGTAGATTGTGCAATAATCACGTTATATTAATCCTGCCAAATGCGTAATTTGTCTTCACAACGTCCATATTGCTTTCCACGTTTTCATCCTTTCCTTCATGTATGTGACAATGGATTACAAAGATGTATTGTAGCTATTTCTTTACTGAAGGTGCAGTCCCATGAACATGTTGAGTCACCTCATATTTCTTCATTTCAAGATTACCCAAGGTGTTTTAGTAAATCGTTTTTAAAAATGCATTGATATTATCCTCCACTATTATTATTGTTGTGCTGAACTAGAGTTTCTCAACGGATTGAATTTTTCAAGGCATTACGTTTTTTCCAAGCTATTAAATTGTTCGTGTTCTTTACATTTTTGTAAGGTTAATTCAAGCCTTTTATGAAGTTTTACTTCTCGACTTGCCACTACCTGGATGAAATATTAACCACGTATTATTTCCAACATGGAGGACGGTTGCTAGGAGCTAGAAACATTCATTACATTCTATTCATATCTCGCCTATTCCTAAATACACATTTCTATTAGGGTTGTCAGTAATGGTTTTAAAGTAATACTGCTTTGGACTTGTGTTACTCAGAGGTATATACTTATGTGACACAATTTAGATTTAAATTAATCGAATTGTTTTATAGACGAAGTATTTGGGCGCGTGTGGAATGAATTATACATAAATTAATGTATTACCTTCGTTAATCTGACCAACGAAGCAGCCATACTGGTTTTTAAATTTTTTGGACAATGTTGTTTAAGTTACTTGTACACAATTGGGTTCTTTTTATTGCATTACTTGGATTATATCGTACCGTATATCAGGAATACTGATCCATTCAATAATTTACATTCCTTTACATTTGTAATCAAATACACCACGTTATAATATAGATATAATTAGCATTACTCCAATGTTTGCCACAATTAGCCAGCTATGCATGTTTATTTAATGTTTAATTCAAAATGCCAACAGACAAAATTCTTCGGGAAAGTGGGATCAGTACTACATGCAAATATTTGATCCAATCACACGAAAAAAGAAGGTCATTTAAGGTTTTGGAACAAATATAAAACGGGTCAATAGAGCAAGTTGAAATTGGAAATTAGAACAAATGAAAAATTCCATTATTAAATCATCCGGTAATAGAATGAGGTTAGCGATTTGTGTCCTAGAGATCTTATAACGATACCGTAATTGTCAAACTTCGTATCAACACAATTTTGGTATGGATTGAACTGAAACAAAACTAAATAGAACGCTACCGGTTTTTATAGTGGGGACCTTCCTCAGACAAAAGTGAAACCCTACATGTAACATAACAATGCAACTCGACAACGCTTTAAGAATCAACTGGGTATTATGGCATAGAAAAAAGGAAGCATTATGATATAATGTTTACACGATTACGAAAACCTTGAAAAACACAAACATAATTTTCAAAAATGGAGGAACAATATCATCGTAATCAATTCCAGCTATACATTTTCAACATATTTTAAGAGATTAAGCTAGGAAGTTCAATCCTCGTTCAATGATCGTATTGTGTCTTCTCTTTTAGTTGGTGTCCGTTTACAAGAATCGCTATGTTTTTCAAATGTTTAGGAGAGAATTAATCATTTGTCTCTAAACAACACACAAACATACTTTTGAGATTTGGAATGTCTTTAACTTGCCTACCACTAAAAAGGAAACACAGATAATTAGTTTCAGTTATCACGTTATAATTACAATAAAGTTTAAAATGTACAAATGTGTGTATGTGAGAGATTTGGAATGTGAACGTAGCTTTGAAATAAGTAAGTGATAACACTATGATGTCTGCAGCGTGGCATTTTAATTTTATGTCTTGCTCTGGATCAATGTGATTCCGACGTGTACTTTGTTGTCCCACCCAGTCTCAATATCCTGACACCAGGCCGACCAGTCCTAACACTATCCTCTTAATGCTGAGCGTCAAGAGAGACACCTGTTAGTACCATTGTTGTAAGCCTTTGGTATGACCCAGACGGGGATCGAACCAACAACCTTCCGCTTCCGCGACGGACGCTCTAACCACTTATCCACCGGTGCGGTTCATAAAGCAATAGCACATAGTAACCGATCTGACAGAAATGGAGGACATGAGGGAACATCCTAAACGTGTGGTACATGTTTCATAAAGTCAAACGAACCTAAACACTAATCTCTTCTTACACACGATTAAACTATGTAAAACATGTTTTGTCTTTTCTCGAAATTGTAATGATTGTGTCAGCTAATGCGTTGTTGCAAATTAATATATCCATTTCTTGGATTTGTGTCAACAAACCCTCATATATTCTAGTTTGGAATATAGTGAACTATATAAATGCAAGCAAGTAATAACTGTATTATCAATTTAGACTTTAATATTTTAATAAACGTATGAGCTGCTAAACTAATCATTATTGGGAAATATAAAAATACCCCATATGAATAATAAAACGTTGTATCTGCCTCAGGACAACCTTAGGTCATTATCGACAATAAACACACTAAATATAGTATCCACTGAATGTTTCTCAGGGAGGAATCACATTGTCTAAATGAATATTCAACATCAAATCTGATATAAATAATCTTGTTTCAAAAACCATGAAGAATATTTTGATGTTAATTTCAAACGTATCAAGACCTTGAAATCGTATAATGTGTTGCGAAATACAAATTTGATATAGATTTAAGAAATGTCAAGGAGAACATATAGCCATGTTCTAAACGCTTTGTGTGTAGAGAAGCAAAAGAAATTGTACTTTCTTTAATTGGTCTATACCTATCTACTGTTGTTTTAAATATTTCATAACCCAATAAGAGACCAACTAATTCATATATTACCATCAGGTGTTCATTTTTATTTTCATCAAAAGACTCAAGATTAACCTGCATATTTGTGTTGCATGGATATGGTTAATATAAATAATTACAATTGTTATGAATTTACCGATTTTCATCCAACCTGTTTCGATATAAATGGTTACGTGATACAGACATATAATTTTGATAGACATCAAAATATTCTGATGACTACTTTAGGTTCAAAATTACCTATATTTTTTATGTGAAGCTTTATTTGTACTAACTGCTTTAACATAAAATAATAACAAGCCCAACCACACACATTTACGGTCACAGACTACAATATCCATCCTTGATTAAAGTCTCCCCTTAGAAGTATAGAAAAAAGTATACAATCATTCCTGCCAAAGAAAGCATATGACAGGCTTTGCAATCCAAATATTAAATATTGTTGCATTTTGATTCATCAATATTTCCCCGGCTGTTATTCAAGGTCATGGTCAAATGTCGAGCAAGGGATATTACTAAACATGCAGACGATTTGGATTAGGAACGAATCGATAAGTATGGAAAGCAAAGAACAAATATTCCTTTAACAGCATGAGCCATTAGCAAGGGTAATGTTAGAAAATAAGGAATAGACTGGTGTAAAACGTATAAACCAATCTCCTAAGTATCAAAACATTGATAAGATCAAGGCACGGATGTGACTGGCATGACCATTTCTGTCATTCTATTTTGTATTTCTAGATAAAGTTTCCATGACATGACTTATATATTCAGCTGCAATGAAGATGCAAATGAAAGAAAACTTCAAACAGAAAACTAAACATGAATGAATTGTTATAAACACATCTGCTGATATAATGACAGAAAGGAGGTTAAATAGGAATTATAAGGATACAATGTTCGTGGATGGGTTTGTATCGATGATTAAATTTTACCTAATCAGTCAAAATCTTAAAGAAAATGTACAATGGAATGTATTAACTTTGTAAGGCATTGGATGTAATGAAAATGTGGTAATACTAACGTTATATTAGTCCTGACAAGTATGTTATCTTTACATAATTTGAATTTATACCAAATTTAAATGATCCTACTGTATTGTATCAAAGGACATTGGCGATATGCCATATTAAAGACATCTATTTAATCTTGGGGTTTCAAGACTAGCTCGTGACAAAGTGACGTGCATTCTATCGAAGATGATTGAGCCGCAGAGCATCATATTTCTTCATTTCAAGATTACCCAATGTGTTAAATTAAACATGTTTTACATATGCATTGATATTGTCTTACTCTATTTTATAACTTACTGAACTAAAATGTGCTGAAGGTTTTGGTTGTATTCAAGACTTTACGTTTTCCCAAACTATTACATTATTTCTTTACATTTTTAAGAGGTTATTCGAAATATGTTATGAAGTCTTACCTCATGATTTGCCTCTACCTGGAGGAAATATTGAACACATTTAATATTTATCATGAACGGCGGTTCCTAAGAAATAGAAACATTCGTTACATTCATTTGATGTCGCAACTATTCCAAAATAAACTTTTATATTAAGGTTGCCAGAGATGGTTTTTAAGTTATATTGAATCGGGCTTGTTTAACTCAGAGGTATACACTTATGTGACACAATTTCGATTGAAATTAATCAAACTGGAATATAGATGAAATTTGGACTTTGATATTTTAATACACATACTAGCTGCTGAACTAATTGTTATTCAGAAATATGTAATACATCATATGAATGAAACGGTTTTAACTGTCTCAGAGCAACATTCTTCCATCATCCAAACTATTAAATTAATCGCGTTCTTCCATTTTTTGTGAAAGGTTATTTCAAGTTTTTAATGAAGTTTTACATCTCAATTCGCCGCTACCTGGATGAATTGTTTAACACATTTATGTTTCAACATGGACGACGGTTACTAAAAGATTGAAATATTTGTCACATTCATATCATGTCTCAACTTTTCCTAAATAAACATTTTTAAATAAGGTTGTCAGTGATGGTTTTAAAGTAATACTGCTTTGGACATATCTTAATCAGAGGTATATATTTATGTGACTCAATCTATATACAAATTATTCAAATTGTAATAGAGACAAAATATTAGGGCGAGTGAGAAATGGTTTAAAACTAACTCATTTTATTACGTTTATTAGCCTGCCCAAATAAGATGCCACATTGATTTTTCAATATTTTGGGCAAAGTTGTTGAAGTTAAGGAACACAATTTTGTTTTTTGTTTATGAAATAAGTCAGATTGTGTCGTCCTGCAAAGATGGAATTATGATCCGTTCAAAGTGTGAAATTCCTTTACATGTGTATTTAACGTTCAATACATCACTTTATATTAGACATAAGAAGACCAATATTCCATTGTTTGCTACAATTAGGCAACAATACAGGTATTTTTCTTATTTTTGACTCAAAATGCCAAAAAGTCTAATTCTTCTCGGAAATGGGGTCAGTACTACATGCAAATATTTGTTAAAGTCAAATAACAAATGGATATCGGTTTCAAAACGAGTCTGTTACGTGAGGTCCTCTGTTCTACATGTTTGGAACAAAGATAAAACGAACGTATAAAGCAAATTGAAAGAGGAAATTTGAACTGTTTATAAATAGAATATCCACATATTAATCATCCGGCTTAACAACGAGGTTAGATATAAATATATATATATATATATATATATATATATATATATATATATATATATATATATATATATATATATATATATATATATATATGTATATATATATATATAATTTATGTTGATATTGACATACAATATTGTCCTCATATATTGCAAACATAAAATCGATGTCAACAACCTTGATAAATAATTTTAAACACTTTCAGATAGATACGTTCTCATATGTAATGTTCATTAAGTCAAGCATGTCCATTATGCTAATATGACGCAATGAATGTACTTCCTATCCATTATGTCAAAGGTCCAACATGTCACATGCATATGGTAACATATTTTTAGAGCCAATAGTTGGTACAAAACACGCAACACAATTGTTTACAAAAGAGATGAAGAAAGATCAAAATTATATGGCGTATCAGACAAGAAACTTCACAAATATCAAATATGATGAAGTTATATAATGACTCAGGTCTAAAGTAAGTCACATTTGGATAATTTCAATTTATAACAAACTTTAATGTACCTATTTAATTTTATCAAAGGAGTTTGTTCGGTAGACCAAGCTAAAGACATATATTTAATCTTGAGGTTTCAAGAGTAACTCGTGACAATATGAGATATCAAATACTGTTGTTTGAAATATTCCTCTACTTTCTTTTTTATTTTTCAGTTTCCAACGAGGAAATCAGTATCTTGCCAATACCATAGAGTGCTCTTTATGCTCAATTGTTTGACGGTTATCTTCAATATATCTACAACTTACAATAATATCAATGTGTGGAACGCTAACGACAGAAAAATGCATACATTGACATACAACAATGTTTAAGTCGTCCATCAATCTGCACAATTCAAATTGGTTTTAGTTCAAAACAACTCAGTACTAGTATGCTCTGTATTATGAACTATGATTCTTAAACAAAATAGATGTATTAAAAGCTAGATAGAGTGTCGTACATATTAAACATTAATAAGCCTATCACCTACAATTTTTTTATCTATATATATGTCATGAAATTAACGTAAACACTCTTCTTGAGCAGTGTCATCGATGATTCCCTGTCAATAGAGAGTGTCTAAAACCATTTAGCAAATAAAATAATGCATCGAGAAAATCAGGAGTAACCGCTCTTGTGAACTAGTATTTTGAGCGACTATCGCAGAAGAGGGAGGTTGTAGATTCGATCCCCGGGCGAGTTATACCAACAATATACGAAAACGGTTCTAACACGCTTGGCACTCAGCATTAGGAGGTTAGTACGTAATAAACTATACTATGGAATGTATTTACTTTGTAAGGCATTAGACTAAATGGAGATTTGACAATAATCACGTTATATTAGTCCTGCCAAATGCATAAATCGTCTACACAATATGCATATTGCTTTGAGCGTTTTCATCCTTTACTTCATGTATGTCACAATGGATTTGAAAGATGTATTGTAGATATTTCTTTACTGAAGATGCAGTCCAATGAACATGTTTGAGTCGCCTTAGATTTCTTCCTTTCAAGATTACCCAAGGTGTTTCAGTAAAACGGTTTTAAAACTGCATTGATATTGTCCTCCGCTATTATTATAGCTATGATGAACTAGAATTTCTCAACGGTTTAAATGTATTCGACGCTTTACGTTTTTTAAAAGTATTATACTGTTCGTGTTCTTAACATTTTTTGAAAGGTTAATTCATGTCTTTTATGTAGGTTTACATCTCGACTTTCCGCTACCTGGATGAAATATTTGCCAGGTTTATTTTTCAACATGGAGGACGGTTGCTAGGAGATAGAAATATTCGTTACATTCATTTTATGTCTCACCTATTCCTAAATACACATTTCTGTTCAGGTTTTCAGTAATGGTATTAAAGTAATATTGCTTTGGACTTGTTTCACTCAGAGGTATATATTTATGTGAGACAAATTAGATTTAAATTAATCAAATTGTCATCTAAACGAAATATTTCGGCGAGTGTGGAATAATTTAAACATAAATTAAAATTAATGTATTACCTTCGTTAACCTGATCAACTATGTTGCTATACTGGTTTTTCCATATTGTTGGCAATGTTTCCGAAGTTTGCTGAACTCAAATGTGTTATTCTTTTACATTGTTACTCTGATTATATCGTCCCGCAAATAGGGAATACTGATCCATTGAAATTCCTTTACATTTGGATTCTTACGTTCAATACACCACTTTATAATATAGATATAAAGAGCAATATTCCATTGTTTGCCGCAATTAGACAACAATGCACGTTTATTTAATGTTTGATTCAAAATCCCAACAGACTCAATCTTTCCGGAAGTGGGGTCAGTACTACATGCAAATATATGCTCAAATCACACAAAACAAAGAAGGTCATTTATAGGTTTGGAACAAATGTAAAACGGGCCTAAAGAGCAAACTGAAAGCGGAAATTAGAAAAAATGATAATTTCCATTATTAGATCATCCGTTTATATACTGAGGTAAGCGATTGGCGTCCTAGAGGTCTATAAAGATAACGTAATCGTCAAACGTCCTCTCAACAAAATTTTGGATTGTACTGAATCGAGACAAAAATGAACAGAACCCTACCGGTTTATACAGTGAGGACGATCCTCAAATAAACTTGAAACCCTACATTTCAGATAACAAAATCAACTCTACAACGCTTTAAGAATCAACTGGGTATTATGGCATAGAAGAATGGAAGCATTATGAGAGGAGTTTACACGATTACGATAACCTATTAAAACACAAACATAATTTTCAAAAAGCAGAAACAATATCTTCGTAATCAATTTCAACTTCATATTTTCAACATATATTAAGAGCTTCATCTAGAAAGTTCAATCGTCGTTCAATGGAGGTATTGTGTCTTTTTGATTAGTTGTGTCCCTTTACAAGAATCGCTACGTTTTTCAAATATTTATGACAGAATTATAGCATTTGTCTCTAAATACATCACAGACTTTACTTTTGGTATTTGAGAATTCCGGTTACCAAAATGTATTCAACTTACCCACCACGATAAACGAAACGCAGATAGTTAGTTTCAAACGTCGCATGCTAATTACGTTGAAGATTAAAATGTAAGATTTCAAATGTGTGGATGTGAAAGATTAGGAATGTGAAATAGGTTTTAAAACAATTCAGTGATATTACAACGATGTTTGCAGTGTGGTAGTTTATTTGTATGTCAAGGACTGTATCATTGTGACTCAAACTTTAGCAATTCACTGCTAAAAGAGAAGAAAGAAATATCTGAAATACTTTAGAGACAATTAAGAAACAAATTATGGATGCAATCAATATTCAAATGTATAGCCATGATCAGGCTGTAATTAAAATAATGCATTTCGATAAACAGGTTGGAGTTGAAGCAAATGATTACTTTTAAAATATCAGTCAATATCTGCAAGTCTTTTAAAGTTAGTTTGAGTTATACTGAATTGAGAAAACCTGATACAGCTGTACGGTTTTAATCGACGAACCTCTCACAAACATATGCACACAATACCTCTTTCTCTCCCATGGTAACCGAAGGCATTGAAAGGATGGGCATGTTGAAAGTATTATGATAGTTAAACATGATTAGGAAAATAATATTGTATAATACTTATTACTTTATAATCAAATCTTAATCAATAACAACTTATCCGTTTGTTTAATATAAAAACATAATGCACGCTAACCAAATTTATTAAAAGAATGTGCTACTTTTGCGTTTATTTCGATCATCTTAAATCTTCAATACTTATTCAGAACTGAATGTTCGTCTAGTCAGTGCCACAAGCAAACGACAACAATTAGTATTTGTAGCCCATAGTAACTGCTCTGACATAAATGGTGGATATAAGGGAACTTCATAAACGTATAGTAAATGTTTCATTAACTCAAACAAACCTAACCACTACGATCCTCTTACACAGGATTACACTATTCAAAATATATCTCGTCTGTTGTCTAAATTGTAATGATTGTGTGATTTAATACGTTGTTGCTAATTAATATATCCATTCTTTGAATTTTTCGCAAAACGCCCTCATATATTCTCTTTTGAAATAATGTAAACTTTATAAATTCAAGGAATAAATAAATGCATTATCCATTTAGACTTTGATATTTTAATACACATATTAGCTCCTAAACTAATCGTTATTTAGACATATGTAATGCACCATATGAGTGAAACGGTTTTAACTGTCTCAGAGCAACCTTCGGCAATTATCCAAACTATTAAATTACTCGCGATCTTTACATTTTGTGAAAGGTTATTTCAAGCCTTTTATTAAGTTTTACCTCTCGATTTGACGCTACCTGGATAAAATATTTAACACTATTATGTTTCAACATGGACGACGGTTACTAGGAGATAGAAATATTAGTTACATACATTTCGTGTCTCGCCTTTTCCTTAATAAATATTTTTAATAAGGTTGTCATTGATGGTTTTAAAGTAATATTGCTTTGGACATGTCTTACTCAGAGGTATATATTTATGTGACTCAATCTATATATAAATTAATCAAACTGTAATGTACACTACATATTAGGGCGGGTGAAAAATGGTTTAAAACTAACCCATTTTATTAACTTCGTTAGCCTGCCCAAGTAAGCTGATTCATTGGTGTTTCAATATTTTGCGCACAATTGTTGAAGTTAAAGAACTCAATTGTGTTCTTTGTTTATGAAATAAATCAGATTGTATCGTCCTGCAAATAGGGAATTATGATCCGTCCAAAAGTTGGAATTCCTTTACAGTTGTATTCTAGCGTTCAATACGCCACCTAATATTATAGATACAAGACCAATATTCCATTGTTTGCCACAATTAGGCAACAATACAGGTTTATTTAATTTTTGTCTCAAAATGCCAAAAGTTTAATTCCTCCCGGAAATGGGGTCAGAACTACATGCATATATTTGCTCAAGTGAAACAAACAAATGGATATCCATTTTAAAACAAGTCTTTTAAATGAGGTCTTTTCTTACAATTTGGAAACAAATATAAAAAGGGCCTATAGAGCAAATTGAGCCAATGCCCCAAATGACACATGCATATGCTACCATATTTATTAGAGGCAATAGATTGTACAAAACAAGCAACACTATTGGTTAGGAAAGAGAGGAAGCCAGATCCAAATAGTATGGCGTATCAAGAAAACAAACTTCACAAATATCAAAGATGATGAAGTAATATAATGACTCATTTCTAAAGTAAGTCACCTTTAGATAATTTCAATTTATATCGAACATAAATGATCCTATTTAATTTTATCAAAGGATTTTGTTTCGATAGACCAAATTAAAGACATATTTAATCATGAGGATTCAAGAGTAACTCGTGACAATATGAGCTCTCAAATACTGTTATTTGAAATATTCCTCGGCGTTCGTTTTTATTTTTCAGTTTTGCAACGAAGAAATCAGTCTATTGCCAATACCATAGAGTGCTCTTTATGCTCAATTGTTTGGCGGGAATCTTCAATATATTTGAAACTTACAATAATATTAATGTGTGTAACTCTAACGACAGAAAAATGCATACATTGACATAAAATAATGTTTCGGTCGTCCATAAATCTGCACATTTCAAATCGGTTTTAGTGCCAAACATCTCAATGCTATTATGCCCTGAACTATGATTCGTAAACAAAATCAATGCTTAGAAAGCTAGATGGAGTGTCTGACCTATTACACATTAATAAACCTATAAACTACAATTGTTTTATGAATATATATGTCATCAAATTAACGTTAACATTCTTCTTGACTTGTGTCAGCGAGTATTCCCTGTAAACAGGGAGCGTCTAAATCCCTTTAACAGTTCACTGCTAATAGAGAAGACAGAAATCTTTGAAACACTTTAGAGACAATTAAGAACGAAATAATATACGCCATCAATAGTCCAATATATTGTAATGGTCAGGCTATAAATAAAATAATGCATTGAGAAAATCAGATTGTATTTGGAAGCGAACCTTACTTTAAAAATATCAATCTGTCCCTACATGTCTTCTAAAGTTAGTTTGAGTTATATTGAATAGAAGAAACCTGATACCGCTCAACGCTTTTAATCGATGAACCTATCACAAATAAATGAAGACAAAACCTCTTTCTCTTCCATGGTAACAGAAGGCATTGCAAAGATGAGCACGTTTGGAAGTATTATGATTGTTTCAACATGATTAGTAAAAGTATATTGCATAATGCTTTATTAATTATTAATGAAATCTTAATCTACTGCAGTAACCACTAATGTGGCCTAGTGTTTTGAGCGACCGCCACAGAAGATATAGGTCGTAGGTTCGATACCCGTGTGAGTTATACCAAAGGAATACAAAAACGGTTCTAACACGCTTGGCACTCAGCATTAGGAGGTTAGTGTTAGTACGTAAGAAACTATACTATGGAATGTCTTTACTTTGTAAGGCATTAGACAAAATGGAGATTTGGCAATAATCTCGTTATATTAGTCCTGCCAAATGCATAAATCGTCTACACAATATTCATATTGGTTTGAGCGTTTTCATCCTTTACTTCATGTATGTCACAATGGATTAGAAAGATGTATTGCAGATATTTCTCTACTAAAGGTGCAGTCCGATGAACCTGTTTGAGTCGCCTCAGATTTCTCCCTTTCAAGATTACCCAATGTGTTTCAGTAAAACGGTTTTAAAACTGCATTGATGTTGTCCTCCGCTATTATTATAGCTATTCTGAACTAGAATTTCTCAACGGTTTAGATGTATTCGGGGCTTAACATTTTTTTAAAACTATTAAATTGTTCGTGTTCGATCTCTACAAGTCTTTAAAAGTTAGTTTGAGTTATATTGAATATAAGAAACCTGATACCGCTCAATCCTTTTGATCGACGAACCGGTCATAAATAAATGAACACAAAACTTATTCCTTCTTTCTCTTCCATGGTAACACAAGGCGTTGCAAAGATGAACACGTTTGTAACTATTATGATATAGTTTCAACATGATTAGGAAAAGACTATTGCATAATACTGTATTAATTATTGATGAATTCTTAATCAACTGCAGTAACCGCTCTTGTGGCCATGTGTTTATAGCGACCACCGCATTAGAGTGACGTCGTAGGTTCGATACCCCTGCTAGTTATACCAAAGACATACAAAAATGGTACTAACACGCTTGGCGCTCAGCATTAGGAGGTTAGTGTTAGTACTTCAGAAAATATACTATGGAATGTCTTTACTTTGTAAGACATTAGACTAAATGTAGATTTTGCAATAATCACGTTATATTAATCCTGCCAAATGCGTAATTTGTCTTCACAACGTCCATATTGCTTTCCACGTTTTCATCCTTTCCTTCATGTATGTGACAATGGATTACAAAGATGTATTGTAGCTATTTCTTTACTGAAGGTGCAGTCCCATGAACATGTTGAGTCACCTCATATTTCTTCGTTTCAAGATTACCCAAGGTGTTTTAGTAAATCGTTTTTAAAAATGCATTGATATTATCCTCCACTATTATTATTGTTGTGCTGAACTAGAGTTTCTCAATGGATTGAATGTATTCAAGGCATTACGTTTTTTCCAAGCTTTTAAATTGTTCGTGTTCTTTACATTTTTTGTAAGGTTAATTCAAGCCTTTTATGAAGTTTTACTTCTCGACTTGCCACTACCTGGATGAAATATTAACCACGTATTATTTCCAACATGGAGAACGGTTGCTAGGAGCTAGAAACATTCATTACATTCTATTCATATCTCGCCTATTCCTAAATACACATTTCTAATAGGGTTGTCAGTAATGGTTTTAAAGTAATACTGCTTTGGATTTGTGTTACTCAGAGGTATATACTTATGTGACACAATTTAGATTTAAATTAATCGAATTGTTTTATAGACGAAGTATTTGGGCGCGTGTGGAATAAATTATACATAAATTAATGTATTACCTTCGTTAATCTGACCAACGAAGCAGCCATACTGGTTTTTAAATTTTTTGGACAATGTTGTTTAAGTTACTTGTACACAATTGGGTTCTTTTTATTGCATTACTTGGATTATATCGTACCGCATATCAGGAATACTGATCCATTCAATAATTTACATTCCTTTACATTTGTAATCAAATACACCACGTTATAATATAGATATAATTAGCATTACTCCAATGTTTGGCACAATTAGCCAGCTATGCATGTTTATTTAATGTTTAATTCAAAATGCCAACAGACAAAATTCTTCGGGAAAGTGGGATCAGTACTACATGCAAATATTTGATCCAATCACACGAAAAAAGAAGGTCATTTAAGGTTTTGGAACAAATATAAAACGGGTCAATAGAGCAAGTTGAAATAGGAAATTAGAATACATGAAAAATTCCATTATTAAATCATCCGGTAATAGAATGAGGTTAGCGATTGGTGTCCTAGAGATCTTATAACGATACCGTAATTGTCAAACTTCGTATCAACACAATTTTGGTATGGATTGAACTGAAACAAAACTAAATAGAACGCTACCGGTTTTTATAGTGGGGACCTTCCTCAGACAAAAGTGAAACCCTACATGTAACATAACAATGCAACTCGACAACGCTTTAAGAATCAACTGGGTATTATGGCATAGAAAAAAGGAAGCATTATGATATAATGTTTACACGATTACGAAAACCTTGAAAAAAACAAACATAATTTTCAAAAATGGAGGAACAATATCATCGTAATCAATTCCAGCTATACATTTTCAACATATTTTAAGAGATTAAGCTAGGAAGTTCAATCCTCGTTCAATGATCGTATTGTATCTTCTCTTTTAGTTGGTGTCCGTTTACAAGAATCGCTATGTTTTTCGAATGTTTAGGAGAGAATTAATCATTTGTCTCTAAACAACACACAAACATACTTTTGAGATTTGGAATGTCTTTAACTTGCCTACCACTAAAAAGGAAACACAGATAATTAGTTTCAATTATCACGTTATAATTACAATAAAGTTTAAAATGTACAAATGTGTGTATGTGAGAGATTTGGAATGTGAACGTAGCTTTGAAATAAGTAAGTGATAACACTACGATGTCTGCAGCGTGGCAGTTTAATTTTATGTCTTGCTCTGGATCAATGTGATTCCGACATGTACTTTGTTGTCCCACCCAGTCTCAATATCCTGACACCAGGCCGACCAGTCCTAACACTATCCTCTTAATGCTGAGCGTCAAGAGAGACACCTGTTAGTACCATTGTTGTAAGCCTTTGGTATGACCCAGACGGGGATCGAACCAACGACCTTCCGCTTCCGCGACGGACGCTCTAACCACTAAGCCACCGGTGTGGTTCATAAAGCAATAGCACATAGTAACCGATCTGACAGAAATGGAGGACATGAGGGAACATCATAAACGTGTGGTACATGTTTCATAAAGTCAAACGAACCTAAACACTAATCTCTTCTTACACACGATTAAACTATGTAAAACATGTTTTGTCTTTTCTCGAAATTGTAATGATTGTGTCAGCTAATGCGTTGTTGCAAATTAATATATCCATTTCTTGGATTTGTGTCAACAGACCCTCATATATTCTAGTTTGGAATATAGTGAACTATATAAATGCAAGTAAGTAATAACTGTATTATCAATTTAGACTTTAATATTTTAATAAACGTATGAGCTGCTAAACTAATCATTACTGGGAAATATAAAAATACCCCATATGAATAAAACGTTGTATCTGCCTCAGGACAACCTTAGGTCATTATCGACAATAAACAAACTAAATATAGTATCCACTGAATCTTTCTCAGGGAGGAATCACATTGTCTAAATGAATATTCAACATCAAATCTGATATAAATAATCTTGTTTCAAAAACCATGAAGAATATTTTGATGTTAACTTCAAACGTATCAAGACCTTGAAATCGTATAATGTGTTGCGAAATACAAATTTGATATAGATTTAAGAAATGTCAAGGAGAACATATAGCCATGTTCTAAACGCTTTGTGTGTAGAAAAGCAAAATAAATTGTACTTTCTTTAATTGGTCTATACCTATCTACTGTTGTTTTAAATATTTCATAACCCAATAAGAGACCAACTAATTCATATATTACCATCAGGTGTTCATTTTTATTTTCATCAAAAGACTAATAATCGCCAAAAGACTCAAGATTAACCTGCATATTTGTGTTGCATGGATATGGTTAATATAAATAATTACAATTGTTATGAATTTACCGATTTTCATCCAACCTGTTTCGATATAAATGGTTACGTGATACAGACATATAATTTTGATAGACATCAAAATATTTTGATTACTACTTTAGGTTCAACATTACCTATAATTTTATGTGAAGCTTTATTTGCAATACCTTCTTTAACATAAAATAATAACAAGCCCAACCACACACATTTACGGTCACAGACTACAATATCCATCCTTGAATAAAGTCTCCCCTTAGAAGTATAGAAAAAAGTATACAATCATTCCTGCCAAAGAAAGCATATGACAGGCTTTGCAATCCAAATATTAAATATTGTTGCATTTTGATTCATCAATATTTCCCCGGCTGTTATTCAAGGTCATGGTCAAATGTCGAGCAAGGGATATTACTAAACATGCAGACGATTTGGATTAGGAACGAATCGATAAGTATGGAAAACAAAAAACAAATATTCCTTTAACAGCATGAACCATTAGCAAGGGTAATGTTAGAAAATAAGGAATAGACTGGTGTAAAACGTATAAACCAATCTCCTAAGTATCAAAACATTGATAAGATCAAGGCATGGATGTGACTGGCATGTCCATCTCTGTCATTCTATTTTGTATTTCTAGATAAAGTTTCCATGACATGACTTATATATTCAGCTGCAATGAAGATGCAAATGAAAGAAAACTTAAAGCTACCTAAACCTGAATGAATTGTTATAAACACATCTGCTGATATAATGACAGAAAGGAGGTTAAATAGGAATTATAAGGATACAATGTTCGTGGATGGGTTTGTATCGATGATTAAATTTTACCTAATCAGTCAAAATCTTAAAGAAAATGTACAATGGAATGTATTAACTTTGTAAGGCATTGGATGTAATGAAGATTTGGTAATACTAACGTTATATTAGTCCTGACAAGTATGTTATCTTTACATAATTTGAATTTATACCAAATTTAAATGATCCTATTGTATTGTATCAAAGGACATTGGTGATATACCATATTAAAGACAACTATTTAATCTTGGGGTTTCAAGACTAGCTCGTGACAAAGTGAAATGCATTCTATCGAAGATGATTGAGCCGCACCGCATCATATTTCTTCCTTTCAAGATTACCCAATGTGTTAAATTAAACATGTTTTACATATGCATTGATATTGTCTTACTCTATTTTATAACTTACTGAACTAAAATGTGCTGAAGGTTTTGGTTATATTCAAGACTTTACGTTTTCCCAAACTATTACATTATTTCTTTACATTTTTAAGAGGTTATTCGAAATATGTTATGAAGTCTTACCTCATGATTTGCCTCTACCTGGAGGAAATATTGAACACATTTAATTTTTAACATGAACGGCGGTTCCTAAGAAATAGAAACATTCGTTACATTCATTTCATGTCGCAACTATTCCAAAATAAACTTTTATATTAAGGTTGCTAGATATGGTTTTTAAGTTCTATTGAATCGGGCTTGTTTAACTCAGAGGTATACACTTATGTGACACAATTTCGATTGAAATTAATCAAACTGGAATATAGATGAAATTTGGACTTTGATATTTTAATACACATATTAGCTGCTGAACTAATTGTTATTCAGAAATATTTAATACATCATATGAATGAAACGGTTTTAACTGTCTCAGAGCAACATTCGGCCATCATCCAAACTATTAAATTAATCGCGTTCTTCATTTTTTGTGAAAGGTTATTTCAAGTCTTTAATGAAGTTTTACATCTCAATTCGCCGCTACCTGGATGAATTGTTTAACACATTTATGTTTCAACATGGACGACGGTTACTAAAAGATTGAAATATTTGTCACATTCATATCATGTCTCAACTTTTCCTAAATAAACATTTTTAAATAAGGTTGTCAGTGATGGTTTTAAAGTAACACTGCTTTGGACATATCTTAATCAGAGGTATATATTTATGTGACTCAATCTATATACAAATTAATCAAATTGTAATAGAGACAAAATATTAGGGCGAGTGAGAAATGGTTTAAAACTAACTCATTTTATTACGTTTATTAGCCTGCCCAAATAAGATGTCACATTGATTTTTCAATATTTTGGGCAAAGTTGTTGAAGTTAAGGAACACAATTTTGTTTTTTGTTTATAAAATAAGTCAGATTGTGTCGTCCTGCAAAGATGGAATTATGATCCGTTCAAAGTGTGAAATTCCTTTACATGTGTATTTAACGTTCAATACATCACTTTATATTAGACATAAGAAGACCAATATTCCATTGTTTGCTACAATTAGGCAACAATACAGATATCTTTTTAATTTTTGACTCAAAATGCCAAAAAGTCTAATTCTTCTCGGAAATGGGGTCAGTACTACATGCAAATATTTGTTAAAGTCAAATAACAAATGGATATCGGTTTTAAAACGAGTCTGTTATGTGAGGACCTCTGTTCTACATGGCTGGAACAAAGATAAAACGAACGTATATAGCAAATTGAAAGAGGAAATTTGAACTGTTTATAAATAGAATATCCACATATTAATCATCCGGCTTAACAACGAGGTTAGATATAAATAAATATATATATATATATATATATATATATATATATATATATATATATATATATATATATAATTTATGTTGATATTGACATACAATATTGTCCTCATATATTGCAAACATAAAATCGATGTCAACAATCTTGATAAATAATTTTAAACACTTTCAGATAAATACGTTCTCATATGTAATGTTCATTAAGTCAAGCATGTCCATTATGCTAATATGACGCAATGAAAGTTATTCCTATCCATTATGTCAAAGCTCCAACATGTCACATGCATATGGTAACATATTTTTTAGAGCCAATAGTTGGTACAAAACACGCAACACAATTGTTTACAAAAGAGATGAAGAAGGGTCAAAATTATATGGCGTATCAGACAAGAAACTTCACAAATATCAAATATGATGAAGTTATATAATGACTCAGGTCTAAAGTAAGTCACATTTGGATAATTTCAATTTATAACAAACTTTAATGTACCTATTTAATTTTATCAAAGGAGTTTGTTAGGTAGACCAAGCTAAAGACATATATTTAATCTTGAGGTTTCAAGAGTAACTCGTGACAATATGAGATATCAAATACTGTTGTTTGAAATATTCCTCTATTTTCTTTTTTATTTTTCAGTTTCCAACGAGGAAATCAGTCTCTTGCCAATACCATAGAGTGCTCTTTATGCTCAATTGTTTGACGGTTATCTTCAATATATCTACAACTTACAATAATATCAATGTGTGGAACGCTAACGACAGAAAAATGCATACATTGACATACAACAATGTTTAAGTCGTCCATCAATCTGCACAATTCAAATTGGTTTTAGTTCAAAACAACTCAGTACTTTTATGCCCTGAACTATGAACTATGATTCTTAAACAAAATAGATGTATTAAAAGCTAGATAGAGTGTCTTACATATTAATCATTAATAAGCCTATCACCTACAATTTCTTTATCTATGTATATGTCATGAAATTAACGTAAACACTCTTCTTGAGCAGTGTCGTGGATGATTCCATGTCAATAGAGAGTGTCTAAAACCATTTAGTAAATAAAATAATGCATCGAGAAAATCAGGAGTAACCGCTCTTGTGAACTAGTATTTTGAGCGACTACCGCAGAAGACGGAGGTTGTAGGTTCGATCCCCGGGCGAGTTATACCAACAATATACGAAAACGGTTCTAACACGCTTGGCACTCAGCATTAGGAGGTTAGTACGTAATAAACTATACTATGGAATGTATTTACTTTGTAAGGCATTAGACTAAATGGAGATTTGGCAAAAATCACGTTATATTAGTCCTGCCAAATGTGTAAATCGTCTTCACAACATGCATATTGCTTTGAGCGTTTTCATCCTTTACTTCATGTATGTAACAATGGATTAGAAAGATGTATTGTAGATATTTCTTTACTGAAGATGCAGTCCAATGAACATGTTTGAGTCGCCTTAGATTTCTTCCTTTCAAGATTACCCAAGGTGTTTCAGTAAAACGGTTTTAAAACTGCATTGATATTGTCCTCCGCTATTATTATAGCTATGATGAACTAGAATTTCTCAACGGTTTAAATGTATTCGACGCTTTACGTTTTTTTTTAAAACTATTATACTGCTCGTGTTCTTAACATTTTTTTAAAGGTCAATTCATGTCTTTTATGTAGGTTTACATCTCGACTTTCCGCTACCTGGATGAAATATTTGCCAGGTTTGTTTTTCAACATGGAGGACGGTTGCTAGGACATAGAAATATTCGTTACATTCATTTTATGTCTCATCTATTCCTAAATACACATTTCTGTTCTGGTTTTCAGTAATGGTATTAAAGTAATATTACTTTGGACTTGTTTCACTCAGAGGTATATATTTATGTGAGACAAATTAGATTTAAAGTAATCAAATTGTCATCTAAACGAAATATTTCGGCGAGTGTGGAATAATTTAAACATAAATTAAAATTAATGTATTACCTTCGTTAACCTGATCAACTAAGTTGCTATACTGGTTTTTCCATATTGTTGGCAATGTTTCCGAAGTTTGCTGAACTCAAATGTGTTATTCTTTTACATTGTTACTCTGATTATATCGTCCCGCAAATAGGGAATACTGATCCATTGAACTTCCTTTACATTTGGATTCTTACGTTCAATACACCACTTTATAATATAGATATAAAGAGCAATATTCCATTGTTTGCCGCAATTAGACAACAATGCACGTTTATTTAATGTTTGATTCAAAGTCCCAACAGACTCAATCGTTCCGGAAGTGGGGTCAGTACTACATGCAAATATATGCTCAAATCACACAAAACAAAGGTCATTTATAGGTTTGGAACAAATGTAAAACGGGTCTAAAGAGCAAACTGAAAACGGAAATTAGAAAAAATGACAATTTCCATTATTAAATCATCCGGTTATATACTGAGGTTAGCGATTGGCATCCTAGAGGTCTATAAAGATAACGTAATCGTCAAACGTCGTCTCAACAAAATTTTGGATTGTACTGAATCGAGACAAAAATGAACAGAACCCTACCGGTTTATACAGTGAGGACGATCCTCAAAAAAACTTGAAACCCTACATTTCAGATAATAAAATCAAATCTACAACGCTTTAAGAATCAACTGGGTATTATGGCATAGAAGAATGGAAGCATTATGAGAGGAGTTTAGACGATTACGATAACCTATTACAACACAAACATAATTTTCAAAAGCAGAAACAATATCTTCGTAATCAATTTCAACTTCATATTTTCAACATATATTAAGAGCTTCGTCTAGAAAGTTCAATCGTCGTTCATTGGCTGTATTGTGTCTTTTTTATTGGTTGGGTCCCTTTACAAGAATCGCTACGTTTTTCAAATATTTATGATAGAATTATAGCAATAGTAAAAATAAGAACAACAGAATTCGACAGAAGAAACATTCCACATATTGTGTCCCTAGGAATGTTTGGTATGTTAATTACCATGAAAGGAGACCCCCAATTTGCTTGCGATGTCGTCTCTCTGGACACTTGCGCAAAGATTATCCAGACAAAGGGACAAGCTATGCTACGGTTGCAAGCAACCATCGACTAAATACCCCTCAATCACCTGCACCACAATCGTCAAAACAAACAGAAGCTAAAAACCCTTCAACTTCAGAAGAGCATACGTCAGCGGGGAGCAGCACAGCCAATCACCCAAGTACCCCACCCCACCAGAAGCCTTAGATGTGGAGGATGTATCTACCAAAACCAAAACCGTGCCATTAGAAAATGTAACAACAGAGGAAAAAGCTACTACACCATTAGACCAGCCAGAAGACAACCCTACCCCCCTTAGAACATCGGATAAGAGGAAACTGTTCGACATAGAAACTGGTACGTGTCAAGTCGTCGAACCCAAGAGGAAAAAGAAGAATCGAGTTGAAGAAGATTCCAATATGGAAGTGCAAAATTAATACCAATGTGTGAAATATATATATATATATTACAAACCAGGAACGCCCACGGACAATGAACACTATATAATGGACCGGAAAAAAATACGGACAGTACAATGGACAATGAGTAAGCTTAACGGACAAAATATTTCAGGATTTTTCCTGGTTATAAGGTTTGTTCTTAATTTTCAATATAAATTGTTTTTGTTTTCAAATTACCATTTACGTTTCCGTTTTTATTTCATAGTTCATGCAACATTTATAAAAATTTCACCATTTTTTGTTTACCCATTATATTTTAACCCTTAACTGTACACCCTTCCCTATTTTGTTATTAGTGTATAAGTCAGTTTTGGTCATGAATAGTATCTACATATATATTGAACTCTACTCATTTCGAGCTCAGACTGACTTGCCTCGTACACCAAAATGCGCAGCAGTCAGGTCTTACATGTATGAACGATGTTTAACTCATTCTGGACATGCCACTTTATAACAAACAAATGAGTAAAATTAATATCCTTACATTAAATATAAATGGCCTTCGAGCTAACACAGATCAAAAACTATACGAAATTAGAAACTTGGTATCTTCTTATCATATTGACCTTCTCTTTCTACAAGAAACTCATGTAGAAAATAGAACCCTTACTACAAAAATTCAGAATAAATTGAAATGTTGTAATGCAATATGGAGTTTTAGCTCGAGTCGTTCATCTGGTGACGCTATTTTTAATTTTAATCCTAATATAACTGTCTTTAAATATGAAACTGATCATGATGGAAGAATAATCTGCGCTGGCTTTCAGTACAATAATATACTATATCGTGCCTTAAATATATATGGCCCTATTCCTGATTCGGAAAAAATCGAATGTTTTAATTCGCTATCCACATTTGTAACTGGCCAACATAATCTCATTTTTGCAGGAGATTTCAACTGTGTCCTTAACTCTAACCTTGATCGGATAGGCAACTTAAAAAATTACAGCGATAAGTCCATCCAAGCATTAAGGTCTCTTATATCCAACTTTAAATTAATTGATACTTTTCGTAAATTGAACCCCTTATCAAAAAGTTATACATGGCATAGAAACACACTAGACCCCTCAGTACCACTTTTAGCAAGTAGGCTAGACAGAATATATGTTTCTAAAAACATAGCAGATTTCATCCTTAATTCGACAATTGTAAACTTCACTCAATCTGACCATGATGCAGTAATTTTAAGTATAACTTCCAACTCATTAATATCCTATGGTGCTGGTTACTGAAAATGCAACAACTCGCTTTTAAACCACACCACATTAAAAACACTTATTACGGAATTAATTCAAAGAGAACTAAAACATCATAACCTCACATTAGAATATTGGGATGAGCTAAAACTCAAATTTAAAGAAGAAATTATTAGATATTCGAAAGAATTCTCAAAAATGAAAAACTTTGAAATTAAATCTTTGAGGAAAAAATACCAATATCTAAGACAACAATATGATTTAATTAATAAAGAAGAACTTTTCTTGCAACTACAAGAACTCCGGATGGCTATCAAAGAACTGCAAAATGAAAGATATATAGGATCAGTAATTAGAAGTAAAGCCAAAATTCTAGACAATAATGAAAAACCGAGCCAATTCTTTTTCCAATTAGAAAATAAAAAGGGTTCTCAGAAAACTATTAATGAAATTGAATATAATAACGTGACCTATAATTCTAGTGTTGATATTTTAAAATGTTTTGAAAAGTTTTATTCAAATTTATTTACATCTGAATCTATTGATGAAGAATTATTTAAAGAATTTTTAACTGGATTACCTCAGTTAAACGCTGAGGATAATCAATTATTAGACCTATTACTAAAACGGAAATTTGGAAATCTTTAAATATGATGAAACCTAATAAATCACCGGGACCTGACGGTCTCACAAAAGAATTTTACGTCACGTTCTTTGAATTTTTAGGCGACACATTAGTCCGCTTATATAATTTGATCTTTGAATCGAACACTATGTCTGATTCACAAAAATTATCCTATATTACTTTATTATGTAAGGATCCCCAAAATTCAAACAATATGAAAAATTGGAGACCTATCTCCCTATTAAATTTGGACTACAAAATTTCATCTAAAATTATCACTAATAGACTTGGAAATGTCATGTCCAAAATAATACACATGGATCAAACATGTGGAGATAAAGGTCGATCTATTTTTGACAATGGTCACCTTATACGAAATATCTGTGACTTTATAGAACAAAAGGAATTATCATGCGCATTTATATCTTTAGATCAAGAAAAGGCATTTGATAGGGTAAATTATAAATTCATGTTAAAAACATTGGAGTCTTTTGGGTTTCATCCAGATTTTATTAAATGGATTTAAATTTTCTATACTGATATTAGTTCACCAGTTATAGTTAATAATTTTATCTCGGCCCCCTTTTTAATCTCAAGAGGAGTTCGTCAGGGTTGCAGTCTTTCCCCCCTTTTATATGTAATAGTGTACGAACCTTTTGCAATCAAAATTCGAAATGACCCAGAAATTATAGGTATTCAGGTGCCAGGTGCAACAGAGGCCTGTAATATCTCCCTTTACGCGGATGATAGTACAGGTTTCTGTTGCACGGACAAATCGATCGAACAGTATTTATTTTGGTCTCGTATGTACGATCGTACTTCTGGTGCTAAGGTAAATTACAGTAAATCAAACGGTATGTTCATGGGAAAATGGCATAACCGCAGTGATCACCCTTTTGGCATTTCTTGGATTGACAGGGCAAAAATTGTAGGTTTTCATTTCGGCAACAATTTAAGTAACGATGATCACTGGAATAAAAATGTTAATAAACTTACGAATACACTATTACTATGGAAACGTAGAAATCTACCTCTTATTTCTAAGTCCCACGTTATTAATCTTTTAGCTTACAGCAAAATTTGGTATTCTGCAACCGTGACTGATCTACCTAAACATTATCAAATTTTAATAAATAGAAATATCTTCACTTTTTTGTGGAATTCAAAATTTGAACCCCTTACTAGGGCAGTAAGTATCAATCCCCCTTGTGATGGGGGTTTGAATATTATCCATTTGAAATGTAAAATTCAAGCAATGCGCATACAACACATACAAAAACTGCTCGATGATGAATATTCAGCCAAATGGAAAGATTTTGCAAGGTATTGGATAGGTTTACAATTACGATTTTTCAACCCAAATTTAGGCCTTAACAAATTTACCCATACGCTCCATGTACCTGAATTTTATCAAAACTGCATAACCATTTTCAAAACTTTTCATGAAAATAATCCCGATCTCGAGTTTGGTCAAGTTTCTACAAAAATCTTTTACCAACGACAATTACGAAACTACATCCTCAAAACCAAAATAACCAAATTATATGATTTAAATTTTGACAACATATGGAAAAACTTACATAATAAATTTTTAGACCCCATTACTCGAGATGTGTGTTTTAAAACCATACATGATATTTTACCTGTTAACTATAACATGTTCTTAAAGAAAATTTCTAAATCTAAGTTATGCAGTTTTTGCGGGGGGGGGGGATAGAAACGATTGATCATTTATTTTTTGAATGTAAATTAAAACTCCCTTTACAACATCTGATTATTAAATGGTTGAAAAAACTCTCAAAAAACTCTTTCAATACCTTTTATACTTTCCTTAAATTCGGTCTTATCCCGAATGGGGCCTCGTTCTCGGAACCTGAATTCGAGGACTTGTGCCTTTTATTATGTGCTGAATATAAATATGCTATATGGATTAAACGTATACAAGCATATTTTTATAAAGAAGTGGTAACCAGTAACACCTTGTTATCCTTCTTCCTCTCCCGTTTAAAATGTAGAATCAGAACTGACTTTTTCAGTCTTAATATAGTTCACTTTATAGATAAATGGTGTTTAGCTGGATTATTCTGTTCTCTCTTCAATTTTGAATTAGTAATTGATATAAGTTTAGAATAATGTTACATCACCTTTCTTTTTGATAAATCCAGTTATATATAATTCTTGAATCTCTCCGTAGTACATAGTAAACAGCTCTCTTGCCGCCATGTTTTAATCCACGTCTGCCGGTTTACACGTTAAGAATACCTCAAGCTGCACGTGCTAACTTTCTCTTCTTTATTGCTCGAGCTTTTACTGCACTTTTACCGTCTAATAGTCCTGTGTCAATATAATTTTGAATATATTTTGTAGTTCCATGATTACAATATTACAATTAATTAATAATTTCAATAATTTTCTATTCGTATACATTTATTATATGTTTTGCAAACTAAATGTATAACAATTTTGTGCTCTACTACTATGTACATTTGTGTGTATATAAGTGTGAGTCCTGTGTCAATATAATTTTGAATATACTTTGTAGTTCCATGAATACAATGCCTTTAATATTACAATTAATTAATAATTTCAATAATTTTCTATTCGTATACATTCATTATATGTTTTGCAAACTAAATATGTATAACATTTTTGTACTCTACTACTATGTATATTTGTGTGTTTTTAAATGTCTGTATCGGTAGTGAGTGTGCATATATATTTTTGGTGAAAATGCGTGTATGAGCGATGGGTATGGGTGCTGATGGGAGAATTAACAATCACTTGTATATTTTAATATGTAAATATTGAATAAAGATTTTATGAAAAACAAAAAAAATATAGTTTGAGTTATATTGAATAGAAGAAACCTGATTCCGCTCAACGCTTTTAATCGATGAACCTATCACAAATAAATGAAGACAAAACCTCTTTCACTTCCATGGTAAGAGAAGGCGTTGCAAAGATGAGCACGTTTGTAAGTTTTTTTATGATTGTTTCAACATGAGTAGGAAAAGTGTATTGCATAATGTTTTATTAATTATTAATGAAATCTTAATCAACTGCAGTAACCACTCCTGTGGCCTAGTGTTTTGAGCGACCGCCACAGAAGATATAGGTCGTAGGTTCGATACCCGTGTGAGTTATACCAAAGGAATACAAAAACAGTTCTAACACGCTTGGCACTCAGCATTAGGAGGTTAGTGTTAGTACGTAAGAAACTATACTATGGAATGTCTTTACTTGGTAAGGCATTAGACTAAATGGAGATTTGGCAATAATCACGTTATATTAGTCCTGCCAAATGCGTAAATCGTCTCCACAATATGCATATTGGTTTGAGCGCTTTCATCCTTTACTTCATGTATGTCACCATGGATTTGAAAGATGTATTGTAGATATTTCGCTACTAAAGGTGCAGTCCGATGAACCTGTTTAAGTCGCCTCAGATTTCTTCCTTTCAAGATTACCCAATGTGTTTCAGTAAAACGGTATTAAAACTGCATTGATATTATTATAGCTATGCTGAACTAGAATTTCTCAACGGTTTAGATGTATTCGGGGCTTAACATTTTTTAAAACTATTAAATTGTTCGTGTTCGATCTCTACAAGTCTTTAAAAGTTAGTTTGAGTTATATTGAATATAAGAAACCTGATACCGCTCAACCCTTTTTATCGACGAACCTGTCACAAATAAATGAACACAAAACTTATTCCTTCTTTCTCTTCCATGGTAACACAAGGCGTTGCAAAGATGAGCACGTTTGTAATTATTATGATATAGTTTCAACATGATTAGGAATAGACTATTGCATAATACTTTATTAATTATTAATGAATTCTTAATCAACTGCAGTAACCGCTCTTGTGGCCATGTGTTTAGAGCGACCGCCGCATTAGAGGGAGGTCGTAGGTTCGATACCCGTGCTAGTTATACCAAAGACATACAAAAATGGCAATAACACGTTTGGCGCTCAAAATTAGGAGGTTAGTGTTAGTACTTCAGAAAATATACTATGGAATGTCTTTACTTTGTAAGACATTAGACTAAATGTAGATTTTGCAATAATCACATTATATTAATCCTGCCAAATGCGTAAATTGTCTTCACAACGTCCATATTGCTTTCAACGTTTAAACCCTTTACTTCATGTATGTGACAACGGATTAGAACGATGTATTGTAGCTATTTCTTTACTGAGGTACAGTCCGATGAACATGTTGAGTCACCTCAGATTTCTTCCTTTGATGATTACCTATGGTGTTTTAGTAAATAGGTTTTTAAAATACATTGATATTATCCCCCGCTATTATTATTGCTGTGCTGAACTAGTTTATCTCAACGGATTGAATGTATTCAAGGCATTACGTTTCCTTCCAAGCCATTAAATTGTTTGTGTTCTTTACATTTTTTGTAAGGTTAATTCAAGCCTTTCATGAAGTTTTGCTTCTCGACTAGCCGCTACCTGGATGATGAAATATTTACCACGTTTCTTTCCAACATGGCGGACAGTTGCTAGGAGATAGAAACATTCATTACATTCATGTCATATCTCGCCTATTCATAAATACACATTTCTATTAAGGTTGTCAGTAACGATTTTAGAGTAATACTGCTTTGGACTTGTGTTACTCAGATGTATATACTTATGTGACACAATATAGATTTAAATTAATCAAATTGTCATATAGAGGAAGTATTTGGGCGAGTGTGGAATAATTTAAACATAAATTAATGTATTACCTTCATTAATCTGGCTAACTAGGGCTGTCATACTGGTCCCCCCTGCGGGTTCGGGGTTGTAGAATAGGCCAGAAGTGCCTCGCCACGTGTCGTAAAAGGCGACTAAGTAGAGGCAACCTGTTTGCCGTGGGTTGCGTCCCGTGTCGGGGGAGGAAAGGATCCTGGTAGTTGCAACACACTACTTTGGCCTCTACTTCTCTTAGACGGGTGGTCGAGATGGGCCCGGTCTCGACAAATCGGCTGGTCACGCCGAGCCCTAGGAAGTCTTTATTAACTCTCTCACCTCCTTTTACTTTCTCCTTGTATCTCTTTTGATACCACCGTTGCCCCTATATTCTATTCCTATATCTTTCCCTTTTCCAAATCTTAGAAGACTTCCTAGAAGGCGGTGGCTCAACGGGTCAATCGGGGGGTAATTTTACTGACCCTAGAAATTGGCGACTTCAGGGTCATCCAAAGGTAATTTTATCAACTGAGTATGGCATCTGTGTATCCTTGGCACTTTAAAAGTGTCCCCTTGTTGGGCTCCTTGGTGGGTGGGGAGCACGGGTGCTGAATTTTAAAATCTTGCCATCATGGAAAAAAAATCCAATAAACGTACTAAACCACTGTCTGACTCTGATGAAGAACCACGTGGCGTGGAATCATTTCCACGCTTCATGGTTATTCAATCAAAAGATGATGCTAAACCGCTTTCAGGTTTATCTCCATTTATTATCGAGAAAACCATTACGGGATCGATTGGCACACCAAAGAGTGTGAAAAAGCTAAAATCGGGTTGTCTTCTTGTAGAGTGTGAGCGAAAGGGGCAAACAGACAATATCATGAAAATGAAAACATTCTTTGATATTCCAGTGACCTCATTCGCCCACACTACACTGAATTCGTCCAAAGGCGTAATACGATGTCGTGACTTGGCTGGAGTCACAGACGCAGATATCATCGAAGGGATGAAACATGAAGGTGTCACTGCAGTGCGAAGAATACGTATTAAACGTAATAACACCCTGCAGGACACCAATACATTTGTACTCACCTTTAATAAACCGACAGTGCCCAAAGTGGTCAAGGTTGGGTTTTTACAAGTAAAGGTCGAGATCTGCATTCCAAATCCCCTTCGATGCTATAAATGTCAAAAATACGGCCATCACGAGGATCGATGTTCCAGAGCCAAGGTATGTGGCCGATGCGGAGAACACTCTCATCAGGAAGCTGATTGTAGAGCAACTCCGCATTGTGTCAACTGTGGCAAGGAACATCACGCCAGTTCCAAAGATTGTGATACATGGAAACAGGAGAAGGAAATTCAGAGGGTAAAGTTTACTTCGAACATTCCCTACCCAGAGGCCAGAAAATTTGTCCAGGCAAAAACATCCCTTCCTGGCCCATCCTTCTCCACAGTCATAAAGCACAATCCAAAAAGCACGAAGGACGCCCAAACACAGACGGATCAGCCCGATTCAACCACGGGTGCCAAAATCCCTAATTATAAGCCACAGAAAAGCACAACATCAACTCAGACAACTAATAACAATCCACCACCAAAATCACCAAGACAGAAACACAAAGCACAAACAAATAAACAGCAAAAGGGGTCAGATGACCCCATTAAACTGTACAACAGGTTTGGAGACTTTGAGAGCATGGATGCAGAAGAAACTGCTCCGTGTACTCAAAGTAGCTCCAAACCTAATAAAACTAAATATACTCCCGTACTTCCTCCAGACAAATAACAACACGTACTTCCTTCGCGAATAGTCTAACCTAGTTCCAGAATCTCCGGCATAACATTAGAATGAAGAACACCATCATACAATGGAATTGTCGAGGACTTAAAACAAACTACAATGATATTCTTCTGCTTTTAAATGAACACGATCCTGCTGTACTATGTTTACAGGAAACATTCCTGAAAGAGACCGATAAAATTACTTTTAAAAACTTTTCCCTGTTTAATGCGTACTTTCAAAACGCAGACAGGGCCTCAGGAGGAGTCTCTATTGCTGTGAACAATAGAGCCCCTCACAGAGTCGTTTCTTTAAATACAAATTTACAAGTCATTGCTGTAAGTGTCACTCTACATCGAGTGATTACTTTTTGTTCCATTTACTTGCCACCAAACACCAACCTAGTACAAAAGGAATTAGACAATCTTGTTGAACAACTTCCCGCGCCCTTCGTTTTACTCGGGGATTTTAATGCCCATAACATTTTATGGGGATCAAATCACATAAACGACAGAGGCCATAAAATAGAAGATTTCATTTCTAGACACGATCTGTGTCTATATAACACCAACTCACCAACATATTTACACCCAGGAACCGGTACGTACACATGCATAGATTTGACAATTTGCTCTCCCTCACTGCTTTTGGACTATGAATGGAAGGTCGCTGATGACCTTCACAGCAGTGATCACTTTCCAATCACTCTTGAAAAAAACTCCAAAATTGATGACGCAATTCCACAATGGAATATAAAGAAAGCCGCCTGGGCTATGTTTGAAACACTATGTAAAACTAGACTAAATAATGATACAGTATTAAACGCTGTTAATCCTATACAGCATTTTACCTCCGCTTTAATTTCAATTGCAGATGAATCTATTCCTAAGTCCTCAACGAACAGTAAGAGATCGCAAAAACCTTGGGTAACCAAGGAATGCAAAGAAGCCATTAGACAACGCCGAGAAGCATTAAAAACATTCAACAATCGTCCAACGCCCGAAAATTTAAATAAATATCGTATTGCCCGGGCTAAAACTCGACGCACAATCAAAGAATGTAAACGTGCATCATGGAAGAAATATATTTCGTCTTTAAACTCTCGTTCCTCAATGAAACATGTTTGGGATACTATTCGAAAAATAAATGGAAAGAGGAAACACAATTCTATTCGACATCTAAAAATAAACAATGGCAGTTTCAGTTCGAAACGTGACATACCAAATATTCTTGCCGATAGTTTTTCGAAAAACTCATCATCATCTAATTACTCAGATGCCTTTAGAAGATTAAAATCTCAAAAAGAAAAGTCACGTTTAAAATTTACATCGAACAACACTGAAAATTATAACCAGCTGTTTTCTTTATTGGAGCTTAGGGAGGCATTAGACAAGGCCCATGATACATCCGCTGGGCCTGACGAAGTACATTACCAGTTCTTGAAACACCTCCCAGAATCTTCTCTCACATTACTTCTTAAAATCTTTAATGATTTATGGATTGCTGGTAATGTACCTAAGAGCTGGAAAGAAGCAACAGTGATACCGATTCCCAAACCAGACAAAGATAACGAAGATCCTAACAGCTATCGGCCTATTGCATTGACAAGCTGCATATGCAAAACAATGGAACGAATGATTAATTCTCGGCTTGTATGGTACTTGGAAAGTAATAATTTAATTTCTCCTTTCCAAAGTGGCTTCCGTTCTGGTCGTAGTACTAACGATCATCTGGTTAGACTGGAAACATTTATTCGCGATGCATTGATCAAGAAGGAACATTTAGTAGCAGTCTTCTTTGATTTAGAAAAGGCCTATGATACAACATGGAAGTACGGGATACTAAATGACCTGCACGATCTAGGTCTAAAAGGCCGTCTGCCCGCTTTCATCTCCAGTTTTCTCTCCGACAGAGAATTCAAAGTACGCGTGGGCTCTACCCTCTCCGATATGCACCAGCAAGAGATGGGTGTGCCCCAGGGCAGTATTTTATCTGTGACGCTATTTAATATCAAAATCAATAGCATCACCAAGTGCTTAACTCCCGGTGTGGACTGCTCTTTATATGTAGACGATTTTTTAATTTGTTATCGATCAAAGCACATGCATACAATTGAAAGGCAACTTCAACAAAATATAAATAAGATCCACCATTGGGCCAGTAATAATAGTTTTAAATTCTCTAAATCGAAAACAGTATGCATGCATTTCTGTCAATTGCGAAGACATCATGATGACCCTAAACTCACGCTGGACGGAACACTTGTTCCATTTGTTGAGGAAACAAAGTTTTTGGGTATTATCTTCGACAGAAAACTGACTTTTATACCACACATCAAGAATTTAAAAGCTAAATGCTTAAAAGCTTTAAATTTACTAAAAGTAATTGCGCACACTGACTGGGGTGCTGATAAAAAAGTCCTCCTCAATTTGTATAGAACATTTATCCGTTCTATACTAGACTATGGATGCATTGTTTATGGTTCAGCTAGGAAGTCTTATTTGAAAATGCTTGACCCAATTCATCATCAAGGAATAAGACTTGCTCTAGGAGCATTCAAGACATCTCCATGCGAAAGCCTTCTCGCGGAAGCGAATGAACCACCCTTATCGCACCGCAGAGAAATGCTTTCTATACAGTACGCTCTTAGGTTAAGATCAAATCCTCTGAACCCTGCTTTTTCGGCTGTTTTTCAACCAAAATACAAAACTTTGTACGAAAACAAACCAAATGCCATGCCTTCATTTGGCATCAGAATATCATCCAGTTTTGACACTATCAAAATTAATCTCCCTACAGTTCAGAACACGTTTGTCTCGGAAACACCACCTTGGCTCCTTAAGCAACCCAAAGTGATTTTTACGTTGCACGATGGGAGAAAATCTGAGACGAATCCTGCCGTTTTCCAGAACTCTTATCATGAACTCCTCAACGATTTTAAAAACTACACAAAAATTTTTACTGATGGATCAAAAGTTGATGACAAGGCTGCTGCAGCCTTTGTTAGTGGCAAGCACATAACCAAAGTGCCCTTGCCAAACGATGCGTCCATATTTTCAGCGGAAATCAGAGCAATAGACCTTGCTCTGAAATTTATTGAACAAAAGCGCATTTTAAATAGCATTATTTTCTGTGACTCTCTGTCAGTACTTCAGTCGCTACACCATAGAAAACTGGATAATCCATTACTAGTCGATATTCTCGTCAAAAACTCTGAGCTTAGTAAGTCCTACAACATAGTATACTGTTGGCTACCTAGCCATATTGGTATTAGAGGTAATGAAGAAGCAGACCGGGCTGCTAAGATGGCTCTATCCCAAGAACCATCGGATTTTAAATTACCTTTTACTGATTTTAAACCTTGTATCAAAAAGTACCTACGTCAGAAGTGGCAGGCGTCATGGGATGATGCAGTCAATAACAAACTTCATGCCATCAAACCAACCCTGGGAGAATGGACTCCTTCTTACAGAGCTATCCGTAGGGAGGAGGTTGTCATTGCAAGAATCAGAATCGGTCATACATACATTACCCACTCCCACATACTGAAAGGTGAAGATCCACCAGAGTGCGTTTCTTGCAATGAGCTATTCACTGTTAAACACTTTATGACCGAGTGCTCCGACCTGCAACCTACGCGTGTTAAATACTATAATGTACATGACATGAAGGAACTTTTTGATACAATACAAATCACTTGTATTTTAGATTTCCTAAAGGAAGTAAATCTCTATTTTAAACTATAACTTGTATGCCATCACGTAGAATATTTTTATCTAATGCAAATATCACCTTTTATTTACAACATCTTATCATCAACATAACACCATTTACATCTCCCGTTGATTGGGAAGCTTCATATTTTCCTGTTACCAACATCTTACCATTTTATATTTAACTATTGTTTTTTATATATATCGCTGGTCGATGTTAAAACTTTCTTGTTTTTGAACATCTAACGTATTGCATGGCGCTAAATAGACTAAAAGTGCTGGTGCGCCGTTAAAATTCAAGTAAACATACAAACTGTCATACTGGTTTTTCAATTATTTGGACGATTGTCTTTAAGTTACCTCTACACAATTGTGTTCTTTTTTATAACATTGATTGGATTATATCGTACCGCATATCGGGAATGCTGATCCATTCAATGATTGACATTCTTTTACATTTGTAACCAAATGTTCAATACATCACGTTATAAGATAGATATAATTAGCATTACTCCAATGTTTGCCACAATTATCCAGGAATGCATGTTTATTTAATGTTTAATTCAAAATGCCAACAGACTTTCTTCGGGAAAGTGGGACCAGGACTACATGCAAATATTTGATCCAATCACACGAACAAAGAAGGTCATTTAAAGTTTTGGAACAAATGTAAAACGGGCCAATAGAGGAAGTTGAATGATGAAATTAGAACAAATGAAAAATTCCATTATTAAATCATCCGGTAATAGAATGAGATTAGCGATTGGTGTCCTAGAGGTCTTATAACGATAACGTAATCGTAATCGTCAAACTTCGTATCAACACTATTTGGGATTGTATTGAACTGAAACAAAAATAAATAGAACGCTACCGGTTGTTATAGTAAGGACCTTCCTCAGACAAAAGTGAAACCCTACATGTAAGATAACAATGCAACTCGTCAACGCTTTAGGAATCAACTGGGTATTATGGCATAGCAAAAAGGAAGAATTATGATAGGATGTTTACACGATTACAAAAACCTTGATAAACACAAACATAATTGTCAAAATAGGAGAAACAATATCATCGTAATCAATTTCAACTTTATATTTGCAACATATATTAAGAGATTAGGCTAGCAAGTTCAGTCTTCGTTCAAAGACCGTATTGTGTTTTCTCTTTTAGTTGGTGTCCATTTACAAGAATCGATAAGCTTTTCAAACATTTATGAGGGAATAATTCATTTGTCTCTAAATAACACACAGACATACGTTTGGGATTTGAGATTCTTTTTAACTCACCTACCACTAAAATGGAAACAGAGATAGTTAGTTTCAATTATCACTTTATAATTACTATAAAGTTTAAAATATAAAAATTAGAATGTGTGTATGTGAGAGATTTGGAATGTGAACGTAGCTTTGAAATAATTAAGTGATAACACTATGATGTCTGCAGCGTGGCTGTTTATTTTTATGTCTTGCTCTGGATCAATGCGACTCCGATATGTAGTTTGTTGTCCCACCCAGTCTGAATATGATGACAGCAGACCGACCAGTCCTAACACCATCCTCTTAATGCTGAGCGTCAAGAGAGGCACCTGTTCGTACCATTGTTGTAAGTCTTTGGTATGACTCAGACGGGGATCGATCCACCGACCTTCCGCTTCCGCGTCGGACGCTCTAACCACTAAGCCACAGGTGCGGTTCATAAACCAATATCACATAGTAACCAATCTGATAGAAATGGAGGACATGATGGAACATCATAAACGTGTGGTATATGTTTCATAAACTCAAACGAACCTAAACACTAAGCTCTTCTTACACACGATTAAACATTGTAAAATATGTCTTGTCTTTTCTCGAAATTGTAATGATTGTGACAGCTCATACGTTGTTGCAAATTAACATATCCATTCTTTGGATTTGTGTCAAAAAGCCCTCATATATTCTAGTTTGAAATGCGGTGAACTAAATAAATGCTAGTAAAAAATTAATTTATTATCAATTTATACTTTAATATTTTAATAAACGTATGAGCTGCTAAACTAATCGTTATTGGGAAATATAAAATACATCATATGAATAAAACTGTTGTACCTGCCTCAGGCCAACCTTTGGTCATTATCGACAATAAACAAACAAACTATAGTATCCACTGAATCTTTCGCAGGGAGGAAACACTAAGTCTAAATTAATCTTTAACATAAAATCTGATATAAATAATCTTGTTTCAAATACCTTGAAGAATATTTTGACGTTAATTTCAAACGTAGCAAGACCTTGAAATCGTATAATGTGTTGCGAAATACAGATTTGATATAGATTTTTGAACTGTCAATGATAACATATAGTCATGTTCTAAACGCTTTGTGTGTAGAGAAGCAAAAGAAATTGTGCTTTCTTTAATTGGTCTATACATATCTACTGATGTTTTAAATATTTTATAACCCAATAAGAGACCAACTAATTCATATATTACCATCAGGAGTTCATTTTTATTTTCCTCAAAAGACTAATAATCGAGAAAAGACTCAAGATTAACCTGCATATTTGCGTTGCATTGATATGTTTAAAATAAATAATTACAATTGTTTTGAATTTACCGATTTGAATCCAACCTGTTTCGATATAAATTGTTACGTGATACAGACATATAATTTTGATAGACATCAAAATATTCTGCAAGCTACTTTAGGTTCAAAGTTACCCGTAATTTTATGTGAAGCTTTATTTGTACTAACTTCTTTAACATGAATAATAACAAGCCCAACCACACACATCTACGGTCTCAGTCTACAATATCCATCCCTGATTTAAAAAAATCCCCTTTGAAGTATAGACAAATGTATACAGTCATTCCTGTCAAAGAAAGCATATGACAGGCGTTGCAATCAAAATAAAAAATATTGTTGCATTTTGATTCATCAATATTTCCCCGGCTGTTATTCAAGGTCATGGTCAAATGTCGAGCAAGGGATATTACTAAACATGCAGACAATTTGGATTAGGAACGAATCGATAAGTATGGAAAACAAAGAAAAAATATTTCTTTAACAGCATGTGCCATTAGCAAGGGTTATGTTTGAAAATAAGGAACAGACTGGTGTAAACAGTATAAACCAATCTTCTCAATATCAAAACATTGATAAGATCAAGGAATGGATGTGATTGGCGTGACCATCTCTGTCATTCTATTTTGTATTACCAGATAAAGTTTTCATGACATGACTTATGTATTCAGCTGCAATGAAGATGCTAATGAAACAAAACTTCAAGCTACCTAAACCTGAATGAATTGTTATAAACACATCTGCTGATATAATGACAGAAAGGAGGTGAAAGTTTGGAATTATAAGGATACAATGTTCGTGGACGGGATTGTATCGATTTACCTAATCAATCAAAATGTTAAAGAAAATGTACAATGGAATGTATTGACTTTGTAAGGCATTGGATTTAATAAAGATTTGGTAATAATAACGTTATAATAGTTCTGACAAGTATGTTATCTCTACATAATTTAAATTTATACCAAATTTAAATTATCCTATTGTATTGTATCTAAGGACATTGGCGATATACCATCTTAAAGACATTTATTTCATCTTGGGGTTTCAAGACTAGCTCGTGACAAAGTGAAGTGCATTCTATCGAAGATGATTGAGCCGCACCGCATCATATTTTTTCCTTTCAAGATTACCCAATGTGTTAAATTAAACATGTTTTACATATGCATTGATATTGTCTTACTCTATTTTAAAACTGACTGAACTAAAATAAGCTCAAGGTTTTGGTTGTATTCAAGACTTTACGTTTTCCCAAACTATTACATTATTTCTTTACATTTTTAAGACGTTATTCGAAATATGTTATGATGTCTTACCTCATAATTCGCCGCTACCTGGATGAAATATTGAACACATTTAATTTTTAACATGGACTGCGGTTGCTAGGAAATATAAATATTCGTTACATTCATTTGATATCGCAACTATTCCAAAATAAACTTTTATATTAAGATTGCCAGAGATAGTTTTTAAGTAATACTGAATCCGGGTTGTTTTACTCAGAGGTATACACTTATGTGACACAATTTAGATTGAAATTAATCAAACTGGAATATAGATGAAATTTAGAAATTGATATTTTGATACACATATTAGCTGCTCAACTAATTGTTATTTAGAAATATGTAATACATCATATTTATGAAACGGTTTGAACTGTCTCAGAGCAACATTCGGCCATGATCCAAACTATTAAATTACTCGCGGTCTTCATTTTTTGTGAAAGGTTATTTCAAGTCTTTTATGAAGTTTTACCTCTCAGTACTACATGCAAATATTTGTTCAAGTCAAATAACAAATGGATATCGGTTTTAAAACGAGTCTTTTATGTGAAGTCTTTCTTTCATTTTGGAAACAAAGATAAAACAAACAGCATATTAAAAGAGGAAATTTGAACAGTTTACAAATAAAATATCCAATAAAATACCTGGATGAAATATTGAACACATTTAATTTTTAAAATGGACGGCGGTTGCTAGGAAATAGAAACATTCGTTACATTCATTTGATGCCGCAAATATTCCAAAATAAACTTTTATATTAAGGTTGCCAGAGATGGTTTTCAAGAAATCCTGAATCGGGCTTGTTTTATTCAGAGGTATAAACTTATGTGACACAATTTAGATTTAAATTAATCAAATGGGAATATAGATGAAATTTGTATTAATTGTTATTCAGAAATATGTAATACATCATATGAATGAAACGGTTTTAACTGTCTCAGAGCAACATTCGGCCATGATCCAAACTATTAAATTACACGCGTTCTTCATTTTTTGTGAAAGGTTATTTGAAGTCTTTTATAACGTTTTACATCTCAATTCGCCGCTACCTGGATGAATTATTTAACCCATTTTTGTTTCAACATGGACGATGGTTACTAAAAGATTGAAATATTTGTCACATTCATTTCATGTCTCTCCTTTTCCTAAATAAACATTTTTAAATAAGGTTGTCAGTGATGATTTTAAAGTAATACTGCTGTGGACATATCTTACTCAGAGGTATATATCTATGTGACTCAATCTATATACATATTAATCAAATTGTAATATACACGAAATATTAGGGCGAGTGAGAAATGGTTTAAAACTAACTCATTTTATTACGTTTATTAGCCTGCCCAACTAAGATGTCACATTGATTTTTCAATATTTTGGGCAAAGTTGTTGAAGTTAATGAACACAATTTTGTTTTTTGTTTATAAAATATGTCAGGTTGTGTCGTCCTGCAAAGACGGAATTATGATCCGTTCAAAGTTTGAAATTCCTTTACATTTGTATTCTAACGTTCAATACATCACTTTATATTATACATAAGAAGACCAATATTCCAGTGTTTGCTACAATTAGGCAGCCATACAGGTATTTGTTTTCATTTTTGACTCAAAATGCCAAAAAGTCTAATTCTTCACGGAAATGGGGTCAGTACTACATGCAAATATTTGTTCAAGTAAAATAACAAATGGATATAGGTTTTAAAACGAATCTGTTTTGTGAGGTCTTCTTCACAACATTTTTGGAACAAAGATATAACGGGCCTATATAGCAAATTGACAGAAGAAATTTGAACAGGTAACAAATAAAATTACCACATATTAATCATCCGGCTAAACAACGAGGTTATATATATATATATATATATATATATATATATATATATATATATATATATATATATATATATATATTTATATATATAGGTATATATATATATTTAATTTATGTTGATATTGACAGACAGTATGTTCTCATATGTACTATTCATTAAGTCAACTATGTCCATAATGCTAACATGTCGCATTGAAAAAAGTTCTTCCTATCCATTATGTCAATGCTCCAAGATGTCACATGCATATGGTAACATATGTTTTAAGAGTCAATAGTTGGTACAAAACACGCAACACAATTGCTTACAAAAGAGAAGAAGTCAGATCAAACTTATATGGCGTATGCAGAAGCGAAACTTCACAAATATCAAATATGATCAAGTTATATAATGACTCAGGTCTAAAGTAAGTCATATTTTGATAATTTTAATTTATAGCAAACGGTTCTAACACGCTTGGCACTCAGCATTAGGAGGTTAGTGTTAGTACGTAAGAAACTATACTATGGAATGTCTTTACTTGGTAAGGCATTAGACTAAATGGAGATTTGGCAATAATCACGTTATATTAGTCCTGCCAAATGCATAAATCGTCTACACAATATGCATATTGGTTTGAGCGTTTTCATCCTTTACTTCATGTATGTCAAAATGGATTTGAAAGATGTATTGTAGATATTTCTCTATTAAAGGTACAGTCCGATGAACCTGTTTGAGTCGCCTCAGATTTCTTCCTTTCAGGATTAGCAAAGGTGTTTCAGTAAAACTGCATTTACATTGTCTGCCGCTATTATTATAGCTATGCTGAACTAGAATTTCTTAAAGGTTTAGATGTATTCGACGCTTTATGTTTTTTTTAAAACTATTATATTGTTCGTGATCTTAACATTTATTGAAAGGTTAATTCATGCCTTTTATGAAGGTTTACATCTCGTCTTGCCGCTACCTGGATGAAATAATTTCCATGTTTATTTTTCGACATGGCGCACGGTTCCTAGGAGATAGAAACATTCGTTACATTCATTTTATATCTCACCTGTTCCTAAATACACATTTTTATTAATATTTTCAGTAATGGTTTTAAAGTAATGTAGCTTTGGACTTGTTTCACTCAGAGGTATATACTTATGTGAGACAATTTAGATTTAAATCAATCAATTTGTCATATAGACGTAATATTTTGGCGAGTGTGAAATAATTTAAACATAAATTAATGTATTACCTTCGTTAATCTGACCAACTAAGTTGCTATAATGGTATGTCCATACTTTGGGCAATGTTACAGAACTTTCCTGAACTCAACTGTGTTCATTTGTTATATTGTTACTCGGATTATATCGTCCCGCAAATAGGGAATACTGATCCATTCAAAGTTTGAAATTCCTTTACATTTGTGTTCTTACGTTCAATACCACTTTATAATATATATATATATATATATATATATATATATATATATATATATATATATATATATATATATATATATATATATATATATATATATATATATATATATATATAAAGAGCAATATTCCATTCTATGCCGCTATTAGACAACAATGCACTTTTTTAATATTTGATTCAAAATGCCAAAAGACTCAATCTTTCCGGAAGTGGGGTCAGTACTACATGCAAATATATGCTCAAATCACATAAAACAAAGAAGGTCACTTATAGGTTTGGGAAAAATGGAAAACGGGCCTAAAGAGCAAACTGCAAGAGAAAATTAGAACAAATGAAAATTTCCATTATAAAATCATCCGGACATACTGAGGTTAGCGATTGGTGTCCAAGAGGTCTTATAAAGATAATGTAATCGTCAAACGTCGTCTCAACAAAATTTTGGATTGAACTGAATCGAGACAAAAATTAACAGAACCGTACCGGTTTATATAGTGAGGACGATCCTCAAGCAAACGTGAAACCCTACATTTCAGACGACAATGAAACATGACAACGCTTTACGAATCAACTGGGTATTTTGGCATAGAAGAATTGATGCATTATAAGATGAGTTTATACGATTACGATAACCTTTTACAACACAAGCATAATTTTCAAAAAAGCATAAATATTATCTTCGTAATCAATTTCAACTTCATATTTTCAACATATATTAAGAGCTTCATCTAGAAAGTTCAATCGTCGTTCATTGGCTGTATTGTGTCTTTTTTATTGGTTGGGTCCCTTTACAAGAATCGCTACGTTTTCAAATATCTATGACAGAATTATAACATTTGTCTCTAAATACATCACAGACATTACTTTTGGTATTTGAGAATTCCGGTTAGCAAAATGTATTCAACTTACCCACCACGATAAACGAAACGCAGATAGTTAGTTTCAAACGTCGCATGCTAATTACTTTGAAGACTAAAATGTAAGATTTCAAATGTGTGAATGTGAAAGATTAGGAATGTGAAATAGGTTTTAAAACAATTCAGTGATATTACAACAATGTCTGCAGTGTGGCAGTTTATTTGTATGTCAAGGACTGTATCATTGTGACTCAAACTTTAGCAATTTACTGCTAAAAGAGAAGAAAGAAATACCTGACATACTTTAGAGACAATTAAGAAACAAATTATGGACGCCATCAATATTCAAATGAATAGCCATGATCAGGCTGTAATTAAAATAATGCATTCCGACAATCAGATTGGAGTTAGAAGCAAATGATTACTTTTCAAAGATCAATCAATATCTACAAGTATTTTAAAGTTAGTTTGAGTTATACTGAATTGACGAAACCTAATACAACTCTACAGTTCTAATCGACGAACCTCTCACAAACAAATGCAGACAATAACTCTTTCTCTCCCATGGTAACAGAAGGCATTGCAAGGATGGGCATGCTGAAACTATTATGATAGTTACAGCATGATTAGGAAAATAATATTGTATAATAATTATTACTTTTTTAATAAAATCTTAATCAATAACAACTTATCCGTTTGTTTAATATAAAAGCATAAAACACGTTAACCAAATTTATTAAATGAATGTACTAGGTTTGCGTATATTTCGATCATCTTAAATCTGCAATACTTATTCAAAACTGAATGTTCTTCTACTCAGTGCCACAAGCAAACGACAACAATTAGTATTTGTATCCCATAGTAACCGCTCTGACATAAATGGTGGACATGAGGGAACTTCATAAACGTATAGTACATGTTTTATTAACTCAAACAAACCTAACCACTACGATCATCTTACACAGGATTAGACTATTCAAAATATATCTCGTCTGATGTCTAAATCGTAATGCTAATTAATATATCCATTCTTTGAATTTTTCTCAAAACGCCCTCATCTATTCTCTTTTGAAATAATGTAAACTATATAAATGCAAGGAATAAATAAATGCATTACCCATTTAGACTTTGATATTTTAATACACATATTAGCTCCTACATTAATCGTTATTTAGACATATGTAATGCACCATATGAATTAAACGGTTTTAAATGTCTCACAGCAAACTTCGGCCAGTATCCAAACTATTAAATTACTCGCGTTCTTCATTTTTTTGTGAAAGGTTATTTCAAGTCTTTTAGGACGTTTCACATCTCAATTCGCCGCTACCTGGATGAATTGTTTAACCCATTTTTGTTTCAACAGGGTCGATGGTTATTATAAGATTGAAATATTTGTCATATTCATTTCATGTCTCTCCTTTTCCTAAATAAACATTTTTAAATAAGGTTGTCAGTGATGATTTGAAAGTAATACTGCTTTGGACATATCTTACCCAGATGTATATATCTATGTGACTCAATCTATATACAAATTAATCAAACTGTAATATATACGAAATATTAGAACGAGTGAGAAATGGTTTAAAACTAACTCATTTTATTACGATTATTAGCCTGCCCAACTAAGATGTCACATTGATTTTTCAATATTTTGGGCAAAGCTGTTGAAATTAATGAATTCAATTTTGTTTTTTGTTTATAAAATAAGTCAGATTGTGTCGTCCTGCAAAGACGGAATTATGATCCGTTCAAAGTTTGAAATTCCTTTACATTTGTATTCTAACGTTCAATACATCACTTTATATTATACATAAGAAGACCAACAACAAATGCCAAAAAGTCTAATTCTTCTCGGAAATGGGGTCTGTACTACATGCAAATATTTGTTCAAGTCAAATAACAAATGGATATCATTGTCAAACGAGTCTTTAATGTTGGATCCTTTTTCATATTTTGGGAGCATAGATAAAACGGGCATATATTGCAAATTGAAATAGGAAATTTGGACAGTTTACAAACCAAATATCCACCATATATAAATCATCCGGTTATAGAACGAGGTTATATATATATATATATATATATATATATATATATATATATATATATATATATATATATATATATATATATATATATATAACTTATGTTGATATTGACAGACAGTATTGTCCTCATCGATTGCACACATATGATCGATGTCAACAATCTTGATAAATATTTTTTAACTCTTACGTTCTCTTATATTAATACTCATTAAGTCAAGAATGACATTAATGCTAATATGGCGCATTTAAAGAAGTTCTTCATAACCATTATGGCAATGCCCCAACATGTCACATGCATATGCTAACATATTTGTCAGAGGCAATTATTTGTACAAAACACGCAACACAATTGTTTAGAAATAAGAAGAAGCCAGATCAAAATTGTATGTCATAGCAAGAAAAGAATCTTCACAAATATCAAATATGATGAAGTAATATAATGACTCAGTTCTTAAGTAAGTCACATTTAGATAATTTTAATTTATACCAAACTTAAATGATCTTATTTAATTTTATAAAAGGATTGTTCCCTTAGACCAAATTAAAGACATGTATTTAGTATTATGGTTTTAAGTGTAACTCGTGACAATTTGAGCTCTCAAATACTGTTGTTTGAAATATTCCTCGGCTTTCTTTTTATTTATTTTATTTTCAACGAGGAAATCAGTCTATTGCCAATACCATGGAGTTATCTTTATGCTCAATTGTTTGACGGTCATATTCAATATATTTACAACTTACAATAATATCAATGTGTGGAACGCTAACGACAGAAAAATGCATACATTGACATAAAATAATGTTTTGGTCGTCCATAAAACTGCAGAATTCAAATTGGTTTTAGTTCCAAACAATTCAGTACTATTATGCCCTGATCTATGATTCCTAAAGAAAATAGATGCATTAAAAGCTAGATAGAGTGTCTTACATATTAAACATTAATAAGCCTATCAAATACCATTTTTTTTATCAATATATATGTTATGAAATTAACGTAAACACTCTTCTTGAGTAGTGTCATCGATGATTCCCTGTCAACAGGGAGCGTCTAAGTCCATTTAGCAAATAACAAAATGCATTGAGAAAATCAGATTGGAGTTGGGTGCAAAACCTTACTTTAAAAATATCAATCTGTTAGTACATGTCTTCTAAAGTTAGTTTGAGTAATATTAAATATAAGAAACCTGATACCGCTCAAAACTTTTAATCGACAAACCTGTCACAAATAAATGAACACAAAACTTCTTTCTCTTCCATGGTAACAGAAGGCATTACAAAGATGATCACGTTTGGAAGTATTATGATAGTTTCAACCTGATTAGGAAAAGAGTATTGCATAATACTTTATCAATTATTAATGAAATCCTAACCAACTGTAGTAACCGCTCCCGAGGCCTAGTGCTTAAAGCGCCCGCCGCAGAAGAGGGAGGTCGTAGGTTCGATCCCCTGGCGAGTTATACAAAAGACATACACAAATGATACTAACAGGCTTGGCGCTCTGCATTAGTAGGTTAGTGTTAGTACCTAAATTAATGTTAACCGGCCACGATGCGTCATTATTCACTGTTCTATCTTTCAAATGAAAGTTATTTAATTTTTGTCGTGGGGTTAGAAATTGTGCCACATCCCTACGGGCGTTTATGCACACTTAGTGTGCTATTTAATTTGGTCGTCATGTCGCGCCCCTATTGAGGGACTGTTGACATGATTGTAGGACCTGGGTGAGTGGGAATGGATCAAACACGCACTCAAGCCTATCAACCAATCGGAAGGAGTGTACTATAGGTGCAATGGCACCAAATAATGACTGGTGAAAAATGGTTTGCCCGTTTCATCATTTTGAGGGTTTCTGGTCGCGAGAAAGAAGGAAAAGATCCGATATGCCAACCCAGGTATGTCTACAACCTTGAAAAGCCCAAACCATACTTATTTCAAATCTTGTCCAGTTTCACTAATGGACGGAAAATATACCAATAATGTCTAAACCACCTGAGTAATTAAATCAGATTTTTTTGTAGTTGATGACTTATTTTAACTCCTAATTTACCAATGTTTATAGTACCCGGTATACATATTGTAAGTCCCTAACAATTTGAATTCTAGAATGTCTGTGCGACATATGTAGGTTGGTCACTGTTAGGTTATATGTATTGTGAATTTTGATTGGCGGTGTTCGAAATTGATCAAGTTAGGTTTCTCAAAAGAGCTTGTCAAAGAGAGCTCTGTCATCGCTAAATGTCAGTAGCCCTTAGAAGGGCTTTTTGATGGAGGTTTACGTAATGTTAACCAGTCTTCCCTCATTTTGGTTTGTTTGCTCCGGTGTCCTCTTGTCGTGTCTTGTTCCTTGGGCCTTCCTTCATCTTGATTGTCAGCACTGGTATCTTCCTCTCTTTTGGGTATCTAGATCTAAAAGTGTCCCTATCAATTTGGAAATACTCTGTGCTGTTGTTACAAAAGTGTATACAGTCCCATGATGTGACAGCCTATTAATGCGGATGTACTAGTCCGGCATTTCTGATGGTTCGAGGTTCGATATCACCTTGAATTTCTGATTTAGGTTTAAGGAGAATACTAATTGGTATTTGGATGCAGCATTGTGCCGCATGGTCTGATGGTTTTGGTGTTTATTGTATGTGGAAAAAGTTAGAAATAGATAGAGAGGAGTGTTAATTCCTAGATCATGGTATACATAGTCCACCCTTTTGTTTTTGTACCTGATGTTATTTTCTTAAATGCTTGAATTTTTATTTCTATATCTTTTGTTATCCCTGATGCTTCACCTAATTCTCTTTGGTTGCTTTAAGTGTGTAGCCTGTCAAAAGATTGGTCAATGAACCCATGTGACCTTATTGTGGGGTTACAGTTTACTTCTTACGGTTGTTATAAATTTCAGAATGAGTATGTTTTTTAGGTATTTTTGTAGCCCGTCAAATGATTGGTCAATGAACCCATGTGACCTTATTGTGGGGCTACGATTTGCTACGATTTACTTCTTAAGGTTGTTATAAATTTCAAAATTAGTATGTTATTTAGGTGTTTTAGTAGCCCTTCAAATGATTGGTCAATGCATGCACTTCACCTCATTGTGGGGCTACCATTTACTTTTTAAGGTTGTTATAAATTTCAGAATTAGTTTGTTATTTAGGTATTTTAGTAACCCGTCAAATGATTTGTCAATGAACCCATCTGACCTCATTGTGGGGCTACCATTTACTTCTTAATGTTGTTATAGATTTCACAATTTGCTTGTTATTTAGGTGTTTTAGTAGCCCGTCAAGTGATTCGTCAATGAAACCACGTGACCTCATTGTGGTGCTATATTTTGCTCCTTAAGGTTGTTATACATGTTAGAATTTTCGATTGTTTTAGGTGTTTAGCCGATGTCTCTATATTTTTTCAATTAGCCCTGTTGTTTTAAGCAGTTCAATCATATCTTTGAATGTTCCGTGAGGGTTGGTGTTAGTTAATTGGATTAATTATGGGTATGTACTTGGTGCGGCTATGTTTAGTTTTTTTTTATCTAAATTTGTCCCTTTCTTTTTTGGTTTTTGTACAAGTGTTGAAGATATGGTGTAAATCTTCTGGGGTGTTACCATTGTGGCAATTAATGTTATGTGGGAAGGGTCCTATGTATTTTCCAAAGCTGTTTGCCAGTTTGGTTTTTCCTATTATTATTCTATTTATTTTAGATTGTTCGTAACCTGTGCATCTGGGTGGTTTTATTACTTTACTAACTTCCTTAATGATCTTGTGTAATATTCTCCCTTGTTTATTTATGTCTCAATCGGTTTGCCATTTTTTATTAATCATTGTGTTAATTAAACTATATAGTTCAGTTTGGATATATTTAAATGTCATGTAATTAGGTTCGTCGAGTTTGTTTTTAGCAAGATAGTCTGCTAACTCATTACCTTTGATGTCAATGTCGGATGGAATCCACATAAATTCTACAACTAGTTTATTTGATTTCAGGGTTTGCAGTATTAGGTTAATTTGTTTTAAGAAATTTTCTTTAGATTTTGTGGTGTTATTTTGGATTGAGGTTAGGACGCTTAGCGAGTCGCTAATAATCAGTCTTATTCTGTTTATTTTCCTCAGTCCACTTTAATGCTTCTAGGATGGCTCAAAATTCAGCTGTATACATGGAGCAGTGGTCCAGTAGACGTCTGCCCATTTGAATATTATATTCTGGTATCACCATTGCATCAGTTGTTTTGAAAGGATTTGTTATTTTTGAGCCATCCGTGTAAAGGTTTGTAAAATTTTTATATTGATTATTTATTATTTCTAATGCTAATGTTTTTAAATAGTTTTGTTGGTTTTCCTTGTTTCCTTTATCTGATAGGGAGATATTTACTTTCGTTCGTACATTGCTCCAAGGTTCGTACGTTATGTTGTTTTCTACTTGGAATATGTCTATTGGAAGTTTAGTTTTTAATTTATGAACTAGTTTTCCCATAGAGGTGGTGTTTTTGAGAGTTTTTCTAAAGGGGGTATTGCATTTGTTTGATATCCAGGTACGTGGGGTGCGATTTTGCATGGGTCAACAGTCGGGCTGCATATCTTAAGATGTGTTCCTGCCTTCTAAGATGTAATGGCAGTACCTCTGTTAAAACCTGTAGCTCAGCTGTCTAGGTTGATGGCAATGCGCCGGTACCAATGAGTAGGGCTTTCATCTGTATTTTATTTAGTTTGTTTAAGTGACGTTTGGGTGCCGTGGTGTATACTTGGCACCCATAGTCAAGTTTAGATCTTATTAATGCCATATGCAGTGTTAAGTTTTTTGGTTGGCACCCCACTGAGTGCCTTTTAGGCTTCTTAATAGATTTAAGTCCTGGTTTCATCTTTTAACTAGTTAATCTATATGAAGCACCCATGTTAGGTGTTCATCAAAGTACATACCCAGAAATTTAGCTACTTTCATGAATGTTATTTCTTTATTTTGTATTGTTAATTTGGGATATTGTTTGAATATCTTACGTCGGGTGAAAAAAACGGCTACCATTTTTTGGTGCGATAGTTTGAAGCCCCATTTATCAGCCCATTTTCCTATGTTATTTAGGCTGGTTTGAAGTTCAGCCATATGTTGGTGGTTGAAGGGGTGCCTGCTCTCTATAGTCCACTATCATCAGCAAGTTATAATAATTCAATTTTTGGTGATGCCAAATTTGTGTCAAGGTCGTTTATCATTAGATTAAACAGTGTGGGGCTGAGTACAATCCCTTGTGGAGTTCCATTTTCAAGGGTGTGTTCCTCAGAGTAAGCTGCCCCTACCCTAGTTATAATTTTGCGGTCGGTCAGGAAATTTTCTATAGGGTTGAACATGCGACCCGTAATGCCGTAATGATTTAATTTGGCTATAAGGCCTTTGGTCCATACAAGGTCGAATGCATTTTCCAGATCAGTAAATACCGCAATTAAGTTTCTATCCGCTTTTCTTACAGGGCTGAATGCCAGTTTTATTGCAGTTTATAATCTTATTAATTGATCCGTAGTGGATCTTTTATTTCTAAACCCACAATGATTTTCAGAAATCAAGTTGTTACTTTCAAAGTGGTGTTTAGTAACTAGATATTAATCTAGATGAAACGAGTTCATGATCCCTACTATAGTGTGTTCCCTCGCTGAAGCCGGGCAGTCTGGGGATTGGGGTAAGTGGGTGCCCCTGCAGTGTGTACATTTTGGGTTTTGTCTATTGCATTTCCCCTTATGTTCTCCCCCGCATTTATTGCATTTAGCTGGAACTTTGCATTTGGATTTGTAATGACCCCAGTGTTGCCACTTTGTGCAGAATCTAGGTTTGTTTATGTACTGTTCAATTCGGTACCTAGTTCCTGATTTTCCTAGCTTGATTAGTGTTAGTGGGGGGGGGTTGAGGTTTCCAATATGGTGACTTTGGTTACCATTTTCCCTCTGTTTCCTATTTGATAGTTTTATTTATACTGTTTCCTCCCTCCTTTAATTTGATTGCTATTTCGTCATTGGTAAGTTGGCCTAGTCGCCCAGTTCGTTTGAGCACCGCTTTGTACTAAATGGGTTTGCTGTATTTTGGTAGTTGTTGTGGTTGAATGGTCCTTATTTGTGGTAATTAATTTAGGGTGGGTGGGTGTAGTCTTGATTTTATGATGTTCAACTTTGACTGGCATCTCGCACAGTTTTTCGATTTCCATATACTTAGCTGCTTGGCTGCTAGTACTACAGTGTATTATTATGTAATTCTTATTGTGTCTAATTATTTTACTTTGGCCCGTGTGGATTTTAGTTAGGGCTCTTGCAATACTATTGGTAGATAGGTCATGAATTGAGTTGATTTGCTTTTAATATACGTCAGTTCTAGTCTGTGGTATTTGTGGCCTTGATTTTCCTGTTTGTTATTGGGGTGGCATTATCGTTATTTGGCTTTATTTGTGGGCTGGGTGTGTTATTTGTCTTCATAGTAGGTATTGCCTGTTTGTTTATTTCCTGTTTCTGAACATTGTGTTGGTTTGTGCCTTGTTTTATTAGTTTCATTGGTTTTTTTCCCCTTTCCTTTACCATCCCATGAGTTGTGGATTTTAGACGGTGGAGGGGTTGGGGTAATGATAGATTGGGTCGGATATATTAAATCCGCCTCAGTTAATTGTTTGGATGGGCCCGGTGTTTGGCTTTTATGGATATTTATCTTGTTTGATTTTGCTTTGTAAGATTCGTTTTGGCCTCCGGCATTTTGGCCATTTCATGTGGGGCCTTTGTTATCACCGTGCACATATGGCTTGCTTTAGTGCTTGCGGCCTGTGCGTAACTGGGCTTGCTATATACAGTAATCCCAACCGGTTTCTTAATTGGCGAGGCGGCCATTATTTGGAAATTGGGGGTGGGATAATTTATTATGCTGGATTTGCCTTGTATTACTGTGGCGTTCAGTGTCTCCACTACCATACTGTGGTCAAATAGATTGAACTCAACGATTGATAGCGGGTTGACTTGTTCCGCGGCTTTCCTAATTAAATTAAGATCTGGGGTTGCATGTACATTGAGCTTTGTCTGCTGTACCCCCTTTGTTGTTTGAGAATTGTTTGTAATTATTTGTACTATCTTAATTTAGTTTGCTGCTTCCTTTCTCAAAGTTGAGTTGAGGTTTTCAGCCTGTTTCATATTTTGATTGCCATTCCAGCTCAGGCGGATTCTAGCATAGAAATCTTTCTTTAGTGATTTGGAATCCATTTTATTTGGTTCAATTTTTAATAAAGGAATACTGGATATTTCGTTAGCTAAGAAATTGAGTATTTATGTGCAAAATGATTATCTAGAAGTAACGGTTATAATAATTTGCTAAATTTGCCTTGATGTGAACTAAATATTAATTGAGTTATGTTATTAGAGATAGTTAATTTGCTTGAAATATTAATACACATTTGCAGGCTTCAATTCAGAGGTCGTACGGAATACAGCGTGTTTCAAAGGCAACCCAAGAATTTGCAAAGTGAGATTCTAAGTCTTGTGAAGTACAATAATTGGCAAATTAAGTTTTTAGTACAGAGCGGTAGTAGTTATAGAAAAAGTGGTAGATCTAAGAAAAATGTTATAACAGCACGGATGTTTAATTCCCGAAGGTTTAACAGTGGCACAAGATTTTCTTAAAAGTTGATAGATGAAGGCTTTCAGTTAGGCGGGCTACAAAAGAGAAGAGTAGATTTGAGCTGGTGGTGATAGCTGGATGAATGGCAGGCTGGATACGTAGGATGTATTAAAGTGAGTCTAGGCGGATCCGATAATAGGAAACATGTTACAGTTAACGTGGTTGAGGTCTTGAGCGGTCCTATACGTCTTATCGTCTTGATATTCAGGCTGAGGAGTGTTAGTACTTAAGGAAATATACTATTTAATGTATTTACTTTGTAATGCATTAGACTATATGGAGATTTGGGAATAATCAAGTTATATTAGTCCTGCCAAATGCGTAAATCGTCTACACAGCATCTATATTGCTTTCAGCGTTTTCATCCTTTATTTCATGTATGTCACAATGGATTACAAAGATGTATTGTAAATATTTCTTTATTGAAGATGCAGTCCGATGAAAATTTATGAGTCGCGTCGGATTTCTTCCTTTCAAGATTACCCAAGTTTTTTCAGTATAAAGGTTTTAAAAATGCATTGATATTGTCCTACGCTATTATGATAGCTGTGCTGAACTGGATTATCTCAACGGATTGGATATGTTTAAGGCTTTACGTTTTTCCAAACTATTACATTTGTTCGTGTTCTTTACATTTTTTGAAAGGTTATTTCAAGCCTGTCATGAAGGTTTATTTCGCGACTCGCCGCTGCCTGGATGAAATATTTGCCACGTTTACATTTTAACGTGGAGCACGGTTGCCAGGAGATAGACACATTCGTTACATTCATTTCATGTCTCACCTATTACTAAATACAGAATTCTATTAATGTTGTCAGTAATGGTTTTAAAGTAATAATACTTTGGACTTGTTTTACACAGAGGTATATACTTAAGTGACACAATTTAGATTTAAATTAATCAAATTGAAAAATAAACGAAATATTTGGGCGAGTGTGGAATAATTTAATTATAATTTAATGTATTACCTTTGTTAATCTGACCAACCAAGTTGCTTTACTGGTTATTTGAATATTTTGGGTAATGTTACTGAAGATACCTGAACTCATCTGCTTTTGTTTAATAATAACATTATATACATTATATCGTCCCTCAAATAGAGTATACTAATCCATTCAAAGTTTGAAATTCCTTTAGATGTGTATTCTAACGTTCAATACACCACTTTACAATATAGATATAAAGAGCAATATTCCATTGTTTTCCGCAATTAGACAACAATGCACGTTTTTTAATTTTTGATTTAAAATGAAAAATCACTAATTCTTTCCAAAAGTGGCGTCAGTACTACATGCGAATATTTGCTCAAACCAAATAAAGAAGGTCATTTAAATGTTTTGGAACAAATATTAAACGGGCTAATAGAGCAAATTGAAAAAAAAATTCCAACCTTTTACAATGAAAAGTTCCAATTTTAAATCATTCTGTTATAGAATGATTTTAGCGAGTTGTGTCTTAGACGTCTTATAAATAAAACGTAATCGTCAAAACTTCATCTCAAGAAACGATTGGATAGTATTGAACCCAGACTTAAATAAATACAACAATAACGGTATACATAGTGAGGAAGTTCCTCAGACAAACGTCAAACCACTTCTTTGATAACAATGCAACTCGACAACGCTTTAAGAATCAACTGGGTATTATAAAATAGATGACTGGAAGGATTATGAGGAGAGTTTAAACGATTAGTAAATCCTTTGACAACACAAACATAATTTTCAGAAAAGCAGAAACAATAGCATCGTTAATCAATATTAACTTCATATTTTCAACATATATTAAAAGCTTCATCTCGCAAGATCAATCGTCGTCCAATTACCGTTTTGTGTCTTTTCTATTAGTTGGTGTCTTTTTAGAAGAATCGTTAAGCTTTTCAAATATTTATGACAGAATTATGCATTTGTCTCTAAATACATCACAGACATTACTTTTGGTATTTGAGAATTCCGGTTAGCAAAATGTATTCAACTTACCCACCACGATAAACGAAACGCAGATAGTTAGTTTCAAACGTCTCATGCTAATTACTATGAAGATTAAAATGTAAGATTTCAAATGCGTGGAAGTGAGAGATTTGGAATCTGAACGTAGCTTTTAAACAATTCAGTGATATTACAACGATGTCTGCAGCATGGCAGTTTATTTTAATGTCTAGCACTGTACCATTGTGACTCAAAAATGTAGTATGTTGTCCAACACAGTCACATTATCCTGACCAGTCTTCACGCTGACCTTTAAATTCTGATGCCACGTGAGTAACCTGTTAGTACCATTTTGTAAATCTTTGGTATGACACGGATGGGAATCGAACCCACGACCTCGCACATCCAAGATAGACGCTCGAACCACTAGCCCACCGGAGCAGTCAATGAGAAAAATAAATTATTCTTTATGTCATCATATACGTATATATATATATATATATATATATATATATATATATATATATATATATATATATATATATATATATATATATATATATATGCGTGTGTGTGTGTGTGTGTGTGTGCTGTTGATATTTAAAGACAGAATTGTCTTTATCGATTGCACACATAAGATAGGTGAGATCAACCGTGGTACATATTTTTAACACTTTCAATTACGTACTCATATGTAATACTCAATAACTCATTCAGGTCCATAATGCAAAAATGGCACACTTTAACAAATGTAACCAATCCATGAGGCAATGCCACAAAAGACACATGCAGATGCTAACATATTTATTAGGAGTAGTTTCTAGAAACAAAACAGCGCAACACAATTGTTTAGATAAAAAGAAGAAACCAGATCCAATCTGTATCCCGTAGACAGAAAACAAATTGCACAAATATGATGTAGTAAGATAATGAATGACTCAGTTCTAAAGTAAGTCATCCTTAGATAATTTCAATTGATACAAAATATATATGATCCTATTTCATTTTATCAAAGGGTTTTGTTTCGGTAGACTAAATTATAGACATAATTAATCTTAAGGTTTCAAGAGTAACTCGTGAGAATTTGAGCTGTCAAATACTGTTGTTTGAAATATTCTTCGGCGTTATTTTTTATTTTTCACTTTTGCAACGAGAAATTAGTCTATTGCCAATAACATAGAGTGCTCTTTATCCTCATTTGTTTGACGGTAATCTTCAATATATTTAAAATTTACAATAATCTCAAGGTGTGTAACGCTAACGACAGAGAAATGCATACATTGACAAAATAATGTTTCGGTCGTCCATAAATCTGTACAATTCAAATCGGTTTTAGTTCCAAACAACTCAGTGCTATTATGCCCTGAACTATGATTCCTAAACATAATAAATGCATAAGAAACTAAATGGAGTTTCTGAAATATTATATATTAATAAGCCTATAAACTACAATTGTTTACAAACATATCCGGCATCAAATTAATGTAAACACTCTTCTTGACTTGTGTCAGCTATTGTTTCCTGTAAACATGGAGCGCATTGAACCCTTTAGCAATTCACTGCTAACAGAAAAGAAAGAAGTCTCTGAAACACTTTAGAGACAATCAAGAAACAGATTATGGAAGCAATCAATATTCAAATATAGAGCCATGGTCAGGCTGTAATTAAAATAACGCATTTCGACAATCAGATTGAAGTTGGAAGCATATGTTCACTTTTGAAATATCAATCAATCTATACACATCTTGTAACGTTAGTTTGAGTTATATTGAATAGACGAAACCTGATACCGCTCTACGGTTTTAATCGACCAACGTCTCATAAACAAATGCACACAATACCTCTTTCTACCCCATGGTAACGGAAGGCATTGCAAAGATGGGCATGTTGAAATTATTATGATAGTTACAACATGATTAGGAAAAAAATATTGTATGATACTTTATTACATTTTAATCAAATCTTAATCAATAACAACTTATCCTATGTTTAATATGAAAACATAATACATGCTAACCAAATTTATTAAAAGAATGTATACGTTTTGCGTATATTTCGATAATCTTAAATCTACAATACTTATTCAGAATTGAATGTTCGTCTAGTCAGTGCCACAAGCAAACGACAACAATTAGTATCTGTAGCCCATAGTAACCGCTCTGGCAGATATGGTGGACATGAGGGAACATCATAAACGTATAGTACATGTTTCATAAACTCAAAAATCAAACCTAACCACTACGATTTTCTTATACAGGATTACACTATTCAAAATATATCTCGTCTGTTATCTAAATGATAATGATAGTGTCGCCTCATAAGTTGATGCTAATAAATATATCCATTCTTTGAACTTTTCGCAACAAGTCCTCATATATTCTACATTGAAATAATGAGACCTTATATAAATGCAAAGAAGAAATAAATGTATCATCCTTTTAGACTTTGATATTTTAATACACATATTATCTGCTAACTAATCCTTATTCAGAAATATATAATACATTATATGAATGAAACGGTTTAACTGTCTCAGAGAAGCCTTCGGCCATTATCCAAACTATTAAATTACTCGCATTCTTTACATTTTGTGAAAGGTTATTTCAAGCCTTTTTTAAATTTTACCTCTCGATTCGCCGCTACCTGGATGAAATGTTTAACACATTTATGTTTCAACATGGCCGACAATTACTAGGAAATAGACATATTAGTCACCTTCATATCATGTCTCACCTTTTCCTAAATAAACATTTTGTATTAGGTTGTCAGTGATGGTTTAAAAGTAATACTGCTTTGGACATGTCTTACTCAGAGGTATATATTTATGTGACTCTATATATAAATTAATCAAATTGTAATATAGACGAAATATTAGCCCGAATGAAAAATGGTTTAAAATTTACTCATTTTATTACCTTCTTTAGCTTGCCCAACTAAGATGCCACACTGGTTATTCAATAATTTGGGCAATGTTGTTGAAGTTAATGAACACAATTGTGTTCTTTGTTTATAACATAAGTCAGATTGTGTCGTCCTACAAAAACGGAATTATGATCCGTTCAAAGTTTGAAATTCCTTTATATTTGTATTCTAACGTTCAAAACACCACTTTATAGTATAGATAAAAAGACCAATACTACATTGTTTGCTATAATTAGGCAAAAATACAGGTTTATTTAATCTTTGACTCAAAATGCCAAAAAGTCCAATTCTTTCCGAAAATAGGGTAAGAACTACATGCAAATATTTGTTCAAGTCAAATAAACGAATGGATATCGGTTTTAAAACGACTCTTTTAAATGAGGTCTATTTTAAAAGTTTGGACAAAGATAAAACGGGCCAATATAGCAAATTGGAAGAGGAAATTTGTGCATTTTACAAATACAATATCCATTTATAAATCATCCGGTTATAGAACGACGTTATATATATATATATATATATATATATATATATATATATATATATATATATATATATATATATATATAGAATTTATGTTGATATTGACAGACAATATTGTCTTCATCGATTTCACATATAAGATAGATGACAACAACCTTCTAACATATTTTAAGCACTTTCAAATACTTATTCATATGTAATACTCAATAAGGCAGCCAAGTTCATAATGCGAATATGGCACATTTAAACAAGTGCAACCTATCCATTGAGCCAATGCCCCAAAATGACACATGCATAAGCAAACATATTTATCAGAGGCAATAGTTCTTCAAAACACCCAACACAAATGTTTAGAAAAGAGAAGCCAGATAAAAACTTTATTGCGTATCAAGAAAAGAAACTACACAAATATCAAATATGATCAAGTATTATAATGACTCTGATCTAAATTCAGTCATATTTGGATAAGTTGAATTTATACCAATCTTAAATGTAAGTAATTGATTTTATTAAAGGATTTTGTTCCCTAGACCAAAATATAGACATATGTTTAGTTTTGAGATTTCAAGACACGTGACAATATGAGCTCTCAAATAGTGTTGTTTGAAATATTCCTCGGCGTTCCATTTCTTTTCGTTTTGCAACAAGGAAATCAGTCTATTGCCAATAAAATGTAGTACTCTGTATGACCAATTGTTTGACGGTAATCTTCAATATATTTAAAACGTACTCTAAGATCAATGTGTGTAACGCTAACGACAGAAAAATGCATGCATTAAGATAAAATAATGTTTCGGTCGTCAATAAATCTGTACAATTCAAATCGGTTTTAGTTCCAAACAACTCAGTGCTATTATGCACTGAACCATGATTGCTAAACATAATAAATGAGTAAAAAGTTAGATGGAGTGTCTAAAATATTATACATTAATAAGCCTATAAACTACAATTTATTTATAAATAGATCCGTCATCAAATTAATGTAAACACTCTTCTTGACTCGTGTCAGCGATGGTTTCCAGTCAACAGGTAGCGTATTGAACCCTTACGCAATTCACTGCTAACAGAAAAGAAAGAAATCTCTGAAACACTTTAGAGACAATCAAGAAACAGATTATTAACGTTTTCGATAGTCTAATATATTGCAATGGTCAGGATATAATTAAAATAATGCATTGAGAAAATCAGATTGGATTTGGAAGCAAAACCTTACTTTGAAGATATCAATCTGTCCCTACATGACTTCTAAAGTTAGTTTGAATTATATTGAATGGAAGAAACCTGATACCGCTAATGGCTTTTAATCGACGAACCTATCACAAATAAATGAACACAAAAATTCTTTCTCTTCCATGGTAACAGAAGGCATTGTAAAGATGATCACGTTTGGAAGTATTGTGATAGTTTCAACATGATGAGGAAAAGAGTATTGCATAATACTTTATCAATTATTAATGAATTCCTAATCAACTGCAGTAACCGCTCCTGTGGCCTAGTGTTTAGAGAGACCGGCGCAGAACAGGGAGGTCGTAGGTTTGATCCCCTGGCGAGTTGTACAAAAGACACACACAAATGTAACTAATACGCTTGGCGCTCAGCATTAGGAGGTTAGTGTTATTACTTATGGAAAGATAATATGGAAAGTATTTATTTTGTAAGGCATTAGACTAAATGGAGATTTGGCAATAATCACGTTATATTAGACCTGCCAAATGCGAAAATCGTCTACACAGCATCCATATTGCTTTCAGCGTCTTTATCCTTTACTTCATGTATGTCACAATGGATTACAAAGATGTATTTTAGCTTTTGGTTTTATTAAAGATGCCGTCCGATGAACATGTTTAAAGCGCATCGGATTTCTTCCTTTCAAGATTACCCAAGGTGTTTCAGTATAAAGGTTTTAAAAATGCATTGATATTGTCCTACGCTATTATAAAAGCTGTGCTGAACTAGATTTTCTCAACGAATTTGATGTATTCATGGCTTTACGTGTTTCCAAACTATTACATTGTTCGTGTTCTTTACATTTTTTGAAAGGTTATTTCAAGCCTTTTGTGAAGTTTTACTTCTCGACTCGATGCTACCTGGATGAAATATTTGCCAGGTTTATTTTTCAACATGGAGGACGGTTGCTAGGAGATAGAAACATTCGTTGCAGTCTTTTCATGTCTCACCTATTCCTAAATGCACATATTTATTAAGGTTGTCAGTAATGGCTTTAAAGTAATACTGCTTTGGACTTGTTTTACTCAGAGGTATTTACTCATGTGACACAATTTAGATTTAAATTAATCAAATTGTAATATAGACGAAATATTTGGGCGAGTGGGGAATAATTTAAACATAAATTAATGTATCACGCTCGTTAGTCTGACCAACTAAGCTGCTATACTGGCTTTTCAATATTTTGGGTAATGTTGCTGAAGTTCCATGAACTCAACTGTGTTCTTTATCTTTGCAACATTACTCGGATTATATCGTCCCCCAAATATGGAATACTGATCCATTCAATGTCTGAAATTCCTTTAGAGTTGTATTCTAACGTTCAATACACCACTTTATAATATAGATATAAAGAGCAATATTCCATTGTTTGCCCCAATTAGACTACAATGTACGTTTATTTAATTTTGATTCAAAATGACAAAAGACTAATTCTTTCCGGAAGTGGCGTCAGTACTACATGCAAATATTTGCTCGAATTAAACAAAGAAAGTCATTTAAAGTTTTGAATCAATATAAAATGGGCGTATAGAGCAAATTGAAAGAGGAAATTGGAACCTTTTACAAATGAAAAGTTCCATTTTTAAATCATCCTTTTATATAATGAGGTTAGCGAGTGGTGTCTTAGACGTCGTATAAACATAACGTAATCGCTCAATTTCAATTTCATATCAACAAAATCTTGGATAGTATTAAACCGAGACAAAAATGAATACAACCCTAACGATTTATATGGTGAGGAAGTTCCTCAGTCAAACGACATCCCCATCTTCTAAGATAACAATGCAACACGACAACGCTTTACGAATTAACTGGATATTATATAAAAGATGAATGCAAGGATTATGAGAGGACAACACAAACATAATTTTCAGTAAAGCAGGAACAATAATATCGTCATCAATTTCAACTTCATATTTTCAACATATATTAATAGCTTCATCTCGCAAGTTCAATCGTCGTCCAATTACCGTATTGTGTCTTTTCTATTAGTTGGTGTCTTTTTAGAAGAATCGTTAAGCTTTTCAAATATTTATGACAGAATTATGCATTTGTCTATAAATACAACAAAGACGTCACTTTTAGTATTTGAGACTTACGGTTGCCAAAATGTTTTCAACATACCTACGACGAGAAACGAAACGCAGATAGTTAGTTTCAAACGTCTCATGCTAATTAGTATGAAGATTAAAATGTAAGATTTCAAATGCGTGGAAGTGAGAGATTTGGAATGAGAACGTAGCTTTTAAACAATTCAGTGATATTACAACGATGTCTGCAGCGTGGCAGTTTATTTTTGTCTAGCACTGTACCATTGTGACTCAAAAATGTAGTATGTTGTCCAACACAGTCACATTATCCTGACCAGTCTTCACGCTGACCTTTAAATTCTGATGCCACGTGAGTAACCTGTTAGTACCATTTTCTAAATCTTTGGTATGACACGGATGGGAATCGAACCCACGACCTCGCACATCCAAGATAGACGCTCGAACCACTAGCCCACCGGAGCAGTCAATGAGAAAAACAAATTATTCTTTATGTCATCATATACGTATATATATATATATATATATATATATATATATATATATATATATATATATATATATATATATATATATATATATATATATATATATATATATATATATATATATATATATATATATATATATATATATATATATATATATATATATATATATATATATATATGCGTGTGTGTGTGTGTGTGTGTGTGTGTGTGCTGTTGATATTTAAAGACAGAATTGTCTTTATCGATTGCACACATAAGATAGGTGATATCAACCGTGGTACATATTTTTAACACTTTCAATTACGTACTCATATGTAATACTCAATAACTCATTCAGGTCCATAATGCAAAAATGGCACACTTTAACAAATGTAACCAATCCATGAGGCAATGCCACAAAAGACACATGCAGATGCTAACATATTTATTAGGAGTAGTTTCTATAAACAAAACAGCGCAACACAATTGTTTAGATAAAAAGAAGAAACCATATCCAATCTGTATGCCGTAGACAGAAAACAAATTGCACAAATATAATGTAGTAAGATAATGAATGACTCAGTTCTAAAGTAAGTCATCCTTAGATAATTTCAATTGATACAAAATATATATGATCCTATTTCATTTTATCAAAGGGTTTTGTTTCGGTAGACTAAATTATAGACATAATTAATCTTAAGGTTTCAAGAGTAACTCGTGAGAATTTGAGCTGTCAAATACTGTTGTTTGAAATATTCTTCGGCGTTATTTTTTATTTTTCACTTTTGCAACGAGAAATTAGTCTATTGCCAATAACATAGAGTGCTCTTTATCCTCATTTGTTTGACGGTAATCTTCAATATATTTAAAATGTACAATAATTTCAAGGTGTGTAACGCTAACGACAGAAAAATGCATACATTGACAAAATAATGTTTCGGTCGTCCATAAATCTGTACAATTCAAATCGGTTTTAGTTCCAAACAACTCAGTGCTATTATGCCCTGAACTATGATTCCTAAACATAATAAATGCATAACAAACTAAATGGAGTGTCTGAAATATTATATATTAATAAGCCTATAAACTACAATTCGTTACAAACATATCCGGCATCAAATTAATGTAAACACTCTTCTTGACTTGTGTCAGCTATTGTTTCCTGTAAACATGGAGCGCATTGAACCCTTTAGCAATTCACTGCTAACAGAAAAGAAAGAAATCTCTGAAACACTTTAGAGACAATCAAGAAACAGATTATGGAAGCAATCAATATTCAAATATATAGCCATGGTCAGGCTGTAATTAAAATAATGCATTTCGACAATCAGATTGAAGTTGGAAGCATATGTTCACTTTTGAAATATCAATCAATCTATACACATCTTGTAACGTTAGTTTGAGTTATATTGAATAGACGAAACCTGATACCGCTCTACGGTTTTAATCGACGAACGTCTCATAAACAAATGCACACAATACCTCTTTCTACCCCATGGTAACAGAAGGCATTGCAAAGATGGGCATGTTGAAATTATTATGATAGTTACAACATGATTAGGAAAAAAATATTGTATGATACTTTATTACATTTTAATCAAATCTTAATCAATAACAACTTATCCTATGTTTAATATGAAAACATAATACATGCTAACCAAATTTATTAAAAGAATGTATACGTTTTGCGTATATTTCGATAATCTTAAATCTACAATACTTATTCAGAATTGAATGTTCGTCTAGTCAGTGCCACAAGCAAACGACAACAATTAGTATCTGTAGCCCATAGTAACCGCTCTGGCAGATATGGTGGACATGAGGGAACATCATAAACGTATAGTACATGTTTCATAAACTCAAAAATCAAACCTAACCACTACGATTTTCTTATACAGGATTACACTATTCAAAATATATCTCGTCTGTTATCTAAATGATAATGATAGTGTCGCCTCATAAGTTGTTGCTAATAAATATATCCATTCTTTGAACTTTTCGCAACAAGTCCTCATATATTCTACATTGAAATAATGAGAACTTATATAAATGCAAAGAAGAAATAAATGTATCATCCTTTTAGACTTTGATATTTTAATACACATATTATCTGCTAACTAATCCTTATTCAGAAATATATAATACATTATATGAATGAAACGGTTTAACTGTCTCAGAGAAGCCTTCAGCCATTATCCAAACTATTAAATTACTCGCATTCTTTACATTTTGTGAAAGGTTATTTCAAGCCTTTTTTAAATTTTACCTCTCGATTCGCCGCTACCTGGATGAAATGTTTAACACATTTATGTTTCAACATGGCCGACAATTACTAGGAAATAGACATATTAGTCACCTTCATGTCATGTCTCACCTTTTCCTAAATAAACATTTTGTATTAGGTTGTCAGTGATGGTTTAAAAGTAATACTGCTTTGGACATGTCTTACTCAGAGGTATATATTTATGTGACTCTATATATAAATTAATCAAATTGTAATATAGACGAAATATTAGCCCGAATGAAAAATGGTTTAAAATTTACTCATTTTCTTACCTTCTTTAGCTTGCCCAACTAAGATGCTACACTGGTTATTCAATAATTTGGGCAATGTTGTTGAAGTTAATGAACACAATTGTGTTCTTTGTTTATAACATAAGTCAGATTGTGTCGTCCTACAAAAACGGAATTATGATCCGTTGAAAGTTTGAAATTTCTTTTATATTTGTATTCTAACGTTCAATACACCACTTTATATTATAGATAAAAAGACCAATACTACATTGTTTGCTATAATTAGGCAAAAATACAGGTTTATTTAATCTTTGACTCAAAATGCCAAAAAGTCCAATTCTTTCCGAAAATAGGGTAAGAACTACATTCAAATATTTGTTCAAGTCAAATAAACGAATGGATATCGGTTTTAAAACGACTCTTTTAAATGAGGTCTATTTTAAAAGTTTGGACAAAGATAAAACGGGCCAATAAAGCAAATTGGAAGAGGAAATTTGTGCATTTTACAAATAAAATATCCATTTATAAATCATCCGGTTATAGAACGACGTTATATATATATATATATATATATATATATATATATATATATATATATATATATATAATTTATGTTGATATTGACAGACAATATTGTCTTCATCGATTTCACATATAAGATAGATGACAACAACCGTCTAACATATTTTAAGCACTTTCAAATACTTATTCATATGTAATACTCAATAAGGCAGCCAAGTTCATAATGCGAATATGGCACATTTAAACAAGTGCAACCTATCCATTGAGCCAATGCCCCAAAATGACACATGCATAAGCAAACATATGTATCAGAGGCAATAGTTCTTCAAAACACCCAACACAAATGTTTAGAAAAGAGAAGCCAGATAAAAACTGTATTGCGTATCAAGAAAAGAAACTACACAAAAGCGTTACACACATTGATCTTATAGTACGTTTTAAATATATTGAAGATTACCGTCAAACAATTGGTCATACAGAGTACTACATTTTATTGGCAATAGACTGATTTCCTTGTTGCAAAACGAAAAAAAAGGAACATTATTTTTGTCTAGCACTGTACCATTGTGACTCAAAAATGTAGAATGTTGTCCAACACAGTCACATTATCCTGACCAGTCTTCACGCTGACCTTTAAATTCTGATGCCACGTGAGTAACCTGTTAGTACCATTTTGTAAATCTTTGGTATGACACGGATGGGAATCCAACCCACGACCTCGCACATCCATGATAGACGCTCGAACCACTAGCCCACCGGGGCAGTCAATGAGAAAAATAAATTATTCTTTATGTCATAATATACGTATATATATATATATATATATATATATATATATATATATATATATATATATATATATATATATATATACATATAAATATATATATATATATATATATATATATATATATATATATATATATATATATATATATATGCGTGTGTGTGTGTGTGTGTGTGTGTGTGCTGTTGATATTTAAAGACAGAATTGTCTTATCGATTGCACACATAAGATAGGTGAGATCAACCGTGGTACATATTTTTAACACTTTCAATTACGTACTCATATGTAATACTCAATAACTCATTCAGGTCCATAATGCAAAAATGGCACACTTTGACAAATGTAACAAATCCATGAGGCAATGCCACAAACGACACATGCAGATGCTAACATATTTATTAGAAGGAGTAGTTTCTAGAAACAAAACAGCGCAACCCAATTGTTTAGATAAAAAGAAAAAAACCATATCCAATCTGTATGCCGTAGACAGAAAACAAATTGCACAAATATGATGTAGTAAGATAATGAATGACTCAGTTCTAAAATAAGTCAACTTTAGATAATTTCAATAGATGCAAAATGTATATGATCCTATTTCATTTTATCAAAGGGTTTGGTTTCGGTAGACTAAATTATAGACACATAATTAATCTTAAGGTTTCAAGAGTAACTCGTGAGAATTTAAGCTGTCAAATACTGTTGTTTGAAATTTTGTTCGGCGTTTTTTTTTCTTTCACTTTTGCAACAAGAAATCAGTCTATTGCCAATAACATAGAGTGCTCTTTATCCTCATTTGTTTGACGGTAATCTTCAATACATTTACAACGTACAATAATATCAAGGTGTGTAACGCTAACGACAGAAAAATGCATACATTGACAAAATAATGTTGACAAAACAATGTTTCCGTCGTCCATAAATCTGTACAATTCAAATCGGTTTTAGTTCCAAACAACTCAGTGCTATTATGCCCTGAACTGTGATTCCTAAACATAATAACTGCATAACAAACTAAATGGAGTGTCTGAAATATTATATATTAATAAGCCTATAAACTACAATTTTTTACAAACATATCCGGCATCAAATTAATATAAACACTCTTCTTGACTTATGTCAGCGATTGTTTCCTGTAAACATGAAGCGTATTGAACCCTTTAGCAATTCACTGCTAACAGAAAAGAAAGAAATCTCTGAAACACTTTAGAGACAATCTAGAAACAGATTATGGACGCAATCAATATTCAAATATATAGCGATGGTCAGGCTGTAATTAAAATAATGCATTTCGACGATCAGATTGAAGTTGGAAGCATATGATCATTTTTGAAATATCAATCAATCTATACACATCTTTTAACGTTAGTTTGAGTTATATTGAATAGACGAAACCTGATACCGCTCTACGGTTTTAATCGACGAACGTCTCATAAACAAATGCACACAATACCTCTTTCTACCCCATGGTAACAGAAGGCATTGCAAAGATGGGCATGTTGAAATTATTATGATAGTTACAACATGATTAGGAAAAAAATATTGTATGATACTTTATTACATTTTAATCAAATCTTAATCAATAACAACTTATCCTATGTTTAATATGAAAACATAATACATGCTAACCAAATTTATTAAAAGAATGTATACGTTTTGCGTATATTTCGATAATCTTAAATCTACAATACTTATTCAGAATTGAATGTTCGTCTAGTCAGTGCCACAAGCAAACGACAACAATTAGTATCTGTAGCCCATAGTAACCGCTCTGGCAGATATGGTGGACATGAGGGAACATCATAAACGTATAGTACATGTTTCATAAACTCAAAAATCAAACCTAACCACTACGATTTTCTTATACAGGATTACACTATTCAAAATATATCTCGTCTGTTATCTAAATGATAATGATAGTGTCGCCTCATAAGTTGTTGCTAATAAATATATCCATTCTTTGAACTTTTCGCAACAAGTCCTCATATATTCTACATTGAAATAATGAGAACTTATATAAATGCAAAGAAGAAATAAATGTATCATCCTTTTAGACTTTGATATTTTAATACACATATTATCTGCTAACTAATCCTTATTCAGAAATATATAATACATTATATGAATGAAACGGTTTAACTGTCTAAGAGAAGCCTTCGGCCATTATCCAAACTATTAAATTACTCGCATTCTTTACATTTTGTGAAAGGTTATTTCAAGCCTTTTTTTGAATTTTACCTCTCGATTCGCCGCTACCTGGATGAAATGTTTAACACATTTATGTTTCAACATGGCCGACAATTACTAGGAAATAGAAATCTTAGTCACATTCATGTCATGTCTCGACTTTTCCCAAATAAACATTTTGTATTAGGTTGTCAGTGATGGTTTAAAAGTAATACTGCTTTGGACATGTCTTACTCAAAGGTATATATTTATGTGACTCTATATATAAAGTAATCAAATTGTAATATAGACGAAATATTAGCCCGAATGAAAAATGGTTTAAAATTTACTCATTTTATTACCTTCTTTAGCTTGCCCAACTAAGATGCCACACTGGTTATTCAATAATTTGGGCAATGATGTTGAAGTTAATGAACACAATTGTGTTCTTTGTTTATAACATAAGTTCGATTGTGTCGTCCTACAAAAACGGAATTATGATCCGTTGAAAGTTTGAAATTCCTTTATATTTGTATTCTAACGTTCAATACACCACTTTATATTATAGATAAAAAGACCAATACTACATTGTTTGCTATAATTAGGCAAAAATACAGGTTTATTTAATCTTTGACTCAAAATGCCAAAAAGTCCAATTCTTTCCGAAAATAGGGTAAGAACTACATGCAAATATTTGTTCAAGTCAAATAAACGAATGGATATCGGTTTTAAAACGACTCTTTTAAATGAGGTCTATTTTAAAAGTTTGGACAAAGATAAAACGGGCCAATATAGCAAATTGGAAGAGGAAATTTGTGCATTTTACAAATACAATATCCATTTATAAATCATCCGGTTATAGGACGACGTTATATATATATATATATATATATATATATATATATATATATATATATATATATATATATATATATATATATATATATATATATATATATATATATATATATATATATATATATGTATATATATATATATATATATATATATAGAATTTATGTTGATATTGACAGACAATATTGTCTTCATCGATTTCACATATAAGATAGATGACAACAACCGTCTAACATATTTTAAGCACTTTCAAATACTTATTCATATGTAATACTCAATAAGGCAGCCAAGTTCATAATGCGAATATGGCACATTTAAACAAGTGCAACCTATCCATTGAGCCAATGCCCCAAACTGACACATGCATAAGCAAACATATTTATTAGAGGCAATAGTTTCTTCAAAACACCCAACAAAAATGTTTAGAAAAGAGAAGCCAGATAAAAACTGTATTGCTTATCAAGAAAAGAAACTACACAAATATCAAATATGATCAAGTATTATAATGACTCTGATCTAAATTCAGTCATATTTGGATAAGTTGAATTTATACCAATCTTAAATGTAAGTAATTGATTTTATTAAAGGATTTTGTTCCCTAGACCAAAATATAGACATATGTTTAGTTTTGAGATTTCAAGACACGTGACAATATGAGATCTCAAATAGTGTTGTTTGAAATATTAATCGGTGTTCCTTTTTTTCGTTTTGCAACAGGGAAATCAGTCTATTGCCAATAAAATGTAGTACTCTGTATGACCAATTGTTTGACGGTAATCTTCAATATATTTAAAACGTACTCTAAGATCAATGTGTGTAACGCTAACGACAGAAAAATGCATGCATTAAGATAAAATAATGTTTCGGTCGTCAATAAATCTGTACAATTCAAATCGGTTTTAGTTCCAAACAACTCAGTGCTATTATGCACTGAACCATGATTGCTAAACATAATAAATGAGTAAAACGTTAGATGGAGTGTCTAAAATATTATACATTAATAAGCCTATAAACTACAATTTATTTATAAATAGATCCGTCATCAAATTAATGTAAACACTCTTCTTGACTCGTGTCAGCGATGGTTTCCAGTCAACAGGTAGCGTATTGAACCCTTACGCAATTCACTGCTAACAGAAAAGAAAGAAATCTCTGAAACACTTTAGAGACAATCAAGAAACAGATTATTAACGTTTTCGATATTCTAATATATTGCAATGGTCAGGATATAATTAAAATAATGCATTGAGAAAATCAGATTGGATTTGGAAGCAAAACCTTACTTTGAAGATATCAATCTGTCCCTACATGTCTTCTAAAGTTAGTTTGAGTTATATTGAATGGAAGAAACCTGATACAGCTAATAACTTTTAATCGACGAACCTATCACAAATAAATGAACACAAAAATTCTTTCTCTTCCATGGTAACAGAAGGCATTGTAAAGATGATCACGTTTGGAAGTATTGTGATAGTTTCAACATGATGAGGAAAAGAGTATTGCATAATACTTTATCAATTATTAATGAATTCCTAATCAACTGCAGTGACCGCTCCTGTGGCCTAGTGTTTAGAGAGACCGGCGCAGAACAGGGAGGTCGTAGGTTCGATCCCCTGGCGAGTTGTACAAAAAACACACACAAATGTAACTAATACGCTTGGCGCTCAGCATTAGGAGGTTAGTGTTATTACTTATGGAAAGATAATATGGAAAGTATTTATTTTGTAAGGCATTAGACTAAATGGAGATTTGGCAATAATCACGTTATATTAGACCTGCCAAATGCGAAAATCGTCTACACAGCATCCATATTGCTTTCAGCGTCTTTATCCTTTACTTCATGTATGTCACAATGGATTACAAAGATGTATTTTAGCTATTTGTTTTATTAAAGATGCCGTCCGATGAATCAGATTTCTTCCTTTCAAGATTACCCAAGGTGTTTCAGTATAAAGGTTTTGAAAATGCATTGATATTGTCCTACGCTATTATAAAAGCTGTGCTGAACTAGATTTTCTCAACGAATTTGATGTATTCATGGCTTTACGTGTTTCCAAACTATTACATTGTTCGTGTTCTTTACATTTTTTGAAAGGTTATTTCAAGCCTTTTGAGAAGTTTTACTTCTCGACCCGACGCTGCCTGGATGAAATATTTGCCAGGTTTATTTTTCAACATGGAGGACGGTTGCTAGGAGATAGAAACATTCGTTGCAGTCTTTTCATGTCTCACCTATTCCTAAATGCACATTTTTATTAAGGTTGTCAGTAATGGCTTTAAAGTAATACTGCTTTGGACTTGTTTTACCCAGAGGTATTTACTCATGTGACACAATTTAGATTTAAAGTAATCAAATTGTAATATAGACGAAATATTTGGGCGAGTGGGGAATAATTTAAACATAAATTAATGTGTCACGCTCGTTAGTCTGAACAACTAAGTTGCTATACTGGCTTTTCAATATTTTGGTTAATGTTGCTGAGGTTACATGAAATCAACTGTGTTCTTTATCTTTGCAACATTACTCGGATTATATCGTCCCCCAAATATGGAATACTGATCCATTCAATGTCTGAAATTCCTTTAGAGTTGTATTCTAACGTTCAATACACCACTTTATAATATAGATATAAAGAGCAATATTCCATTGTTTGCCCCAATTAGACTACAATGTACGTTTATTTAATTTTGATTCAAAATGACAAAAGACATTCTTTCCGGAAGTGGCGTCAGTACTACATGCAAATATTTGCTCGTATTAAACAAAGGAAGTCATTTAAAGTTTTGAATCAATATATAATGGGCGTATAGAGCAAATTGAAAGAGAAAATTGGAACCTTTCACAAATGAAAAGTTCCATTTTTAAATCATCCTGTTATATAATGAGGTTAGCGAGTGGTGTCTTAGACGTCGTATAAACATAACGTAATCGCTCAATTTCATATCAACAAAATCTTGGATAGTATTAAACCGAGACAAAAATGAATACAACCCTAACGATTTATATGGTGAGGAAGTTCCTCAGTCAAACGACAACCCCATCTTCTAAGATAACAATGCAACACGACAACGCTTTACGAATCAACTGGATATTATATAAAAGATGAATGCAAGGATTATGAGAGGATTTTACACGATTACGAACCCCTTTAACAACACAAACATAATTTTCAGTAAAGCAGAAACAATAATATCGTCATCAATTTCAACTTCATATTTTCAACATATATTAATAGCTTCATCTCGCAAGTTCAATCGTCGTCCAATTACCGTATTGTGTCTTTTCTATTAGTTGGTGTCGTTTTGGAAGAATCGTTATGCTTTTCAAATATTTATGACAGAATTATGCATTTGTCTCTAAGTACAACAAAGACGTCACTTTTAGTATTTGAGACTTACGGTTGCCAAAATGTTTTCAACATACCTACGACGAGAAACGAAACGCAGATAATTAGTTTCAAACGTCTCATGCTAATTACTATGAAGATTAAACTGTAAGATTTGAAATGTGTGGAAGTGAGAGATTTGGAAAGTGAACGTAGCTTTTAAACAATTCAGTGATATTACAACGATGTCTGCAGCGTGACAGTTTATTTTTATGTCTAGCACTGTACCGTTGTGACTCAAAAATGTAGTATGTTGTCCAACACAATCACATTATCCTGACCAGTCTTCACGCTAACCTTTAAATTCTGATGCCACGTGAGTAACCTGTTAGTACCATTTTGTAAATCTTTGGTATGACACGGATGGGAATCGAACCCACGACCTCGCACATCCAAGATAGACGCTCGAACCACTAGCCCACCGGAGCAGTCAATGAGAAAAATAAATTATTCTTTATGTCATCATATACGTATATATATATATATATATATATATATATATATATATATATATATATATATATATATATATATATATATATATATATATATATATATATGCGTGTGTGTGTGTGTGTGTGTGTGTGTGTTTGTGTGCTGTTGATATTTAAAGACAGAATTGTCTTTTTCGATTGCACACATAAGATAGGTGAGATCAACCGTGGTACATATTTTTAACACTTTCAATTACGTACTCATATGTAATACTCAATAACTCATTCAGGTCCATAATGCAAACATGGCACATTTTAACAAGTGCAACCAATCCATGAGTCAATGCCACAAACGACACATGCAGATGCTAACATATTTATTAGAAGGAATAGTTTCTATAAAATAAAAACAAAGCAACACAATTGTTTAGAAAAGAGTAGAAGCCAGATCCAATCTGTATGGCGTGGAAAGAAAACAATCTGCACAAATATCAAATATGATGTAGCAATATAATGAATGACTCATGTCTAGAGTAAGTCATCTTTAGATAATTTTCAGTTATACAAATTTATATGATCCTATTTCATTTTATCAAAGGATTTTATGTCAGTAGGCTAAATTAAAGACATATTTAATCTTGAGGTTTCAAGAGTAACTCATGAGAATTTGAGCTCTCAAATACTGTTGTTTGAAATATTCGGCGTTCTTTTTTATTTTTCAGTTTTGCATGGAGGAAATCAGTGTATTGACAATAACATAGATTGCTCTTTATTCTCAATTGTTTGACGGTAATCTTCAATATATTTTAAACGTACAATAATATCAATGTGTGTAACGCTAACGACAGAAAAATGCATAAATTGACATAAAATAATGTTTCGGTCGTCCATAAATCTGTACAATTCAATTCGATTTTAGTTCTAAACAACTCAGTGCTATTAGTGCCTGAACTATGATTCCTAAACATAATAAATGCATAAAATGCTAGATGGAGTGTCTGAAATATTAAACATTAATAAGCCTATAAACTACACTTTATTTATAAATAGATCCGTCATCAAATTAATGTAAACACTCTTCATGACTCGTGTCAGCGATGGTTTCCTGTCAACAGGTAGCGTATTGAACCCTGTAGCAATTCACTGCTAATAGAGAAGAAAGAAATCTCTGAAACACTTTAGAGACAATCAAGAAACCAATTATGGACGCCACCAATATTCAAAATATATTGCCGTGATCAGGCTGTAATTAAAATAATGCATTTCGTTAATCAGATTGAAGTTGGAAGCATATGTTCACTTTTGAAATATCAGTCAATCTCTACAAGTCTTTTAAAGTTAGTTTGAGTTATATTGAATAGACGAAATCTGATACCGCTCTACGGTTTAAATCGACGAGCCTCTCACAAACAAATGCACACAATACCTCTTTCTCTCCCATGGTAACAGACGGCACTGCAAAGATGGGTATGTTGCAATTATTATGACATGATGAGAAAAAGAATATTGTATGAAACTTTATTACTTTTGAATCAAATCTTAATAAATAACAACTTATCCAATTGTTTAATATGAAAACATAATACATGCTAACCAAATTTATTAAAAGAATGTATTAGTTTTGCATATATTTGGATCATATTAAATCTACAATATTTATTCAGAATTGAATGTTCGTCTAGTCAGTGCCACAAGCAAACGACAACAATTAGTATATGTAGCCCATAGTAATCGCTCTGACAGAAATGGTGGACATGAGGAAACATCATAAACGTATAGTACATGTTTCATAAACTTACATAAACCTATTCACTACGATCTTCTTACCCAGGATTACACTATTCAAAATGTATCTCTTGTGTTGTCTAAACTGTAATGATTGTGTCACCTAATAAGTTGTTGCTAATTAATAGATCCATTCTTTAAACTTTTCGCAACAAGCCCTCATATATTATAGATTGAAATAATGTGAACTATATAAATAAATGCAAAGTAGAAATAAATACGTTATTTATTTAGACTTTGTTCTTTTAATAAACGTATTATTTGCTAAACTAATCGTTATTCAGAAATATATAATGCATCATATGAATGAATCGGCTGTAGCTGTCACAGGGCATCCTTTGGTCATTATAAACAATAAACGAGCTAAATATAGTATACAATGAGACTGTCGCAGGGAGGAAGCAAATTCTTTAAATTAGTCTTTAACATCAAACCTGAAACAAAATGTATTTCTATGAAGGCCAAGAAAAATATTTTGATGTTTATTTTAAAAGTAACAAGGCCTTGAAATCGTATAATGTTTTTAGAAATTCAGATTTCATCCAGATTTAAGAAATGTCAAGGACAACATATAGCCATGTTCAATACTCCTTTTGGCACGTGATGCAATAGACAGTGTATTAGCTTTAATTTGTCTTTAACTGTCTACTCATATTTTTTATATTATATAAACATATAACAAACCAACTAATTCATATAATACCATCGGGAGTGCAATTTAATTTTCTTCACAAGACTTATATTGGTTAATGGACTCAAGTTTGACCATCATATTTCTGTTGCATTGATATTAATAATCTCAATAATTACAATTGGTATAAATGTACCGATGTATCTCCAGTCGTTTTAGATATAAATGGTCACGTGACACACACCAATAATTTTCTTTTATATAACGAAATATTATGCGGACTACGTATGGTTCAAAGTTAACAGTAATTTTATGTGAAGCTTAATCTCACATCAATAATAACAAGCAACACCCATCCACATTTACAGTTTGAGACAACAATGGCCATCACAGATTACAATATCCACATAGAAGCATAGAAAACAATTTATAAAGTCATTCAAACATTCCAAGGCTTACCCCATTTGCCAACGAAAGCAGTACCCACCCACATTTACGGTCCCAGGCTAAAGTATCCAGCCCTGATTAAAATCTCCCCTTAGAAGTATAGAAAATATAAGTATACGGTCTTTTCTGCAATCCAAGACTCAAACCATTTGCCAAAGAAAGTATATGACCGGCTTTACAAACCAATCAGGAACAATTATTGCATTTTCATTCATCAATATTTCCCAGGTTATTATTAAAGGTCATGGTTATATGTCGAGCAAGGAATCTCTCTAAACATGCGGACGATTTGGATTAGAAAAGAATCGATAAGTGTCGGAAACAAAGAACAAAGATTACTTAAAGAACACTTGTCATTAGTAATGGTAATTTCGGCAAATAAGGAATACACTGGTGTAAACAGTATCAACCAATTGCCTACGTATCGAAATATTGATAGGAACAAGCCCATAATATGGCTGCAATGACCAGCTTTGCCATTCTACCTTGTATTACTATATAAAGTTTCTATGACATGATCTATGTATTCAGATGCTATAAAAACATAATGAAACTAAATTTCAAGCTATCTAAAAGTGAATGTGGTTTTTTTTTCATCCATCTCCTGATATAATGACATAAAGGAAGTCAAATTGGAAATATAAGGATAAAATGTTCATGGCTGGGATTGTATCAATGTGTAACGTTTACCTAATCACTCACATAGTGAAAGAAAATATACCATGGAATGTATTTACTTTGTAAGGCATTAGACTAAATCGAGATTTTGCAGTAATTACGTTATATCAGTCCTGACACATGTGTAAATCCTCTACACAGCCTACATATCGCTTTCGGCGATTTCAATACGTCATGTATGTCACAATGGATTACAAAGATGTATTGTAGCTATTTTTTTACTGAAGGTGCAGTCCTATGAACATGTTTGAATCGCCTCAGATATTTTCCTTTCAAGATTACCCAAAGTGTCTCAGTAGAAAGGTTTTAAAAATACATTGATATGGTCCTACTCTATTATTATAATTGTCCTAAACTAGATTTCCGCAACGGATTTGATGTATTCAAGGCTTTACGTTTTACAAACTATTAAATTGTTCGTATTGTTGACTTTTGTTAAAGGTTATTTCAAGCCTTTTATTGAGCTTTACTTCTCGACTCGCCGCTACCTCGATGAAATATTTAACACATGTAGTTTTCAACATGGACGACGGTTGATAGGAGATAGAAACATTCTTTACGCTAGCATCAGTTGATACAGTCTATCATTATAATCAATTTAAATCTAGTATATTAATACAAACATGTATGACAGAACTATTCATTGGTATATAAATGCAACAAATGTGAATGTTTGTATTTGACAATTCACCTTACCCGCCGCGCAAAAGGAAATGCACGGAATTAGTTTTAAACGTCTCGGGATAATTAATTTGCAGCTGCAACCATTCTAAGTGAATTCAACCATTAAAAGGTTTATATATAATCACTTTTAAGTTGATATTTAAAGAATGTGTTCTCATTCTACATTCACAACAGAAGATAGATGCCAACCGTGACATATCTCTTTAAACCCAATGACACTCCGACACATATGTAATGCACAATAACAAATACAAGTTTATAATGTTAATACGGTAATTTTAAACAATTGCAAATCTATCCAGTGATTCAATGATCTAATTATCATCTGTATGTGCATTTATATTCATTAAAGAATTAGTTTTCTAACAATGACATAGTATTGTTTGAAAATAGACCGATCTATGTGTCAGTAATAATCACCTTACAATTTCATAAATAAGTGAGTTTTCACCACTAGAAAATATCATGAATTTATTTGATGACTTGTCATATTTCATAGCAATTATAGTCCATAAAACTCAATATACGCAATACATGTATTTGCAAGACAGATATGAATCAAGACACAAGACTCAATCGAAAGGCGGATTAAATAAATAATCTATAGAGAGTAACGTCTCAAGAATAAACACAAAATTCTAAAGGTATAAAGTCTAATATATATATATATATATATATATATATATATATATATATATATATATATATTAGATTCATGAAGTGATTCAAATTAAGTGACTGATATTATAATATTTTGGCAAATATAACAAAATCCTTAAACATTGTTAAAGCACCGTATTGTATCATATTAAACTGGATTTAAACGTTGTAATAATCAGGAATTGCTGCAAGCAACAGAAAACGATGAGTCTTTATGGTCAAGGAAACTCACGCAATGAAATGGTGGGTATTGGATAAACATCCTAATAATAATGTCCTTGTTTCATATAATGAAAGCAATTAGGGTGAACTATGCGTGTTTTAATTTGTATGTTACCTAATATATACCTTCTATGGTTTATATGCTTGTAGTGCTAATGAAAAGAAACTAAATCACTGGAAATACAAAAATGTTTCACTCGTCCAAATAGCTGCAGCAGAAACGATTTGCTCCATTTCAAACATTATCCATGCTATACTAGAATGAATAATATTTTCTAAAATCGAGTAGTTCATTTAGAAACCTTTATAAACTTGGAAAATAGCAGTTATTTATAAATCTGTAAATCGTCAAATGAATGCAAAGACAGCCCCTGTCTCACAGAAGTGGTGGTTCAACATAACAATAGTTATGTTAAATCCATTGCATGGTAGAAGGAAGGAAGACAGTTCTGAAATTCATTGTACGGTTTTAAAGAAATTATACATACTAATAAGAACGAATTTAATTTATAAAATTCTTATGCCTGCAATTGATAGAATTCTTTGAACTGAGATGGAAGTAAAACGTTCCTTGCAAAATATCAACCCATGTTTGCAAATCTTGTCCCATCCACTTGGAAAATAATAAATGATACCAATCAAATGATTTCTTTAAATAAGACGTTTCGTAAACAAATGACACAGTTACTCATTCTAAACCATGGTAACAACAGGTATTGAATAATGTGAAGGTTTGAATAATCAGAAAGCGACGTAAGTGAAGTGATTCCTCTTTGCTACCCATGGTGACCCATCTCAATGAAATGGTGGGCATATGGGAAACAGTTATGTAACTACTGTGTTTCACAAAATGCAAACAATGTCAACAGATATGTGTGTTCCTCTTAAAAATGATTCGACGGGGCAAGTTTAATCGTTTATGATGCTCAGAATTTGACAAATTGCGACCTCATAAGATGCTTTTTTAAAATGAATATATTCGTCCTGGTTATGTCATATTAGATCTCACTAGGATTTTAAACGTGTCATATATATATATATATATATATATATATATATATATATATATATATATATATGATAGCTGTTTTAAATGTTTGATAAATGGACTTAGCTTTGTGCTTTTTATATGACTCGGTATCTTTATTGAAGGCTTTGCAAAGCTTTACATTTTGCAAATACTGATTAAACATCTATAACGTGCGTTTTCATTGTCAAAACATAAGCGGATAGTGTGATCTGCACGTGTATTTTCCACAATTAGTTCAATTTATAATGCAAACGTAAATGAAATAAATAGTTTTAGCTAGAAATGTTTACGGACAATTAAATACAGGACCGAACTCACTATATACTTGATTGTACAATTAGGGTCGGAAAATATGTTCCTATCAATTATACTATATTTAATGTTCATTTTTAAAGATTGTTCTGATAATATATGATTCACCAAAGAATATATCTGATATACGTTTAGAAGTTTATGAAACTTGCCAGCCGATGTGACGCTAAATATTAAACTGAAGTTAATAATGATGGATACCGCTGTAATCTTTCATACGAAACATACTTAATAACTAAAATAATTATCTTATATAAAGTATGCAGAATGGTTGTGAACATTCCACTATTCTAAAGCTGCTATATAATAATATGAATATATTCGTCGTTTGTATTACATCTAATTTGATAGATAGATATTCAAATATTTGTATAACGCACCTTGATAGAACTAACGGCGTAGAACTTTGCATCAAGTAGTATATATTCAACGAAAGGGGACCAATCTTGTTGATTCTTCAAGACACACATTTGCATTGTTGTTTCGACGCACGGATAGAGATATGTCCGTGCATTTTAAATGAAGTGTTCAAACGTATTATATCATTGGATAGCAAATAGAAAGCCTAAATGTGAATCATAACGAAAAAATATATTTGAGGCCAGATAACAAGATAATGGTTCATATTTTATAATGATTACGTAAGTGACCAATTTATTGATTGTTGATATTGCAAGACTGGCTAACGACAATACGAGTTTTAAAATAGGGTCGCTTGTAATCTTCTGAAACATCCGGGGTTTTTTCATATTGGACGAAGGATATAACTAGGCTATCCCCAAAAGAACATACATCAGTTCGTCTTGTAATCCCTATCGAAATGAAATAAATAGTTTTTGCGTTAAATCTTTCACGACTAGACAATGCTGAACCGAAATTTCCACAGGATTCAATTATAATATAAATTTTGAAATACATACAATCTTTGAAATGGAGAAATATGATAATGTATTGACCTTTCAAGTCAACTTTATTGCTCGAGCCAAAAAAGGTTTAACCATCAAAGAGAAAATGTGCCCTTTGAATCACGTAGTATCTTTAATTAGACTTTGATAATGTCAATTCAAATAACGTTATTGACAATATATTTTAAGATTCTCGGAGTTTGTAATTAACTAATGCATTTTACAAATGAAAAATTAGAAATATTTTGCACATTTATACGGTACCTGTGTTTGTACAAAGAGTTTTGTATTTAACAACATACCATCGAATTAAAATGCACTATGCAACACAGTTATACCAATCTGCAACCAAAATACACAACATAAACATTTTATCACATTTACAACGCATTTCTATATATATATATATATATATATCGTTGGTGCTCTACCTTTTGCTTTTCTACTTTGATTCAATTATTCTGGAATATTTTTTCAGCGAATGCTATCTTGCATTCTACT